>JAZHEH010002068.1:8400000-9000000 GCA_036589455.1 Ateles fusciceps | reverse complement strand
GTCGCTGCACTGTCCGTGCGCGCCGGACGGCAGGGCGCCAAGCTAGCAGCAAGGGCCGGGACCTGAATATAAATCCAGCTCTCCATTTTCCCGGGCCTCCCATGCGCCCCTAAACTCGGTCGCCCCCTATAGCCCCCTGCCCCTGGGCTCTTTTCCACATCCCCACCACTCCTCCATTTCGCATCCAAAACTTCATGAAAGGCCTTACCAGAAAGGAAAAAGTGCGAGATGTCTTGCAACTCGAGCAGCCCTCCTCTGCCCCTCTCTGCAAATTTTAATTCCTAGGTTTCACAACAGTAAGCTCTTCCTGTGGCTAGCACCTGGCATGAGCAAGACAAGGGAGTGGTGGTGGGAGGGTGGGGAAGTATGGAAAAGTGTAGACAAATAAGTGGAACAAAGAACCTTAACTTAAAAGTTTGTATTTGGAGGCCAGAGTTCTGGTCCCAGTTCAACTAACTGTACAAGCTTGATAATCGTGGGCCTTCCTATCACACTGACCTCTTCCAGCAAAACCCTACCCATTCTTATCTCTACGGGCCTTCTCTGACTTCCCCTATCATCCTGCATATTTGATCACATGGCTGTTTCCCCTTCCAGCTGTGAACTCCATGAGGGTTGGGAATGTCTTTACCTATATTCTTCACACATAGTATATGGACTTATGTTTGTGAAATCAGTGAACTGGCTGGAGTAGCCAGGGAACTCTTCCTGGCCTGGGGGAGGTGAGACTTGCATGGAGCTCAGCAATTCCTGGTCCAGGGCGGGTTGAAAGAACAGGTGGGGCACTCCCAGGAGGGGGCTAGCACCTGAAAGTAAATCCAGTCTGGCAGGGAGAGAGGGTGACCTTAACATGCCACCTGGAGAGGCTGCCCCTTTTGGCTCAGGTGGGACTTTCATGTGGCTCCCAGGCTTGTTTGTCTTCCTCAAAACAGCTTCCAGAAAACTGAATAAACCAAGAAAGGTTGATTTCTCACTCTGTCTGTCTCTTGCAAAGACAGAGGCTACTGACCAAAACCCAAGGGTCTGCACCAGGGCAGATCCCAGGAAGTGGAAGTCAAGGGGCCCAGGTCAGAGGCCCAAGTTGAGACTTCAGCAGACCAGGATCAGACTTTACCAAATTCAGAACTCAAGGTTCATGTAAGTCCTTAGATCCCGCTCCCAAGCCCTATCTTTCTCCTCCCTCCTACTCTCCTCCCTCCTGCTCAGTGTGGCCACCCGAGGGGCTCTCTCCCTCCCAGCCACAGCTCGGGTATCCCAAGCTGGGAAATGTGTTACTCGGGGCTGGGGTGCTGATCTGTAGCCTAGTCCTTCCTGGTCCCTCTTGAGGACAGTGGGGGATGGGGTTGGCACGGCCCTCACCCCGGGGGTCCGAGCCCCATTCCTGGCTCCCAGCCCCCCCTCAGCAGCAGTTTGAAGCCTGGGCTGGAGATGGGCACCCCAAGTGGAAGGTTGGGAGGCCGAGGACCCTGGGACAGTGACAGCAGGTGAGCAGTGGATGTGCGATGGTTGGAATCTTGGAAGTGGGTGTCACAGGTCTCGCAGTACTGGAGGGAAGGAGTAGGAGACCTGCAGATAAAGAAGAAAAAGCATTAAGGGCAGGGGAAGGAAAAGGGGAAGAGGGGCGGCAGGGTGGGACAGGATCCTTTCAGCTTTTCTAAGGAACAAATTGCCAACTGGGCACAGTGACTCACCCCTGTAATCCCAACATTTTGGGAGGCAGAGGTGGGCAGATTGCTTCGACTCAGGAGTTCGAGACCAGCCTGGGCAAAGCCTGTTTTGTTTTTTTTTTTTTGAGGTGGAGTCTGACTCTGCTGCAGGCTGGAGTATAGTGGTGCGATCTCAGCTCACTGCAACCTCCAACTCCTAGGTTCAAGTGATTCTCCTGCCTCAGCCTCTCAAGTAGCTGAGATTACAGGTATGTGCCACCATGCCCTGGCGAAGCCCACTTTCTACAAAAAATACGCTTGAGCCCGGGAAGTAGAGGTTGCAATGAGCTGAGATTGCACCACTGCACCCCAACATGGGCAACAGTGAGTCCTTGTCTCAAAAAAAAAAAAAAAAAGAAACTGCCATCCTTTCTACTTAACAATGAGGGATCCAGGCTGATCCAAAGGTGGTGAATTATCTGAACTGATTGTTCAATCAGTGATAGATCAAACTCCTTACTCTACTTTTCTCCCCCTTCTCACTACTGCACTTGTGTTAAAAAAAATTTGTTTTTAAACCATGTGGGACTCAGAGCAGAATAGTTATAAGAAAGAAATGGTAACCAGGCCTAGCAAGCTCTTTGGCAAGCAGAGGAATACTAGTGATAAGTAGCGACTACAGCTAACATTCATATATCGCATACTATACGGCATGGACTATTCTAGCATTTTACATGTTTTTTTTTTCTTTTCTTTTCTTTTTTTTTAGAGACGGGGTCTCGCTATGTTGCCCAGGCTGGAGTGCAGCGGCTATTCACAGGCACGATCCCACTACTGATCAGCATGGGAGTTTTGACCTGCTCCATTTCCGACCTGGGCCAGTCACCCTCCTTAGGCAACCTGGTGGTCCCCCGCTCCTGGGAGGTCACCATATTGATGCCCAACTTAGTGCGGACACTCGATCGGCATAGCGCCCTACAGCCTAGAACTCCTGGACTCAAAGAGATCCTCCAGCCTCAGCCACCCAAATAGCTGGGACTACAGGCACGTGCCACCGCGCCCGGCATTTTACATGTATTATTAACCCATTGAATACTAACAACAATCCTTACTACCCCCATTTCTAAGATGAGAAAACTGGGACATGTAGACATCAGGTTGTTTGCCCAAGTAAGTGGAATCAGGCTTTAAATCCAGGGAGCTGCTGGGCATGGTAGCTCACGCCTATAATCCCAGCACCTTGGGAGGCCCAGGCAGATGGATCACCTGAGGTCGGGAGGCCAAGACCAGCCTGACCAACATGGAAAAACCCTTTCTCTACTAAAAGTACAGAATTAGCCAGGTGTGGTGGAGCATGCCTGTAATCCCAGCTACTCGGAGGCTGAGGCAGGAGAATCGCTTGAACCCAGGAGGCAGAGTTTGCAGTGTGCCGAGATCACTGGGCAGCAAGAGTGACACTCTGTCTCAAAAAAATAATAAATCAATCCAGGGAGCTCGCATTCATAACCACTTGACTATACCACCATGACAATTTACACATGAGCATAAGGAAAGACCTCTTCAGCACTGTGCTGGGGCCTCTGGTGTGGAGTGGCTGGGAAAGGCAGAAGACACTTGAAACACGGGTCTGAACTACTAAAGTTTCCCCTCACCGGTTCTCTGTGCTCCTTGTCTCTCCATGGCTCTCCCTGACCATGCGGGCCACCTCAGGGAAACCAGCTTCTTCAGCGAGCTGAGCCGCATCCCTGCCCCCTAGTTCACAGACCCCCACCCAAGCAGCCCCACGGCCCAGGAGATAGCTCACAGCTGCCCCTGGCCTGCTCGAGCAGCGCACATCAGTGGAGTCCACCAGAAGGCATCCCGAGCATTGATATTCCCCCCCAGCTCCTCCTGCCTCATGGGGCTCCAGCAGTCTCCTAAGTTCTGCTAGGTCCCCCTCCTGGGCTGCCCTCAGTATCTGCTGAGTCATCTTGTCCTCAGCCTCAAGGGATCTCCCTTGTCCATGTCTTCCTGATGGTCCTGCTGCCACTGCTTCTGCCGCAGCTGCCCTCATTATTCTTCTTTTCTTCCTCTTTCTTTGTCTGGCAGGTTCAGTCTGAGATCTCTGGGAGTTAGAGACACTGCTTTCATCCCCAATCAGGGCCTCATAGAAAGCTCCGGGCTGCAGCCCCATCCAGGGTGGACTCTGGCTCCTCGGGCTGTGGCTGCTGCTGCTGCTGTTGCTGCTGCTGCCCCATCCTTCCAGAGGTCGCTGGGGTCAGTGGCTGGGGTGAAGGTGATGAGGAAGGGCCGGGACATGGCTTTGGGGAGAAATGAAAAATGAAACCAGGCAAGGGAAGGATGACACAAGCAAGTCAAGCTCCTGGAGACCCTGTGTAGCAACCAGACCCTCCAGGGACATGCTGGGATAAGAAAAACTAGTCAAAAAAACACCCTCCTGCTGCTAAAGTGACCCCACAACTTAGGACCCTGCAGGGCCTAACAGCAAGAGGTTATGTGTAAAAACACGGAACCCTACAGTAACCAACTTTGCTCCTTAGCAAAGGTTAATAAAACTCCACGAGACAGTTGTCCAGAGGACTTGCGTCCCGCCCCCACCCCCATCCTCACCAACAATAAATACCAGCCTCTTTCTGAAACCATTTTCCCCACCCCGTAAAACACACATACCATTAAGAAAAAAATCAGCCTGTTTCCTTTAAATCTTCCTCGATACCATTTTGGAGTTTTCTCCGAAATAAAAGTCACTGCCTAGGAAGATCGCGGAGAGGCTCCAGTGCGCGTTGCTGTGTAGCTTCCGTACGGCAAAATGGCGCTATTCTAATCAGAAGAGTTGACACAATCAAATAACCACAGGGCACGAAGACGCATGCGTGGCGACGACAACAACAACAACAAAACCACAACCCACATTACTTCAGGGTTCAGGCGTGCGCAAAGCTCCCAGTTCAGTTTCCCGCGCTGGAACCTTTCCAATAGCAAACGCGCAAAGCTGTGCGCGCCCAGGTGGCGCGAGCACCAGGATGTGTCGGTTGGGGTCCTACTTTACCTAACGCCCCCACAATGCCCTTCGCCTTCCTCAACGTGGCCCCCGCTCTAAGCCCATTTTCTGGAGCTGGGAATCCACTCTCCGGGTTAGGAAAGGCCCTCAGGAGGCGGAGGGAAACCTGTGGAATGCCGAGAAGCCGTGAAGTGAAATAACGTCACGCCTGCCCCTCACCATTACTCTGACCAGGGTTCTAAGGTCACACTTAGAGCTTAAGAGACAATGGAGAAGTGCAAGGGGACGAGCAGAATGGCTGGCGCCACCTCAGGTTAGCGCACTGGGCCGTTCTGGTTCTCACAACGCCCAGCCCCACCCCCACCCAACCCAAGTCCCTACGCACGGAGCCAGGCCGCACCTCTCGCCTCATGAGGCCAGAGCCGGGGGGTAGACAGGAGGCCAGTCAAGGGTGTCCGACGGGACTGACTCGCACTAAGGGCTCAACAGGTAATAAGGACCCAGCGGATTGGCTGGGGATGGGCCAGTTCCCTGGGCAGCAGCGCCGCGCCGGAACTAGAGGGGGAACTGTGAGGAGAGCTGTGGGGAGGGGTCCTGCGTGGCTCCCCTCCTTTCCCCGCCCCATCTCGGCCTTTTCGCCCAGTGAGCACACAACTATATTTCCCAGGCTCCCTGGCCCCAAACGCCATATCTGGCTTCCGCTTCCGGTGGCTTCTCGCTGCGCCCCGCCCGCAAGCGTCCTCCTCCGGGGCTTCGTGACAGCCGGGTCGTGCGCGGGTCATCCTGGGATTGGTAGTTCGCTTTTCCTTCATTTCACCAGTTTCTCTTTCTACCAGGGACTCCGCGTCCCGGCATCCTCCGCGGCACCTGACCCTTGGCGCTTGCGTGTTGCCCTCTTCCCCCACCCTCCCCAATTTCCACTCCCCCCCCCCCCCCCCCCACTTTGCTTGCCGCGGTCGGGTCCGCGGCCTGCGCTCTAGCGGTCGCCGCCGTTCTTTGAAACTAGCAACTTCCTTACCCCACCCCAGTCCTGGTCCCCGTCCAGCCGGTGAGTCTGAGGTCGTCGCTGCTCAGAGTCCCTTGTCGTTGGGAGCAGCACCTGGGGTCTCCGCACTTTGATGTGGGGGCGGGGGAGCAAGCGACCAGGTCCGGCACAAAGGAGAGGTGGCCTGAGAAGCGGAGGCGGGATGCGTGGACTCCGGTGAAAGGGACCTGACGGTCGCCCCCAGCCCATAAGAAAAGGAGGGGCCCAGCTCTTGCTTGAGAATGATAAACTTCGAAACCCTTGGGAAAGGCGCCGGGGTCATGCAGAGAGCTGCAGTGGTAGGGAGCCAGAGCCGAGGTCCGTGCTGGAGTTGACACAAAGTAGAGGGCCCTGGCCTTGGGGAGCTCCAGGGATGGGGGTCACGCTGGTGGGTCAAAGTATCTGTTGACTTCTCTCAAGTGGTGGGACCCCAAAGTATGTTTAACTTCAAAGAAAAGAAGCTGAGATGTAAATTAGAGGAACTAGAGAGGAGTGCTTCAGAGTTTGGGATACTTTAAAAAGGGTGGCTCCAAATTCTAAATTCTCCCGTGGTTGGAGGGCCGAATGTGGGAGGAGGGAGGATACCAGAGGCAAGGAGGGAGAACTTGAAGCTTTACTGACACTCTTCTTTTCCAGCTGACGTGAAGATGAGCAGCTCAGAGGAGGTGTCCTGGATTTCCTGGTTCTGTGGGCTCCGTGGCAATGAATTCTTCTGTGAAGTGAGTTCTCTTCAACCTCCCGATTTGCCAGCTCCACATACATTCCCACTAGACGTTTCTCCACATATTCCACTTCTACACCGTTCTCTTATATGCTACTTGAAAACTTCCCATCAATGAAGAGTCCCCTCAGTAAGCTCTGACGAACCTGTGCTAAAGTGGCAAAACTGGGGCCTGTCCCAACTCTGCCACCCTCCAGCAATATAACGTTGGACTAGGCAATTTGTGTCCTTTTCTTTTTCTTTTCTTTTCTTTTTTTTTATTTTTGAGACCGAGTCTTGCTCTGTTGCCCAGGCTGTAGTGTAGTGGTGTGATCTCACCTCACTGCAACCTCCACCTTCCAGGTTCAAGTGATTCTGCTGCTCCAGCCTCCCAAGTAGCTGGGATTACAAGTGCCTGCCACCACGCCCAGCTAATTTTGTATTTTTAGTAGAGACAGGGTTTCACCAGGTTGCCCAGGCTGGTCTCGAACTCCAGACTTTAGGTGATCTGCCCGCCTTGGCCTCCCAGAGTGCTGGGATTACAGGCATGAGCCACTGCGCCCAGTCTGTGTCTTTTATTACTAAAGTGGCACTATTAGTACCTGTCTCAGGTGGCCGTTAGGAGAATTGAAATGCTACATATCCAAATCTTTTGTTTAGAAACCATGCCTTTCAGCTTCCACCTTCCTTAGCCAGCTGAGAGGACAAAAGCTGGTTCCTAGAGATGGGGGGACAGGAATAAGTATAGAGATCTTGAAAAGAATGTCTCTCTAAGAAAAAGACTGCTGTACCTGCTTATCCTTAAAAACAAAAGCCAAAGCTTTTATGGGAGGGAGAATAGGTGAACTGAGGAGAGACGGAAGTACTTCTGCTGAGTTGCAAGTGAGAAACAAGGGGGAACAGATGCAGCTGTGTTGATAACAAGGTATCAGTTAGAGCATTTTGCCCACGTTAAAGATGGAGATTTTGATATGGGTTCCCTCTTGGCTTCCATATCCTGACAGGTGGATGAAGACTACATCCAGGACAAATTTAATCTTACTGGACTCAATGAGCAGGTCCCTCACTATCGACAAGCTCTAGATATGATCTTGGACCTGGAGCCTGGTGAGGCACCCTCAGGGTTGTTGTATGTGTGTGCGTGCACTTTTTTTCTCTTCAAATCCCTATTCACTTGCTTGAATTTTGAAATTTCCTTTGGTTCTCTGATTTTTGTAACCCCAAATTCATGCTTTATTTTGATCCTCCACCTGACTTTTGTCTAGTTTTGTGACGCGTATCACTTGTTCCCATGCTTTTTAAATCCACAGTTCGGATCTATTCCAAAATGGGTTTCCTTATGGGTCTCATTTGCTGTCTATTTCTCCTGCCTTGGACCTTCCAGTCTGGAGTTTGATCTTCTGTATTGACATTTTTGCGTTTACGTATTGAGGAGGGAGTTGGGAGGGGAGAGGAGAGGAGAGGGCAGAGGCTGACGAGGTGTGAAGAGAAGGCAGAGCTCTGTCTTGGGCTGGTGAAAAACGTCAGAAGCCCAGGTTTCTGGGTCACATGCCCAGGTGTTGGATAGGGTAGGGCTCAAAAGTGGGTGCTGGGCAAACTGAATAGCTAGCAGCCCCTGGGTATGGGCAGGGCGCCTAGGAAAGCTGAAAAACAAGTGGTTGCATTTGACTGGGCTGTGTTTCAGATGAAGAACTGGAAGACAACCCCAACCAGAGTGACTTGATTGAGCAGGCAGCCGAGATGCTTTATGGATTGATCCACGCCCGCTACATCCTTACCAACCGTGGCATCGCCCAGATGGTGAGGCCTCTCTGCTCCCACTCGCCTCTTTCTGAGCAGTAAGAGAAACAGGTTCCTGCAGGAAGAAGTCATGTTTCAGCCCAGTTAAGGAAGCTAGCTAAGAAGAGGGGAAGAACCCCAGAACTTGGGCCTGGGAATTGAAGCCTGATTGGGGGTCATCCTGAAAGGATCGTTTTCAGGGAGGGAGACAGACCTTGAACAGAGAGTTGTTATAAATGGGCTCTTCCTCAAGGACCAAACAGTGAATGGCTCTGATGGTTTGTTGCCTGCCTAACTGGAAGAAAGGCAACATAGGAGTTTGAGAGCCCATCTGGGCCAGAGAGGGGGCCTCTGGACAGAGGTGGGAGGAGTGGGGACAAAGTGATGTGGGTTGGGCTGAGAAGGGAGTTGCCTCTTCTCTTAACACCTACCTGCCAACCCCTTCCATTTTATTCACCTCAGTTGGAAAAGTACCAGCAGGGAGACTTTGGCTACTGTCCCCGTGTGTACTGTGAGAACCAGCCAATGCTTCCCATTGGTGAGTGTTGAAGCAGGGATAGGAAGGCACTGTGTGACAGTCTCGTGGGAAGGAGTTGGGCTCAGCACGTTGGGGCCTGAGTCCTGAGGGGGAGGTGAGGGTGGGAATGGGGAGCTACCTGGCCTGCTGAGTCTGGCTGTCTCCCAGGCCTTTCAGACATCCCAGGTGAAGCCATGGTGAAGCTCTACTGCCCCAAGTGCATGGATGTGTACACACCCAAGTCATCGCGGCACCATCACACGGATGGCGCCTATTTCGGCACTGGTTTCCCTCACATGCTCTTCATGGTGCATCCCGAGTACCGGCCCAACGACCTGCCAACCAGTTTGTGCCCAGGTAGGGAGCAGGGAGAGTCATTAAGGGTCAAAGGAAAGGCCTAAGATCCCCTAGAGAGAAGGGAAGACGAAGCATGTCCCTTTCTTGAGGCCTGCTTCTCCCAGAATCAGGACATCTCCCCTGCTACGTGACTGGTGGGAAAGTTATTTGATTGTCTGTGGCTTCAGTTACCTTATCATAGAATGTTCTTGAGCTGAGAAGTTGGGAACTACTAGGCTTAAACTCTGAACAGGTCCATGTAGGAGCTCGGGTGGGAAGGTGGGAATGCAGGTCGCTGGCAGGGCCTGGATGAGGCTCATACTGCTGCCTCTGACCTCTGCCCTGGCCCTAGGCTCTACGGTTTCAAGATCTCATCCGATGGCCTACCAGCTGCAGCTCCAAGCCGCCAGCAACTTCAAGAGCCCGGTCAAGACGATTCGCTCATTCCCCCACTCCACCTGTCCTGCAGTCTTTGACACTTCCTTTCCTTTTTACCACCGTTTCAGGAACCCTGTATGGTTTTTAGTTTAAATTAAAGGAGTCATTATTGTGGTGGGAATATGAAATAAAGTGGAAGAAAAGGCCATGAGCTAGTCTGCTGGTGCTTGTGGTTGGGGAAGGGAAGATGATGGTATATTGGACTTCAGGGCCCTCATGGCCCAGCCTACCCTCTCTAGATTGAAAACCAGGACAGATTTGTGCTCAGTGGATTGGGCGATCTTTTTAGTATAGAACAGAATTCCTAGGACTGCATGTGGTGAAGGGCAAGGTCAAAGGAAAAGACAGAAAAGCATGTTTCAAAGACGAGAAGTATTTCTTTGGATACCTATGACTGTCTATTTATACTGTAAGGGGCTTATTCAGCAACTCCATCTTTTTTTTGAGACGGAGTTTTGCTCTTGTTTCCCAGGCTGGAGTGCAATGGCGCAATCTCGGCTCACTGCAACCTCCGCCTCCCAGGTTCAAGCAATTCTCATGCCTCAGCCTCCCAAGTAGCTGGAATTACAGGCATGCACCACTAGCCTGGCTAATTTTGTATTTTTTAGTAGAAATGGGGTTTCTCCATGTTGATCTCAAACTCCTGACCTCAGGTGATCTGCCCGCCTTGGCCTCCCAAAGTGCTGGGATTATTAGGTGTGAGCCACTGCGCCCGGCCTAGTTTTGGTTTTAAAGTAAAAGTAGCCCTAAAGTCAGTATAACTAAAGGGTGGAACAAGGTGGGACAAGGTCTAGAATTGCTGCTCAGTGATGTCTGTGTGCCCCCTGTTGGGGGAGCTGAGATTGCAGATGGTTGGTTTCCTGGCTAGTTTCTCCCAGCACAGTGGGGACTGGCTCTGTTGTATGAGGAAGATGGCACATAGTGGCAGAGAGAGACTCTAACCCATGAACTTTCCATGGGAGGGAATAGGCCTTTGGAGGGTATGCAGGACAAAGGTAGACACTGGATAAAGAACCAGGTAGTGCCCAGGTATTGCCCCATCTGGGGCATTGCTCCCACACTCGGGAACCAGACCTTGTGGGTGAGGGCACGCTGCCCTCCTGCCAAATTAATAACTTCCTCCGCAGCCAGAATCCTGCAGCAGGCAGGAATATAGCTCTGCACTTACAGTAGCTCCTGCTCAGACCTTGTCAAAAACCACCCTGCAGCTCAGGATTAAGGAGCGTGGCCACAGGAAGGTGGGGTTTCAGGCATCCCTCAGAAACTGCCCGTCTCCCCCAGAATTCCATAATGAAAGCCCATGTGCTTGTAGGTGTGCTGGTCATGGTGGGCTTCGCAGGGAAAGGGTAAGTGGGGCCCAGGGGCAGGGAGGGAGGGAGGGGTAACTGAGTAGGATGGGGGTGGAGCTTGGCCGTGGATACTTGGGTTTCCTACTGGCCAGGGTATTTGAGAGTGAGTCGGTGCCCCCATCCCTCCTTTCTTCTGCCTCCCCAGTTCCTGTTCCCGACATCCGGACCTGCCACTTCTGCGTCTTAGAAGACCCTTCTGTAGGATGCATTTCAGGCTCAGAGAAGTGTACCATCAGCAGCTCATCCCCATGCCTGGTGATCACCATCTATTATGGTAAATAAGCTCCCAGGAAGGGGCTGCTAGTGGGGCAGCCAATGGCTTGGTCTCCTCTCCTCACAGATCAGGGCTGCTCCAGGTGTGGGGTACAAGAAGAGAGGAGGGGCCAAGCGTAGTGGCTCATGCCTGTAACCTTAGCACTTTGGGAGGCTGAAGCAGGTGGATCACTTAAGCTCTGGAGTTCAAGACCAGCCTAGGCAACATAGTGAGACCCCGTCTCTACAGAAAAATAGCTGGACATGTGGTGTACACCTGTAATCCCAGCTGCTCGGGAGACTGAGGTGAGAGGATCTCTTGAACCCAGGAGGCAGAGGTTGCAGTGAGCCGTGATTGTACCACTGCACGCCAGCCTGGGTGACAGAGCGAGACCGTGTCTCAAAAAAATAAAAAAGAAGAGAGAAGGATCTTGGAAGGAGGGGTCTAAAGTTCTTAGGGGGCCAGCAGAGCTCCACTTTTCTAGCTTTTTTGAAGGAATGTGGGTTAGAAGTCAGTTAGGTCTGGGGTGAGAGATGGGGAAAGTCAGTGGCTGGCGTTTGTGGACTATAGGAAGCTATTGGAAGAGGTTATCAGCTTTCCCCTCTCCCCTCAGATGTCAAGATTCACTTCATTGTTCGAGGCTGTGGACAGTACAGTTCCTACCGCTGCCAAGAAAAATGCAACACCTACTTCGCAGAGTACTGGTATCAGGCCCAGTGCTGCCAGTGTGATTATTGCAACTCCTGGTCAAGCCCCCAGCTCCAGAGCTCCCAGCTGGAGCCCCGTGACAGGCCCCTGGCCCTGCCTCTGTCTGACTGGCAGATTCAGTGGTTCTACCAGGCCGTGAACCTCTTATTGCCCCTCCCCAGTTTCCATGCTGGGAAGGAGCCTGATGGCCTGGACCCCGTGGCCACACTGCCCCTGAACCTGGGCTTGTCTTTTGCTGACCTGCACCGCATGTGTTTGTTCCTCAGCAGTTCAGGACTTTTGGTTCTTCCTCAGGCTGGACTCTGACACCTCACCCTTCCTGAATTCCACTCTGTGCAAGTGTCTCTCTCTGACACCCTCAGCATCCTGCACTCCCCTCTCTGAAAACACCCACATTCTTTGGTCAGTGATTTCTTAGGCCTCCCCTCTGTTGTACCACCAGCATCTATATGCCTTTCATGTAATTTCTCTCTTGAACACTGGTACTATTCTTCCTCCTAGAAAATCTCTAGTGTGGATCCTGCCCAGACAGGCTGACCTGGGAAAGGCACAGTGGATCCTCCATTCCTTCTCCATTATGAGTGTTCCAGTATCCCCCATCCCTCTCAGTCTGGTCACTTGCCTATTTAGATCTAGCTCTTTTCCCCTGTCTTGTCCCTGTCTCTAGGACCCACTACCAGACTGAACTTGCAGCAAGACGGATAAGGAGGCCAGGCATGGTGGCTCAGGCCTGTAATCCCAGCCCTTTGGGAAGCTGAGGCGGGTGGATCACTTGAGGTGGGAAGTTTGAGACCAACCCGGCCAACATGGTAAAATCTCGTCTCTACTAAAAATACAAAAATTAGCCGGGTGTGGTGGCACACCTCTCTAATCCCTGAGTAGCATCCTGCTACTCAGGATGCTGAGGCAGAAGAATTGCTTGAACCTGGGAGGCAGAGGTTGCAGTGAGCCAAGATCACACCACTGCACTCCAGCCTAGACAACAGAGTGAGACTGTCTCAAAAAAAAAAGGATGAAGAGGAATAGAATTCTATGCAGATGTCCTGACATGGCAATCTTGTGTCCCTGCCTCACTGTCTCCCACCATCCCCCTTTTGTCCTGGTCTTGTTCTCTCTTCTGTCCTCTCTTGTCAGTCTCTGGCCTCCTCAGCCCCCTTTCCCCCTCACTGTGTCCTGACACCCACCTCCCTAGGGATCTGTGAGAGGAGAGGGAAGGGTGTGTCTTGCTGAGCTCCATGTCCCCTGTTTTCCTCCACAATAAACTGGGACTGGGCTAAATCTGTGTCACATTGTTTGTGGGGTCAGGCTCAGGTGTGGGCAGGTTTTTAACAGGTTAAAGAGGGTTAATGCCAGGTGTGGTGGCTCACGCCTGTAATTCCCAGCATTTTGGGAGGCCAAGACAGACAGATCACCTGAGGTCAGGAGTTCAAGACCAACCCGAACAACATGGAGAAACCCCGTCTCTACTAAAAATACAAAGTTGGCCAGGCGTGGTGGCACATGCCTGTAATCCCAGCTACTGGGAGGCTGAGGCAGGAGAATTACTTGAACCTGGGAGGCGGAGGTTTGCAGTGAGCCATTGCACACCAGCCTGGGCAGCAAGAGCGAAACTCCATCTCAAAAAAAAAAGGGTTAATGAGGGGTCTGGGATCCAGATAGTGTTGCAGGGCCCTTTCCATTGCACTTGGCCTTTGTGGCTTCCTCTTGGCCTCCCCTAAAGGGTACACATCCTTCCCCACCCTCTGCTCAGCTAGAGATCAAAGCATAGGGACTGTGGGTCTTCCCAGCTTTAAATATACCCTACAAAACCTAGAAAGAACATTTAAACCCTGAAGATGCCAGATCTTTTCACTTAAAGGAAATCGGCCAAGCACCATAGCTCATGCCTGTAATCCCAGCACTTTGGGAGGCTGAGGAGGGGTCACCTGAGTTCAGGAACTTGAGACCAACCTGATCAGCATGATGAAAAGCCATCTCTGGTTAAAAAAAAAAAAAAAAATTAGCCGGACATGGTGGGTGGGCGCCTGTAATCCCAGCTACTCCTGAGGCCTGAAAATCACTTGAACCCAGGAGGTGGAGGTTGCAGCGAGCGGAGATTATGCCACTGCACTCCACTCTAGGCAACAAGCATGAAATTCAGTCTCAATAGAAAAAAAAGAACTTTCTCTAAACCAGGAAGACTCAGGAACTCAGAGCCACATCCCAGAGTCACCTGCTGCTGGGACCCTGGCCTCCTGCCATTCCTTAGTTCTTTTCAAGGATTCTGGCATCTAGGACACCCTCAGGGGTTCCAGGATTGAGGGGCCAAGTGCCAAAAGCACTCCTTGGGCTGTAGTGGTGGGATCTTCATTTTAATATTTTAATTTTGAAATATTGCAAGCATATAGAAAACAGTGATGGATACAACTCAGCCTTTTCTATACACTAAATAAACATTGGACATACACTGCTCTGAGTCAAGCTCAATGTTGAGCGCCAGGATACCCAGATGATTACAGCCAGGTGTCTGCCCTTCCAAGTCTTGTACCTCAGTGTTTGGGTTATGAAACCTTTTTTCTGAAAAGCAGTGTGGCTTTGTGGCTGGGAGGCCCAATCCCAGCTCCTTTACCACTTGGGTAAATCAGTCTCTTCAGGCCCAATTTGGCCACCTGTCAAGTAGGGATAGCGCTTCAGATGATTGAGAAAATGCATGTAAATGTGCATATGTAAGTGGAAGTTAGCTCCTTTTCCCCCCTCAAAAAACTGTGTTTGCCTTAGAGTCAAATGCATACACAATGTTTGGCTTTTTTCCTAATGCTCTTGCCATGTTGCCCAAGCTGGCCTTGAACTGGGCGCAAGTGATCCTCCGCCCCAGCCTCCAAGTAGCTGGGATTACAGAGGCACGCCACCATGCCCACCTGGGTGATTTATTTATTTTCAGACCTTTTTGGTGAAACATTCAGAAGCTTACACATATCACAAGATGGATTTTTGTAAACCACATACCTGTATAACCAGCCACCAAGTCAGCGTTAAGACCTTTACCTATAGCCAAGCCTGCCTGGTATCCCCTCCCAGGTGCTTTTCCCAGTTCTCTGGGTAGCTGCTGTCCTGACTGGTAGTAGCTTAGATGAGTTTTGTCTGTGCTTGATGGAAATGGCATCGTACAGCAACTGTTGTTACCTACACAGTGTTTTGCACACGTGTTAACAAATCTCTGTGGCCTGTACTCCGACAGAAGACACCAAACCAATGATAATTAGGTCATGAGGCAATTGGAGTACAAAGCTACAAATCCTTAATGTGCCCCCCCAACCCCCACCTTGCTAGGTCCACCCTTCTCCATGACCTCTGACGTCAGTATAAAGAGAAAGGCCCAGGTTTATACAACTCTAGCAGATCAACCTGGAAAACACCCTCAGAGGCTGAAGAACTTGGCCCAGAATTGAAGAGACCAAGAGTCCAATCAACCTAACGTCTTTTTGAGAGTAGCATTCTCTGCCCCGGGGGTGGCTAACGCCTGTAATCCCAGCCTTTTGGGAGGCCAAGGCAGGCAGATCACTTGAGGTCAGGGGTTCGAGACCAGCCTGGCCAATATGGTGAAACCCCATCTGTACTAATAAAATACAAAAAATTAGCCAGCCATGGTGATATGTGCTTGTAATCCCAGCTGCTCCGGAGGCTGAGGCAGAAGAATTGCTTGAACCAGGGAGGCAGAGGTTGCAGTGAGCTGAGTTCACACCACTGCTCTCCAGTCTGGGTGACAGTGAGACTCCATCTCAAAAAAAGAGTGACCTTTCTGCAGAGAGGTGGGACAATTAAAAAAAAAATGGCCTTCTCGCCCACCTCCTTCTCGTCTGGGCCTGGTCCTTTTGCAGCCCCCATTCCCACCAACATAGCCCTCTAAACCCTTCCACCCCCACACAGCTCTGGTCTGACAGCACTGCCGAGGATGCCCTGACTTTCTGGCATTCACCATAGGAGTGCTTTCATTTCTCTTCCCCCGTTTAGGGTCTAGAGCTGAATCACATACCAAGGCAGGGCAGGAGCAGAGCTCAGCAGGGCTAGGGGCCCCTACCTGCCCCCATGGTAGGGCAGTCAGGCAGGTGCACTTCCCTCAGCCTTCACCTCCACCAGAAGAAGAGACAAACCAAACAGTTTGCGCACAAATTTATTTTGGAGAAACACCCAGGGACTAGGGACAAGAGAGGAAACCTGGGGGGCAGGGCCTGGGGGTACAGAGTGAGAGTAAGGGTGTTGAAGGGCGTCAACCAAGAGGAAGAGCCAAGGCTGGGGTCCCGTGACTGGAGGGAGGCAAGGAGAGCTGGTATGAAGGACTAGAAGTCCTGGCCAAGCCCACATAGAAGTCAGGAAGGTGGCTGGAAACTGATAGAATTTTACGCCAAAGGTTGTTGCAGTCACTCTAAGGTATAGTGCCCTCTGTTTTGAGGGTCATTGCAGAAATCCAGGAAGCAGCACTCAGAGAATATCCAGAAGCCAGAAGCTGGAGAAGTTCGGGTATTTGTTTTTTTTTTTTTTTTTTTTTAATTTTTTTTTTATTTAAAGAAAAATTTTTTATACTTTTTTTTTAAAGATGGGGTTTCACCATGTTGGCCAGGCTGGTCTTGAACTCCTGACCTCAGGTGATCCACCCACCTCGGCCTCCCAAAGTGCTAGGATTACAGGCGTGAGCCACCGCGCCCGGCCTGGGTATTTGAACAATCACTCATCTGTTCCTTCGGCAGTCACTCACCATGATGTCAGAACCACTGCCTGGGGAAGGACCACAGGCACCAGTGATACAGAGGTCGCTGGGAAGAGCCCCAAATCCTCTCATCCTCTCACTCATAAACCAAAATAAAGAAAAAGAAAAGATTTCTGGAGTTAGGCAAAGGTGGAGCTGCCCAGTGTTCACCAGCCATGGAACGCCATTGAAGTTCCTTCCCATGCAAGGCTGGAGGAAAAAGCCATTTGAAGTGTAATGGTTGGAGGGAGAGCTGGGACTTACTGAGCCAAGTGGGGAAAGCTAGCACCATAGGAACATGTGAAAAAAAGCTGGGAAATGTTTTGGAGGTTGCATGGCAGGAAGGAGGTGTTTTGTCATTGTTTTTCAGACCAAAAGTAAGAATAAGATGATGTCTCCCTCTGTTATATGTAATAGAGAAAAATCTTTGTGCCTGCATCCCAAGAAGTCATGTACAGGGATGTTTGCTGCTGCCCTGCTTGAGAGAAATGGCCTAAATGCCCATCAATAGTGGGATGGGGAAATCAGCTGTGATATGCCCATGCTATAGGGCAGTATGCAGCAGGTCAATAAAACAAGGAAGCTGTTTACAAACTGACATTGAAACATTTAGTTCCCCTAACTGTTAAGTGCAGAATAATGTTTACAGTGGGATGCTACTATCTTGGGGGGGAAAGAAGGGGTCAAAAAATACTAAACAGCATATTTGTGCAGGGTAGAATGTGCACAGAACACTGTGGGAGGGATCATCCTTTTTTTAAAAAAAAAAAAGTGGCTATGTGTGCAGGGGGAGCCAGGTGGGTTAAGGTAGTAGTGGGAGGCTTTGCATTGATGGTATTGCATACTCTGATATTTGACCCATGCCTATGCTTCAGCTGTGTTAAAAGGGTAACAAGAGGATTTGAACACAGGCAGCTGCATGCAGTGGTTGTTGAGAGCACCATCTCTGCAGCCATCACAAATCCTGGCTCAGCTTCTGTGAGACTGGGGCAAGGTTATGACCTTTCTGCACCTCTGTTTCCTCATCTGTAAAATGGGGATGGTAATCATACCTGCCTCAGTGGATTGCAAGTGTTTAGAACAGTGCCTCGCACATATTATGTGTTATGTTTTTGCTAACTGAAGAAAGAGGGGATCTGTAGAAGAGCAGGCATCAAGAAGGAGTCAATTTTCAGTAAGGTGGAGATGTCCTATGGGCAATGGGATATGAGGAGAGCTGTCTGACATAACATTCAGATTCAGAAGGAAGTGCTATGTGGGTGCTGGTTGAAGCCAGCAAAGCAGATAAAATCCTCTGGGGAGAGTATATGAAGTGGGAAGACAGCTAAGGACCAAACCTTGGTGAACATGAACCAGTAAAGGTCAGAGAGAAGGCTCCATGGAGGAGACTGAAGAAGCAGTGGAAGATGCAGGAGAAGAGCAACTCCAGCAGTAACTGCAGAGAGATGGGGGAGCAGGCAGCTTGAGGACAGGCAAGGGCACCTGGAGATCTCGAGAGTCCCCGTCAAGGCTGGGCACCTTGAGAGGGTGGAAGCTACTCAGCTACAGACTGAGGAGAGAAGGTAGTGGAAGTGGACATAGAGTGGCTCTGAAGAAAAGGAAAGTCAGACTGGGTGCAGTGGCTCGTGCCTGTAATCCCAGCACTTTGGGAGGCCGAGGCAGGTGGATCACCTGAGGTCAGGAGTTGGAGACCAGCCTGGCCAACATAGCCAATCCCCATCGCTACTAAAAATACAAAAAATTAGCCGGTTCGTGGTGGTGCGCACCTGTAATCCCAGCTTCTTGGGAGGCTGAGGCATGAGAATTGCTTGAACTGGGGAGACGAATGTAGTGAGGAGGTTGTAGTGAGCCAAGATTGTGCCATTGCACTACAGCCTGAGCGACAGAGCCAGATACTGTTTCAGAAAAAAAAAGGAAAGACAGGGTTGTTGGAGCAGTGTCTTATGGGATCTTGGGGGTGCAGTTTAGGAGGCTGAGAGAGTTTCAGTTTGGGACAGTGCTGGGCCCACAGCAGAAGGCCACTTACTGTTCTTTATGTGGAGAGTGATGCAGCCGCTGCCAGCCAGGGTGAGGCAGATGTCAGACCCCAGAAGGCACCCTAGCTCCTTGGTCTCCAAGAGGCATCGGTAGCAGCGCAGGTATTTGGGGGAATGGAAGTGATTGAGGGGGTTCCCAATTGATAGGAACAAACTTACCTAGAACACAGAGAAGTGCTGACCCCACTGACACCCCATTCTCCCTCACACCCCACCACTGCCTGATTCCAGGCCACTCAACCCCACTGTTCCTTCCTTTCCTATCTCAGAAAGCCACCGAAGCCCCAATTCTCTGCTTCCTTCCCCCAACTGCAAGTATATACATCCCTCTTTCCTGTGGTCCTAAGCCCAGAGCACACAGTAACCAGTCCCCAGACCCAGCAGAGCACTTGGTGTGAGGCAGAGGAAAGTGCTAAACGAATGCTTTGAATCCCGTGTCTCTGTGGCTGGTGCTTTGCAAGTGGGGGAGGCCAACAGGCTGGACTGTCTTGTTCTATCCTGTGGATTCTGATTCTCTCATCCAGCACACTCCCTAACCCTCCCTATTCTGTGTTGCTCTCAGATCTGGAGAGTATATCTTCAGTATCTCTATTCAGGTCACTGCTGTGGAGTGAGACAGCCCTGGGGTGGTCACTAGAAATCTCCTTCAGAGGCTGGGTGCAGTGGCTCACACCTATAATCCCAGCACTTTGGGAGGCCGAGGTGGTCAGATCACCTGAGGTCAGGGGATCCAGACCAGCCTGGTCAACATGGTGATACCCCTATCTCTACTAAAAATACAAAAATTATCTGGTCGTGGTGGCTTGTGCCTGTAATCCCAGCTACTTGGGAGGCTGAGGCATGAGAATCGCTTGAACCTGGGAGGTGGAGGTTGCAGTAAGCTGAGATCACACCACTGCACTCCAGCCTGGGAGACAGAGTGAGACTGAATCTAAAAAAAAGAAAGAACTCTCCTTCAGAGTGTACATCAGTCCATGAGCAGGCATTCCTTACCAAACCCATCCATCCCATGTCTCCTCCTGCCTGGGTTTACCTGAGCGTCCTGGACAGATGTACCCAGACGCTTGGTGTCTGTGGGTTTCTCCATCCCGTAGGCGAGGAGACCCTTCTGACCCCTTAGAGCCACTTACCAAACGCCAAAATCATCATGACCAGCACTATTAAGAAGACCGTGTACAGGGCTTGGGGGGTGCTGTGGGGGCACAGAGGCCCCAGACTCTGGCTCCTTGCAGGGCCTGCCATAAAATGCATGACTGCCTGCTGGCCTCCAGTGTTGGCTTATATTGGTGGAAGAGTGGTTGGCTAAGAGGAAGGAGAGAGGCAACACCAGCTCAGGGTGGAAATCAGTGCCAGGCCAGCCAGAGGAGCAGAATGTCCTCACCCACAGCCACTCTGGTGCATAACATCCTGCTTGAGGGCAGGGGCCCAGCAATAGGGGAATGAGAGGGGGAACTTTCCTATTAAGTGAACAAATGTTTATTGAATCACTGCATCAGGTGTTGGGATACAACCGTGCACAAAATCTCCACCCTAACAGGGCACAGGTCTAGCAGGGGAGACAAGTCAACCAGCAATGATGTGGGGGAGGGCAGAATGCTGCCAGGAGCACCTGGACAGTTAAAGCCCTGACCACAGAGATTTTGGCAGAGGAGTAACTTGATCAGATTTCTGTTTGTAAAGGATTGCCGTGGCTGCACATTGCATTTGGGTCGAGAGTGGAGGCCGCCGGGAGGTAGGACGCTATTCCCAAGTCCGGTCACAAGATGGCGGACTGGTCCAGCAGAAGACCGGCAGGGATGAGGAGGCTAGGCTCATGAACCTGAGATATATTTAGAAGACGACAGATTTGCTTTTGGACTGAACGAGGAGTGAGGGAACGGGAGTAGGCTTGCTTAAGTGAGTGGCACCATTTTCCAAGATAGGAAACGTAGTTTGTCTCAAAAAAAAAGCAAATGGGATGCCCAGACCCACTTCCCATACCCTGGGGACACCTGTCAGACATCCCAAAACGAAGACACGTGGATCCCAAGCGACACGTACTCAGTTCAGTGTCCCCTTGGGGTTCCAGGAACCCAGCGCCTTTCCCCACCTCCTCCTTGTTCCTGCCCCACCTAAGCTCAGCTGCGGCTCAGTGGGCCTGATCTCCGGCGCCCACAGAACCTGGCGCTGCGCGTTCGCTCTCCGCGCTTGACCGCACCTCAGAGCTCCAGTAGGACGCGGGGGCGGCCCCTGCCCAAGCTCTGTTCCCTAGGGAAGAAACCTGGGACGAGCGAACCTCGCGTAGGGACTCAAGCGTCCGGCCCCAGCGGACACTAGGAGCCCGACGCCGCTCCCCAGACAGGCGGCGCCGTAGCGCCACCCTCCCCTCCCAGGCGAATTCTGGAGACCGCGGCCCCAGGCGTCTCACCCATTTCCTCCCCCTGGGGACCCCCTGGGCTCCCCAACTTCGCCTACTCGGTCCCCACCCTGCCAGGTCAGTCTTGACTCGGAGACTCAGGGTTTTTACTTTTAGGGTCGTTGGGCTACGGGCAGGGGGAAGAGGGAGGTCCTTAGCGTCCAGGAACTACACCACCTGCTCCAATTTCCCCGTCTGAAGGTTCGGGTCGAGGCTCCGAACTCGGTTTCTCTGCTACCTCCCAGACTATGCAAGAATTATCCGGTCTCAGGATAAGGGGGAAGATGGGAAGAAACAGACAAAGAAGCCCGCCCAGAAAGACTGCGGGAAGGAAGAAATATGAGAGGAAACCGCACGCCCCTGAGCGTACCCCCTCCCCCCGCCCGCCCCGAGAACCTTGGAATGAATGAATTTAAAAACTGTATTAGGGCGGAGCTCGGTGGCTCACAACTGTAATCCCATCACTTTGGGAGGCCGAGGTGGGAAGATATTTTGAACCTAGGGGTTCGAGACCAGCCTGGGAAACTTAGCGAGACCGTATCTCTACACAAAAAAAAAAAAAAAAAGAAAAAGAAAAGAAAAGAAAAAAATTAGCCAGGCATGGTGGCGCGTGCCTGTAGCCCCCGCTACTCGGGAGGCTGAGGTGGGAGGATCGCTTGAGCCCAGGAGGTCGAGGCCGCAGTGATCGCGCCACAGCTGTCTCAAATAACAACATTGATAATGCTTTTAAAACAAAATAAATTGGCCGGTCGCGGTGGTTCACGCCTGTAATCCCAGCCCTTTGGGAGGCCGAGATGGGCAGATCATTCGAGGTCAGGAGTTCGCAACCAGCCTGACCAACATGGTGAAACCCCGTCTCTACCAAAAATACAAAAGTTTTAGCCAGAGGTGGTGGCGCCTGTAGTCCCAGCTACTCGGGAGGCTGATGCAGGAGAATCGCTTGAACCAGGGAGGCAGAGGTTGCAGTGAGCCGAGATCGCACCACTGCACTCCAGCCTGGGCGACAGCCTCCGTCTAAATAAATAAATAAAGTAAAATAAATTGTATTAGAGAAAAGACAGAGTAATGGAGAACTGGGGAGGAGCGGCAGGCACCAACATAAATGTCTTGAATGAGTACACAGAGTGATAGACAAAAAGAATCAGAGAGCCAGGGCTCCTCTTGAAGCAAAGAGGGCAAAGGGGTAGCAGAGGGGGAACCTCACAGCGCCCTCTGAAGCTCCCTCTCGAATATAATCTCAACGAAAAGGCCAAGGACTAGAGGCTTTGCGAGGCTGAGGCTGGGCTTCCGGAGGCGATCGCCCTGAGAGGTCCGGGAGGACTTGTGGAGTTACAGAAACCGTGGGTCTTCAGGGAAACCTGGGGGCAAGACACTCCCCCTACTATTCGCGGGGTATTTCCCCGAATTACTATTTCGGGGAGGGGTGAGGTCGGGGCAGGGTGGGGCCTTCTTCGGAGGGGGCGTGGCCTCCGAGTCATTAATCCCGCCTTTGTTTCATTTTGCTCCTCCCCCTGTACCCGCTGCAGGACGAGCTCAGGCCGCGCTAAGAGCACCGAGAGTTCGTTTCCATGGTGACGGGTTCCGCGGACGTTTTCTTGGGGTGAAGAGAAAGGGCGTTGCAATAGTCGCCATGGCGACAGCAGCAGTTGACAGTATCCTTGCTGAGTGCCCCGACCTAGAGTTAAGTGATACCTGAGGGTAAGCAACCGAATTGCGAAACAAAGAAGGCGGGGGACCGAACTCCAGGGTTAGGGGAATGGGGCGTGGCAAACGAGGGGCGGGGCTGTAGATGACCCGGCAGGGGAGGGCCAGGGTCTGAGGGAGCGGCTCCAGACTGCTTTCTGGAGAGGAACCAGAAAGAGGATCTTTAACATAAATATAAATGAATGACTGGATTCCTGAAGGAGCTGGTATGGCTTGTCAATTGGATGAATGGATGGATGGATGGATGGATGGAAACTTGGCTATCGCCCCACCCTCCTGGACCCTCCACCTCAGAAGCCCTCACTGGCTTGTGACAGCTTTGGGAGAAACACACGCCTCTCCTAGGAGCAAACCCTCAACCCAAACAGGCAGCCCAAAGCCAGTCGAGCACCTCACACTGGAGGCACTCAGGGCGAAACCTAGGTCAATGAGACAGGGTAGGATGAGGCTTCTTGGCCCAGCCAGGAACCACTTCTTCCCAGGTTTCCCGTCCATGGTCTAACTTTCCTTTCTCCCAGCGCTGTCTTCTTTTCTAGTTTGCCCAGCTCCTCAGGTGCCTGGACTTTTAGGCCTCACCTGGTGCCCTGTATAGCAGGGTCCAGCGCCCCAACAATTGTGGGGGTCTGTATCTCTGCTGATCATCCCCTGGAACTGCTGGAACTTTGCTATATAGGGTGAGGAGTGGACAGAGGCCTGGTCCCACCCCTGGGTGTGGATTGGTTCTGAAAACAAACACAGCTGCTCTGAACCTTATTGCATGGAGAGTAATCTGAAGTAAGCTGAGGCCCCTGGGTGGGGGGTTCAGAATTCACATGTTGAACCTCCCTTCCCCTATCATATTTCAGGTAACTAAGGGCTCCTCAGGGCATCCACTGTTCTCTACAATTACATGCAGGAAGATGGGGGAAAGTGGCAGTAGGGCAGGTCAGCAGAGTCCCTAATGGCTATGTCCAGGGAGGGATGTCACTTGTCCCCAGGGTATGGGAGGTGAGACTGGGCACCCCCTATTTGCTTTTTTGTTTAAGACAGTCTCACTCTGTCACCCAAGCTGGAGTGCAGTGGCATGATCATACAGCTCATTGCAGCCTCCACCTACTGTGATCCTCGACCAAGCGATCCTCTTACCTCAACCTCTAGAATAGCTGGGACCACGGATGCATGCCACCATGCCTTGTTAATTTTTTTTTTTTTTGAGTTGGAGTTTCACTCTGTCACTCAGGCTGGAGTGCAGTGGTGTGATCTTGGCTCACTGCAACCTCTGCCTCCCGGGCTCAAGCGGTTCTCCTGCCTCAGCCTCCCAAGTAGCTGGGACTACAGGTTTGCACAACCATGCCTGCTAATTTTTGTATTTTTAGTAAAGACGGGGTTTTACCATATTTGTCAGGCTGGTCTTGGAACTCCTGACCTCATGATCCACCCACCTTGGCCTCCCAAAGCACTGGGATTCCAGGTGTGAGCCACCATGCCTGGCCAATTTTTAAATTTTTTGTAGAGATGGAGTCTCCCTATGTTGCCCAGTCCAGTCCTGAACTTTAGGCGCAAGTGATCTTCCTGCCCCAGCCTCCCAAAGTGCTGGTATTACAGTTGTGAGCCACTATGCCCAGCAGCTATTTGCATTTAAGGCATTTCCCTTAGCTGAACAAAAATTTGGTTTCTGAGGGATTAACTGTTCTGTTGGATCTGGGAGGGTGGGATTCAGAACTACGCAGCGGTCCCAGAGCTTCATTTCCACACTTCCCATCATTTGCCCCCTGGAATGGAACAGAGGAGAGGGGCACCAGTATCAGCTGTCTACCTGTTTGCTAATGGTGGAACATTATGCAGCTGTGGTCACCTCCCTCTTCTAACTCCAAATTTCAGGCGTCACATCACCTGAGAAGTCTCAGATCTCCACTTCCAGTGGAGACTCAGTATACCTTCCCTTAAGGAGTTGCAGTGCTAATGGGGGCACACAGAGCCTCTGCCCCCGGGATTACAGAAGAGCTTTATGCACTGGGGTTGGAGAAGACACAGAAATTTAGCCAGAGACTGTATTTAGGACATCAGAACATTGTCGCTCACATTAAGCATCTTTCTCAAAACAATGAACTCAGGGTGATAAACCTTGGGGTTTTCATTTGGAAAAGAGAAGTTTCCAAATGAAGAAAGTGGCCAGGCAACAAAGCAATGGGTGGAGAGGGACCCATTCATTGTGTTCCACAAGGTCCAAAGATTAAAGATAGATGGAAGTTATGGGGAACCAATTTCCTCAGGTACAACCTAAGCATCTTCTAACAGAGCTGTCCAAAAGGCAAAGTATGGCTCTGAGAAGACACAAGTCCTTGGCATCTGGCCCTCAGTCCCTGGCAGGGCCTGTGTTTGTTAAACTGCAAAAAGGCTGTGAGGACAGAGACTTGACGACATGGCCAGGTGGGTGTGCAGAGTTTGCCGCGTAAGACATGGGGAGTAGGCCCTTCCTCACTCCTCACAGAGATAACAAGAGGTGAGCAAGGAAAATTGGGGGGGTACTGCTAGTAACACCATGCAGGTGGAACCTGGAAACCAGTAGAAGGGCTGGGTAGGTGAAATCGGATCCTAGAAAGCTCATGAGCTATAGGTAGGAGAGGGGCAACCATGGGCTTCTGGGGTGGTTGTATGTAGGAAGAACTGAGGAAGGAGGCAAGAGGGGCCAGGGTGGCTGCACAGTTGTGATAACAGTAGCATACCAGGGAAGGGGGGAGGTTTGGGGAGACGCTGCCTGAGGATAGCCCAGGTTGGGGGCTGAAGGCCTCGGGGGACACAGATGGGAAGGGTTATATTAGCTGTCTAGAGTTAGGGTTTCCCAAAGCCCAGCCCTTTGGGGCCTCTGCTCTCCCCCACTACCTGCCCCTGGCTCCCTGGACACTTGAGAAGTCATACAATTAGCCAGATAGTAGAAAAAATACCTTTTTATTAATTATTAGGAATAATCCATTCATGTAATGCAGGATGTCTGTTGGAGAGGGTTAAGTACAGCCACACGAATGAGGGGAAACGTGCAAGAGAACAGTGGTGAGAAGGGGGGATGTTCCCTACTTTCCACAAACTATAAACAGCAACATGAACACAGAGAATCACAAATAAGAGGGTCTTTCCTCATGTCTCCTCTCACCCCATTCTTCCATAATGAGTCCTAGTGTGGTCCCTAGAGGTGCCAGGGCATCTGGAAGTTCTGAGCTGGGAGTGGGGTGCAGTGAGTGGCCTCAAAATTGTGTAGATGCTTCCGAGCCTGAGGAAAGGAGGTGGGATGGGAGGGGTACAGAGCACTGTAGGGAGGGGCAGCCACTGGACTCCCTCCCTATCCTCTGCCTCTGCACCCACTCTATCAAAGCTGCCACTTTCAATGACTATAGGGTATCCCCAGTCCCTAGTCCCCATATGTGAGCCCTGGCGATTCAGGAACCCTTCCCACTTCCCACTCTTTAGCTCACCAGAAATAAAGCCAGCTGCCGCCGTCCATCTGCACTCATGTCCTCCCCCTGCAGAGAGGAGGTGCTCAAAACAGGCCCCACCATCTGGGTATTCATCCCCTTCCTAGGCTCTTCCCCATCCCCTCTCCTGCCCCAGGACCTCCTTACCCACGCTCCAGGGGAAGTCAGGCCCATGTTCTGCCTGGTAGGAGCGGAGGACGGACAGACACCAGTCCTCCTCCACCTCCCATCGGCTGTAAATTGAGGCTGGTCAGGGAAAGATGACAGCCAGTCAGCAACCTGACCTTGCTGGGCCCCACCCCAAGCCTCACTGGATCCCCTTCTCACCTTCCTCCAGCTGTGAGGAGGCCTCCAACCACTGCCTCACGACTTGAAGACCCTCCTCTGCCATCACTCGGGGATACCTATGGAGGAAGTGCCAAGACAGGTCAGGGCTGAAATTTTTTTCATTCCCCATCCCTGAACCTTCCTCCCTCCTTCCCCTACTGATACTGGTGTCAGTATCTGTGTACACTACCCCCAGTGTGCACACACCCTGGCTCTCACCGATGCTGCAGGAGCTTCAGCAGGAGGTCATTGCCTCGGTTGGACATGATGTCCTCAGGAACCCTGGGGGTGAGAAGAATGTACCCTGGAGGGGCTGGAAGTTAGGAGGAAGGGTCTAGACCTGGCTTTCTGGTGGGCAGAGGTGGGAGGGGCAAGTTCCTGGCCATCTCTGGGATTCGAGAGGGCAGAGGTTTCCAGGCACTCACGTAGTGGTGATGATCTCATCCTTGGTTCTCCGGATCAGCAGTACAGGACCCTGGTATCTTCAGAGAACAGAGCAGTGGGAAGGGAGAGCAGAGGGAGACAGGTGACAACTGGCCCACCCCCATCTCTGCACTGGTAGCATTCTTACCTCTTGCTACAGCACAGCCTGTGGCCTGGCCCTTCACTCAGGGGTGAGAGGGAATATTTAAGAATGGGCATGGTTCAGACTGGGCGCCATGGCCCATGCCTGTAATCCCAGCACTTTGGGAGGCTGAGGCGGGCGGATCACCTGAGGTCGGGAGTTTGAGACCACCCTGACCAACATGGAGAAACCCTGTCTCTACTAAAAAAAGAATACAAAATCAGCTGGGTGTGGTGGCGCATGCTGGTAATCTCAGCTACTCAGCAGGCTGAGGCAGGAGAATCACTTGAACCTGGGAGGCAGAGGTTGCAGTGAGCTGAGATTTCGCCATTGCACTCCAGCCTAGGCAACAAGAGTGAGACTCCATCTCAGGAAAAAAAAAAAAAAAGAATGGGCATGGTTCAAAGTCTGGCCCTGCAGGGAGACCCCTGCTGTGCCAGCCTTAACCCTTTGGTTGCCAAATCCTGGGGTGGTCCAGGGTCCCAGGGCACATGAGAGGGGTTAGGCCAGTTGAGGTGGTGCAGGGTCACTCAGGGGATGTGGGCCAGTGGCCATTTACCAACTCGCACTTTAGTGCTAATTTCAGCGTTGAGCGCCCAGCAGAGCTGTAGGGGGGGGCAGGTGTTCATGCCAGACGCTGGCCGGCCCTCACCTGCACAGCTGCTCCGCGTTGTTTAGATTGAGATGCTGCCTCACAGTCCTGGTCACCAGGCCCCCTAGAGTAGGATAAAGGTGAAAGGATGGCAGAGACAAAGCCCTTGCCCAACATAAAGGTCCTCACTGTTCATGGAGAAGAAAACGGAGGTCCCCAGACAAAGGAGTCCTCCTGCTTCTAACAATGGGGCAACCTACTCTCCACCCAAGGAAAAGGGAGCCATCTCAGTTAGAACAGTTCCCAATTCCAGCCCACCCCTTCCCTGGAAGGGCAGGCCGGGGAGCTGCACTCACTCCAGCTGTCTGGCATGACCTTCAAGGCCAAGGGCACCAGGTCATCAAAGGAGGCATCCAGGATCACGGCACTAACATCTGGGTAGGACATGGCTGCCCACGTGGCTGATACCAGGGCAGGGAAGAAGAGTAAGAACTGAGAAAGGCTCCTTCCTCCCCCACCACCTATGCTCTCATCCCACTGACGCTATAGGCCAGCCCCATTCCCCCTACTATGTTATCCCTTTTTTCTTTCATTTTTCTTTTTTTTGAGATGGAGTCTTGCCCTGTTGCCCAGGCTGGAGTGCAATGGTGCGTCTCAGTTCACTGTAACCTCTGCCTCCAGGGTTTAAGCACTTCTCCTTCCTCAGTCTCCCGAGCAGCTGGGATTACAGGCGTGCGCCACCATGCCCGGCTAATTTTTGTATCTTTAGTAGGGATGGGGTTTCATCGTGTTGGCCAGCTGGTCTGGAACTCCTGACCTTGTGATCTGCCTGCCTCGGCCTCCCAAAATGTTGGGATTACAGGCGTAAGCCACCGCGCCCGGCCCCCCCTTGTTTTTTTCTTAACCTCCTTCACTCGGTCAGGGATCTATCTGGAGAGGGTGGAGATAGAACACTGGAGACAGTGCACTGAAGACAATGGGCAGGAAACAGTCACGTTCCCTGATCTCCCCCACCCAGGACCTGGGTCTGCTTTTCCTTTTAATGACTGGGCAAAAGGGAAGGAAAGGTGAAGTGTATACAAATAGGATAGCTTCTTCCAGGCCCACTCAGAGATTCTAATTCCTCTCTCTTCTTCCTTGAGCCTCCACCCCACCCCAGGGCCACCAGTGCATTTTCCCACCTCTCCTGGGTGGGCATGAATATGTCTATAGTGGGGGATGGGAGGGAGGCTGGTACCAGTGAAGCCGCCGATGGACCAGGCATAGATGATGATGTCCTGGGGCTGGAAGCCCAGGCGGTGGATGGCAAACTGGACCACCACATCCATGGCATTGGCCTCATTCTGCGGGAACGGCACCCCCTGCAGGAGGAAGGGTGAAGGCAGGGGTATGTCACCACCAAAGGCCATCTCACCTGTCCCTTCCAATGTGGACCCCTCCTACAGCCATCTATGACAGACAGAGAAGGTGTAGAAGGAAGGGGTGGTAGGAGAGGCTGTTCTCTCCAGAAGACGGATGTGTACAATGAGATCCACCTCCTCCTCTCCCCGCCAGCCTCCCACTGCGGGGGATGGGGGCATGGCTCCCAATGCTGCCTTCACAACCTCCTAGCCCCAAGCCCTCAGGTGAATGGGAGGCCCTTCAAGAAATCCATAGCCCCTCTCCTCCCTCCAATGGCTGACCAGAGGGAGACAGACATAATTCAGGAAAAGGAAGGGATTCCTGAGATGGTCTCACCGTGCTTCCAGCAAAGCCTGGATGATTCCAGCCCAGGACTGAATATCCAGCTGTAACACAGGGGGGAGGAGGGACTGAGACCTTGTGGCCCACACCCCTCTCTCCAGCCCTGGGGGAAGGAAGAGCATTAGGACCCCCCAGCTAAGAGGTAAATAACTCCAAGCCTTCCCAGAATAGGAGATGACACCAAAGGTTCTGAGGCAGCACAGGGAGAGGCATGTGATTGTGTGGGGTATGTGGTGGGGGAATGGAACAGAATGAAAAGCGCAACAGTTAGGGACACAGGCCAGAGGAGGGATGTAGGGTTATCAAAGCAAATGGCAAGTGGATTTTTCCCTAAAGCTGAAAGACTCAAAACCTCATCCAGAGAAAAGTGGAGGCCAGGGGAGGTCAGATCAGTGTGGGAGGCAGGGACATTCCCTTCAAAGGGCAGAGATAAGGAGACTGAGTCACCATCTTACCTTCCAGGGGCGTGGAGACGCAGCCCACCTCATAGAACCCAGCATTCCCCCTCACAGCAGATCACCTAGGAAGGAGGCAGGAAGGAAGGGCTCAGGGGCTAAGTTGGGACTGAAAAACTCCCTTTGGGCAGGGAGGGCAACCCATGAAGAGCTTTGCAGGGAAGAGGAAAGGGCAGGTTCCTGTTTTCTCCAAGGGGAATGGAAGCTTCTCATTCCACAGGGTCCATAAGAGGAGAAGCAAAGGGATCACAAATACCCCTCAGAGGCTGAATTGCTCAACCACCCAGCCATGTCCACTTCTCCTTGGAAGATTACCAGCTGGATCTCAGGAAGGGGACTATGGAAATGTTTTTCCTTCATAGTTTTCGGGTCTGTTATCTTCTGTGACCATTGCTCCTTTGCGGTATGCTGACTGCTCTCCCCATCCCTCTCTGGGCTCCAGTCTTATGGTCAGATAAACTCCAATGCCATGGTACCCCAAGCTGAAGCCCGCAGACGGTGGGATTTGCATGATCTCTCATAGCAGATGGGCAGCGCCAGGACTAGAACTCAGTTCCCTAGACTCCTGGCTTAGTGTTCTTTCCAGGGCTGCTTCCTGGAGGCAGGAGACTTTGAAGCCAGGCTGCCTGGGTTCAAATGCCAGCTCTAACATTTACTGTGTGGTCCAGGAAAGGTTTTCTGTGCCTCAGTTTCATCTCCTGTAAAATGGGCTAATACCTATCTCACAGGATTGTTGTGAGAATTAAATATATATGCTTCATATGTATATGATAATTAAACATATATAAGTGTGGAGTGCTATTTAATATTAGTTTTTGGTCCTTGAATGTCACCCCTACTTCATCTGTTTCTCTATCACAGGGTTTCACTACATCACAAGGTCTTTAGGGTAGAGCTAGGAGATGGGATTATCCCCAGTAGTGGTTCCTTAGGGGAGATGCTATAGCACTGGGGTCCCCAGACCTCTACTGCCTTCCTCACACTCACTCCGCCTCTGGGCTCCCTGCTCCCTCTTACCAGCTTCTGTCCGTGGGGCTCAGTTGTCCCCCCGCCGGTCCACAAACATGGTGTCAATCTCATTGCCATCACAGGCCAGCAGCTTTGCCCCGGCGCCCGTTACACTGAGCAGGGGAGATGCAATGGCCAGGTTGCAAGGGGCAGGACGCCACATCACAGGGATGGGGTGGGGAGGGATGGGCAGGGAAGCCTCACCTCTTCCACCAGTCGGGCCTGGCCCTGCAGCAGCACGGGCATGAGGGCCTTCTGGAGCAGGTACACAGAGCCTGGATACAGCATCCGGCGCCCCAGGGTGTGCGCCACCAGGTAGCTGTGGGGAACACAGGTTAACAAACCCTAACCCTGGTGGGGCCTGGGGACTGTGCTGGGGACCATCCCGGACCTAGCACTCACAGACTGTAAGGCCTGCTTCACCCCTGACCTTCACAGCTTTACTTTCCTCTTTCAAGCCTTAATGAAATATGTACCAGGCTGGTGTTTTTCAAACTCTTCTTACTACAATCTTTGTGAGATAAACATTTTATATTGCGGCTCAGTGCATGCATATCCCGTACGTACAGAATTCTAAGAGATTTATGAGAAAACTTTTTACATATAATAAGTAAATGCAAAGTTATTATCAGATCATGATTCTGTTAATATATAAGTACAATGTATGAAAGGTCCTCAAATAAATAATACTTTTAAAAAGGATGGTTATAATTCAAAACCTCAAATATGGCTTGCCTTCCTGACCAATTAGCACACTGTCAACAACCAACCACTAAGTCCACCCTGTTCCTTGGTATTCTAGAAGCTGCCTCCTAACTCCCAGCAATAGAAAATTCCCAGTGTCTGTTCCACTGTAAGATATAGGTGGTTATTTCCGTGCCTTCTGACATCATCAGTACCCACGACTGAGCTTTATTTGGGATTTTCCATGTGCTCTCAGGCACCCAGGCAAGGCAGGAGCCCTTCAGAACATGTCACCTTACTTAATCTCCTCAGTAACCCTGTAGGGCAGGTTCATCACAGGTGTAGCCACAGAGGCGCACAGGGGCCAGGAGCCAAGGTGGAATAACAATCAGGCAGAGGGGCCAGATAGGTACACAGATGCTACCAGAGCCTGCCCCAGCTACAGGTGTGTATCCTCTCTACCCCCACCCCACCCCTACTGCTCCTTCTCAGTCTCACTGAAGGAGCTTTTGTTCATATCCCAGTTCTTCATCTACTACATTTGAGACTCCAGACCTCTCTGTGCCTCTTTTCTTCAAACATTAATGTGGATAAAAACTGCTTTGCCACAAATTATATATACAAAGCATACGACACTAGGCCCAATGAATGACAGCTAATTTACAATGAAGTGCCCACCCCCCACAGCCCTCCCGCCACGACCCCTCCACCCCAACGGGCCTCTCCTCCCTGTTGTTTCCCACCTGGTGATCTGACAAGGCAGCTTCTTAACCCGGTTGAGGAGGGTGTCTGCTGTTCCCCGGTGCAGGGGCTCTGGGCGAAGCAGGGCCACACCTCGGCGGGGAAGGGCCCCCTCGAGACTCCTTCCTGAGGAAGGGAAAGAGGCAGGGAAGGATGGGGTCAGGAGCAGCAAGCTGGATGTCTGAGGTCTGGAGGACAGTGGGGGTCTAGGAACAGCAAAATGGCACTGGAAGCAGGTACTGTGATCTGAGAGGGCATGAAGGTAGGGGGACAGGGCAGGGCAGGGATTATCTGGGATGATTCCAAGGGGAGGGATAGAGCAAAAGAACCAGGGCCTCACCGGCTGCTGGGTTCTTCCCAGTGGAAGTCCACTGGCCAGCTCCGGAAGTCAAAGTTGTAGTTGGCAAGCTGCCTCTGCAGTGGGCATGCGATAAAGAGGGGAGGAAAGGGGGAATTGAGAACTTAGGGGGAGGCCCTCCTACCCACCGTCAACAACACCTTCGTTATGCAGGGTTCTGATCCCCACACATCAGGGGAAACTAAGCAGAAGTTAATACCTTCCCAATTCTCAGATGGAAATTTTTTTTTTTTTTTTTTGAGACAGGGTCTTGTTCTGTCACCCAGGCTGGAGTGCTATAGCATGATCTTGGCTCACCACAACCTCAGCCTCCTGGGTTCAAGTGATTTTCCTGACTCAGCCTCCCAAGTAGCTGGGATAACAGGCGTCCGCCACCATGCCCAGCTAATTTTTATATTTTTTAGTAGAGACAGGATTTCACCATGTTGGTCAGGTTGGTCTTAAACTCCTGACCTCAGGTGATCCACCCACCTCGACCTCCCAAAGTGCTGGGATTACAGGCGTAAGCCACCACGCCCGGCTCAGATGGAAAATTCTAACAGGACCAGAAAATCAGGCGAGATGGTGTGCCCAATCAGGTATCAGGACTGGCCTGTCTGCCCTCTTCCAAGCTGGGAACCTAACATTCTGCTTTTCTAAAAATCTAAGTCTGACCCACCCCCAGGAGGAGTGGCTGAAGGTGCTAGTGCTTTTGAGTGAGGGGGTGGTAGGGACCTGCTGGCTGGTCACAGTCTATTCCCCCACCTGGGTCCCTTATAGGGTGCTGCCTGGGAGGCTCAGAAATCTCCCAGCAGATCACACCAACAGACCCAAGGCTGAGTGAGACAGAGAGAAGGGAAGTCACGCCCACGGTGGGCTCTTCTACACGTGGGGCCACCCCTTGAAGGAAGCTCTGACTTCCATCCTCCCTTCTCTCAACTCCTGCAGCCATGGGTCAGTGCTGCCCTACAGACCACCTGAGCCTTGAGTCACCCCACTGAGCCAGTCTGCATGCCCCCCCACCTTTTTTTTTTTGAGACAGGGTCTCATGCTGTCGCCCAGGATGGAGTGCAGTTGGTACAATCATAACTCACTGCAGCCTCTAAGTCCCAGGCCCAAGTGAGCCTCCTACCTCAGCCTCTGGAGTAGCTAGGACTACAGACATGTGCTACCATGCCCAGCTAATTTTTTTTTTTTTTTTTTTTGAGACAGAGTCTCGTTCTGTCGGCTAGGCTGGAGTGCAATGGCACGATCTCAGCTCACTGCAACCTCCGCCTCACGGGTTCAAGCGATTCTCCTGCCTCAGCCTCCTGAGTAGCTGGGACTACAGGTGTGTGCCACCACACCCGGTTAATTTTTGTTATTTTTAGTAGAGATGGGGTTTTACCATGTTGCCAGGCTGATCTCAATCTCTTGACCTTGTGATCCACCTGGCTTGGCCTCTGGCCTCCCCAAGTGCTGGGATTACAGGCATGTGCCATCGCACCCAGCCCCAGCTAATTTTTAAAATTTTCTTTAGGGACAAGGTCTTACTATGTTGCCCAGGCTGGTCTCGAACTACTGGGCTGAAGTGATCCTCCTGCCTCAGCCTCCCAAAGTGCTAGGATTATAGGCATGAACCACCTCGCTGGTTCCACATGTTTTTGGAGGGCAGTGGGAGCTGTGTCTTAATACTCAACTGTATTCGTCCCCCATCCCCCTGAGCTCCCAGCAGTCTATTTTGAGGGTTGTTTTTCACTTTTTGCACAGAAATTTTTTTACATTTCAAAATGACTAAGAGAGAGCAATAGAAAAATTATACAAAAAGGTAAATGGCAAAACAAAACAAGATGAATAAAAGTGAATCTCAGACAGGCTTTGCTCAGACCTGCTCTCAAATCTGGACTTAGCCACTTTCTTGCTCTATGACTCCAAATGGGTCACTTAACCTCTTTTTGCCTCTGTTTCCTCAGATTCACAAATGAGGATAATAATGCCACCTCACTCAGCTGTTGTGAGGATCAGACAAATGCCTCAACCAGCAGCGTAGTACAGAGGGCATCATTACACAGCTCCATAAATAGTGTGGAGTAGCCAGGAATGCGATGATGGTGGTCATAGCTGTTTGATCCCAGAAACCCCACATAACAGGAAGAGCTTTATGGGGCCCCAAAGCCCATCCTCAAAGATAATCACAGTCTAGCACCAGCCAGCCTGGCACAACTCCCAAGACACCAAGCCCTAGCTTTTCTCCCTCCTGGCACCATGCTGTACTCCCAGGCACAGAAGTGGACATACCTGTCCATCTTGTCCCATCCACAAACAAGGCTAGCATGGTATTAAATGCATACGACAAAAATAAACATTTATAGAACTGAGCTGCTGTGATACAGAGAAAACTACCTTCTAAGAAACACTGTAGGCCGGGTGTGGCAGCCCACGCCTGTAATCCCAGCACTTTGGGAGGCCAAGGTGGGTGGATCACCTGAGGTCAGGAGTTCAAGACCAGCTTGACCAACATGGTGAAACCCCATCTCTACTAAAAATATAAAAATTAGCTGGGCGTGGTGGCACGTACTTATAATCCCAGCCACTTGGGAGGCTAAGGCAGGAGAACTGTTTGAACCCAGGAGGCGGAGGTTGCAGTGAGTTGAAATCATGCCACTGCACTCTAGCCTGGGCAACAAAAGTGAAACTCTGTCTCAAAAAAAAACAAAAAAAAAGAAAAGAAATATTGTGGGCCGGGGCAGTGGCTCACACCTATAATCCCAGCAGTATGGGAGATGGAGGCGGGTAGATCACCTGAGGTCAGGAGTTCGAAACCAGCCTGGCCAACGTGGTGAAACCCCCCTCTACAAAAAATGCCAATAATTAGCTGGGCATAGTGGTGGGCACCTGTAATCCCAGCTACTCAGGAGGCTGAGACAGGAGAATTGCTTGAACCTGGGAGGTGGAGGTTGCAGTGAGCCAAGATCGCGCCATTGCACTCCAGCCTGGGCAACAAGAGCAAAACTCCATTTCAAAAAAAAAAAAGAAACATTGTGAAATGTTTCTACATTTAGCCAGTTCTTGCAGGTGAGGGAGGGGGGAAGATCGTTCTAGCAGAATATTCCATTAGAAGTGGTAGGGAGGAAAAATTCCTCAGGTGGACAGTTCACTAATGGAGGGGGAGAAGGGATACAGCACTGTGCAAGCGAACACCGGGTGTGGTGGGTGGTAAAACACACCTCCTCTTCCTGCAGAAGCCAGTGCTTGGTGCTCTGAGGGACAACTGAGGAAGCTGCTGTCAGGCACTATATGGCACTTTTCCTAGAGCCTCTCACCTTGTTTTCCGAAGACTGGTTCCGATGTGTTGCTTCCAAGATGGTGATGAACTGCCGGTACTGGGGGTTGGTCCAGCGGCCAATGCCTGGTAGAGAAAGGACAGGAAACAGTGCTAGGAAAACTGGGAAGCAGAATGCCTAGGTTTTAGGAAAAGAATTGAAGATGGGCTAGAGAAGGCCCTGGAAGGAGAAGTGAAAGAAAAAGGAACTGAGGGCATAGGATGTGGAGAAATAGACCTGAGCCAACCCCCTTCCTCTACATCCAGCAACTGGCTATAGGATGCTTCTTCTCCCTAGCTTCTGCAGCTTATGTCTTTATAGATGATCCCTAACCTACCATCTTCCAGAATGTTCATTTTCCTCAGTCTTTAAACACTATCATATAACCCTACTGTTCTCCCCCTGTGGAAATTAAATTTCTCTATTTTTCACTGCTGCTCTTTTCCAATGCTTGCTCTCTGCGTCTCTTCTGTATATTCTAGCCCCTTGCCGTCTGGCTTCATAGTCTCTGACTCCTGCCCATAATTACTTCCTCACTGAATCCCTGACTCTTCCATCCTCATTCTCTCCGCCTGTACCACTCAGCATTCTCCCTGTCCCTCAAGAATCCTCCTGCCTCTGCTTCCTGGGCCCATCCTTGATTCCTTCCAATTCCTAACGGTTCCTCTCCTGCCTCCTTTCTGCTCTCCTCTGAATCAGAAGCAACTCAGTGCTGACTCGCTCTTTTCTCTTCCATCAAACACTCAGTGATTGCGTCCACTCTCCTTTCACTGCTGAGGCATCTCAAACCCTAACTTCTCTCCTCACTGACCTGGCAGGTGTCGTGTGCCAGGCAGGCAACGTACTATACACAGAAGACTCAGCAGGAAATGAGGTACACAGCTCCTGGCGCTCAGAGAGCTGGCATTCTGGTTGGGGTAAGGTAGAGCCACGAGAAGATAATAAATAAGAGCATTTCAGAGAGGAATGAGTGCTACAAAGAAAATACAAGCATGAACCAGAATTCTGTGTCATCAATGGTAGTCCCCCAAAATGAGATGATGAGAGAGAGAATGATTTGTATGCAGTGATAACATTTATTCCGAAAATGTAAAATGCACAATACAGGTTGTTTATAGATACCATATTTCACAGATTCTAAGATGCTCCACTCATAAACTGGGAGTTAAAAAACAAAAAAGAAAAAAAGATTCTGAGATGCATATGTTTTAACCCTTGAAAACTCTGAAATTACTATTCATTTTACAATTATGGCAGCTTAGACTTGAGAAATATGTTTCATAAAAGTATGAAAGTATGTGCCAGAAAAAAAAAAAAACCCACACCAAATGACAATTCTTACTTCTGAGGAAAGAGGAAGATGGCACTGAAAGGATCCCAATGGGAACTCCAACCCTAACTATAGTGCTTTCATATTTTGTTGACAGAAAGCCTTTAAAGCAAATATCACAAAACTATATATTTTTAAAAATCACAAAACTATATCTAAAAAAATTTAAAAATATTTTGTTCTCTGGACTTTTCTGTATTTTTTCTTTTCTTTTCTTTTCTTTTTTTTTTTTTTTTTTTTGAGGGAGTTTTGCTCTTGTTGCCCAGGCTGGAGTGCAATGGTGCAATCTCAGTTCACTGCAACCTCTGCCTCCCAGGTTCAAGTGATTTTCCGGCGCAGCCTCCTGAGTAGCTGGGATTACAAGCACCTGCCACCATGCACAGCTAATTTTTTCTGTATTTTTTTCTAAATTAAAAATAAATAAAATAATTAAGACAAAACTCAGTAGTGGGAGCTACTTTCAGACAGGGTGGTCAGGGAAGGCCTCTCTGAGGAGAGAGCCCAGCCCTGCAGAGATTAGGGGGGCAGAACACCTCAGGCAGAAGGTCCTGGACCCAACTGCGGCCATCCAGCCCCTACCCCACCACCCCCATGTTCAAGCATCCCCTATCACCTGATAGTCATCAGATGCACCTACTAGGGCTTGGTGATCTGTTCTGCCTCTTTATGTTTTTAAATTGTGAGATATAACTTATGTACATAAAACATATATTCAGTTTAAAAAATACAAAGCAAACATTCATGTGACTATCACCTAGGTCAACAAAAGAACACCGCCACCTCTCAGCAAGAATCTCCTCCATTCTGTACTCCCCCCACCCAGGTAATCACTCTCCTGACTTTCAAGAAAACCATGCCCTTGTTTTCTTTAGTGTTCTACTTCAAACATGTGCATCCCTTTTAAATTTTACATAAATGAAAACATACTGCATACAATATTTTGTGGTTAGCTCCTTCTAATTAACACAACATTTGAGAAATTCATCTGCATTGCTTTTGTTTTTCTGGAGACAGAGTCTTGCTTTGTCACCCCGGCTGGAGTGCAGTGGTGCTATCTTGGCTCACTGCAACCTCTGCCCCCCAGGTTCAAGCAATTCTCATGCCTTAGCCTCTCAAGCAGCTAGGACTACAGGCATGCGCCACCATGCCCCGCTAATTTATTCGTATTTTATTTTATTAATTTTTTTCTGAGATGGAGTCTTGCTCTGTTGCCCAGGATGGAGTGCAGTGGCATAATCTTGGCTCACTGCAACCTCTGCCTCCTGGGTTCAAGCAATTCTACTGGCTCAGCCTCCCAAATAGCTGGGATTTCAGGCACCTGCCACCACACCTGGCTAATTTTTTTTGTATGTTAATAGAGATGGGGTTTCACCATGTTGGACAGGCTGGTCTCGAACTCCTGACCTCTGGTGATCCGCCCACCTTACCCTACCAAACTGCTAGGATTACAGGCATGAGCCACTGCACCCAGCTTCATCTATAATGTTGAGCGTAGCTATAGTTTATTTGCATTGCTATATAGTGTTCTGTTGCATGGCTATTGCACAGAACATATTTATCCATCCTATTGATAGCCACTGGAGTTGTTTCCAGTGTAGGATTATTACAAACAGTGTTGTATGCTGTATTCTTGTACATATATATTGTTTATACATGTGCAGGAGTTTCCCTAGTGTGTATACATATATAGAATTGTTGTAGGGTATATGCATCTTTTCTAGATAATAGCAGCCAGGCATGGTGGCTCACATCTATAATCCCAGTACTTCGGGGGAAGCTGAGGTAGGAGGATTACTTTGAGCTCAGAAGTTTCAGACCATCCTAGACAACATGGTGAGACCCTGTCTGTACAAAAACAAAAACAAAAACAAAAAGATAACAGCAAACTTTTTTGTTATTCTGTCATATTTATTACTCAAATCTTTTGAGGAAAAGATCAAACTATGCCTTCAACTATTCTCAGTGATTCCCTCTCAGGGCCCATCACTAAACTGTATTTGCAGAAGGTACTTAATATTTACCCAGTGACAGTGACAGATTCAAACCAGGTTTCCTCTCTACCTACCTCGGAGGCAGGCCACACCTGCCAGAAGTAGCAGCAATGTCCCAGCATAGTGAGAAAACGGCACCACTTTGGACAAACTCAAGTAACCTGGGAAGGGAGAGGGACAATGTGAGACCCTCTCCACAATGCCCCTCAGCTCCTCTTCCCAGCTGAGCCCCAACCTCCACCCCACACTCCCTCTTTGGAACAGCCATGCCCTAAGAGGAAGAAGATGCCTGATGGAAGAGGGAAGCCAAGCCATCCTCACAGGTCCCCTCTCCTCTTTAGGGAGCTGGCTCATCTGCCAACAACATGCCCATTTGCTGCCCCACCACCTTTGAAACCACACTGACCTTTCCTGTACAAGTAGAAGAAGGCGAAGGGAGAGGAGTAATAAGAGATGGACCAGAATACTGAAGCCTGCAGCAGAGAGACAGGGACAGGCAATCAATACACACACACACACACACACACACACACACACACACACCTGCCATTCCAGGCCTACACTTCTGAGCAAGATGGACAACCTGAGGGATATCGTATAGAGTATCTATTTGGCGTACAACACCATGCACACAGTAGGTGCTCGATATTTGCTGAAAAGTAGTGTGTCAGTGTAATGGAGGCTGGGAAAACTAGGTACAGGCTCTATTTTGTTCCTCTGGAATTACAGAAGAATTATGTTTTCCATCTCCAGACATAATTCCATCACATTTAAAGGCCAGCCTCTCTGTCTACTCAAGTTAATCAAGCCTTTTCAATTGGCCCTGCTCAGGACAGCCCCTGGCCTCGTCCCCCAGAGATGCGCAAACGTCACCATAGGAACTGTGCCAGAAAGAACAGCTGTCCCTGCAGCCAAAGAGGTTAGTTGCCAGGGAGGACAGGTCACTGGGGAACTGCAGGACTTAGCACCTGAAGATGGTCCCAAGAGTAAACATGTTTTCCTCACGGCTCAGGCTGCCTCAGAGAAAGCAGTGCTACATGCCAAAGGGGGAGTGCCAAGTATGCACACTTAGAGTGTGTCTGTGTGTCTGCGTGTCTGTGTTGGAGAGGTCTGTTGCAGAGCCCAAGCATCCCCCCACCCCAGGGTGCTGCTGCTCCCAGGAGGGCTAAGTTCAAGAGGACAGGTGGGTCTGAAAGATGCAGAGAGTCCCAGATGCCAGGGTAGACATACCAGTGCCAGGATGCTGTCAGCATGTTTCTCCAGGGCACGGGGCTGATAGTACGTATCCTGCCAAAACAGATGGCCTCCTTAAGGACCCTGCCCATTGGCAGGTCTTTCCCCTTCCCTTTCATAAGCCCTGCTGCTTGTCCTCCAGTTCTAGCCTCATTGACTATCTCTCTTGAGACATCCCTGGCTCCCACAGAAAGCCCTCTTCCTCACCCTCACCTTGAACCTGATTTCCCACCCCTGATCATGGGAACACAGGGAGCTGGATTTGGAAGCAAAAGTGAAACCAGCATTGGACGATTTTTGCTCCTTTCCACAGATCAGTTTCAAATGGATTGCAGGCGCGTGCATGTGGGGAGAAGGGTTAGAGAAGAAAGGAAAGACACTAAGACAATTCTAGAGGAAAAGAAAAACATCAGAAATAAGAGTAGTTGACTAAGAAGAGAATGTGGTTAGGAGCGGGCAGTTTGTAGGAGACAGTAACACAATGTGAGACAACTGATAAAAAGGAAGAGAATATTTAGAACAGCCTACCACCACTCGCCAGCTCTCCAGAATACAATGACTCTGGGGTCTCCAGGCTAGGTTGGGCGGGGGTTAGGGGGAGGACCGACGGATACATGATCTGTAAAAGTCATTCTGAAATTCAAGGCCAGGGTAAAGGGAAGATAAAAACGGAGCGGGGGAGGCACGAAGAGGCACTGAGGAAGAGAAAACTGGGAGTTTGACGGCAAAATTCACCGGCTCCCCCAGTCCACGCAGGGTCTCTTCCAGGACTTAAGACTCAACTAGGACCAGCACGAACCACGACAGACAGGGTGGGGGGGGGGGGGACGCGAAAAGGAAAGAGCAAGGAGTGGTCATCGGAATGAGAAAGCAGTGAAGAGCGAAAAAGAAAGGAGGCGGCCAGTCCGTAGGCGTGACTTTAACCCAGGAAACACACAGAGTGCAGACTTTGTGCACAACTGACTTGACAAGCAGACTCCCCTTATTTCCCATCATGGGCACTTCTGGGGAGCAAAGGCCGTAAAAGGTTTGGACTGTACCACGTTCTTCGGCGGGGGGGGGAACTCGACTCACCCAGGAGCTGGAATGGGGGGCAGTGACTGCCGTTGGCGTCTCCGGGACGCTGGCCGGAGCCCTTTCGGAGTCCCTCTCCCCGGTAGATTTTGTAGAGCCGAGGGCCTAGGACGCAGCTCAGCAGCTTCGCCATGGCCCCGGCTCGGGCCGCTGCTCTTTCAGCAGCAGGTCCCCCTGCCGGCCCCGCCCTCCTCTGCCTCTGAGGTGTTGTGTGCCCTTGACGTCAGTTCGTACTGGCTCCGCCTCCGGGCGAATCGCGACATTTTCAGTGCTTCCTGAGAAGAGTTTCGCGCAGTTGGGGCTACGGATACAGCAACGGTCCTAAATTAGTGGAAGATTTTGGAACGCGGAGAATTAGAAAATTATTAGGCATAGTTCAATAATTTTTTTCTGTCTCATTGGCAGACTCTAGAGCGACAGCGGAAACAAGGAATGAGATTAAAAGCACTCGACAAGAGCAACAGAAAAGATAAGATGTCTAGGAATATATCTAGTACAAGAAATGCAAGATTTTATGAAGAAAACCATAAAAATTGTTGAAAGGTAAACTGGCCGGCGCAATGGCTCATACCTGTAATCCCAGCACTTTGGGAGGCCGAAGCGGGTGGATCACTTGAGGTCAATAGTTCGAGAACAACCCGGCCAACATGATAAAACCATGTTTTTGTATTTTTATTTACTAAACATACAAAAATTAGCCGGGCGTGGGTGGTGCGCGCCTGTTATCCCAGCTACTCGGCAGGGCGAGGCACGAGAATCGCTTGAACCCGGGGAGGCGGAGGTTGCAGTGAGCCAATGTCGTGCTACTGCACTCCAGCCTTGGCGACAGAGCAAAACTCCGTCTCTAAAGAAATAGATAAATGTAAAAAAAAAAAAAAAAAAAGATGAAGGAAGAAGACAGAAGATGACGCAGGAAGAAGAAGAAGAAATAAATAAATGTAAACTGGCCCAGCACGGTGGCTCACGCCTGTAATTCCAACACTTTCGGTGGCCGAAGGAGGATTGCTTGCGCCGAGGAGTGCCAGCGCAGGCAACATAGTGAGACCTGATCTCTACACAAAATACCAAGGGGGACAAAAAAAAAAAAAAAAAAAAGACCCAGCAGGTTGTGGTGGTGTGCACCTGCAGTCCCAGCTACTCGGGAGGCCGAGGTGGATTGCTTGAGCCCAGGAGTTGAGATAGCGCCACGCACTCTAACCTGAGTGACAGAGCCAGACCCTGTCTCAAAATAGTAATAGAAAAAGTAAAAAAAAAAAAAGAAAGAGGTATCTCGTCTGATCTTGGAAGCTAAGCAGGGTCGGGCCTGGTTAGTACTTGAATGGGAGACCGCCTGGGACTACCGGGTGCTTAGGCTTTTTTTAAAAAAAAAAAAAGAAAAAAAAAGAAAGAAAGAAAGAAGGAGGTAAAAGAAAAGCTTTTCAATAAATGGAAAGCTACACCGTGGTCCTAAATACGAAAATTCAGCATTGGCCGGGCGCGGTACGGTGGCTCATGCCTGTAATCACAGCACTTTGGGAGGCCAAGGCAGGTGGATCACCTGAGGCCAGGAGTTTGAGACCAGCCTGACCAACATGGAGAAACGCTGTCTCTTCTAAAAATACAAAAATTAGCCGGGTGTGGTAGCTCATGCCTGTAATCCCAGCTACTTGGGAGTCTGAGGCAGAATTGCTTGAAGGCAGGATCGGAGGTTGTGGTTAGCCGAGATCGCACCGTTGCACTCCAGCCTGGGCAACAAGAGCGAAACTCTCCCTCAGAAAAAAAAAAAAAAAAAAAAAAAATCAGCATGGTAAGATACGTGGAATACTTTTAAAAAGAAAATAAGTGAATCACTACTCTTGTGCATGAACTGAATCTCAAAACCATGATGCTGAGTGAAAATAGAAAGTCGCAGAAGAATACATACCATTATATTAGATTAAAAAACACATAAAATTTAATGATAAAGCAAGTGGAGAAGAAACAGAAAATTCAGAATAGTGGTTACACAGCATAGATCTCTGACCGAAATGGAGTATTCTTTTCTCTCTCTCTCTCTCTTTTTTTTGACAGGGTCTAGCTCTTTCTCAGACTGGAGCACAGTGGCACAATCATGGCTCACTGCCCTGATCCTCCAGCTGGGACTACAGTCTGGCGCCACCACACTTAGCTAATTTTATGAGGTCTCATCATGTTGCCCCAGCTGGTCTCGAACTCCTGGGCTCAAGTGATCCTCCTGCTTTGGCTTCACAGAGTGCTGGGATTACAGGTGTGAGCCACTGTGCCTGTCCTGGAATATTCTATTTATTTCTGTTTTTAACTTTTTTTTTTTTTTTTTAAGACAGAGTCTCAGCCGGGTGTGGTGGCTCATGCCTGTAATCCCAGCACTTTGGAAGGCTGAGGCAGGTGGATCACGAGGTCAGGAGCTTGAGACCAGCCTGGCCAATATGGTGAAACCCCGTTTCTACTAAAAATACAAAAATTAGCCGGGCATTATGGTGTGCACCTGTAGACCCAGCTACTTGGGAGGCTGAGGCAGAAGAACCACTTGAACCCAGGAGGTGGAGGTTGCACTGAGCTGAGACTGAGCCACTGCACTCCAGCCTGGGCGACACAGCAAGACTCCATCTCAAAAAAAAAAAAAAAGACAAAGTCTCCCTCTGTGGCCCAGGCTGGGGTGCAGTGGGGCATGATCTCAGCTGACTGCAATCCCAGCCTCCCAGGTTGAAGCCTCTCCTGCCTCAGCTTCTCAAGTAGCTGGGCTTACAGGCGCCCACCAATGCACTCAGCTAGTTTTGTGTGTGTGTATTTTTAGTGGAGATGGGGTTTCACCATGTTGGCCATGCTGGTCTCGAACTCCTGACCTCAAATGATCCACCCACCTTGGCCTCCCAAAGTGCTGGGATTACAGGTGTGAGTCACCTCGCCTGGCCAGCCACCGCACCTGACTCATATCTGACTTTTTTTTTTTTTTTCTGAGACACAGTCTCACTCTTTTGCTAGGCGCCAGGCTAGAGTGCAGTGGCGTGATCTCAGCTCATTGCAATCTCCGCCTCCTGGGTTCAAGCAATTCTCCTGCCTCAGCCTCCCAAGTAGCTGGGACTACAGGTGCTCACCACCACGCCCAGCTACTTTTTGTATTTTAGTAGAGATGGGATTTCACCATGTTGGCCAGGATGGTCTCGATCTCTTGACATTGTGATCCTCCCACCTCAGCCTCCCAAAGTGCTGAGATTACAGGCGTGAGCCACTGCACCCGGCCATATCTGACTTTTAAAAATTTATTTAATTTAGGCTGGGCACAGTGGCTCATGCCTGTAATCCTAGCACTTTGGGAGGCCGAGGTGGGTGGATCACTTGAGGTCAGGAGTTCAAGACCAGCCTGGCCATCATGGTGAAACCCCATCTTTAAAAAAAAAAAAAAAAATTAAAAAAAATAAATTAATTTAAAAAATTTTATTTAATTTATTTTTTTGAGACAGAGTCTCACTCTGTTGCCCACGCTGCAGTACAGTGGTATGATCTTGGTTCACTGCAACTTCTGCCTGTGGGGTTCAAGGGATTCTCCTGCCTCAGCCATCTAAATAGCTGGAATTACAGGCGTGTGCCACCATGCCTGGCTAATTTTTGTTTTGTTGAGGTGGAGTCTCACCCTCTCACCCAGGCTAGAGTGCAGTGGTGATCTTGGCTCACTGCAACCTATGCCTCCCAGGTTCAAGCGATTCTCCTGCCTCAGCCTCCAGAGTAGCTGGGTTTACAGGTGCCTGCCACCACACCCACCTAATTTTTGTATTTTTAGTAGAGACAGGGTTTCACCATGTTGGCCAGGCTGGTCTCAAACTCCTGGCCTCAAGTGATCCACCAGCCTCTGCCTCCCAAAGTGTTGGGATTACAGGTGTGAACCATGGTGCCTGGCCTTTATTTTTAGAGTTGAGGTCTTGCTCTGTCGCCCAGCATCAAACTTCTGGCTTCAATCAACCCTTCCACCTTGGCCTCCCAAAGTGTTAGGATTACGGACATGAGCCACCATGCCTGCCCAGGCTTCTTTTACTCTCACTATGTTGTGAGATTCAACCTTGTTGCAAATCACTGGGTTTGTTCATTCTCATTGCTGATCAGTGTTCCACTGTGTTAATATAACACAGTTTACCCATTATATAGCTGTACTTCGTATAGTTTTTGGTATGTATGGAATATTTCATCAAAATAATTTTTAAAATAAATAAATTACATGTAAAACTATAATAACTGCATGATGATCTGCCTTAGAGTTTTTGCTAGCTGGGTGTGGTAGTTTACACCTGTAATCCCAGCACTTTGGGAGGCCGAGGTGGGTGGATCATAAGGTCAGGAGTTTGAGACCAGTCTGTCCAATATGGTGAAACACTCTTTCTACTAAAAAATACAAAAATTATATGGGCGTGGTGGCGCATGCCTATAGTCCCAGCTACTTGGGAGGCTGAGGCAGGAGGATTGCTTGAACCCGGGAGGGAGAGGTTGTAGTGAGCCAAGATCGTGCCACTGCACTCCAGCCTGAGTGAGACTCTGTCTCAAAAAAAAAAAAAGTTTTTGCCATTCAGAAGGATGAATCAGTCCGTGTTAGCTTTCTCCATGAGTAATAATGCACTCCTCAGGGATTCAGGAGAGGTCTGCCGTATTCCAGACAACCACAGGGAAAGTCATTCCAAATCATTTACAGGACGCTGACTGGATACACAGTCTTGTGCTGGGTTCTGTGGAGGACCAACATGAAAACTCAGTTTCTTCACTCATGGCTGACATTTCTTTTCTTTTCTTTTTTTTTTTTTTTGGAGACAAAGTCTTGCTCTGTCCCCCAGGCTGGAGTGCAGTAGCATGATCTTGGCTCACTGCAACCTCCACCTCCCGGGTTCAAGCAATTCTGGTGCCTCTCAGCCTCCTGAGTAGCTGGGATTACAGGCACATGTCACCACACAAGGCTAATTTTTGTATTTTTTGTAGAGACAGGGTTTCGCCATGTTAGTCAGGCTGATCTTGAACTCCTGACCTCAAGTGATCCACCCAACTCATGGCTGACATTTCTTAGGAGTGAAAGAGACCTCAGAATGTACTTCCAGACTGACTGACAGGAGCTAGACAGGCAGTACCAGTTCCCTGCATGGAAAGTTGTTACTTGAGCCTTTTAGCTGATATGGAATCAGAAGAGCAAAAAGGTCATCTTCAGAGTGGCCTGGACCGGGTCCTTTTCCCTCCAGGACAGAAAGGTGATGGTCACTTTTTCCCTAAGTAGACATGCAGCTGGCTTTATCTCCCCAGCATTGCCATCCCCTCCAGAGGCCCATGTCACCCCAGACCCACGAGCGTGGACCTTTATCTGGACTCTGCTTCCTCTCTGGGGATACCAGGTCTTGGAGAAGAGAACTTGGCAGGCTCTCCCCATGGCGGTCCTATTCCTCCTCCTGTTCCTATGTGGAACTCCCCAGGCTGCTGCAGGTAAGGGGCAAAAGATAGGGAATTCCTTAGCTATTTGCAAGGTGGGGAAGGACTGCTGCTCTTCTCCTAGGAGCCTGGAGAAGGCATCTGACTTGAAGATAGAATTACTCAAACCGACCTCCTCCTGCCTCTGACACTAGGGAAAATTCAGAGGCAAGGAGGTCCAGGTTATGCAGTTTCCTTTATAAAATACGAAGAATGAGTAAATGCTTCCAGAAAAGTAGAAATGAATAGAAGAGATGTGGGCATTTGCCAACTCTTCCAGGCTTTTCCCTCTTGCCCTCAGACCCCCTCACTGGCCGGTGGGGGAGGGGAGGAAAGCCCTTACCCTCTTCTCCCCACCTGTCTTATTTTTGTAGCTGTCACTTGAGAAATTTGGTCACCAGCTAGGTCCATACTGGGGGACCCCAGAAGGGGAAGAAGCCAGGGTTGAAGATCAAATGAGGGGTTGTTGATTTGATGGAGGTCTCTGGCCTCATACAACCCTCTTCCCACAGACAACATCCAGGTCATCTATGTGGCCTCTGGGGGAGGCAATGGAGCTGCCATGTCCCTCGCCACCCACTGTACATGGGGATGGACACCTGTCTTGGTTCCGCAGCCCTGGAGCAGGCTCCTTCACCACCCTGGTAGCCCAAGTCCAACTGGGCAGGCCAGCCCCAGGCCCTGGAAAACCAGGAAGGGAATCCAGGCTCAAACTGCTGGGGAACTATTCTTTGTGGCTGGAGGGCTCCAAGGAGGAAGATGCTGGGCGGTACTGGTGTGCTGTGCTGGGTCAGCACCACAACTATCAGAATTGGAGGGTGTACGATGTCTTGGTGCTCAAAGGTGAGTGGGTGCATGCAGACCAGGGGCCACTGTGGGCTAGGAAGTCTAGGCGAAGAACTGAGGGGTCCTTCTCTCCCCCCACAGGATCCCAGTTTTCTGCAAAGGCTGCAGACGGATCCCCCCTGCAATGTCCTTGTGTGCTCTGTGGTCCCCCACTAGACGCATGGACTCTGTGACCTGGATGGAAGGGGAAGGGTCCTGTGAGGGGCCATGTTCAGTCCTTCTGGAGCAATGAGGCTGCCCTGCTCTTGGTGTGTCCTGGGGAGGGGCTTCCTGAGTCCAGGAGCCGAAGACCAAGAATCATCCGCTGCCTCGTGACTCACAACAAAGGGGTCAGCTTTAGCCTGGGAGGTAAACTGAGGGAGGAGATGGAAAGGGATGTTATTCCACCTCAGCCTCCCAAGTAGCTGGGATTACAGGCACCTGCTACCATGACTGGCTAATTTTTTCTATTTTTAGTAGAGACGAGGTTTCACCATTTTTGACCAGGCTGGTCTCGAACTCCTGACTTCCAGTGATCTGCCCACCTCGGTCTCCCAAAGTGCTGGGATTACAGGCGTGAGCCACCATGCCTGGCCCTAATTTTTAAATTTTTTGTAGAGACAGGGTCTCATTATGTTGCCCCGTCTGGTTTCAAACTGCCAGCCTCAAATGATCCTCCTGCCTTGACCTTCCAAAGTGTTGGGGTTACAGGCATGAGCTACCACACCTGGCTATTTTTTCTTGAGAGGGTGAATTACTATGAAGGGTGTGAGGGGGAAAGTGTAGTTATGGCTGGTGGTCTGCTCTGTAGTTGGCTGCCCATGTGTGAGCAGGGGGCATTTCATTCTGTATTTTTTATTTTATTTTATTATTATTAGGCCGGGCTCCATGGCTCATGTCTGTAATCCCAGCACTTTTGGAGACCAAGGCGGATGGATCACCTGAGGTCGGGGGTTCGAGACTAGCCTGACCAACATGGAGAAATCCCGTCTCTACTAAAAATACAAAATTCGCTGGGTGTGGTGTCGCATACCTGTAATCCCAGCTACTCGGGAGGCTGAGGCAGGAGGATCGCTTGAACCCGGGAGGTGGAGGTTGCAGTGAGCTGAGATCATCCCATTGCACTCCAGCCTGGGCAACAAGAGCAAAACTCCATCTCAAAATAAATAAATAAATAAATAAATTGTATTTTTAGCAGAGACAGGGCTGGAGTGCAATGGTGTGATCTCAGCTCACTGTAACCTCTGCCACCTCCCAGGTTCAAGCTGTGTTCCTGCCTCAGCCTCCCAAGTAGCTGGGATTACAAGCATGTGCCACCACACCCAGCTAATTTCGTATTTTTAGTAGAGATGGGGTTTGTCCATGCTGGTCAGGCTGGTCTCGAACTTCTGACCTCAGGTGATCCTCCAGTCTCAGCCTCCCAAAGTGCTGGGATTATAGGCGTGGGCCACCACCCCCCAATTTTTATATTTTTAGTAGAGACAGGGTTTCATCATATGTTGACCAGGCTAGTCTTGAACTCCTAACCTCAAATGATCCGCCTGCCTTTGCCTCCTAAAGGCATCAGCCACCACACCGGACTGCCATTCTCTATTTATGTTAGCCCAGGGGTGAGGGTGAGAGACCTGGAAAGGGGCAGAGTAGTGTGGAGGATACTTCGGACAGGGAAACTTACAAAGTCTTCTGTTGGAAGAGCTCACCAGACTTTGGAGGGGGAAGCCTCTCTTTGGGGAACAGGGGACAGGCCCCCTCATTGCCTCCCTCCCATCCCTCAGGTCTGGCCCTACTACAGCCTCCGTGGATGGCTCTCCTGCCCTCTGTACCCCTTCCACGGGCTGGGACATGCCTTGGATTCTGATGCTACTGCTCACAATGGGCCAGGGAGTCATCATCCTGGCTCTCAGCATCGTGCTCTGGAGGCAGAGGGTCCATGGGGCTCCAGGCAGAGGTGAGTCCCTCCCTCCCTGAGGGAAGAAGACAGCATGTGGGTGTGAGGCAAAGGCCTAGGCTTGTACCCTGCCTCTGTACCCCACCTCCTCTGGGGGGTGGGCAAGGAACACGGCTCTAAGTTGTCTGCTGACTTCTCTTCTGCACCCCTGATGGCTCCTTCTCCCCCAGATGCCTCGATTCCTCAGTTCAAACCTGAAATCCAGGTCTATGAGAACATCCATTTGGCCCGTCTTGGGTGAGAAACAACTGGGGGACAGAGGCTTAAATCCCAGAGGGGACTGGGGGATGGAAGAGGAAACCCTGGGATTGGGTTGGGGATGGAGCCCTCCTTCCTGAGGACATGGAGAGTAGAGGTATCTTTAATCTGTCTCTCTGGAAAACTCACAGCCCACCTGCCCACAAGACCAAGTGATCTTGGTGACATCTGCTGGGAAGTGTGACCTGCTGTCCCACTGGCCATCCAGCACCTGCAGGATTCCCTGACAACCTCGGCAAGTGGGGGCAGGACTTAGAGTTCGACCTCACAGTCCAGCTGGCCTCCAGCAGCCACCAAGCTGTGTATGGGGAAGGGTGGGGACTGAAGGAAAGGAGGAACATTATCCTGTGATGTCACCTACAAAAAGGTTTGGTCTCCTGTCTTGTAGCAGCCAGTGGACGGGTGGCCCTGAGCTCGTAGTACTGTGGGGTTGAGGGGGAGCCTGAGGTTGCTGGTGGGGGCGAGGAGGATGGCTGTGGGCAGGGAGGAGACAGGAATGTGGAGACTTGAGCAGTGGTGGAGAATCAGTTGCAGGGGAGCTGAAGGACAAATGGGAAAAATGGGAAGAGAGAGAGGGGAAGAGACTCAAGTCAGAGAAAGTGGAGAGAGAAGGACAGAGAGAGAACAATAGAAGCACAAAGTGGGAGGATGGAGGGGCAGAGAAAATGGAAAGAAAACTCAACTCGTCTCTAAATTAAGCCAGACCCCCCACTACCCCAAGTCTCATCCTCACAAAGAAGAGAGGGAAGAAGCACCTTCAATAAACCCGACTTCCTCACATGCAAGGGGAGGGAACTGAGTCAGGATAGAGATGCCTGCACTCGGCTCTCAGCCTGGGGGCCCCCTCCTTATGCGTCCTTATCCTAGGCACATACTCTTCCCTGCGGCACTCCACCAGGGCATTCAGAGCATGTGAGCAGCTATCGCCACCCTGGCACTTCCTCCCTGCTGCCCTGGGGTCACACCCTATCTTCCGGGGCAGAGGGAGTGTCTCCCGGGGCTGGCAAGCCCAGGGGGGTGTGTAATTCATTGGGCCAGGGCCATACTGGGATGTCTGTGAACCATGGGCAAGTCTGGGCTGGCAAAGCGAGGGAGGGTATTGATGCTCCCAACCTGGCCATTCCACAGCCTCGGGCAGAAACGAGCTGGGCTCCCAGCCACACCCTCATGAGCAGCTCCACCAGGTGCCCTTGTGTGTCTCTGCTCAAGCTTGGGCCTAAATGGAAAAAAGCTTTCTCAGAAGTCTCGACTAAAGCCTTCATGATGCAGGGGCTTAAACTAAGCCACTGGCAGGAAAAGGACGCGAATGACGCAGATGGAGGATGAGGGGGAGTGCCGTGGTCCAGGCTCCAGCTCCAGCCCACCCCACCAAGCAGATATAGTTTGCTCTTAGAGCACACACACACACACACACACACACACACACTGCAGTATCTGCAGTATTACTGGACCCACAGTGTCGTCAACATGCCTGCCTTGCCAGTGACCTGGGCTGACAGGGGGGCATCAGCGATGGGCATCTAGAAAAGATAAAAGACGGCCGGGCGTGGTGGCTCACGCCTGTAATCCAAGCACTTTGGAGGCCAAGGCGGGCGGATCACCTGAGGTCGGGAGTTCAAGACCAGCCTGACCAACATGGTGAAACCCTGTCTTGAAAAAAAAAAAAGGAAGAAAAGGAAAAAGAAAAGAAAAAAAAAAAGATGAAAGACACAGAATAGGTGTTCTTTATGAGGCTGGACTCTGGCCAGGTCCCTCCCCAGGCCCTGTGAGGGGTCTGTGAGGGTGCTGGGCTGAGAGATCTGAGGTCTCTGTACAAAATTAGGTTCTCGGGCATGTCTCAAAGTGTCTGTGCAGGTGTTTCCAGGGCCGAGGTGATGGCAGAGGAATCCTGGGTTGGGGGCTGCAGATCCACCGAAGCTAGTGGAGGAGGTGTCCTCTCCCGGTGAAGCTGGCCACGAGGAGGGGCAGGGAGGTGAGGCTGGGGAGCTGCTGTGGGGAAGCGGCAGCGTTGCACAGGTCCTGCTAGCAGCAGTGGTGCCTCAGGGTGTAGGAGCGCAGCCAGTAGGTGGCATGGCCCAGCAGAGGGCACTGGGCCCTTGGGAGGCAGCCTTTCCACTGGATGATCTCACTCTGGTCTGTGGGACAAAGGAGGCATACTGAGGCGGGGGCCACAGGAAGATGGGATGGATGGAGGTAGGGAGCCGCCAGGAGGGCCACTGGACCAGAGTCCTACCTGAGGTGCCAATACTGATGCCACAAGCTTCATCGTCCTGACACTCGGTGGGAACAGGGTAGCAGGGTTTGGCGAAGCCACAGGTGTAACAGGGGAGCCTTCCCCAGGCAGGGGACATGGTGAGACCTGTTGAGGCAGCAGAGATTAGGGAAGTGGGAGAGGCAAACCCTCCTTGTGGGGCAGGCAGAGGCCAGATCCAGGAGAGGGGTAGCAGAGAGAGGTGACACACTAGGGGGAAGCTGTGCAACAAGGGAGGAAAGCAGACAGAAGTAGAAAAACAGACACAGAGAAGGGAGGGGGAGACGATGCAGGGAAAGATACAGAGGAAAGAGGGGTACATGGATTGAGAGTCATGAAGACATGATCAGAAGCCACGAGAATCAGAGACCAACATTTATGTTGAGTGACACAAAAAGCCAGACTTGGCAGTGGGGAGGTGGAGGGTTGAGGGAGTGTGGGCGGGGGTGCACCAGAAACAGATAAGAAAATAGAAATTGGCATAGGCCAAGAGGCCCAGCATAGAAGCAAGAGTTGAAATAAGGGACAGGGGAGACGGAGCGGGTCAAAGATGAAGCAAGGAGGCGACAGTTATTCTCAAATGTCTTTGAAAGGAAACTCTTCCTTTCCCACCTCATCAGGCTGGCCTTCCTAGTGGCTGGCCTTCCTAGTGGCTGGCCTCCCTGAAGTCTCCCACTCTCCCAGCTCTCTTCTTGGCCTCTTCCAGCACCCCCACTCCTCTCCTCCCCCAGCCCTCAGGTTCCTCCACATGCCCTGTCCCCGCCCCAGCCCCCTGACCCCTGAAAGTTCCCAGCCCACACTTATCCAGTGTCCCACAGAGGAACAGGATGCAGAGGAAGATGCTGGAGGTGCCCATGGCCAGACCCAGGCTCGGGAATCTGGGAGAGGTGATCTGCACCCCCGGGATCCTGGGATTTATAGAGTTGGAGCATTTGAGCAAGACAGGGAGGAACCCGTAAACAAACACACCTAGGGAGTGAGTTTGGGGTGCAGAACCGTGACCAGATTCTCCAGCCTGACCCAGCAGGCAGCGGGGGATGTCAGGAATGGCATGTCTGCCGGGGAGCTCTTGGCCAGCAAGAGGGTCCCAATACCTGGAAGAGAGAGTGCGCGGAAAAATAGGGGACAGAAAAGTAGGGTCTGGAGGTCTGAATAGACAGTGCCCATACAGCAATGCCTAAACAGCAATTTTATTTGTGTAAAGGGTCCCAATATATACTGTCAGTTTTCAGTAGCTGACGTCAACCCACATTGTTAATTCTATACAATAAAGAGGAACAAAAGTTACAATACCGCAAGTCTGGAGGAGAAGATAAAATACCAATAAAAGGGAAGTACATAACTAGGGACCATAAAAGTAAGCACAAGGGTGGAGATTTTTCTTTACCTATTGTGTAGGGATTTACATTTGAGAAGGTAAGATTCTTTAAGGTCAGGCAAAACTCATAGATCTTAAAGGTAACAATCTCCAAGAGACATGTGAGTAGTTACAGGGCTTAGATAATGTTTAGTAAACAGAGTCATGAAACTAGAGTAAACAGAGTCATAAAACCAGCCCAAAACAGGTACCAAGATAAAACACAATGTCTTAGTAAAACCACACAGCCATCACCGAGCCATTGTGTCAATGTCAGGGAATCTGAGATAACTTCTACAAAATCATCCATCTTTTAGTTCCTGCTTTCCCTTAGCTCGACTGCCTCCAGGAGGGAGAAATATGTCTGGGCTCAAGCTCACATTATGGCGGAGGCACAGTCAGAGGGCCTCTACGCTGGAGCGATCCCCATAGCGGGGGCCCCAGCCTGCCCCCCGAAAGGAGTCTGCCCTTGCCTGGAGGGTCTCCTCTGCTCTCTCAGCGTGTTGTCTCTGTAACTTAGCTTCCTCTCCTGCTCCTGAGTTGTGTCTGTCACCTTCCCTCCTACTCCTCTCCCTCCCTCCCCATGTCTCAAGCTGCTCCATGACTCTCTCAGCTTCTCTCCGTCTTTGTTTTCTCTGTCTTCCCCCTCAATGCTTTCATGTCTCTGAAGGTCACCCTCCTAAACAGCCCTGGCCTGGATCTGCTTGAGTGTGGAATGAACAATACCTCCACCCACCCACCCACACGCACACACGAAGCCCAGCTGTGTAAGGGCGGACCCCACCTAGCTTCGGATTCCTTTGATCCCCCCAAGCTTCGACATTCCTACCCCATAATTATCCCTGCCAGCTTTACTACCTTGGAGGAAAGAAATAATCATGGGTGGGGCTGGAGGGCCGGATATGCTTGCACTGTGGAGAAATCACTAGAAAGGAAGACGTAGATAGGATTCAGGGTAGGGGGAGTGTGGCAGAGCCTAGAAGATTGGGGTCGAAGAGACTGGGAAGGAGGAAGGCCCCATCTGGGGAATCAGAGCCAGCATGTACCCGGAGGAGTAAGACTAGGAACAGGGAGTGGGGGACAGGGGAGACACAGGCACCCAGGAGAGCAGCTCTTTTCAAAAACATTGATCTTGCTGGGTACATGCCCATGAGAAAGAAACTCAGTATATCAAACACACACACACACACACACACACACACACAAAACAAAAAAAACATTGATCTCAGGACCTCTTTACACTTTCCAAAGTTACTTAAGATTCTGAAGAGATTTTCTTTATGAGGTTATATCAACATTTACTATATTAAAAATTAAAACAGATCGTTTAAAGTAGGTATTTATTGATTTATTTAAACAACAATAATAATAAAATATTACATGTTAACAAAATATAGTTTTGTGAAAAATAACTATGATTTCTCCACAGCACAGTGAGAAGAAGAGCATTGCTTTGCATTTTTGTGAATCTAATGTCAGGCTTCGTGGGAGATGCCTGGGTTTTCCTAACGCTTCTGCATTCAGTCTTTTGGGATATGTTGTTTTCACTGAAGTCTAGTATATGAAGAAAATCTGACCTTACACAGATAATTGCAAAGGAAGCCCCTCAAGGACCCTGTGAAAGGGTTTGGGGACCCCCAGGGATTCTTGGTCCACAGTTTCAGAACTGCTGCTGAGGATAAAGGAGTTTGAGGGCTCCAGAAGATGCTGAGAGCATGCCATGGGGCCCCTCCCTGTCCCCCACTGGGGCCCCTGGTGCCTGCTAGGGGAGACTCCTTCCTCCTTTTTATAGCCCTATAAAGCTCAAGGCAAGGGGGGATATAAGGCTGACAGAGCCAGGCTGGGGAGGGGGGGTGGGCGGGAGGTAGAATCTGGTAGACTGACACAGGCAGACTCCGATGAACCCCCAGTTTGTTGGGATCTTGCTCAGCTCCCTGCTGGGGGCTGCCTTGGGGTAAGGAGGCGGCCAGCTAGCCTCTCGCACAGGCCTTCTGCCAGCAGGCTCCACCGAGGGCCCAGGTCCAGCGCCTCTTTCTCCTGCCAGGAAACCGAATGCGGTGCCAGGACTGCAGTGGAAGCTCCAGCAGCTCTTGTAAAGAGGCCGTGACTACCTGTGGTGAGGGCAGACCACAGCCAGGCCTGGAACAGATCAAGCTACCTGGAAACCGTGAGTCCTCAGTTTCTTCCTCTTCCCGCAGCCTTTCCCTCCCTCCAGCCCCACGTCAATCCTTCTGGCTTCCAGAATCCTCCAGGCTCAGTCTGGCTCCGAGCAGATGGTGTGGCTGTCAGAGGAGAGCAGTCTGTACCCCTTCTGGCTGCTGGCATGGAGCCCCCAAGAGGCCCACAGTCCTTGTGTCCCCACCTCCCCCGCTCCTTACCCTCCCAGAAGAATCTCATAGGCCCATTAGGTCACAAATGAAAAGCTCTGGCCTTGGAAGGCCAAAGTTAAAAGCAAACTTCAAATTTCTGGCATTAGCTAAGGACCTGGGAGGGGTGTGTGTGTGTGTGTGTGTGTGTGTGTGTGTGTGTGTGTACATTATTTTAATATTTTATTTTAACATAATTTTTGGATTGACAGAAAAATTGCAGAAGTTTTCGGCTTCTCCTAATGCTAACATCTTACATAACCATGGTACAATTATCAAAATCACAAAATAACATTGATATAATACTGCTAACTAATCTATAGACTTTATTTGATTTAGCAGAATCCCATATTGCATTTAGTTCTCATGTCTTTTTAGTCTCCTCTGATCTGGGTCAGTTCTGTTTTTCTTTGTTTTTTATGACCCTGACACATTTGAAGAGCCCTGATAAATTATTTTATACCTGGAGTTTAAAATACCACTTTTAGGGCCGGTGCAGTGACTTATACCTGCAATCCCAGTACTTTAGGAGGTCAAGGTGGGAGGACCACTTGAGCCCAGGAGTTGAGACCAGCCTAGGCAACATAGGGAGAGTCTGTTTCTAAAAAAAAAAAAAAAAAAGATTAAAAGATTAGCTGGAGCAGGGCACCGTGGCTCATGCCTGTAATCCCAGCATTTCGGGAGGCTGAGGTGGGCGGATCACCTGAGATCAGGAGTTCAAGACCAGCCTGGCCAACATGGGTAAACCCTGTCTCTACTAAAAATACAAAAATTAGCCAGGCGTGGTGGCGCTGCCTGTAGTCCCAGCTACACAGGAGGCTGAGGCAGGAAAATCACTTGAACCCAGGAGGCAGAGGTTGAGTGAGCCAAGATTGCACCACTGTGCTCCAGCCTGGGCGACTGAGTGAGACTCCATCTTAAAAAAAAAAAAAATTAGCTGGGCGTGGTGGCACATAACTGTAGTCCCAGCTATTCAGGGGGCTGAAGAGGAAAGATCGCTTGAGCCTGGGAGGTTGAGGTTACAATGAGCCATGATCACGCCACTACACTCCAGTCTGGGTGACAGAGCAAGATCTTATCTCTAAAAATAAATAAAATCATTTTTAGATTTTAAAACATTTACATATGTTTGATATACTAAAATTATAGAATGTCCCTCGATTTGTATTTATCTGATATTTTGCCATGAGATTGAGGTCACGCATTTTCAGCAAGAATACGCAGAAGCGATGCTGCATCCTTCTCACTGCGTCACATCAGGAGTTTACAATGTCAATGCGTTAACTTTGATCACTTGGTTTCAGGGAGGTGTTTTTTGAGGGGGCAGAAAATCCCTTTGGGCTCCTTGAAATCATATCTGCTCTGCCCCAGAAGGCAAGTCCTGAAGCCAGGAGTCCAACACCCCAGTCTCATTCTTTCTCTCAGCCTCAGTGACCTTGATTCATCAACATCCAGCCTGCGTGGCAGTCCGTCATTGCAATCAAGTGGAAACAGAGTCGGTGGGAGACGTGACTTATCCAGCCCACAGGGACTGCTACCTTGGAGACATGTGCAACAGCGCCGTGGCAAGCCATGTGGCCCCTGCATGCATTTTGGCTGCAGCAGCTACCGCCCTGGGCTGGCTCTTGCCAGGACTGTGGAGGGGGTAGTTGGAGTAGGGGCAGAGAAGGGAGCAAGGGAGCAAGGGAGCAAGGGTCATCTGAACATCTAAAATGAGAAGACAAGCATTCTTCTGTGAGCCATTAAAATCTATGGACCACTCTACAGCTGACTGGAAAACTGCATCTATCTTTCGTTCATAGGTGGGCTAAAAGGGTAATATGGGGCATCCACGTTCTAGTTTGGGGGTTACCAAGCAACAGTGGGCTTAATTACAGTGACATACTCCTTAACCAACTAAACCCCAAAAGACAATGGCTTATCTGCCCTCCATGGCTCCTGGATCCTGTTGCTGAGTTGAATCTTCCTTAGCAATGAGATTCACTGAGTGGGGTTGCCAGGGTTTCGTGAGCCTGAGCCTGTGTTTGCTCCCCTTTCTCCCATTTGCAGCTTGGCTCCCAATAGGACTAGTTTGAATTGAGAAAAGAAATGTAAAGTCTGGGTGTGGCGGCTCACACCTGTAATCCCAGCACTTTGGGAGGTTGAGACGGGTGGATCATGAGGTTAGGAGATCGAGACCATTCTGGTTAACATGATGAAACCCCGTCTCCACTAAAAATAGTCCCAGCTACTTGGGAGGCAGAGGCAGGAGAATCGCTTGAACCTGAGAGGCAGAGGTTGCAGTGAGCTGAGATTGCATCACTGCACTCCAGCCTGGGCAACAGAGCGAGACTCCATCTTAAAAAAATAAAGAAAAGATAAAGAACAGGGATCTGGGGGGAAAAAAAAGAAAAGAAAAGTAATGTAAAAACTGTGATAGGAGAGCTGCTTGGTGCCCTACTTAGTAACCAGGCCAGGTGAGGTCTCTGACTTTAACGTGAGAGAAACTGAGGAAACAGGGTCTCGGGCCCCATCCCGGTGTGCCTCTCTTATCCTTTCTGGAGAGCCCTCAAGCCAGGCTGCACCTTCTTCTTGGCAATACATCAGGGGTGTGGCCTAAATTTAGGATATGAGTTGTTTCTCCAAACACTGGGGCTTGTGTGCCACCCGGGAGACACTGGAAGGGAGGACGAAGACCTGAAAAACCCGTTTCTCCATTTGCCCCAGCCTCAGCCTCCCAGGGAACATCCCTGAAGGATTCCTGTGTAAGGGTGGGAGACTGAGAGTGTTAGTTGCTGGGAGGTGACCTGACTCTTAGGTCTTCTGATAATAAATGCACATTTCATCAGACTCAGACATTTATTACTCAAAACGGAAAGAGGTGAGTATGGGAATGGGGTATGTATGGGAGCCTGGGTTTGGGGGAGTGAGCCCTGTACAGTGAGGTCATCAGGTCCTTGTGGGAGCCTTCATTGAGGACAAGACAGAAACCCCATTTCAGGCCCAGATCCCAATCCCTCCTCAAGTAGGGGACAGTAGAGTGTAAGAAGCAAAGTGGGGAGTCCTTCTAGGAGACAGCAGAAGCTCTGGAACGAAATGGGAAGGGACTCAGAAAAAGCTGAGTGGAGGGTATGAGGTGGGAAGGATAGGATGGATGAGGAGACCACTTTGGAACACTGTTTAATTAAAGAAATGGGAGCTAGGGAGGGACCATTCTGTAAAGCCAGGGGATACGGAGACACAGGGAGAGAGGCTCAGGCCAAGGCAGGTGGGAGGAGGGGCAGCCGATGGAGTGAGTCTCAGTGCAGCAGCCAAAGTCCAAGGCCAGCCAAGGAGGTGAGGAGAGACGAGGCCCAGGGCCGGAGTGGGCCGGGCACCCGCGCTGTTGCAGTTGTCCTTGCTGCAGCAGGTGGTGTTATAGGTCAGGCCCAGCTTGCGGTTGGTTTGGTTGAAGGCCTCCTGACAGGGCTCTTCTGGTGTGCCACAGCGCAGGTTGGAGAAAACCCACATCTTACCTAGGGGTGGGAATGGGCAGGGAGTCAGCTAGGATGGGCACCTGGCATGCCTGTGTCCACCTCCCCCACCCCTTCCACTCGCCCGGGCTTCCTTCCATCCTATCTCTGTCCAGGGCCCTCCCCTTCTCTTTCTCAGTCTGATCTTCGTCCTGCACTTCCTTATCCCCCACTCCCCCAATCCTGGTTCTATCACTTGCTGGCGGTTAGGCCTGGGACCTGTTACTGTCTCTTTTTTTTTTTTTTTGAGATGGAGTTTTGCTCTTGTTGCCCACGCTGGAGTGCAGTGGTGCGATCTCAGCTCACCGAAACCTCTGCCTCCCAGGGTTCAAACGATTCTCTTGCCTCAGCCTCCTGAGTAGCTGAGATCACAGGCATGTGCCACCACACCTGGCTAATTTTGTATTTTTAGTAGAGATGGGGTTTCTCCACGTTGCCCAGGCTAGTCTCGGACTCCTGACCTCAGGTGATCCGCCTGCTTCAGCCTCCGACAGTGCTGGGATTACAGGCGTGAGCCACTGCGCCTGGCCATTTTTTTTTTTTTTTTTTAAGATAGTCTCACTCTTGCCCAGGTTGGAGTGCAATGGCACAATCTCAGCTCGCTGCAACCTCCGTCTCCTGGGTTAAGCGATTCTCCTGCCTCAGCCTCCCAAGAAGCTGGGATTACAGGTGCCCACCACAACGCCCAGCTAATTTTTGTGTTTTTAGTAGAAATGGTGTTTCACCATGTTGACCAGGGTGGTCTCGAACTCCTGACCTCAAGTGATCCGCCCACCTTGGCCTGCCAAAGTCCTGGGATTACAGGCATGAGCCATCATGCTCAGCTGTGTTACTCTCTCTCTGGGAGGCTGTTTCCTCAATAGAATAATAGCACCCCACATCTTAAGGTTGTCATGAACATTAATTTTAAAAAAGGCATGCAAAGACATAGGATGTTGCCTGGCACACAATCATCTTTGGGCAAATATTCTCATTGCTATAATTCTCTGCTTCTCCACCTCAGTCTTGCCCCATTTGGGCCTCAGTCCTGGCCATAGAGTCTCCCACCTCCGTGCTCTCCCCGCGAAGGAAGGGGATGTTACCAAGGTATGCGTGTGTTGTCAGGCATTGCTGTCCTGGCTCCAGACGGCAGGACTGCCGGTCCACACAGCCCAGCACAGGGACCTTGTAGCAGGAGTGACAGCGAATATCAGCTGGGGAGACACAAGTCAGGCTGAGGTGATGGGGTCTCTGACTTACCTGGGGGATAAGGTGAGCTGGGGTGGGGGTGGAGGGTGAGAAGAGCCTATCAGGTAGGTGCTCTAACCTGTTTGGCTGTTTGGTCTAGTAGGGACAGAACAGGTGAGTGACGCAGGGAAAATGGAAAGTGGGCGGCAGGTAAAGGTGGAGTTGTTGCTTTGTGAAAGGCCCACGCCCTACATATCTCCCTTCACTCCACCCTATTTGGAGATGAGTCAAGAAGGACAGAGCGATGAACAAAAACAAGAGGCTGGGGATAGATGGAATGTGAGCAAGGTACCATAGGGAAATAATGTGGGTGGTGGAGGAGGAGATGGAGACGTGAAGAAGGAGAAATAATGAAAATGACAATCGACCGGGCGCGGTGGCTCACACCTGTAATCCCAGCACTTTGGGAGGCAGAGGTGGGTGGATCATGAGGTCAGGAGTTTGAGACCATCCTGGCCAACATGGTGAAACCCCGGTCTCTACTAAAAATACAACAATTAGCTGGCCATGGTGACATGTGCCTGTAATCCCAGCTACTCGGGAGGCTGAGGCAGGAGAATCGCTTGAACCAGGGAGTCGGAGGTTGCAGCAAGGGGAGATGGCACTACTGCATTCCAGCCTGGCGACAGAGCGAGACTCTGTCTCAAAAAAAAAAAAAAAAAATCATGAGGGTTACAACACTGTCAGAAATGCCTTGGAACTTGAGGCTGGCAAAGAAAGCCATCTGTGGCCAGCTGTAGTAATTTGCAATTTACTCTTCACCTCCTGGAGCTGGCAAGAGCATGGGAAGAGGAACCAGACCTGAATAGAATCCTCTCATCCCAGTAGCTCTTCAGCAGAAAGGAATCATATCTGAGAGACAGATCACCAGATTCCATCTGAGCACCTTATCAAAATGGAGAGGGTGGATACCGAAGGCAGCACCCCAAAGTTCCTGCTTCAGCTAATTCAAGGTTTGGGCTGGCAACATTTGGTGACACAGGGTTCAAGGGTGCAGGAGCCTTGTAAGTGTACCTCAGTGAAACCCACCTCACCCTAGAGGTGAGTGGCCCGGGGTGTCCTCTCTTTAGAAGTTTCAAGAAAACGCTCTATTTCCATGGAGGCTCTTAGATGTCACTGGAACCATCTAGAAAGCTTGTATCCTGGGTAGGGGGAGGTGGTATGCAACCCAGGGGGAAGTAGAGGGTATCTAGGAAAGGCCATGGTTGAGAGACTGAATATCTAAGTCCCTGATGGAGTAGATGGGGAGGGTAGACTACAAAAGGAGCCCGGAGCTGGATGCCTAGGACTTTGAGAGGACACCTGAGCACAGCAGATAGAGGAGAAGGCAGGTGAGCTAGATTCTGGAGAGTTGCATATTGAAGTGGGGCTGGTTGGTGAACTGGACACCAGAGTTTCCAAGGAGGGGGACACCTTGGAGTGGGGAATAGGGGACCCAGAGCCCTGGTAGGTGAGAAAAGTGGATCTTTCTTGGAGGTGGGGAAGACGCATGTCTAGCTGACTTTTTGAGAAACAGAGCAAGGAGGCTGTCATAGGGAAGCCTGGTCTTGGTGGCACAGAATTGCTGAGCCAGTTGGGGCTGGGGGTGTTGGGATCCTGAGTGGTGGGTAGGGCAGGGCAATGGGTAGAGCAGGGTGTAAAGGTCCGACCAGGCAAACCAGGTCCTTGGGGCCCCCAGCTACTCACCTGAGACCCAGCAGAGCAGAGCAGACAGGGTGAGCAGCAGAAGGCCTTTCATGGCGAGGGTCCTGAGAATCCTGGCAGCCACAGGAGCTGAGAGAGTAGATTTTGGAAGATCTGGCTCTGGGAGTTGGGTGACCTTTTTGGAATTTATAAACCCAAAGGCTCCTCCCTTCCCTGCGTCTGGTAGCCCCTCCCCTTCTCACTTACTACACAGCTGACCAGAGAAAAGACAAGGGGTGGGGAGGCGCTGAGCAGGACTGAGTGGGGAGTAGGGATGGGAGAGAAGGATGGGGGAGGGCAGGTGCCACTAGTGGCCAACACCATTGTGGTTCTTGGTTTCAGGCCAAGATGCTCCTCCTGGCCCCCAGCTAAGAGTCCTGCTGCTCAGTCCTGTGAAGGAGCGTCATCAAAGGCCTCTGTGATTTAGAGTGTCCATGGTGGTAGCTTCTGCTGGTTCCTGGGAAATGGACAATGGGATGTGGCCCAAATTAATTGCTGAATTTGGGTCCCTGCTGGGCATTGACAGCGGCATGCTGGCAGAAATTGGGGATGGAATGGGTCAAATTATCTCCATTCAGCCCCCACTTGGCCTTTCCAATGCCTGCTCAGCCACAGGATGGATTTGTGACTCACTGATGGCTTCTGTGATGCCATAGCAGCAGAGGCAGGGGCTGGGGCTGCTCATCCAGGGAGAGCCACTGCAGGTCTGCTAAGCGGGGGCTGGCTCAGGCCCCCATGAAGGTTCTCAGGACCTTGCCCCGGCTCTACTTGCGCTTGGTGTGGCCTTGCTGCTCCAGTCCAGTGGCAGCAATTGTCCTAGGTGTGGCTGTGCGCACCTGCACCAAAGCGCCTCCCCAGTCAAAACCTGCCAACTTGGGCAGGGCACCAAGGCAGGAGGAACAGCGTGGGCACAGAGAGGTGAGGTAGAAGCTAAAATAAGAATAGAAACAGTTGGCTGGGCGCGGTGGTTCCTGCCTGTAATCCCGGCACTTTGGGAGGCTGAGGCAGGCGGATGGCCTGAGGTCAGGACTTCGAGACCAGCCTGGCCAACATGCAGAAACCCCGTCTATACTAAAAATACAAAAATTAGCTGGGTGTGGTGGCAGGTGCCTGTAATCCCAGCTACTTGGGAGGCTGAGACAGGAGAATCGCTTGCAACCAGGAGGTGGAGATTGCGGTGAGCTGAGATTGTGCCATTGCACTCCAGCCTGGGTGACAAGAGTAAGACTTTGTCTCAAAAAAAAAAAAAAAATACTAGAAATAATTATAATAACAGCAAGCACATAGTGATCCTATGTATTCTAGGCAGTTTACATGTATTACTTTATTTAGTTCTCAAAATGCCCTACAAAATGTGTTTTTGTCGTTGTTTTTGAGACAGGGTCTGGCTGGCTCTGTCACCCAGGCTGGAGTGCAGTGGCCTGATCACAGTTCACTGCAACCTGGACCTCCTGAGCTCAAGCAATCCTCCCACCTCAGCCTCGCCAGGAGCTGGGATTACAGGAGCGCCTGTAAAGTTAAGCAGGCAAAAGCATTTGTGTAAATGGCCCAAGCACACATTTTAAGTGAGCACTGTTTGAGGACTCTGAGTTTGCCTGTGAGGATTCCCAGAGGGATCTGGGCAGCTGGTGGCACCTCCCCCTTCTCTTATCTGAGCCCCCCAGCCCCTCCGTTCTCCCCCACTCCCAGCTTCCCTCTGGTTCCTTTTCCCCACCCCACGCTGATTAGCTTGCAGCCTCTCCTCACCACATCCCTACCATGGCTGTGTTTCTGCAGCTGTTACTGCTGCTGCACTCGAGGGCCCAAGGGAACCCTGGGGGTAAGTGATCCCTGGGAGAGTTGTGATAGACTCAGAGGGGCTGAGGCAAGAAAGTGGGTGCCTAGTAGGGTGAGTTGTGTGTGGGAAGATCCAAGATGGCTGGAGTGCAGAGAGAGAAGAGAAAGAGGAGAAGGGATGGGGTGTTGTCTTGCCCTATGGACCTGCCCTAACCACAGCCTCTGGCCTCCCCTAGCTTCTCTGGAGGGCCGCCCTGGGGACCGGGTGAATCTCTCATGCGTAGGAGTCTCTCACCCCATCCGCTGGGTCTGGGCGCCCAGCTTCCCGGCCTGCAAGGGCCTGTCCAAAGGACGCCGGCCAATCCTGTGGGCCTCTTCCAGCGGGACCCCCACCGTGCCTCCCCTCCAGCCCTTCGTTGGCCGCCTACGCTCCCTGGAGTCTGGTATCCGGCGGCTGGAGCTCCTCTTGAGCGCGGGGGACTCGGGCATCTTTTTCTGCAAGGGCCGCCACGAGGACGAGAGCCTTACAGTGCTTCAAGTGCTGGGGGACAGGGCCTATTGCAAGGCCCCTGGGCCTACCCACGGTAGGTCCAAGGCCTGTGAGGACAAGGGTCCTTAACTCCCACACAGACTCATCGGAGGGAAGAGGGCCTTGGCTGGGGGTCTTGAGTGGGAGAGCTGGCTCTCTGTCATCATACCCCTGACCTCAGCATCCCTCCCCGCCACGCCATTCCCCCAGGGTCCGTGTATCCCCAGCTCCTGATCCTGCTGCTGGGCGCCGGGCTGGTGCTGGGACTGGGGAGCTTTGGGCCTCATCTGGTGGCTGCACAGGTGAGCAAGAGCCTGGTTAAATGGGGAGTGACTACAGGTGGAAGGGGCAGGACCAGAACCTTCGCGAAAGAAAGAACTAGACCTAGAGCCCTCGCCCTGGCTTGGAGAAGAATGGGAGAGGTGGAAGGTGGGAGCGAGGCCACTGGCTGGTGGGTGCAGCCCCGCCAGAGGAGATGAGCCAGAAGTGTAGCGGGGTCAGAGCCTGGGCTGGACTATCTGTTGGGGTAGAGTCTAAGTTGTTTCCGGTCTGAGCCTTCAAGTTGCTGGACTGTCCTTGGTACGGCCTGAGTTCCAGGAGAACCAGTGAGACAAGACTGGTGACTCTCGAAGACTCTTATATGTCCCTTACAGGCGCCTGCCCCCGCAGCCGATTCCACCACTCCCTAGATTTGGTGAGACTAACTCCACCCCATTCTCTTTCTCCTACACGCCCGCCCACTCCCCACCCCTCAGTTCCTGAGTCTGAGCCCTTGCTGGGAGCAGACACGTTGGTCACCTTCTCTCCATCCTTCAGCTCTGTCCCTCTCACATAGCTCCACTTGTGAAAGCCGAGCCCCAGAGAGCAGTAAAGGAGGAAGAGCCCAAGATTCCAGGGGACCTGGACCAGGAGACCGGTAAGGGCTTGGGGGATGGAAAGGGGGCTGGCTAGAATGTCTGAGGAAAATGGACCAAAAAAAAAAAAAAAGAAAAAAGGCCTGAATCCCAAGGAAGACTGTGGAGACCTTCTTGTCTTCCTCTCCTTCCTCCTCCAGAGCCTTCACTATGCGGATCTGGACCATCTGGCCCTCAGCAGGCCCCGACGGCTGTCCACAGTGGACTCTGCTGATGCTTCCACCATCTATGCCGTTGTAGTTTGAACGGAAGCCCTTACTCCAAACCTCCCAAGCTGGGGGTTCCTAGCTCCCCCATAATCCCTCTCCCCCTCCCTGATCCCTCACCTGGAAGAGGAAGGCACCATGGTATAGAAATAAGTGCTAGACTGGAAGTCGGGAGACTTGGGTTCTAGGCTGTCTCTGCCACTGATGTTACTCCTAAGCTTACTCCCATCTCTCCCATAACCTTCATGTCTCCCCTCACCACCGGTGTCCCTCTATACCCAGTCAAGCCCTGTCTCCTATCTTAAGACATCAGTAACTCCCAGACAGTTGCCTTATCTCTTTCCTTCCCTTCACTGTCAAGCTTTGGAACCAGGGGCATACACCTGCCTCTTCCATTTTCTTCTCTTTCACTCTATCCCCACGGCTCATCTGTTGAAATTGCGTATCTGCTCTCCATAAGGTTGCCAATGGTGTCCTAATAGCCACACCCAGTAGACATTTTTAGCATTCATCTGGTTTGATCTCTGATTACTCCATTCTTTAAGCTCTATTTTTCTTTGCTGCTGGTGTTTTCTTTTTGGACTTCTTCCTTGCTCCATAACCCCACAGTACTTACTCACCACCATTCTAGGTTTGCCCCTTTCTCCTCCTTTCTCCTCTTCTAGCACAGTCTCATCCAGTCAGTCCTCAGTGCCCCCTACCTCTGCAAATGACACCCAGAACTCTCTCCGGCTCAGATCTCAGATTTGGGATTAACAAACTTCCCCTTAGACATTCTGCCTGACTGGTCTCAGGCATTTTTGCTCTCTGGATGTCAAACCTAACTCATTGTCATCTCTGAAGCTACTCACTTAATTCTCCTCTGCATTCTCTCTTTAACAACCCAGTTGCAGGCAGGGCACGGTGGCTCATGGTTGTAATCCCAGCACTTTGGAAGTCCGGTGTGGGCAGATCACGAGGTCAGGAGATTGATGCCATCCTGGCCAACATGGTAAACCCTGTCTCTACTAAAAATACAAAAATTAGCTGGGCGTGGTGGCGCTTGCCTGTAATCCCAGCTACCTGGGAGGCTGAGGCAGAAGAATTGCTTGAACCAGGGAATCGGAGGTTGCAGTGAGCCGAAATCCCAGTTGCCCATCCCAGAAACTGGGAGTCATGCAGGCCTCCTTCTTCTCTCACTCCCACACAATGAGCCATCAAATCCAGTCTTTCTATCTTAACATCACTGTCAAACCCACACTCTATTCCATGCCCGGTGCTGCCACGTGAATGTACTCTCCTCACTTCCTTCCTGGATTACCCATAGCCCCACCTCATCCTCCTACCCTTGCTTTTCTCCCTGAAGTCAGAGAGATCCTCCTCAAGAGATAACTGCTCCTGACAGCCCATATTACAGAACTGAAATACTCTCCTTAGCTTCAGCTCTGTGCCCATGTGCCTTGGCTTTGGATACAAGGTACTACAGCACTTTGTCCATTCTCCAGGCTTATTTCTATCATTCCACATGCACATCTTAGAAAATGCCAGCCTCAGAGAATCTCTCTAGCCCGAAAATATCTTTGCCCAGTGCAATTCCTTCTTCCTGTATTACCCCTTTCCCTCCTCCACACTACCTGCCTGGCTAATTCTTATATCCTCAGTTCAAGTGTGGCCTTTTCTGGGAAGCTGACCCTTCTTGCCCACTTTTGCATACACTTTGATGCCCGAGGACACGCCCCCTTATTTCCCTCATAGAAACAGCCTCTTGTAAATTGTTCCATTACAACCTGTATTTCAATTTGTAAGAAATTTGCATGCACTGTGAGCCCGCCAACATCAGGAGACTGACCCTTTGGATGTCATTGCTAAGCCTCAGTAAATGAATGAATGAAAATCAATGTCCCTGGAAGTGTCATTCCTTTTCCTTTATCAAATAGGGGTGGACTGGTAATCTACCAGTCTCTGAATCATCTGACACTTAGATAAATTCAGTGAGTGATCCACCCATACAGTCTCTTCTCTGCCATGGACACATTTCCCATGATAGACATTCTGCCTTATCCATCTTGTGCCCAGGCACCTATGACATGGTTGGGCAATGAGTTGGTAAGCGCCTAACAAGTTTTTTGAATGAGAGGCTTTCTTCCCTGCACTGACCCAACCTCAGGTTTCAGCCCTGCCCTATCCCTTTGCCCTAGTAAAACACCAGTCACAGCCCAGTCTAAAAGATCAATTCTATTTTATTGGTTCTCAGAGGGAGGACTCGCCCAGTGGACCCTATACTTTTCCCCCACACTCTGCCCTCCCCCCCCATATTGAGGCTCTCTCCCCACTACTGCCTACTCAGCATTCTCTATCTAACCCTCCTTCCCCTTCTACTCCCTATACTGTCCGACCCCTGGCCAGCAGGACCCCAAGGCCAGGCGCTCAGCTGTGGGGCGTGTGCTGAGCACCAAGCAGAGGGGAGCTGAGCCCAGCGCCAGCCTTCTCCAGTTCTGAGCAGGACACAGGTACCAGGGTGACATCAGAGAGCTTCTGCAGTGCCTGCACAGGGAGGACACAGGGAGGACATGGAGTGGGTAGAGGGGGAGTAAGACCTCGAGGCCAGAGCCAGGCCACTCTTCCAGCCAGCTCAGAGTGGCCCCACCCAGGCTTCTAGAGAAGGCACCCTTCCTCCCTTCCACTCGGAAAGCCTGAAACCCTTTTCTCTGATGGTGCTTGGTGTTGGAGTTCCTGCCCTCGCTCACCTCCTGGCTGTTGGGCAGGTCCCCCACCTCCACGGTGCAGGAGGAAAGGGGGCACACCAGGCAACCCAGGACGAAGAAAGAGACAGTCAGCAGCTGCGTCATCTGGGAGGGTCAGGGAGGCATATGGGTGATCTGTCAGCACCGCCATTGCCTGGAGGAAAGAGGAAGTACTGGAGTCTCAGAACCTCTCCACAAGTGAGTCTGCCTGCTCAACCACCACTAAGGGCTGGGGACAGACTGACATTTGTGGAATAATAATGACAGCAAGCACATAGGGCTTACTACGTCAGACATTAAGTACTTTAGCTACCTTTGCTAATTTCCACCTTGGAATCACATGCAGTTATTTTCAACCCCTTACCCTTCCCCAGTCCCTCCCCCTCATCTGTCCTCTCCATTCTTAGAGTCACAGTTTAGGTGCCACCTTTGGGGTTTCCTGAAACTCTGAAAGAGCAAATTAATCACCCCTTTTCCCAGTCCCGCTGTTGTAACTTCTTATTTACTTGTGTGTTCTTTCATATAAGATGGACAGCCCAATGAGGGCAGGGGTTGCGGCTAATTTCCTAAGCCTCCCAGCTCCGGGCCTCCCAGGCCCAGAGCCGCGCCCACTTTCGTTGGCCCCTCCCCCTCCTCACCCTGACAGCCTTTTGGGCAGCGTCGCTGCTGCCTGCCACAACAGTGCGAGGTCCCCCCCATGCCGCAGAGACCGCGCAGGTGGGGAAGGACCCGAGACTGGCACAGTGGAGACGGCGAAGTCCTAGGGAGAGCGAGGGGGAGGTATTCAGGGGCGCGGGAGGGGGTGATGGGATACCCTCAAATATAGGTTGCTCTCTGCCTCTCGTTCCTCATAGGGCTCCCAGGCCCTCCGACCCCCACCTGCACCCCGCTCCCTCCCTAGGCTGGTCCCGCTCCGCACCCGGAACGTGTCCGCCACGATCTCAGCTCCTCGGTGATTGGTCCATTTGGAGAGGCCTACGAAAACTCCCGGCCTGAGTCCGGGAGGCCGCGGAGGTTTGAGGGCAGGAGTGAGTTGGAAACGAGGCTCGAGACAGCCGAGTCTCCCAAACTCTAATTCCCTGTGCCAAGACCCCGGGGTGCCGCCACCCCAGCCTCACCGGTGAAGAGAACGTCAGTGCCATCCAGCGTGGCGTTCTCGTCTCCTATTTCCACAATTCGGAGCCCCAGGTCCTGGAGGGCTTTTCGGACTCCATCGACCTTAGGGTAGGAGAAGAAGGCAGGGGGCTGAGACACCGCCATCCCCAATTCTTCCCCCAAAGCCCCGACATCCAGCTCCTCCTGCCCTTCCCCATACCACACCTGCGCCGTGGCGCTCACCTCACCTCTGGCCTACGAGCGGGGCTCCAGGGCCGTGTGATTAGGGCCGTGTCCCCTTGGATCACGGCCGTGTCACCAAGCAGCGGTCCCAGCGGCAACGACTCCTCAGGTGGCAGTTCTATCAGCTGTAGCCCCAGTCGCTGCCTCAGTTTACCTCCCAGCACCCCGTGCTCCCTTTGAGCTTTGGCCAGATCCAGAGCGGGAAGGCCAGCCCCCGCACCTTCCCCCGACGCCAGGCTCTCTGGGACTCCCCGGATCAGGGCATGGGAGCAGCGGCCCAGCCCCTCCCCCGGCGTCCCCATCCCATCCACACAGACGCCCCTCCAACCGTTCGGATTTCTTAGTTTTCTTGTTTTTTCACCTGTCTAGGAGAAGAAACAGAAAGGCGGGAGACGAGAAAAAGACATGCAGACAAGGGCGTTGGGGGCTGTTAAGAGCGCCCAGGTCTTCCTCCTGCCATCTCTGGGCGTCCCTCCCCACTCCGCCCCACCCCCTCTAGACCTTCCTCTCCTGTCGACTCCACTCTACCCAGCACCCTCAGGAGTCAGATTCTTTAAGAGGAGTCTGAGTAACAAGGGTGGGATCTCTAATCTCCAAAACACCTGTTGCCCCTGCTCGGGGGGCTTCGTGAGGTCCCCTGCTGGGCGCCCCCTCTTGGCAGCCACTAGGATGCGCTCACTCCCCCAAAAATGCAGCGGCCCCGCCCCCTTAACCCTCAGCTGCTCGCTACTGTAGGGACCTGAAGTCCGGCCCGGGACCCGCAGGGGTTATGGGACAGAATGAGAAAGCTGGAGAATCAGGGGCTGGGGGATGGAAGTCCTGAATGCCCAACAAGGGAGAGAGGAGGGCAGGGAGCGAGGAATTACAGCCTAAGGAGTTAAGCATCCTCTCTCCGCCCTGGCCGGTCAAGCTGCCCCCAGCGCGACCTAGTATAAACCAGACTGAGTCCCGGAGGACTGGGAGAGGACTAAAACGAAATGCGAGGGGCGGGGAAACAGGGGGCGTGGTTCCGGGGAGCTGGGGCCACTCCCGGCTCCAGGACCCGGTCCCCGGTCTATGTCCCAAAGTCCACCCCGCCTAGCTCCGCGCCCAAATGCCGGCTCCCCATCCTCTCTGTCCCGTGCAGGCATGGGCCCGGCACCCCCAAACTCCGGCTCCCAAACGGTTCAGGTCTCCCCCACCCAAGACTCACCTCCAGCGGCCACCCCCACTCCTGTCGCGCTGAGATCTCGGCTGGGCCCCCCCCCCCCGAGAACAGAGTTGGTGGAGAAGGGAGTCCCTGTCTTCAAGCTTGGGGACTGGGAGCTCAGGCTTTGGGGGGGGGTTCTAGTGTAGACGAGCTCACATACTAAGATGGGGCGGGGGCGCGACGGTCTGGCGGCTCCGGGGCATTGTCTAAGCGGGACGGGGCGGAGCTTCGGGCGGGCCACGCCCATTCCGCCCTGCTAAGCCTCGCCCATTCCACCCAGACTGCGCCCCCCTTACCAGAAATCGGCACCGCCCAGCAAGGGCTGCCCAGGCCCACCCAGATCTGGCCGGCCCGGGCGGCGGCGCTGCAAACGCGGCGTAGACCTCAGAACAGCGCTACGGCGGACCGGCACGAAAAATAGCAGACCCACCACAAACATCTCCCTTCTTAATTCCCGGCTTCTGCCCCTGAGCTCAAGATCACTTACCCACCCCTCATTCCATGTCACCCACACTTCAACCCCTCTTTGTGTAAAAACACTTGAGTTTTATTCTGTACTTTATTACTGAAATATGTTGTCCTACCCATCCCACCCCACAATAAAAATCTCACCCAGGCCCCCCATTTCTTTCCCTCATCCCCTCTTCCACCACACCATCCCGGAACAAGTGCTCCAGGATTCCCTTCCCACTCCATGGCCATTTTGGAGTGTGTCCATTGGGTAGCAATGTGGAAACCACCGGGGCCTTTGTGGAGAAAATGGAGGGGGCTGACGGAGTCCCAGGAGGGCCTTATTTGAGGGCCTTGGCCACTTGCTCATAGGCGAGCTCAATTTCCTCATCATCTGGACAGGTGGAGGCGAATTCTTCCCCGCGCGTAGGCATTGCTCAAGTACCGATGCACTCCCCGGAAGGCCTCGGGGATGGTGAATCCCCGGTATTTCTTACACACCACCTGAGGATGGGGAGAGGGAGAGGGACCAACATGTTAGCCCAGGGAAGCCACCTTGGCTGCTACACTGGCCTGTCCCTTCTCCCCAGCCTACATGATAAAACCAGCTCAACTCCCCACTGTCTTGTACTGTCTTCAGCCCTCCTTTTCACGTACTGAAATCCTAGCCTTTAATAACCAACCATTTTTCTTGAGTTTTTAAAAGTTGAGATATAATTCACATATCATAAAATTCTCCTCTTGAATTTCCACAGTGACTTTCCCCCCATACCTCTTCAGGCACTGAAGCAAGTGACTTTTGTCTCTATTATTTTTCATCTGACTTTTTTTTTTTTTGAGACGGAGTCTTGCTCTGTCTCCAGGCTGGAGGGCAATGGCACGATCTTGGCTCACTGCAACCTCTGCCTCCCAGGTTCAAGCGATTCTCCTCCTCAGCCTCCCGAGTAGCTGGGATTACAGGTGCCTACACCACGAGTGGCTAATTTTTGTATTTTTTTTTTTCTTAAAGACGGGGTTTCACCACGTTGGTCAGGCTGGTCTTGAACTCTCAACCTCAGGTGATCTGCCCGCCTTGGCCTCCAAACTGCTTGGATTACAGGCGTGAGCCACCACGCCCGGCCTAATTTTTGTATTTTTTATTAGAGACAGGGTTTCACCATGTTGGCCAGGCTGGTCGCAAATTCCCAACCTCAAGTGATTTTGCCTGCCTCAGCCTCCCAAAGTGTTGGGATTATAGGCGTGAGCCACCATGCCCAGCCCATCTGACTTTTCATCATATATTCATGGGTTTTTTTTCTGTTTTTTGTTTTTGTTTTTTTTTTTTTTTTTGAGACGGAGTCTGGCTCTGTCACCCAGGCTGGAGTGCAAGTGGCGCAATCTCAACTCACTACAATCTCCACCTCCCAGGTTCAAGTAATTCGCCTGCTTCAGCCTCCTGAGTAGCTGGGACTACAGGCACGTGCCACCATTCCCGGCTAATTTTTTGTATTTTTAGTAGAGACGGGCTTTCACCATGTTAGCCAGAATGGTCTCAATCTCCTGACCTCAGGATCTGCCTGCCTTGAGCTCCCAAAGTGCTGGGATTACAGGCGTGAGCCACTGTTCCCATCCTTCATCATATATACTTAACTTTCATGTGAATATTTTGTTGTCTCAGATTTCAACCCTTTGAGAGCAAGGACCAATCACCATACACTTGTGTATCTTTCATGCTTAGTACATAGATGTTCACTACACAGTAGGGTGGAAGACTGACGTCAGGCCCATGTTGCACAAACTAAACCATAGCTTTGAGGCTATGACAAAAACATGGGAATCAGCAGTTTTGATCTTCCACAAGAGGAAGTGAAGACTGAAGCTATAAAGAAAGTTAAAGCTTTGACTTTAAGAAAAGCCTGCTCTGTCTAATCTGGGAATTTGGCAGTGATACCGAGACAGGAAGAGCATTCTTCAAAAGTAATCATGGGATGTATTCCTCTTGGCCAGTCTCTTTGCACCCATGGCTTATATCATGGAATATAATTATCTCAACCAGTGGTCTTGCTAGCAATGACTGCCACAAAGGACTGGGGTGGGGTCTGCCATTGGTAGCAATCTATGAAAACCACCCTAAGAAAGAAGCCGTCTTTAGAGTGGTTGTCAGGGGAAGCCCGTGTCTGAGCTCCTTAAAGAGCGAATCCCAGTGGTCATCCTTTCCTCCCATAATAACCACAAACCTGTACTATGTGTAGCTTTGGCAACAGGTTGCAGTCAGCCAGGGTGAGCTCATTGCCATCCAGAAACTTCCTCTGAGAGATGCCCTCATCTTCAGCACTGGTTTCATCCACTTCTTCTGGGAGGGGGGATGTTAAGTAATTGTCTAAAACCTTCAGGGCTTTCAGGAGTCCCTTCTCCAGATCTGTGCAAGAGAGGGGATTGATTAGAACTTCAGGAAAAGATTGACATAATCTGAGAAGGCCCATTGGGTGTGGATACTTATGGTGAGTCCAAAATAATAATAGCTAACACTCATGTAGTTACTTTTCTATGTGTTATTCTAAGCACTTTCCATTTTATTTAATTTTTTAAGATGGAATCTCACTCAATTGCCCAGGCTGGAGTGCAGTGGCATGATCCCAGCTCACTGCAACCTCTGCCTCCCAGATTCAATTGATTATCCTGCCTCAGCCTCCTGAGTAGCTGGGATTACAGGTGCCTGCCAAAACACATGGATAATTTTTGTATTTTTTTTTTTTTTTAGTAGAGACCAGCCATGTTGACCAGGGTGGTCTCCAACTCCTAACCTCAGGTGATCTGCCTCCCCTCAGCCTCCCAAAGTGAGCACTTTACATTTTTAAAAACTCATTATCGCCAGGCACGGTGACTCATGCCTGTAATCCCAGCATTTTGGGAGGCTGAGGTGGGTGGATCACCTGAGGTCAGGAGTTCGAGACCAGCCTGGCCAACATGGTAAAACCCCGTCTCTACTAACTACAAAAATTAGCTGGGCGTGGTGACACACATCTGTAATCCCAGCTACTTGGGAGGCTGAGGCAGGAGAATCACTTGAACTGGGAGGCAGAGGTTGCAGTGAGCCAAGATCATGCCACTGCACTCCAGCCTGGGCAACAGAATGAGACTCCATCTCAAAAAAAAAAATTTTTTTTTTTGGATCTGGAAATGGACTTACAGAAAGGTGAAATGAATGCTTAAAGTTATACAGCTAGTTGGATTTGTACTCAGGTAGTCTGGATCTAGAGTGATTATTGTTCTTAAGCACAACTCTGTTCTGCCAGAAAATAGGCCAGCAGCCAACTAATGTCCCCCAGTGGGGCAGAGAGGCTAGGGAACAAATGAGAAAGGTTTAAAAGTCTTGGCCAATGAAAATTCAGGGAAATATAGAGGTAAAGGAAAAATGGGAAGCTGGGGGAGATTTACCAACATCTGTTTCATCTCCCTATAGTTGAACTTTCAGGTGTCCCTAATGTCTCCCACCCACTGGGTCCTCTCTATTCCTCCCAGGACTCAGGCCTCTGACCGACAAGACTCACTATCATTGAGTGCTGGGTTTGAATTCTTGATGTAGGCAGAAAAATTTGGCAAATATGTCCAGCCCAGCCGTGTTGGACTCAGGGTTCAGAGCTGCCAGCTTGGGGTACCTGAAAGCCAATGGGAAAAATGAGGTAAGATGTCTTCCTGGGAGGAAGCTCAGCTAGCTCCCCCTGCCCCAGCCCCACCATCATCTCTGTTTTCCATTTCTGCAAACTGTCTGTTTCCTAAAATCTCCCTGTGCTGCCACCTGTCCCCTTTCTGAGTGTCCCCATACCTGGGAGGGCATAGCACTGCCTCCAGAAATTCCTCGATCTTGTTGGTGTCTGTGTGCACTTCAGTGCCATACAGCAGGAATGGGAGCTGCCCTCCTGGGCACAGCTTCTGCACTGTCTCAGTCCGCCTGGAGAAAGGGCCAGGCATCAGGACTGGAAATGGGGGGTCAGGGAGAACCAGAAAGTGGAGATGGAGGGATGTAGGATAAGAAAGGGACTCCAAGGAGGAGGGCAAAAATGTTCAAGATAGAAGGACTCAGGTGGGTGAGTGTGTGTTTGCACACATGTATACACAAGGGGTGTTTCGAGGAACAGAAGCAGGCCTACCTCTTGGTGTCAACTGTGGTAACGTTGAAGGTGACTCCCTTGAGCCACAGGACCATGAACAGTCTCTGGGAGAAGGGGCAGTTCCCAATCTTGGCCCCATCACTGCCAGCCTGAAAAGCAACCCAAGGTTATGCCTGGTGCACTCCACCCATCCCCCAGGCCAGTCTCTGCACTCCCACTCCCAGACCAGCTACTTTCTGCCTAGTCATGACACATACACTGTCCCCTCACTATGGACTCTTTGCCCTTGGGCCTAGGTCAAACCTAAAGCAGATCAATGGGAAATTTTTTTGCAAAGGCAGACTTCTGGTTCCCCAGAGACTGAGGACAGTGGGAGGGAGGCTGAGGGAAGAGGTCCTGGAGAACTTCGAGGATCTGAATCCTACCCTTGAGAGGGAAGTGTGTGGAACTTCAGTGAGGCCAGAGTTGTAGGCCAGAAGCCTGGATTTCAGGGTTCCTGAAGGAAGCAGAGTCTCTAGACAGGAGAGGTTTGGGAGTCAGAGCTCTAGAGATGTGGAGGGCCCTACAGAGGGGGGATTGCCCTCTAATTAGCAAGTGGTGACCTCATTGGCCCAAGGGACACCTCCCCCTAAGCTGAGGGTGATTCATCTCTCTGTCTCCGGCCTCAGCAGCTTCCTTCCTGTCAAGGAAGTGGGGGGAAGGGACCTGTGAGGATGACGCCTGGGCAGCTAAAGCTACCCCTGAACCCGCTGCCAGGGTCTCCCAGCACAAGTCCTCTTACTGCAGATAACCATCCTCTCACAGGACACAGGGCCAGAAGCTCTGCGGCACAGCCTCACCCAGGAGTAAAAATAGCCCCAGAGGCGAGTGTGAGAGTGAGGTGGGGACCACACCTAAGGGGGCGGACCCAGGCAAGCTCCGACTTCCCCGACCCAGGGAGAGGGAATGGCTGCCCAAGACACCCAAGCAGAAGGGAGACGGAGACACAGGCAAAGACACAAAGATGAGAGGCACAAAAGCGGGGAAGTGGAAAGAAAGGCAGCAGGAAAGTGGAGGGTGGGGCGACATTCGTGCCAACAGGGAGACACAAACGGAGCAGGGAAAAGAGGACGCTGTTACAGAAGGGAGGGAGGGGCACAGACGGGAGGTCCCGAGGCTGGGGAAAGAATGCAGCAGTGGTAGGGAGGGGAGCGGCCGCTAGAGTCGGAGGGGAGCCAGGCGACGCCGAGAGCCTGCCGCCTGCAGTTTTGGTACCCAAATGCCCTAGGACCAACTCTCCTCACCCACACCCGAAGAGAGAGGAGAGAGTTGGGGCAAATCTCCTGCCTCTCCAACCCCCAAATCCCAAAATGCCCTAACCGAGCTCTGCTTCCGCCTGATCTCTCTCCCACCCATCCTAGTGGTAGCTACGTTAAACTCACGTCTCCTTGCCACCTCCCCTTCTCTCCCTTTCTCCAGTCCGGGGGATATTCGATACCACCCCGTCACCTCTCCAGCTCTGCTTTCTGAACTCCAATCCCAGTCTTCTGTTTTGTTCCACCCCTCCAAAGCTTCCCGGTTTACTTGCTCTCACTCTCAGGCCTCCCTCAACACACCCAGCCACACACACACACACCCCTCCCCTACTACACTACTCACCCTCAGATCTTATAGGGCCACATGTCCTAACTGAGGTTTCCCTATGTCCTTTCTAAACCCTGCTGGGCCCCCCACCGTCCCTTCATCAGCTCGCCGCCCCACCACGCAACCCCACCACAGTCTCACTTTTGGGAATTCTCCTTTTTCTCTACTTCACTTCCTTTAGGTTGCTAGAAACTTGCACTTTTACAAACTTTTCAGGGTTGATTCTAGAATTCTTATTACCTGCTAACAAGTTAAGGTCTTCCCCCTCCCAAAACCACCCCTGAACCAAAGAGTGCACGTGGGATTCGGGGTGGGAGTCAAGGAAGGAAGGGATTGGGGGAGTTAAGGCTGGACCGGGGGAAAGGTGAGAGCTGGCTTCCAGGAATTTGGATGGCTGAGGAGAGAAGTGTTCTTACCTTCACGAACAATTCGACCGGCGGTTGTTCTTCAGCCATGGTTGCGTCGGGGACCAGGAAGTGGCCGTCGCTGGGGGAACTGGGAGGGGCTGGGGCCGGGGGAAGGCGGGTCTCACCCTCAGGGATTCTCTCCCCCTAGACCCAGGGCTGTCCCTTCAGGGCAACACCAGCCCAATCAGACCCTGTTTGCTCTCAGACTCCCCCACCAGCCCAACGCACCCCACACCCAGCTCCTCCAGCTCGGTCCCCTCCCGGGCTGGATCAGAGAGCCGCTGACTCACCGACCGGCCCCGCCCTGAACCTGGGGAGGGGACTGGAGGGGGGCGGGACTCGATGAGTTAGGGAGTGGGTCGGGAGGGAGAATCCTCGGATCTCCCACGTGATGGGGATGGGGGTGTTAAGGAGGGGTCCTGAAAACCTCCTTGTTTCTCTGATCTCTCCTGAACACAGGACTCTTTTCTGCCTCAGTTTCCCTGCTTCATTAATCTGAGTATAACCCGACTGACCCTCATACAAAAAACGACACTAACAGTTTGGGCACACCCATGAAGATCCAGGGATGGGGTCTTAGAATGGAAAGGTGGTAGTTTAATCCTTCTACATTTCTTCTGGACGCCAATCCAAATTCTGGGTTGCCGGGGCTGAAGTCTGAGAGAACTTGGAAGTGGAAGGCTGGGATTGGGAACAGGAACCGTTAGCTGTGCAGCCTGGGATTAGGGAAGAGGTGATGCCAGCACTCCCTGAGCTGCCCAGATGGTATGTCTCAGTAGGTCCTGTGCCCCCCCACAGTCTACAGTCCCTGGGCCCAGCTCAGCACTAGGACTTGCCTAAGAGTTGCAGTCCTTGTGGCCTAGACTTGGGATTGAAGTAGAGTTAGGGGCTGGGCGCGGTGGCTCACGCCTGTAATCCCAGCACATTAGGAGGCCTTTGAGACCAGCCTGGCCAACATGGCGAAACCCCGTCTCTACTAAAATACAAAAATTTGCCTGGTGTGGTGGTAGGCGCCTGTAATCCCAGCTGCTCAGGAGGCTGAGGCAGGAGAATTGCTTGAACCCGGAGCTGAAGTTGGCAGTGAGCCAAGATGGTGCCAATGCACTCCAGCCTGGGTAACAAGAGCAAAAGTCTGTCTCAAAAAAAAAAAAAAAAAAAAAAGAAAGAAAGAAAGAAAAGAAAAAGAAAGTAGAGTTAGGGATGATAGGGATGGGAAGGGAGATATGACCTAGTCTTGTGCTAAGGAAACAAGAAGCTGAGGCAAGGGGCTTTGTTGCAGGGGGAGGTCTATTCCTATAGCTTAGCTAGCATTGTGCTTCCACTTATCCTTCCTATTGGGGCCCATTCCTGTGCCCTTTGTCCTTTCTCACTGACAGGTTGCCTTGGAGATGGGGCAGAGGGGTGGGATTATCACGGCCCTGGGATGAGCTGCCACAATCCTGAGGTATGTGTGGGGGGGGGGGATGGGGTAGGGGTGTTGTTAGCTGGTCCTGTCGTGGTTATAAAGCAAAGATCGGACAGAATAGTGTGAGTGGAGTCCTTGGGACACCTAAATAAAATAAACAGGGAGAACCCTGGAAGAGCAGCTCTCTCCTCAGTAACTTTGATTTCTATTAAACATTTTATGATCTGCTGAAAAATAGCCCCAGAATTCCAGCCTCCATATCCTGAATTTCTCTCCTGTCCAACCATCTCTTCTCTTTCTTCCTCATCACTCTCTAACAAAAGACCTACAGTTCCAGAAAACCATGGTGAAGTACAAAAACACAGAAGCAAAACAGGGCTTGGCTGGAGCGGTGGCTTACGCCTGTAATCCCAGCACTTTGGGAGGCTGAAGAGGGCAGATCACGAGGTCAGGAGTTCGAGACCAGCATGACCGCACGGTGAAACCCCGTTTCTACTAAAAATACAAAAATTAGCTGGGCATGGTGGCGTGCGCCTGTAATCCCAGCTACTCAGGAGACTGAGGCAGGAGAATACCCTGAACCCAGAAGGCGGAGGTTGCAATGAGCCGAGATCTCACCGCTGCATTCCAGCCTGGGCAACAGAGGGAGACTCCGTCTCAAAAAAGAAAACAAACAAACAAAATAAACAGGGCTTGAAACTTAAAGAAAGGGAGAGACTTGGGGGAGGAGTGGGGTGGAGTGACGTGATGTGTTGCTGGAAACCAGCAGTTGGTGGTTTCCTCTCGGGCTTCCTCTTCTGTGAGTTTCCTCCTGCCTGTGGGAGGACTTTTCTCTCCTCCCAATAGAAGGGCTATCTTTGGTGTTCATTCCCTTGAACTGTAACATCCTATAAGGATATAGAATGATTCCATGACTGTGTGTGTGAATCCTCTCCACAGTGACCCTCAAAATCTGCACACAGGACCCCTTCCCACTGAGGGGAGGAGATCAAAGCAGCTCTCTACTTCTCAGGGTCCTCTCCCGTTCCAACTGGTCTGTGTCTGAGAGAAACCTTATGTAAATGGAGCCAGCTTGAGGATCAAACAGGTTTGGCCGCCTCTCTTTCTCTCCTACAGCTTTATAGCTACAGCTGCCTTGATACCAATATTGACTTTGGCTGGCTGGCGTGACTACTCAATCATGCCTTAATTTACCAAGTGACAGGCAAGGATACCCTCTCCTGGAACCATTCAGCAGAGCCTTACGGATTTGAGTCCAGAGCTGTCCCCCCAAATCCTGCATCAGAGGTTTCCCTCCATCTCACCTCCTTGTCCCTGCATTTCTCCTATTTCAGTACCTCCTCTTTCCCTCTCTGGGCTTCTCTTTCCACTCCCTCCCCCTTCCTGGGTTTGGTAAACCAGTCCCTAATCTCTTCACACCCTAGATTGGAAGGTGGGTCCCTCCCTGACACTCCCCCAGAGCTGTCACCAACCTCCTCCAAGTTTCTGTAGCTCCATTGCTCAACAAATTTGCCAGGGGTAACCATTAACCCAGCTCTTAACTCTGTTACCCCCACCTTTCTTGCTGGAGGGGATGTTCCAATTACTGGTTAGCACAGCTAGGTGATCTCACCCCCACCATCGTTCCTAACTTCTTGAGTTGCGGGGCTGGGGGGAATTTCCCCATCTCAGGGTAGTGAGAACAAAGCTGAGGAGGATGGTGCATTTTAAGGGATTTACATATATATATATATATTTTTCTGTCTCATAACTTCACCCCCCAACACACACACACACACACACACACACACACACGCACGCACAAATATTTATGGAGCAGGGACTTCATTATGTTCACCGCTTTGAGTCCAACCCCTGGTCCAGAATAGGCACTAAATAAATAGTTGCTGAATGCATGAATGATACCTCTCAGTCTTCAGGGGTGTGCAGATGTGCAAAGGGGTATGGGCATATCCCAATAGGGGCGTGGTGTTCATATCTACTTGTCTCTGCCAGAATTTGGTGTATTTCAAATGCTTCCACCTCCACTTGAGGGGTTTAAATAATAAATTAGGCCCTGTTGTGCCATTATGGGGGTGGTCATACCCTGCACCCAGGAAACAGACAAGGTAGCGCTGAGACAGGAGTTCTGCTTATTTCTTCTTATTTGAAACACCGCTCAAGTAGATCTTACTTTGTTTGCCAGGCACTTCTAAGCTCTGTATAAATATTAACTCAGACGGTACAAATATTAACTTAGAGTCGTTGCAGAAAAAAAAAGCGCGCCTCTGGCTCTTTAAGATTGGTCTCCTTCTCATACCCCCGCAACGCTCCCAGACCCCTTCCAGGGACTGGGACTGCAGCCCCTCCTACCTTTCGCGGGCTTCCCACTGTGCCAATCAAAGTCCAGAAACCCTGCGCGGCTGCTAAGCAACGGCAGAAGGCGGGAAGTTTGAACGTTCTAGACCCGCCCCGAATGCAAATAGGCCAATGAGCGTCCAGACTCTTCAGCGACGGAAGTATACGCCCCTCCTCCTCACTCTGTCGGATTTCTAGGCTGGATACCGGCCTCTCCAATCAATAGCGGCTAGGAGGGCGGGGCGTGTGCGCGCGCACCCCGCTCACGCGCCGGCGCGTCCCTCCCGCAGGCTTTAGGGGTTGGTCAGTGGCGTGTTCTCTCGCGTGTCGTGACCTAGGTGACCGAAAAGGCGGGAAAACGCTGCGATGGAGGCAGCTTGGGGAGGAGGAAGATAAGAGCGTGAGGCTGTGGTCCTGGCGCGTGGTTGGCAGAAGCAGATATAAGACGTGCACGACTCGCTCCACAGGCCCCTCAGACTTATTCCAAAGTACAACCTTCGCGTGACAGAAATGAGGATGGGGCGCGTGGAGTTTCCCACAATCTGTGCTTTAGTTAAATACCAGATAATTCACCCCCTCAAAATGTACCCACAGCCGCGTCCACAGCTCTCCACGCCCCTCACCCCTGCCCCGCAGCCCTGTCGCAGAAGTACTCAGTTCATTGCCTTCTGCGCGCCACCCTACCCCGGCCTCCGTGAAGCGTTGCTTCTGAACTGCCCTCACTTTTTTGCATCCGCAGAGCCTCCAGGCTCATGGCCTCCTTAGGAGCGACCCCAAGCAGGACGCCGCAGGGATTGGGACCTGGCAAGGCCTCCGCCCGTTTCCCCAGCCCGGCCCCAGTGCCGGGCCCCAGGGAGGCCCAGGAGGAGGAAGTCGAGGAGGAGGAGGAGCTGGCCAAGGTCTCTGAGGGGGAGTATGGAGAGTGGATGGAAAGTTAAAATAAAAGAGGGTTGGGGGCCGTGGGCGGTGGCTCAAATTCCACAGCACTTTGGGAGGCCGTGGCGGGCGGATCATCTGAGCTCAGGAGTTCCAGACCAGCCTGCTTACAACATGGTGAAACCCCGTCTCTACTAAAAACACAAAAAAATTAGCTGGGTGTGGTGGCGCGTGCCTGTAGTCCCAGCTACTGGGAAGGTTGAAGCAGGAGGATCGCTCTAACCCGGGAGGCGAAGATTGCAGTGAGCTGAGATCACGCCATTGTACTCTAGCCTGGACAGCAGAGCAAGACTCCATCGCAAAAAAAAAAAAAAAAAAAAGTGGTTTGGAAACAACTGGGCAAGTCTCCTACCTCCTGAGTGGCTTTTTCACAGTCACTAAATGGGGTGATGATGCCTTTCTCAGAGATTTGATTAAATGATTTAATTACATAAGGTGTGGCAAACTTTACGCTCATGAGTGGTTCAAATAGTGGTTTCCTTTCTTCCTTGCTGGACAGATCCATCTGTGTGTGCTGTGGAATTCAGGATACTTGGGCATTGCCTACTATGACACTAGTGACTCCGCTATCCACTTCATGCCAGATGCCCCAGACGACGAGAGCCTCAAGCTTCTCCAGAGAGGTGGAGACAGAACCATGAATTCCTCTGCTCTTTGGGATTAGAAATGTGTGACACACACACACACACACACACATATGTGTACACATATATATATGTGTGTTGTTGTTGTTTTCCAAGACAGAGTCTTGCTCTGTTGCCCAGGCTGGAGTGCAGTGGTGCCATCTTGGCTCACTGCAACCTCTGCCTCCTGGGTTCAAGCAATTCTCCTGCCTCAGCCTCCCCGAGTAGCTGGGATTACAGGCATGCACTGCCACACCCAGCTAATTTTTTTGTTTTTTGTAGAGATGGGGTTTCACTATGTTGGCCAGGGTGATCTCAAACTCCTGACCTTGTGATTGACCCACCTCGGCCACCCAAAGTGCTGGGATTATAGGCATGAGCCACCACACCCAGCCATGTTTCACTTATATTAACTCACCTCACTGTCTAGTGTATTTTGTGTTGCTGTAAAGGAATACCTGAAGCTGGGTAATTTAAAAAAAGAAAACACCTTTTTTTTTTAAGTTGGAGTCTCGCTCTTGTCCAGGCTGGAGTACAGTGGCGCAGTCTCAGCTCACCGAAACCTCCACCTCCCAGGTTCAAGCGATTCTCCTACCTCAGCCTCCTGAGTAGCTAGGATTACAGGCATGCATCACCTTGACTGACTAATTTTGTATTTTTAGTAGAGATGGGGTTTCTCCATGTTGGTCAGGCTGGTCTCGAACTCCTGACCTCAGGTGATCCACCCACCTCGACCTCCGAAAGTGCTGGGATTATAGGCATGAGCCACCATGCCCAGCCAAAAAAAAAAATTATTTGGCTTATGATTCTGGATGGTCAGAAAGCTCGAAATTGGGCATCTTCATTTGATGAGGGCCTTACGCTGCTTCAACTCATGGAAGAAGGGAAGGCAGGGTGTATAGAGGTCCCATGTCAGAGAGAAAGCAAGGGGGAGGGAGATGCCAGGCTCTTTTTGACAATCAGCTCTCTCAGGAACTAATAGAGTGAGAACCACTCGCACATACCCACCAACACACTCCAGGAAGGGGATTAATCTGTTCATGAGAAATCTCCTCCCATCACCTAAACACCTCCTGCGAGGCCCTACCTCCCAACACTACCACACTGGGGATTAAATTTCAACACGAGATTTGGTGGGGACAAATCATATCCAAACTATAGCACTGACTCAATTTACAGTTGCCTCACAGAAGCTCCATCTGTTATTTTTAGGAATTCGTGTCATTACTTAACAAATATTTGTGAGGTTTTTTTGTTTTGTTTTGTTTTGTTTTTGTTTTTGTTTTTTTGAGACAGTGTCTCGCTCTGTTGATCAGGCTGGAGTGTAGTGGTACAATCTCTGCCTCCTAAATTCAAGTGATTCTTCTGCCTCAGCCTCCTGAGTAGCAGGGATTACAGGCATGTGCTGCCACACCTGGCTAATTTTTATATTTGTAGTAGAGATGGTGTTTCACCATATTGACCAGGCTTGTCTTGAGCTCCTGGCCTCCAGTGATTTGCCTGTCTTGGCCTCCCAGTGTTGGGATTACAGGCATGAGCCACTGCGCCCAGCCAGAAGTATTTGTGAGGTATTCACAATGTTTCAGGTGCTGCAGATGTAGTCCTGGGCAAATCAGTCATGTTTGTTCTCCAGGGGTTTACAGTCTAGTGACAATATCCAGAGCACCTTTCTTCCCTCCTATCATCCCATCACTCTTACTAATTTTCTAAATCTCATTCCCAACTTCTACCTATGTTCCCAATATGCAGAGCACTCCCTACTCCTAGGGAGGAAATGTTTTTGAGGATAGGAGTAGGAAGAGGAGGGCTATGGGTTTTCTCTTAGTCAAAGACTGATCCTTTAACTCATTTGGTCTCTATTCTTCCAGTTCTGGATGAGATCAATCCCCAATCTGTTGTTACGAGTGCCAAACAGGATGAGAATATGACTCGGTTTCTGGGAAAACTTGGTAAGGACTTGGTAAAGGAGAGAGGGAAAATGGGGAAGGACTCATGTATGGAATGTTCCAGGGGGCTAGAATTGTGTGAGAGGGAGTGTCAGACAAAGGTAGAAGGACTAAGATGTACAGAATGATAGCCTTTTCTTTACTTCCCCCACAGCCTCCCCGGAGCACCAAGAGCCTAAGAGACCTGAAATCATATTTTTGCCAAGTGTGGATTTTGGTATTTCTTTCCTTTTGCTTTGCCCGACTCCCCTGTTCCCATGTTTCATCCTTTCCCCCAAACTCTACCTTCATCATCACAGATCTCCCCTCTGCCTTATCTCATCGTAAACCTTTGTGCTCCTCATGCCCTATGACCAGTCCCCACAAGATCTCTCCTGCTCCCTACCCTTTAATAATCTGCAGCTTATTGTGAAGCCTCTGCTTAAGACATGTCTAGGGAGGAGGGCCTCCCCAGAGAAGTGGTGACACTTTTTGGACAGATTTTATTGTTGGAATTTTCCCCATTAAGTTAAAGCCTTTTTATCACAAAACCAAAAGGCACTGCCTCAGTGACCCTTATGATCCATAAGGCACTTCCATAACCTTCCTAGGTTTACAATAAGAACAGGGAGTGTACTATCCTAACTAGATATTAAGGCATTAGTGTTATTAGTTCCTCTATTAATACCATCTTTTTGGCCAAAATCCCCAATTGGAGACAGATATCTTTCCTCAGCCATTTATCTTTCTCAGGTTGTGCTTTCAGCCAAGTATCTTTATATTATATGTAGAATAAGAAGAGAAGCCGGGTGCGGTGGTGCGTACCTGTAGTCCAAGTTACTCAGGAGGCTGAGGCTGGAGGATCTCTTGAGTCCAGGAGTTCTGGGCTGTAGTGCGCTATGCTGATCGGGTGTCCGCACTAAGTTCGGCATCGATATGGTAACCTCCCAGGAGTGGGGGACCACCAGGTTGCCTAAGGAGGGGTGAACCGGCCCAGGTCAGAAACGGAGCAGGTCAATCCCGTGCCGATCAGCAGTGGGATAGCGCCTGTGAATAGCCACTGCACTCCAGCCTGGGCAACATAGCGAGACCCCATCTCCATTAAAAAAAAAAAAGAATAAGAAGAGAATTAGACTAAGAGTCTGAAAATTTGGTTCTTGCTTTAGCTTTCCATTAACTGCTCATGTGAGCGTGGGCAAGTCAAATCATCTCTCTGGCTTCTATTGTTTCATTCTTAAAATGGGGTGAAAAAATTGAGCTACAAGACTTTTCCGTTTCCCTGCTTCCCTGAAATAGGTCTGGAGATAAGCAAACAACGCCTCCTTTCTGGAAACTACTCCTTCATCCCAGACTCCATGACCGCCACTGAGAAAATCCTCTTCCTCTCCTCCATTATTCCCTTTGACTGCCTCCTCACAGTGAGATTGGTGCTGGGAAATAAGGGCTGGGAGGCGGCAGGTTGGAGAAAGGCACAAGAACCCCAGTGCTAGGGCTGAGTTCTGGGAGGTACTGGCCTAGCCCTAGAAAAGAATAGCTTTCCCTCGTGCTCTGCAGCCCCCGGGAGATTAAGATTTACCCCCACTCCATTGCTGATCCTCTCCCAGGTTCGAGCACTTGGAGGGCTGCTGAAGTTCCTGGGTCGAAGAAGAATCGGAGTTGAACTGGAAGACTATAACGTCAGCGTCCCCATCCTGGGCTTTAAGAAATTTGTGTTGTAGGTGATTCACCCCAACCCCAACCAAAGTAATGTGGGGTTGGGAGGCCTGAAAAGTAAAGTGGGAGTGGGGTGTGGATGTGGCTGTGACCTAGTGGGTGAAGTGCTCTAGGACACCCAGGAGAACCTAAGGAGGTGTGGAACTTTGGGAAGAAGACGGCACTATTCAGAGAGGGGGGACAAAGGAGGTGGAGTTTTGGAATGAACTCAGACCCCTCATACTCCAGCCACCTTCCTGCTTGTTTTCTGTCCTCAGGACTCATCTGGTGAACATAGATCAAGACACTTACAGGTAAAGAGGTGGAGGCATGCTGCTGTCTCTGGGGGAGGGAGAAGGATTAAGTTTAATGCCCCAATAATCCTAATGAGGCTCTAGTTTCCCTAATCCTGGGGCTATTAAGATCTCTCTCCTTGAAGGAAAGGGAAGGGGGGCTTTGAGGGGAAGAGAGGAAGAAAAGCATAAAGGTATTAGCCTTATTTTCTATAAGGAGAAACTGAGGCCAAGAAAAGTAAGGGACAAATCTTACATCAAGATGTGATCTTGGTCGGACGCAGTGGCTCATACCTGTAATCCCAGCACTTTGGGAGGCCGAGGTGGGTGGATCACCTGAGGTCAGGAGTTTGAGACCAGCCTGACCAATATGGTGAAACCCCATCCGTGCTAAAAATACAAAAATTAGCGGGAATGTTGGTTTGTGCCGTAATCCCAGCTACTCAGGAGGCTGAGGCAGGAGGATAGCTTGAACTCAGGAAGTGGAGGTTACAGTGAGCTGAGATTGCACCACAGCACTCCAGCCTGAGGATATCCCCTGTTCCCATTCCATTTTCTCAGTCCTCAATCCTCATTCCCTTCAAAATCCAAGTTACCCCAAACTCCTCCATTTCTCAGTCCTCAATTCTCATTCCCTTCAAAAATCCAAGTTACCCAAACTCCTCCATTTCTCCTTGACAGTGTGCTGCAGATCTTTAAGAGCGAGTCTCACCCCCTCAGTGTACAAAGTGGCCAGTGGACTGAAGGAGGGGGCTCAGCCTCTTTGGTAGGTGTGCCCCATCCCTCACATTACAGAGACCTACCAGAAAAGCAATTGGCTCCAAAGATGTGTCCCAGCCTCTCTTCCCACTTTACTCTCATTGTCAGATGTTTCTTCCATGATAATCCAACTTTCTTATCCTCTTTGTACTCACCCTGAGCTTGAGCATCTCCCCATACTCTGTGACTGTACAATGCTGTTGCATGTCAGTCATTACTTTACCAATTCTGTGTTCCTTCCCTGGGTTTATATGAATGGACTGCTACCTGTGAGGGACTTTGGGAGGCCTCGTGTATACAGGAGAGTTTTGTAACTGTATAACTGCCTATTTGATTTGTATAGAGTATCAGTTGTCTCTGGATTTATGATATATTAGGGACATCTCCCCCAGATATTCATATGGTTTCATATCTCAGTAGGTTGTGTCCAGTTTTTTATATATGTGTGTTGGGCTCTTACATTTTTTTGTTTTTTTATTTTTTAGATGGAATCTCACTCTGTCACCCAGGCTGGAGTGCAGTGGCCCAATTTTGGCTCACTGCAACCTCTGCCTCTTGGGTTCAAGTGATTCTCCTGCCTCATGATACCTCAGCCTCCCAATAAATGGAAATATAGGCCCACACCACCATGCCCAGCTATTTTTTTTGTTTATTTACTAGAGATGGTGTTTCACCATGTTGTCCAGGCTGATCTCAAACTCCTGAGCTCAAGTGATCCACCTGCCTTGGCCTCCCAAAGTGCTGGGATTATAGGTGTGAGCCACCATGCCTGGCCAGCTCTTGAGTTTTTTAAATTTTTATTTATTTTATTTTATTATATTTATTTATTTATTTAGAGATGGAGTCTCACTCTGTTGCCCAGGCTGGAGTGTGCAGTTATATGATCTCGGCTCACTGCCACCTCCTCCTCGTGGGTTCAAGTGATTCTCCTGCCTCAGCCTCCTGAGCAGCTGGGATTACAGATGTGTGCCACCACACCTGGCTAATTTTTGTATTTTTAGTAGAGACAAAAATAGGGTTTTCACCATGTTGGCCAGGCTGGTCTCAAATTCCTGACCTTGTGATCCGCCTGCCTCGGCCTCCCAAAGTGCTGGGATTACAGGCGTGCGCCACCGAGCCTGGCTTTTATGTTTATTTTTGAGACAGTGTTGCTCTTGTTGCCCAGGCTGGAGTGCAATGGTGCAATCTCAGCTCACCACAACCTCCGCCTCCCAGGTTCAAGCGATTCTCCTGCCTTAGCCCGGCAAGTAGCTGGGATTACAGGCATGCACTACCATGTCCGGCTAATTTTGTATTTTTAGTAGAGATGGGGTTTCTCCATGTTGGTCAGGCTGGTCTTGAACTCCTGACCTCAGGTGAACTGCCCACCTCGGCCTCCCAAAGTGCTGGGATTACAGGCGTGAGCCACCACGCCCAGCTGCTTTTGAGTTTTTGGGTTTTTTTCTGAGGGGGGTTGGGAGGGCCCTTGAGTTTTAACTACACTTGCTTTGTGTGTTTTTCTGGCTGAGTGTTCCTGTGAGTGTCCATCCCTTTCCCCATCTCCATGTACAGTAATCCCAACTTATATTTGTGGCCAGGCACCAGCCTTGTGCCCTCCCAGGCCAGCCTCCTCAACAACTAACACCTCTGACCTGGATGCCTCAGCTTAGACACATGTATATATTCCATTCCCTGCCCCTGCCTTGTAACAAGTTCACTCCCTGACTTATCCCTCACAGGAATCCTCAACAGATGCCGCTGTAAGTGGGGAGAGAAGCTGCTCAGGTGAGTGAGTATCCCACACATAATTAGACTAATGCATGTGCACACTACATACTAAAGCCTACTAATGACAGTATATGAATTCTCACACACCACTCCATCTAGTAGTAATAAAACAACTGCCCTTTACTGAGCACGAGCACTGGCTAAATGCATTTCATCCTTATAACAGCCTTATGTAGTAGCTGATATTCATGTTATTTTTTGTTGTCAGCACAGATTCACATATCCCCATTGATGATATATAGACTTGCACACATACAGGCAGCAGAAAAAAACACAAAAATGTAAGGCCAGGCATGATAGCTCCACCTGTAATCCCAGCACTCTGGGAGGCCGAGGCAGGTGAATCACTTGAGGTCAAGAGTTTGAGACCAGCCTGGCCAACATGGTAAAGCCCTGTCTCTACTAAAATACAAAAATTAGCTGGGTGTGGTGGTAGGTGCCTGTAATCCCAGCTACTCGGGAGACTAATGCAGGAGAATCGCTTGAACCCAGGAGGTGGAGGTTGCAGTGAGCTGAGATTGCACCACTGCACTACAGACTGGGCGGCAGAGCGAGACTCTGTCTCAAAAAAAAAAAAATGTTAATGTAACACATGGCTATGTTAGCATGGTTATCTTTAGTTATAGAAAACACACTTCAAATTTCTGTGATGACTTCAAATTTGCGTCTCTAGTTTTGAACTCCATATGTGAATGTTAATTGCATATCACCACCTGCAGTTTTCACAGGCAGCTCAAACTCAGAGCATCCAAACTGATGCCCACCAGATATGTTCCTCTTCCTGCATTCCCTTTGCTGGTTAATGGCATTGCTGGCAGTACACCTTCTCAAGCCATGAACCTTGGACTGATGCTTCTCCCTCATCTCTTATATTCAGTTATTCACTAAGGCCTATTGATTCTATCCTGAAATGTCTCCCCCAGCTATCTCTGTGTCTTTCCACTGCTCTAATGCTGGTCATCATCATTTTTAACTTGGAGCATTGCCTTTGCCTTAAAATTAGTGTCTCTGCCCCTAATCTCTTCTTTTCCAATCCACCCTTCATTCTAAAATACCTATCATTCTGCCAGTTCATGTGAGTTAGGAAGAAAAAACAAACAAAAAACCTGTCATTCCAAAACAGAGATCTAAGTATGTCACTCCACATTTTTTGGGGGGGGGGGTGTTTTTTTGAGATGGAATCTTATTGTCGCCCAGGCTGGAGTACAGTGGCGAAATCTGGGCTCACTGCAACCTCCGCCTCCTGGGTTCAAGCCATTCTCCTGCCTCAGCCTCCTGAGTAGTTGGGATTGCAGGCGCCCACCACCATGCCCAGCTGATTTTTGTGTTTTAGTAGAGACGGGGTTTGCTACATTGGTCAAGCTGGTCTCGAACTCCTGACCTCTGGCAATCTGCCCACCTTGGCCTCCCAAAGTGCTGGGATTACAGGCGTAAACCACAACACCTGGCTGTCACTCCACTTTTCAAATAGCGTAAGTAGAAATAAAATAACGTAAACCTCAGGAAGTTTTTCCATTACCTTCAGGATGAAGATTAGCATCTTTAGCAGTATATGGTGTTCAGGGTCTGTCACATTTACTCCAATTTTAATTTCTAGGCTCACCTTCCCAAGCCCCTTCTAAGTCCTTTCCTACTGGATCTAACTTATGTTCTAGTCATTTAGGGCCAATTGCCCTTACAGAAATTGCCTGTGTTTATGCTATTCCTTCTGGAAAGTCTTTTCCTTGTTCTGTACCTATCAAAATTTTACATCCAGGCCAGGTGTGGTGGCTCATGCCTATGGTCCCAGCATTTTGGGAGGCTGAGGCCGGCGGATCATTTGAGGTCAGGAGATCGAGACAAGCCTGGCCAACATGGTGAAACTCCATCTCTACTGAAAATACAAAAATTAGCTGAGTGTTGTAGCACTTGCTTCTAGTCTCAGCTACTTAGGAGGCTAAGTTAGGAGAATCACTTGAACCCAGAAGGCGGAGGTTGCAGTGAGCCCTGACTGCCCCACTGCACTCTAGCCTGGGCAACAGAGTGAGACTCCGTCTAAAGACAAAAAACTTGCATCCTCTTCAAGGTGCAACCCAACTGTTACCCTCTGGCTTTTACAGGTACCTGTAAGGAGTTGATGTGCACCTTCCTTGTGCCCACATAGTGCTTGTTTATGTTTTTCTACTTGCACTGTCACATCAGGTTAGAATTAGCAGTCAGTGAATCTTCTTGCCTCCATAGCTATGAACTCTGTCTAGTGACCATTCCTGTTACCTCAGTGTCTGACACATGGTCTTGTATATAGTAGCCCTCAATATGTGAACACCATACACAAATGCAAACACACTGGTAACATCATCTCTGAATACTCAGAGTGGAAACCTTTGCTAGCCTCAGGTGCACAATTCTTTCCCTACCTCACCTCCCCCTGCAATGTGTATCTTGCAGGGGTTAATCTAGGATAATCTCTGAGGTCATCTCTAGGTAATCAGTAGGGTAATCAGGTAATCAGCATCTCCAGGTAATGGGCAGGGTAATTTAATTACCCGCACAGTCTCCAGGGCTTCAGGTGCAGATCTCTAATCTCAACCACAGATGGGAGGGAGAGAATTCTCAGTGGAGAAGAGCGCTGGATTTAAGATGGGGGGAGGAGTGCATATTCCCTAGATGGAATCAGACAGGGCATGAGATCATATAACTTGAAGAATCATCATATAATCTAATGAACTAAGGACAGATTACACATTTATTAATATTTCTGTACATAAATTTAATTTTTTAGGAAATACCGCTAATGCACAAAAAGATGTAAATAATAATAATAATATAGGGCCAGATGTGGTGGCTCACACCTGTAATCCCAGCACTTTGGGAGGCTGAGGCAGGAGGATTGCTTGAGGCCAGGAGTTCAAAAACTAAAAGTTAGACAGGGCACAAAGAATGTGACTGAATGTCACAATATGCTCTAAAGAGCACTGTCCTAGCAGTCTAGAGACCTGATTTTGAGACTTAGCTGTTCTCATTAGCAGTATGACTTTGGGCAAATTGCTTATCTTTTAAGGGCCTCATTTTCACAGTTGTAAAATTAGGAAGTTTGGCTTAACTAAAGTCTCTCCCAGTACTAGCAGGACATGAGTCAGAGATACCTAAGTGTTTAGTGCAGCTCATGTGCTTTCTAAGGTGGGGATGGGTATTTACAGACTGGCTTACACTGCCCTGGCGGGAGCCCTCAATAACCAAGGAGCAGAGGTACCTGAAACCCACCCTTGAAGCCATCTGGATGCTCTGCTTCATTCTAATCTGGAGTGCTCTAACCCAAAGTAACTGGCCATAGACTACAATGTAAGAAGCAAATCTTCAGGCCCTAGTGTGTGCACATGTTGGCTCTTATATAAAATGGCAAGCTTAGTTGCTTTCTCTATCTAGAAAAGAATCTGTGGGCTCACAAGTCCTTACAGAGTCTCACACTATTCATAGCCAATAAGGAGACAGGGATACCTAGAATTAGACAAAAATAGATGACATTTATTTCTGTATATGAATTTATTTTAATTTATTAGGAAATATCTCCAACACACAAAAAGATGTAAATAATAAATAATTAGCCCGGCATGGTGGCTCATGCCTGTAATCCCAGCACTTTGGGAGGCAGGGGCAGGTGGATCACCTGAGGTTCAGAGTTCAAGACCAGCCTTGCCAACATGGTGAAACCTCATCTCTACTAAAAATACAAAAATTAGCCAGGCGTGGTGGCACACCCCTGTAATCCCAGCTACTCGGGAGGCTGAGACACGAGAATCACTTGAACCTGGGAGGCGGACGTTGCAGTGAGCCAAGATTGTGCCACTGCACTCTAGCCTGGGCAACAGAGAGAGATGCTGTCTCAAAAAAAAAAAAAAAAAAAAAAAAAAAAAGATGTAAATAATAATACTATCCGGCCAGGTGCAGTGGCTCATGCCTGTAATCCCAGCACTTTGGGAGGCCAAGGCAGGAGGACTGCTTGAGGCCAGGAGCTTGAGAATACCCTGGGCAACATAGCAAGGACTCGTCTCTATTAAAAAAAATAATACAAATGGCCGAGTGTGGTGGCTCATGCCTGTAATCCCAGCACTTTGGGAGGCCGAGGTGGGCGGATCACCTGAGGTCAGGAGTTCGAGACCAGCCTGGCCAACATAGCAAAACCCTATCTCTACTAAAAATACAAAAATTAGCTGGGCGTGGTGGCACGCACCTGTAGTCCCAGCTACTCAGGAGGCTGAGGCAGGAGAATCACTTGAACCCATGAGGGAGAGGTTGCAGCAACCCGAGATCATGCCACTGCACTCCAGCCTGGGCAACAGAGTGAGATTCAATCTCAAAGAAAATAATAATAATACAAATGTCTATTGTGTCCATCAGCCAATTTAAGAATAAGACACTAGGCTGGGCATGGTGGCTCACGCCTGTAATCCCAGCACTTTGGGAAGTCAAGAGATCAAGATAATCCTGGCCAACATGGTGGAACCCCGTTTCTACTAAAAATACAAAAATTAGCTGGGCATGGTGTACATACCTGTAGTCCCAGCTACTCAAGAGGCTGAAGCAGAAGAATCGCTTGAACCCAGGAGGCAGAGGTTGCATTGAGCCAAGATCATGCCACTGCACTCCAGCCTGGCAACAGAGTGAGCCTCCATCTGAAAAAAAAAAAAAAAGATTAAGACGTTATTGTTGAAGCCCCTTAAATATCCCTCCCCAAACCTTTTTTCTCTGCAGAGTTGACCATTATTATGAATTAAAGGCTTATCATTCCTAATCGGACAAGTTGTGTTTTCACAGGAAGAATACGAAAAGACGAATGTCTGTTGCTGTTACCCAGAGACACTTTCACAGCTAAATACAGACATACAAACTCATACTGACTCACCGTCTTTTACTCAGCCGCAGATCGAGCTGCGGTGTTGGCACACAAATACCTCAACACGCTGCTCTCCTAAAATATTGACAAGCTTCATTCCATACCCACATGGAATGACACACGGTCTTATCCACTGAAACTGTGATATGTAGACACAATTACGGTCACATCTAGTAATTTTCAGTAGATACATGTAAACACACCTGCATGGGTAGGACACTGCACTTGCCACTACATTCCCATAGCATATTGTGGATACATATTGCCACAATCCCCAGGGACTGCAGCACACTTTTTGGCAAATTTAGATCAAGATGATGAGAACAGGTGTAATTTCTAGTACCCCTACCCTAACCTTCACTTCCAGGCTGTGGTTCACGCGTCCAACTCATGACCTGAGGGAACTCAATTCTCGTCTGGACGTCATTCAGTTTTTCTGCTGCCCCAGAATCTGGACATGGCTCAGATGCTGCATCGACTCCTGGGTCACATCAAGAACGTTCCTGTGAGCTCAAGGTGGAGGGCAGGGAGGTGGGGAAGGAGGTTGAAGGCTGAAACTGGGTGTTGGGCTTCTTGAGGGTCATTAGAGTGAGGGAAGGGAGAACAGTGGCTGTAACCTTGTCTCACTGTAGCTGATTCTGAAACGCATGAAGTTGTCCCACACCAAAGTCAGCGACTGGCAGGTTCTCTACAAGGTAAGGCCTTCCTTCTTAAATCCCAGAAGTCCAGGTAAAGCCCCTAAGCCTGTGTTTCAGATTGTCTGTACCCTAGACACACTGTCCAATTTTATTCTACCCTCTTTTTTTTTTTTTTTTTTTTTTTGAGACAGAGTCTTGCTCTGTCACCCAGACTGGAGTATACTGGTGTGATCTTGGCTCACTGCAACCTCTGTCTCCCAGGTTCAAGCAATTCTCCTGCCTCAGCCTCCTAAGTAGCTGAGATTACAGGCGTGAGCCACCTCACTAGGCTAATTTTGTATTTTTAGTAGAGATAGGGTTTCTCCATGTTGGTCAGGCTGGTCTCCAACCTCCGCTCTCAGGTGATCCGCCTGCCTTGGCCTCCCAAAGTGCTGGGATTACAGGCTTGAGCCACCAAAGTCTCGCTCAGTCGCCCAGGCTGGAGGGCAGTGGCGCGATCTTGGCTCACCGCAACCTCCACCTCTGGGGTTCAAGCGATTCTCCTGCTTCAGCCTCCTGAGTAGCTGGGACTACAGGTGCGCACCACTACGCCCAGCTAATTTTTGTATCTTTAGTAGAGATGGGAGTTTCACCATGTTGACCAGGATGATCTCAATCTCTTGACCTCATGATTGCCCTCATCGGCTTCCCAAAGTACTGGGATTACAGGTGTGAGCCACGGCGCTCGGCTTTTTATAGAGATGGGGGGTCACCATGTCGCCCAGGCTGGTTCACTCACTCTGTCGCCAAGCTGGAGTTGGAGTAGAGTAGCGCTATCTCTGCTTACTGCAACCTCCACCTTCTGGGTTCAACTGATTCTCCTGCCTCAGCCTCCCAAGTAGCTGGGACTACAGGTGCCCGCCACCACGCCTGGCTAATTTTTGTATTTTTAGTAGAGACAGGGTTTCACCATATTGGCCAGGCTGGTCTCGAACTCTTGACCTTGTGATCTGCCTGCCTCGGCCTCCCAAAGTGCTGGGATTACAGGCGTGAGCCATTGTGCCCAGCCTTTATTTTATTTTATTTTATTTTTATTTTGAGCATTTCCCTTTTTAGTTTTTTACTCCAGATTCATCTTGTATTTTCCTCGCACCAGCCCTGGAATCAGTTTCTCCAAGGAGCCTTGTTACTTTTTGGAGAATGGTATTAGAACCATGATCTGGGCCAGGTGTGGTGGCTCATGCCTGTAATCCCAGCACTTTGGGAGGCTGAGGTGGGAGGATTGCTTGAGTCCAGGAGTTAGAAACCTGCCTCGATAACATAGGGAAACTCCATCTCTACAAAAAATACCAAAATTTTGCTGGGAGTTGTGGCTCACGCCTGTTATCCCAGCACTTTGGGAGGCGGAGATGGGCAGATCACAAAATTAGGAGATCGACACCAACCTGGCTAACATGGTGAAACCTCATCTCTACTAAAAATACAAAAAATTAGCTGGGCATGGTGGTACATACTTTTAGTCCCAGCTATCTGGGAGGCTGAGGCAGGAGAATCGCTTGAACCCAGGAGGTAGAGGTCGCAGTGAGCCAAGATTGTGCCACTGCACTCCAGCTGGGCAACAGAGCGAGACTCCATCTGAAAATAATAATAATAATCACCAAAGTTAGCTGGCTGTGGTGATGCATGCTTGTAGTCCCAGCTACTCAAGAGACTGAGACAGTAGGACAGCTTGTACCTGGGAGGCGGAGGTTGCTGTGAGCTGAGATAGCGCCACTGCACTCCCGACTGGGTGACAGAGCGAGACTCTGTCAAAAAAATCAAGTATCTGACACTTCTTCGAGGTCCTCTTCACAGACAGACCTAGGAAATATGTGTATGTATACCCGTGCATACATATCTGTATTCCTGTACCTATATAACCCATGAGTTCATCGTGACACCTGTGATTCCAGTCAAATGCCACAGAGTTTACTCTAGGTTTCTTCCTTTCCTCATTTGTAACTTCTTTCTATGACAGTGAGAAACCTGGTTTCATTATCTGCAGTATATATACCTGACACATAAAGTAATTTCCTTTTTTTTTTTTTTTTTTTGAAATGGAGTCTCTGTTGCCCAGGCTGGAGTGCAGTGGCATGATCTCGCCTCACTGTAACCTCCGCTTCTTGGGTTCAAGCGATCCTCCTGCTTCAGCCTTCCAAGTAGCTGGGATGACAGGCATGTGCCACCATACCTGACTAATTTTTATATTTTTAATACAGACAGGGTTTCACCATGTTGGACAGACTGGTCTCGAACTCCTGACCTTAAATGATCTGCCTGCCTCAGCCTCCCAAAGTACTGGGATTATAGGCATGAGCTACCATGCCTGGCCAGTAATTTCCATTTTTAAAAATATGAGCAGATACATATGACTATTTGCATCTCCCCTTATCACTTGTTAAAATTTATGCTGTGCTTCAGCCACAGCAGGCTTTGCATTAATTACTCTGCTTAGAATATCCACTGTGTCCCTACTCAGAATGGTGCAGTGGTTAAAAGCCAGACACCTGAGTTCAAATCCCAGCTCTTGTATTTACTCACCGTGAGACCCTGAGAAAATTACATCATCTGTTTGAGCTTCAGATTTCTCCTCTGTAAAATGGAGGTAATGCTAGTACCTACCTCGTAGGAGCATTTTGAGGAGTGAATGAAATTAACATATGTAAATTGTTAGAACATTGCCTGGCATGTTGCAAACAGTCAGTATATATTAGCTCTTGGCCAGGCACAGTGGCTCATGTCTGTAATCCCAGCACTTTGGGAGGCTGAGGCGGGTGGACCACGAGGTCAAGAGATTGAGACCATCCTGGCCAACATGGTGAAACCCCGTCTCTACTAAAAATACAAGTATTAGCTGGGCATGATGGTGCATGCCTATAGTACCAGCTACTCAGGAGGCTGAGGCAGGAGAATAGCTTGAACCCAAAAGGCAGAGGTTGTAGTGAGCTGAGATGGCACCATTGCACTCCAGCCTGGGAGTGCAAAACTCTGTTTCAAAAAAAAAAAAAGAAAAAAATTAGCTCTTATTCCTACCTCTGTTTATTTGCCTATGCTCTCACTCATACATAATGCCTGCCTGCCTGCCTTTTGAATAGCCTTAAGATCCACCTTATTTCCTTTTCTCTGCGAAGACATCTCAAACTATCTTACTCCATTTTAGTCTTACTCTCTGAACTTCCTTGGTAATTTTAGTTAGTTCTGGCTGAGAGCGGTGGCTCATGCCTGTAATCCCAGCACCTTGGGAAGCTAAGGCGGGTGGATCACCTGAGGTCGGGAGTTTGAGACCAGCCTGATCAACATGGAGTAACCCCTGTCTCTACAAAAAATACAAAAAATTAGCTGGGTGTGGTGACACATGCCTGTAATCCCAGCTACTTGGGAAGCTGAGATAGGAGAATCTCTTGAACCCGGGAGGCAGAGTTTGCAGTGAGCCAAGGTCGTGCCATTGCACTCCAGCCTGGGCAACAAAAGCAAAACTCCATCTAAAATAATAATAATAATAAATATATATATATATATAATTTAGTTCTGTAACCTGGTCCATCTATTTTATTTTTTAATTTATTATTAATTATTTTATTTATTTTGAGATGGAGTTACACTCTTGTTGCCCAGGCTGGAGTGCAATGGCACACTCTTGACTCACTGCAACCTCCGCCTCCCGGGTTCAAGTGATTCTCCTGCCTCAGCCTCGTGAATAGCTGGGATTACAGGCATGCGCCACCATGCCCGGCTGATTTTGTATTTGTAGTAGAGACGGGGTTTTGCCACGTTGGCCAGGCTGGTCTCAAACTCCTGACCTCAGGTGATCCTCCCACCTCAGCCTCCCAAAGTGTTGGGACTACAGGTGTGAGCCACTGTGCCTGGCCAGGACCATATCTTCATTGTCAGTAGCTTCAGGGTTTAGTACAGTGCCTGGCATCGAGTTTTACAGATGCATTTTCTGTCTGACTGTTTCTTTTTGCCTTTGAGATCTTCCCTCTTTGTTACTGTGATCTTCTCTGCTGGTCTTTGTTCTTCTGAGTTTGCCCCTATCCCCCACCTCAGCCCGATCTGCATATGGGCTGCCCTCCTTGTTGTGTTTCTCCCACAGACTGTGTACAGTGCCCTGGGCCTGAGGGGATGCCTGCCGCTCCCTGCCACAGTCCATCCAGCTCTTTCGGGACATTGCCCAAGAGTTCTCTGATGACCTGCACCATATCGCCAGCCTCATTGGGAAAGTAGTGAGTGGAAGGAAAGAGCGAGTGCACCCAGGGAGGTCAGGGAGAGAGATGAGAGGGACTGGAGCCCGGGGGAATGCAGTGTACGAGACGGGGGAAGCATGGGAGTTATTGAGGTCAGTTGGGTAGTTAAAGAATGGGATGGTGAGAGGAGGTGGCAGAAATTTAGGGAAGTATCTGGAGGGTGAGAGTTAAAGCAGGACAGCAGTAGGAACTGGGGCCCAAGGAGAGCTGAGGATCAGGACAGAGAGGGTACCGGGTGCTAAGAAGCAGTACCTCTTATCTCCTCAGGTAGACTTTGAGGGCAGTCTTGCTGAAAATCGCTTCACAGTCCTCCCCAACATAGATCCTGAAATTGATGAGAGTGAGTGTTGGGTGTGGATGGGCCTGTGAGCCCTGCGCAGGGACGGACTACCATCCTTGGCAGGTGGTCATCACAGCTGGGGATCTTCATAGCAACCAGGGCAGGAGCCTCACTTTTGATAACCACATGTCTTCCACCTTCGTAGAAAAGCGAAGACTGATGGGACTTCCCAGTTTCCTCACTGAGGTTGCCCGCAAGGAGCTGGAGAATCTGGACTCCCGTATTCCTTCATGCAGTGTCATCTATATCCCTCTGGTGAGGGTAGGAGAGTGGGTGTAGCCTTCAGAGGTCTTTTGGGGAAGATAGGCTTATGAAAGACAACTGGTAGATAAGAAAACTTATGGGGCAGCCTGAAGAACATGAACACCTTTTTGCGGGGATACAGGGATCTCTTAAGCTTCCTCTAGGGAGAGGAGGTGTCAAGTAAGTCTACAAGCAGGAGAGTAGAGTATCTCCTCTTTACTCTCCCCCAGATCGGCTTCCTTCTTTGTATTCCTCGCCTGTCTTCCATGGTAGAGGCCAGTGACTTTGAGATTGACGGACTGGACTTCATGGTAAGACCCTCAACCTCTGTAGGTGAGTGATGAGGAAAATGAGTCAGCAGCTGAGGGAGGGCCTTACCCCATAGCAGCACTGCCCATTATGGGATCTCTCTTCTGTAGTTTTACTCTGAGCTTTACCGGCACTGAGGCAAAGGAAAGAGAAGTCAGGGTTAGGGGCTGGAGGTGAGGTTAGAAAGGTGAGGAAGAAGAGGAGGACCAAGAGATGCAAAGCCTACAGTTTTGAACCCCTGTACCCAGTTTCTGTCAGAGGAGAAGCTTCACTATCGTAGTGCCCGAACCAAGGAGCTGGATGCATTGCTGGGGGACCTGCACTGCGAGATCCGGGGTGAGGAGGAGCCAGAGCTTATGTGCATTGTAAGATGTTTTTAAAAAAGCAGCAGCCAGGGGCAGGAGGAGAGTGGGCAACTTGGGAATGTTTCCAACAGGCCCCTTCTCTTCCTACTCTGTCTCTCTCACTCTGACTCTGTATCTTTTCCTCTGAATGTCTTGAGGTCTCAGATTTTATCTGCACACCTGTTTCCAGATCCCTCTAGGGGCCTCTGCCTCTCCTTCACTTTCCCCTGGAGCTGACCTCCAGCTCCCCCACCTCACCCCCTCTCAGACCAGGAGACGCTGCTGATGTACCAGTTGCAGTGCCAGGTGCTGGCACGAGCAGCTGTCTTAACCCGAGTATTAGACCTTGCCTCCCGCCTGGACGTCCTGCTGGCTCTTGCCAGTGCTGCCCGGGACTATGGCTACTCAAGGCCCCGTTACTCCCCCGCAAGTCCCTGGGGTACGAATCCAGAATGGCAGGTAAGAATAGAGGTGAGTGGAGGAATAAACATGAGGGGGCCAAAGGCTCCATCTTCTGGGGGTTCATCCATTTTGATCCACAAGCTATGCGAGGTGCCTCCCCACCCACTGCAGGCATCCTCTGATGGAACTCTGTGCCCGAACCTTTGTGCCCAACTCCACAGAATGTGGTGGGGACAAAGGAAGGGTCAAAGTCATCACCGGACCCAACTCATCAGGGAAGAGCATATACCTCAAACAGGTGAGGAGAAGCCCTACAGCCTGGGCCTCTGGCATCTTCTGCATCTACTTCACCCCTACTTGCCACCCAACCCAGGCTCCTGCAGCTCTTTTCCCGTTTTCTGACCCCGCCCTTCATGAAAGGACCATTTGCTTCCATCTCACATGTTCTCGTTCTCTATTAGAGAGCCATGCTCTAATGGAACTTTCCATGGCTCAAATTCCTCCACCCTCCTCTGAGTAGGTACACACCACTCCCAAGTATGTCTCTGCCCATGTCCCATGCCTCTTTACTGATCCTAAATTAGTCAAAGGGGCTATGATCAGGATTGGGGAAGAGAGACAGAGTCAGTGTATTATTTACCTTTTTCTCCTGTTTCACTCTATCCCTCTTTGATCTGTCATTCATGCCTTGAGCCTCACTTTCACCTCAGCCCACACCACCAGGCCCCAGGCCCTGTCTCCTTCCCTATTCAGGTAGGCTTGATCGTATTCATGGCCCTGGTAGGCAGCTTTGTGCCAGCAGAGGAGGCTGAAATTGGGGCAGTAGATGCCATCTTCACGCGAATTCATAGCTGTGAATCCATCTCCCTTGGCCTCTCCACCTTCATGATCGACCTCAACCAGGTCAAAGGGAGCAAAGGGAGGTGGGATTGAGGGAGCGGGTAATGGGGAAGGAAACCCTGAAAATGCTCAGAACAGGAAAGCGTGCCCTCTGCTGCATGCCCTCTATACTAAAAGTGGGAAGCACTAGGGTCAGAGACAGAAAGAATCAATACCACAAATACTTCTTATTTTTATTTTTTTTAATTTCTTTTTTTTTATTTTAAAGATTAGAGATGGGGTTTCACCATGTTGGCCAGGCTGGTCTTGAACTCCTGACCTCAGGTGACCGCCCGCCTTGGAATCCCAACACAAACACTTCTTGAATGCTTGCTTCATGTGAGTCACCGTTGGCAAAGAGAGGATGAACAAAGCATGCACCTCACCATACTAGAACTTGCAGTGCAGTGGGGGTGTTGCATATACAGCTTTCTTCACAGCTCAACTGTGGTCAGTGCATTACAGGCCTCCAATACTAACTTTCCCTTGTCCACCTTATGCCCAGCAGGTGGCGAAAGCAGTGAACAATGCCACTGCACAATCGCTGGTCCTCATTGATGAATTTGGAAAGGGAACCAACACGGTGAGGGGGAGAAACTGATAAGGGGAGAAACTAAGGAGGGGAAAACAGAGGAGGATGAAGGAGCATGAGAGTGAGGCTGGACCTCTGGAATAGAATAGGGCTGTGTGGGCAGAAAAGAAACAGAACATAAGATAGGGAAAGGCCAGTGCAAGTGCAGAAGGACACATGGGATCCCCATGGCTCTGGACCCTAATCTCTGCCTTCTTTGCAGGTAGATGGGCTTGCACTTCTGGCCGCTGTGCTCCGACACTGGCTGGCACTTGGACGCACATGCCCCCACATTTTTGTGGCCACCAACTTTCTGAGCCTTGTTCAGCTACAGCTGCTGCCACAAGGGCCCCTGGTGCAGTATTTGGTGAGGAGACCAATCTAGCCCCTTGGGGGCCCCTAGGCTCTGCATTTCCCAGCGGTGGAGATTGGCTCCTCTATCAGAACAAGGGCTCCCTCAGTACAGAGGCCACATCCCTTCCCTTTCTCCCTCCCCCACAGGGATTGGCCAAAGGTTTCAGGACAGGAAGGAGGTGATTGACCATACACTGTCTTTTATTCTCTTTTAAGACCATGGAGACCTGTGAGGATGGCAACGACCTTGTCTTCTTCTATCAGGTTTGCGAAGGTGTTGCGAAGGCAAGCCATGCCTCCCACACAGCTGTCCAGGCTGGGCTTCCCAACAGACTTGTGGCTCGTGGCAAGGAGGTGATGAGATCCAAATGCACAACCACCTCCACCTCAGAACTCCCTTCCATTCCTACTCCTATTGGAGCCTGGGTCTAGGTCCACAGAATTTCTGACCCTTATTTCCCCTTCTCTTTCCCAACTCCCCCTCAGCCCTCCGACCTTCTTGCTTGTTGTTTCTAGGTCTCAGACTTGATCCGAAGTGGAAAACCCATCAAGCCTGTCAAGGATTTGCTAAAAAGAACCAGATGGAAAAGTGAGTGGATGGCCCCAGTGTCTTCACTCTCTGCATCTTCTCCTATGGCTCTTCTTCCCTTTTTCAGGGACTCATCCTTCCTCCAGCATTTTGCCCTTCAGAAACCCATCATTTATTTCTGAAATCCCTAAATCTTCAAGATCCGAGGTTTTCTGTGCCACAGCCTCTCCCCCTCTGCCCAGGTACTTGGTTGTCCATTCTCCCATAAATCTCGCTATTTTCTCTTCTTCAGTTGCCAGACATTAGTGGATAAGTTTATGAAACTGGATTTGGAAGATCCTAACCTGGACTTGAACGTTTTCATGAGCCAGGAAGTGCTGCCTGCTGCCACCAGCATCCTCTGAGAGTCCTTCCTGTGCCCTCCTCAGCCTCCTGAGACCCCAGTGGGCTGCCATGCCCTCTTTGTTTTCTTATCTCCTTCAGACCCAGAATTTTAGTTTCTCTAGAAATTTTGTTTCGTATTAGGAATAAAGTTTATTTTGGAGAAAGGTATTGTTTCTTTAGGCCAGCCAAAACAGAGACTAGGAAAGAGCTGAAACACAGAGCAGGAATCCACAGGGGAACCTGCTCTGCCTCAGTAAAAATACAGTGTCATTGCTGTAGGAAGACCCTCAGATTCTACCCAAGGAGACGTCATGAGAACGAATCACTTCAGAGAGGCCCTACAAAAACAGACTAGAGGGAAGACAGAGGGGCCCACGGGAGATGGTCTCTCTTCTCAAGTGGGAACACCCAGCCTCAGACAGACACAGCAGGAAGGGGCCTGAGAGGCTGACAGAAGCAGGATGGGTGCAAGGCAGGGGTGGAGGGGGAGGGACCAGCCCAGGCTACACCAGTGGGAGTGGCTCCACTCTTCCCATCTCAGAGCCATGGGGAGCCAGGGCCCTGGCGGGCTGCCCTTGGTGCAGGCTCCCTACACAGTCCTCCTGCTGCCGCTGGGGACAAGCCGCCAAGACCCAGGGGCCCAGAGCTTCTTCCTTTGGGTAAGTATCAGCCCAGCAAGAGGTCCCAGGGGAAGTCTTTCTCCATAGATTGCCCTTTATATTTCCACTCAACTTGAGGGCCCCAGAGTGTTCTTGCTTGCCTCCTCTTGCCCTTCAGGTCCTCAGTGGCCAGTCTGGGCTCACACTCAGTGACCACACAGTGAACCCAAACAGGGGTGGAGAGGAAGGGCCATGACCCAGAGCCCTGCTGTAGCACAAGAGTCAGCTTCTGTGTTTGCCTTTCCAAGCTGCGGAGGATGCAGGCTCTGGAGAGAGAACAGGATGCCCTGTGGCAGGGACTGGAGCTGCTAGAGCATGGCCAGACCTGGTTTGAAGACCGTCTGAGGGAGGCACATCGACAGCAGCTGCATCTGGGGGCCCTCGGTGAGGTAAGGGGGCTGCCCCTCTGTGTGAATTGGGGGGAGGACCAGGGAGGGAGGAGCAGGGAATGTGTAGACACAGCCTGAGACCACTCTGGAAAGGGGAGAGTTAATGGTCAGGGATCATCAGTTGGAGGCAGCATCATAATGACAGGATGCCACCAAGTGTTAAGTTGGTGCTCACTGTTGGGGCTGGAGGAAGCTGGTCTGCATTCCATTCAGAGGGATTTGGATCACTCCATGGAGATGAGGGCGTGGCCTGGATTATTCCAATGGGGCAGGGATGGACAGGGAGGCTCCATGAAGAGTAGTGAAAGGGGTTATTGTGCTATTTGAGTGGGTAGAGGAACTGACATCAGCTCTAAAGAGATGGAGGTGCGAGTTTTGGATTTTCCCACCTGCCTGGGAGGGTACTGGGATGAGGGGATCCAGATGAGGAGATGGATGGCCTGTGGTGACAGGAATAGAGTGGCAGATGGACCTCAGGTTTTTACCATGTTGTCAGCCTTCAAAACCTCCTCTAGAATTTTCTAACAGATTTACACCCAGAGCCTGGTGGCCCCCAGTTAGCCCAGATTCAAAAGGTGAACATCTGTTTGCAGAATCTGATTCAGGAGAAGGTGAGTTTATTGTTTTCAGTTTAAACTTTTGGGAAGTGGGACTAGAGAGGGGAGTTGTTGGGGTCAGTCCTGGCTTAACAGAAAACACAGCGAATTTCCCCTCCAGTTCTCCCCCAAGTACACTGAACAAGGCTAGTTCCTGCACCACCCAGGATTCAAAGGAAAGACCAAGGAAGCCGAACTTGTGGCAGCAACAGGTAAACTTCAAGGGAGAGGGAAGGAGCCCCACCCTACAGGGCAGGGAGGAGCCCAGAGGCCCCATCTGTTTCTCCTCTCCTCCAGGAGTTGTCAAGGCAGCAGAAAGGAGTCACCCAGCCAAAGGAGGAGATGGCTCAGTGGGGCTGCCCTAAGGGGCCAAGAGGCCCTACCCGTGTCTAAACCTTCCTCTCACTCCCCTAAGTCTGGTGAAAGAGTCAGAAGGCCCAGGCTCCTTATTCTGCTTCTTAACAGCTAAAAAATGGCTCCAGGTAGTAAGTCAATAAAGTTCAGACATCTTGGTGTAAAGTGTCTCCTCTAGTCCTGAAAACTTTCTTTCATCTTCTTGGTGTCACATGTCCTCATTCTCCCCTACATGAAATGCAAAAATGGTCTATCTTTGAAATCCCTCTGGGGAGAAGATATGTTTATTGAGATTGTCCTTCAGCCTTAAATACAAAAATAAAACCGAAGCTGCTCCAAAAGCAACTTTCTCCAAAAATGTCTGTTTCTCATAGGATTAGGAAAAGTGCATTGTGGGAAAATCCATTGCCATCTATCCCAGTCTTGCAGGGTTTTCTGTTTTGTTTTTTCTGAGATAGGATCTCACTGTTGCCGAGGCTGCAGTGCAGTGATGCGACCACAGTTTACTGCAGCCTCAACCTCCTGGAATCAAGCCATCCTCCTGCCTCAGCCTCCCGGATTGCTGGGATTACAGACGTGAGCCACCGCACTCAGACCCAGTCTCAAAGTTTTTAAGAAAGGAAAAGGATGTGGAGAAAAAAAACCTTCATTGGCCAGGTGTGGTGGCTCACGCCTGCAATCTCAGCAATTTGGGAAACCAAGGCAGGTGGATCGTATGAGGTCAGGGGTTCAAGACTAGCCAGCCTGGCCAACATGGTGAAACCCTGTCTCTACTAAAAATACAAAAAATTAGCTGGGCATGGTGGTGGGCACCTGTGATCCCAGCTACTGGGGAAGCTGAGGCAGGCGAATCGCTTGAACCCAGGAGGTGGAGGCTGCAGTGAGCTAAGATTGCGCCATTGCACTCCAGCTTGAGCGACAAGAGCAAAACTCTGTCTGAAAAAAAGGAAGGAAGGGAGGGAGGGAGGGAGGGAGAGAGGGAGAGAAAGGAAGGAAGGAAGGAAATAAGGAAGAAAAAGAAAAAAGAAAGAAAAAGAAAAAAAGAAAGAAAAAGAAAGAAGAAAGAAAAAGAAATAAAGAAAGAAAAAGAGGCCAGGCATGGTGGCTGGCCAGGCACAGTGGCTCACGTCTGTAATCCCAGCACTTTGGGAGGCCAAGGCAAGTGGATCACGAGGTCAGAGTTCAAGACCAGCCTGGCCAATATGGTGACTCCGCCCCCCTCAAAAAAAAAAAAAAAATCTAGGAGAGGTAAGGTCCTAAGGCCTATGTGGCAAATGTGTCCCAGGTCTTCTTACCAGTGGGGCAAGTTGAAAATAGTTCTGGAGACCCATCCCTGTAGAGCCTGTTGTGTCACCAGGAGTCCAGGCCTAGCAGAAGCAGCACCCCTCCGATTGTGCCCCACCACGGGCTGCCCGACAGCCCTGCCCAGCCCTGCCTTGAGTCACCAATGTGAAGGGGCAAAGGCAGGGGTGACCGTGGTGAAGATAGGGTCAGATGAGTGGGTAGGGGCGGCGAGCTGGTCCTGCGGGGGAAGAGGAAGAGAATGACAGGGTGTGCTAGAGCTGTACCCACATTAAACCTACATCACGCTCACCCTGACTTGCCTACGCTGTGATGGAAAGTAGCGGTGCCTCTCACCTGCCGGGCTGAGGCCAGCACCAGGAGCCGGAGGAAAGCATGAGTCGGGGGTACTGGGCTGGCTTCTCGTCCCGCGGCAGTCACAGTCACCATCACCACGGAATCCGGGGCCGCTGAGTCTGGGACCCTCCAGCCACAGGCGGCCCCAGGCGGACTCATTCAGTTCCAGGTGAGCACTGGAGAGAGGATACGGGCGTCGGGCTAGAGCCCCAGGCTGCTACAGCCCAGAGCCAGGGGGACGCCTGCAGGGGCACGGGAGGGGAGAGCAGAATTCTGAGGACCAATCGGAAGGGGCCAGGGGCGGGACTTGGGATAAGCATGGGTCGGGCAAGATGCCAGAGGGAGCTGAAGGGTTCAGGGGCCTCACCTGGAGAGGTTGGAGGTGAGGGAGAAGCTGGGGTTGACGGATGTCCTAAGGTCAAGATCCTGAGGACCCGAGAAGCTGGCGACGCGGAGACTGAGCGGGACCTTGCTGCCCGGGGCCAAGAAACCCGAGGGGCCGCTAAGCTGCAGAGAAGGGCTCGTCAGGGAAGGGGCCGCTCCAACTCTCTCCAGCCCCAGCCGCACCTTCCCCTAACGTCTCACCTCCAGAAGGACAGGGACCACAGTGCTAGGCTGAGGGGCAGCCCTGTGCAGGCGCCGCCCCACTCCGTCCTGGCCAATCAGCTCCAGGGAGAAGGGTCTAGGGGTGGACAGCAGCGTGGCCGGCAGCGAGGCTGCGAGGAGACCTCGCTCTGGGGGTCCCATGGGCTCCAAGGGCACCTGGCCTAGTTCGGCACCCTCGGGGACCCCTCGAAGGACGACGTGGGAGAAATGTGGCTGAGGATCCCCAGGACTGGCTCTGGAACCCAGCCCTGTCACTTCTACCAGCAGCTGGGTCTGAAGACCTGGGACAGGGGCGAGGAGGGGAGAACATTGTGAGATTCAGAGACACAGGGTGAAAAGAATTAATGGCCTTCAAAATGGGGGTCCCTCTGGGGAGTATGGATGGGGAAAGAGGTCACCTTCGAGGGGTATTAATGGGGAGCATCAGGAGGGAATTCTGGGGTGCTGGAAATGTTCTATATCCTGAACTGGGCGTATTATATGAAATCCATCAAACTATACACTTTAGTGCACATTGTGTAAATTATAACTCAGTATAAAAGTTATGCATATGTATATATGTATGTATACATATATACATTATAGATATATAAATATAGCCGGGCGCAGTGGCTCACGCCTGTAATCCTAGCACTTTGGGAGGCCGAGGTGGGTGGATCACCTGAGGTCAGGAGTTCAAGACCAGCCGGACCATCATGGTGAAACCCCATCTTTAAAAAAAAAAAAAAAAAAAGATATATAAATATATATAGATATTAAAAACTGGGGGTTATGTGGGAGGGGGGCTCAGGGAATAGATGTACCTGCAACTGGCTGAGTCAGGGGGTAGAGGCCAGGATGGGGTCCATCCTCCATGGGGATCCCAAAGTGGAAGAGGAAGTCCAGGGAGGTCTGGGCTGGGAGAGGGCAAAGGCAGTCAGAACTCTTCCCTAAAGGAGTGTGACTGATAGTGCTCTCTGAGGCCTGCAGTCTCTCCTTCCCCTTCCCAGGAACACCTCCCTCCTTACCTTGTACTCGCACCCGGGGGGTACCCTCAGCTGTGACCTGGATCTCCCCAGGTTCCTGTCTGCAGAGGGTCATCCATGGTCACCATCCAGAACTGTCCAAAGCGGCGAGTGTGACCTAGAGGACCCATGCCTTCCTCCTGGCCCTGGGAGACCCCTGGGGTCAGGGAAGAAACTGTCACATGAAACACTTGCTCTCCCTGAGTACACTCCCCTGATTGTCTTATTCCCCCAGGCCCCATTCTTCCCTCTGCCTTCAAAGGTACCTGCAGGGTTCTTGATCCAGAAGCTGCTCGATGTCTCCGTGGATCCGGACTGTGATCCTCTGGAGCAGCCCATCCACACTGAACACAAGTGGCTGCCCAGGCACCACAACAGGAGGGTCCAGGGGGAAGAGTCACCTTGAGGGATGGGCAGGACCAGAAAATGGGGACATGATGAGGTATGGGATCAGGTGGGAACAAATACAGAAGAAAGGGGAGATAGAAAGAAACCATGTCACACACGGAGAAAGGGATACCAGTGAGAGAGGGGCACAGGGCCAGGGATGAAGTTATTATGGTCAGTGACAAAGCCGGAGGCAAGGGATTCAGGATTAGACAATCACATCTTGTACCCCATTAAAAGATGATAGGCCAGGCGTGGTGGCTCATGCCGGTATTCCCAGCACCTGGGAGACCAACACAGGAGGATCACTTGAGACCAGGGGTTTAAGACCAGCCTAGTCAACATAGTGAGACCCTGTCTCTACAGAGTACAAAACTCCCCAAAAAAGATGGTAGGACTTCCTGTGGTAACCCTGAGGGCAGAAAACTGGAGGCCAACTGGGGAGGGGTTTACTGATATGAAAGGGCAATGCAGGCTGGGCATTGTGGCTCATGCCTGTAATCCCAGCATTGTGGGAGGCCAAGGTGGGTGGATCACTTGAAGTCAGGAGTTCGAAACCAGCCTGGCAAAAAAAATGGTGAAACCCCGGCTCTACTAAAAAAATACAAAAATTAGCTGGGCCTGGTGGTGGGTGCCTGTAATCCCAGCTACTCGGGAGACTGAGGCAGGAGAATCCCTTGTACCTGGGAGGTGGAGGATGCAGTGAGCCGAGATCACACCACTGCCCTCCAACCTGGGTGACAGAGTGAGACTCCGTCTCTCTCTCTCTCTCTCTCTCTTCTCTCTCTCTCTCTTCTCTCTCTCTCTCTCCCCCCCCTCCCTCTCTCTCTCTATATATATATACACACGCAGTGGCTAGCCATGGATCTCAGAGGGAGAGAAACTTCCTCTCCCGCCCCGTGACTGGAGAGGAACACAGCAGTGAGAGTGATTCCCCTTTCTCCTATTAGAAGAGAGGTGCAACCTGATCATCCTTCAGTTCCTAAGTGAGGGCACTGGCCCCCACTTACTCACCAGGGCAGCCATGCTCTCCCCCAACAATGGTTGCCACGTCCTGAATGTGCCGGTCTTTGGTGAAGATCACCTCTCCTCCTGAGGCCAGGGCCACTGCTCTGTATGGCTCAAAACGCAGAGGGGACAAGACCTCACGCCGAGCTCGGCCCTGAACCCTTGATGGGTCTTCAGTCACCAGGAATGTTACCTGAGGCCAGAAGAGAGAGCCCAGTGGTCGAGTTGTCCCAGTGCCATCCACTATTATAAATGAGAATCCCTGTGCTCAAGCTTTCTCCCAGAGCTGATGGTTCGTGATAAGGTCTCTGCCTGCCTTCTGGCTGCTAGAGTGGGGTCTCCCAATGACACAACCCCCTGCCTTCAGTTAGTAGTTGGCCACCACCGGCTGGGTGCGGTGGCTCACACCTGTAATCCCAGCACTTTGGGAGGCCGAGGTAGGCATATCACGAGGTCAGGAGTTCAAGACAAGTCTGGCCAACATAGTGAAACCCCATCTCTACTAAAAATACAAAAAATTAGCCAGGCATGGTAGTGCGTGCTTGTAGTCCCAGCTACTTGGGAGGGTGAGGCAGGAGAATCTCTTGAACTCGGGAAGCAGAGGTTGCAGTGAGCCAAGATCTCCCTGCTGCACTCTAGCTTGGACAACAGAGTGAGATGTCTCAAAAAAAAAAAAAAAAAAAAAAAGTAGTTGGCCACTCCCTTGTAACTGTCACAGTGGATTTTTGGTGACTAGGTTTCCAGTTCTTCACATTGTTTATTGGGCAGGTTCAAATACGAATTCAGCATTATTAAGGGTAGGGCCTCCTATGCGTGAGCACCATTAAAGGTATCAGGAAATGTTCCATTCATTGTGCGCTTCTCCCGCCATGCACCAAGGGGCCACCATAGTGTGGTGCAACCCTCGTTATGAGATTGTCATCACAGGGTCTCCCCCATCCCTGGGCAGCTAACGCTGGGTCTCTCATCAGCTCTGCTCACCCGGCAGCGCCGCTCCTGAGTCAGGGATTCCACCTGGTTAGTGAGAAAGGCATCCTTGGGGGAGGCATCCGTGAAGACGAAGATGTCTGAGAGTGGCGGTGTGTGCAGCAGGGCCAGCTGGCAGGGAAGGCAAGGGCCAGTGTTAACAATGGCAGCAGGAGGGGAATAGGCAGAGCCAAGGAGGATGAAACAAAAGGGAATATGGCCAGGGAATCCTGGTGTGAAGCTAGCGGATCTAGGGTGTGAAGGTGGTGGGGAGCCCCTGGAGGATCTAGCTCCCCCTGGTGGTGGGGCCAGGAAAGGGGGGATAAGAAGGGAAGAAGGGAGGGGGACAGACCTGCAGGGCTGACAGGCACATCTCAGGCTCATCTCCACCCCCCAAGGCCTGGATCTCATTAAGTTGTTGCCAGAAGCTGTCAGGGTCACTGGTTGTAAACACAGGGCCAAACCCTGGGAAGGGGAAGGGAGGTTAAGATAAGTGAAAAAGAGTGCCCCTCCTTCCTACCAACAGCCACCTCCCCAGTTAAGAAGCCTGCTGTGCTCCTGGAGTGGACAAGTATTGAAGTAACAATATGCCATTATAAGACTCATAATTGTCAGTGCAGGGTGGGGGAGGGCAGGGCAGACTTAGGTGTCCCTGGTGGGTGGGAAGGTGGGCCTCCACTCCCTTAAAAAAACGGTGGCATTTCCTATAGGCCTTTATTGGATACATGTGCATATATTAAAAAAAAAACAGCCAGGGCCGGGCGTGGTGGCTCATGCCTGTAATTCCAGCACTTTGGGAGGCCGAGGTGGGATGAGGTCAAGAGATTGAGACCAGCCTGACCAACATGGAGAAACCCCATCTCTATTAAAAATACAAAAATTAGCTGGGCATGGTGGTGAGCACTGGTAGTCCCAGCTACTAGAGAGGCTGAGAAGGAGAACCCAGGAGGGAGGTTGCAGTGAGTCGAGATCACACAGCTGCACTCCAGCCTGGAGACAGAGCTGAGACTCTCCATCTCAAAAACAAACAAACACACACAAATTGGTCACACCTATAATCCCAGCACTTTGGGAAGCTGAGGTGGGAGGATCACTTGAACCCAGGAGTTCGAGATCAGACTGGGTAACACAGTGAGGCCCCATCTATACAAAAAAATACAAAAATGAGCTGGATATGGTGGTGATTGCCTATAGTCCTAGCTACTCAGGAGGCTGGGGCAGGAGGATCGCTTGAATCGAGGGCTGCCGTGAGCCATGGTGATACCACTGCACTCCATCCTGGCTGACAGAGGGAGACTCTCCCTCTCTCTCCGAAAGGAACAAGAAAAGAAAAAAAAAAACCCATTGCGTTTCCTCATCAGAGAAGAGAATAATAGCACTTACCTCAGCGACTTATTGGGAAGGCTAAATGAGTTGATTTTATAAATCTTAGGCTAGTGTTTTGACACATAATAAGCGCTAAGTTCTCTATTTATACCTTCATCAAACATGTACTAAGTCTCTATTAAATGCCAGCCACTGTAGGATGTATGCAGACAAGTAAGACTCAACCCCTACCTTTAGGCAACTCTTAGTCCGGTAGGGCATTTTATTTGATCATCATTTCAACCCTGGGAGTTAGGCAGGATGAGGCAGGTACTCACTCATTTTATGGATGATGAAATTGAGGCAAATAAAGTTTAAATGACCAGTCTAAAGACACACAGACTTAAGCCAGATAGTCAAACTTCTAATCAATGGGAAAGGAATACAACGCAGCTCGCTATCTCAGAAGCTTCCCAGAAGCCTGGCGCAACCAACCCCATCTTCACCCCAATCTCTGTCTATAGGAAACGGAGAGAATTGAAAATGGCTTGTTTTGGACACGTCTTTGTAGCAATGTTTAAAAAAAAGAAAGATTAAAAAAGAAAATGGCTTATTAGCATGAAATCCTAAGCAAGCAGAAGCATGGATTATGCATTAAACTCATGGAAAGTGCTGCCATTTTAGAAACAGTGGGAGAAAAGGCTGCTAGCTAACTCTTTTATTTTACAGACAGGGTCTCACTGTGTCACCCAGGCCACCCTGGAGTGCAGTAGTGCGATCACGGCTCACTGCAGCCTCAATTTCCTGGGTCAAGTGATCTTCCTGCCTCAGCTTCCCAAGTAGTTGGGACTATAGGCATGCGCCACCACACCCAGATAATTTTTATTAATTTTTTTGTAGAGACCTGAGTCTATGTTGCCCAGGTTGGTCTTGAACTCCTGGGCTCAAAGGATCCTCCCACCTCCACCTCCCTAAGTTCTGGGATTATAGGCGTGAGCCACTCTAGCCAGGCTGCTGCTAATTTTCTGTATGTTCACAGTAGAGGCTCACTCAGCATTACAGGAAATGCCACCTTGAGGCCACTTCCTCACCACAGCCCTTTATCCCTTACTTTGCATTTTCCTCCCCCTCCACTGTCCTAGCCAGACCACACTTACCTGGGTCATGAAAAGGCACCAGGACATAGTGGACAGGCTCCATGGGGCTGCCCCTCCGCTGCTCCACAATGTGGCGAGCCTGGATTTTGGCAGCATTGATCTCCTCACCCATGCTGCCCGTGGTGTCCAGGACAAAGCTCAGGCTGGAGGCTGGGGTGATGTCCAGCAGCCTGGGGAGCAGGCCAGAGACACAGTGAAGGCACGTTTGTCCCCAGTGCCTGGTTTCTCACATGGGGGGTCCATCCCCAGGAGGCCACTCACCTGGAGAAATCCCTGTCTCCCAGGCGGCTTCGCAGAAGGCTGAAGGCCTGGATGGAGGCTAGAGGGCCAGTTTTGCAGCCTGGAGGTGCAGCATGTGGTGAGGAGAGAAGCCTGGGGATGTGCTGTCCTTGTTGATGCCTCCCCGTGGTGGCTGGGAGCTGCTCCGGTCAAAATGGCCCCCATGGCTACATTTCCCTGGTTTGGGGAAAGGGATCTGGATAGTGGAGGTCAAAAACCCACTGCCTCCTGAGGAAATGAGGCCCTTTCAGACCTGGCCTGATCCTCTCACCCCTCAGCAAGGGTTCAGCAAGAAATGATGATGGGGCCAGGCATGGTGGCTCACGCCTGTAATCCCAGCACTTTGGGAGGCTGAGGCAGGTAGAGCACCTGAGATCAGGAGCTGGAGACCAGCCCGGCCAACATGGTGAAACCCTGTCTCTACGAAAAATATAAAAATGAGCTGGGTGTGGTGGTGCCTGCTTGTAATCCCAGCTACTTAGGAGGCTGAGGCAGGAGAATCACTTGAACCCTGGAAGTGGAGGTTGCAGTGAGCTGAGATTGTGTCACTGCACTCCAGTCTGGGCAACAAAGCTAGACTCAGTCTAAAAAAAAAAAAAAAAAAAAGATAGCCAGGTGCAGTGGCTCACACCTGTAATCCCAGCACTTTGAGAGGCCAAGGCGGGTGGATGACCTGAGGTCAGGAGTTCGAGACCAGCCTGGCCAACATGATGAAATCTTATCTACTAAAAATACAAAATTAGCCGGGCATGGTGTTACATGCCTGTAATCCCAGCTACTTGGGAGGCTGAGGCAAGAGAATCACTTGAACCCGGGAGGCAAGGCGGCAGTGAGCCGAGATCACGCCATTGCACTCCAGCCTCGGAAAAAGAGTGAAACACCATCTCAAATAATAAAATAATAATAATAATAGTAATGCTTTGTAGAGGGGAACTCTGGAGTAAATCTTAGGGCACGGTGGTCAATCCCCACAGCACATGGTGGATCTCCTGATCCTTCCAGCCAGTCCCCCAAACCTGCCTATGGCAAGGGAGAAATCCTATTAGTGAAGGAAGAAAGTGCTCCCCTCCCTCAACCCCACCACAGCCTCCTCTGGGGACTCTGCTCTACCCACCTTGTTCCCAGCATCCTCTCCTCCTAGGAGGAGATGCCATAGCAAAGGCAAGCAAGCCTACAGGACAGAGATCTGTCAGGGAGTGGCTTTCTCCCATTACTTCTGGGGAGCTTTCTTGTCTGGTACCTGGAGGCTTGGGGGGATGAGTTCCAAAGTAGCCAGAGGTGAGGTGGGTGAAGCCCAGCCAATTCCCGGGGCAGCTCAACTCCTCGCAATCGGAGCAGGTAGGATCGCCCACTGGGAAGAGAGGGCAGGGCTGGAACCCAAGATCCTGCCACTCCCCAGCCTTTATCCCCACCCACCCAAAATTCTTCAGCTTTTCCTCCCAGCTGGGAGGAGGCAAAAGCCCTGAAACCTAGGGTCATGGGCCCGCAGTGAGACTGACTGTTTGAGACCGGGGCTGTGCTAGAAAACACAGCACAGGCCAGGCGCAGTGGCTCATGCCTATAATCCCAGCACTTTGGGATGCCGAGGCGGGTAGATTGCTTGAGTTCAGGAGTTTGAGACCAGCCTGGGCAACATCGTGAGACCTCATCTCCAAAAAGTAAATAAATACATAAATAAAGAAGAAGGCCAGGCGCAGTAGCTCACGCCTGTAATCTCAGCACTTTGGGAGGCCAAGGCAGGCGAATCACCTGAGGTCCGGAGTTCGAGACCAGACTGACCAACATGGAGAAACCCCGTTTCTACTAAAAATACAAAATTAGCCGGGTGTGGTGGTGCAGGCCTGTAATCCCAGCCACTTGGGAGGCTAAGGCAGGAGAATCACTTGAAACCGGGAGGCAGAGGTTGCAGTGAGCCGAGAACTCACCACTGTACTCCAGCCTGGGCGACAGAGCAAAACTCCATCTCAAAAATAAATAAATAATTTAAAAAAACTCCACAGTGTGTGTAGGGACCAATCCTATGGAGATTATGCCCTTTGTGAGTTTTGGAAAAGAGGCAGTTTTCGGGTAAGAGGATGAGGGGACTGTGAGAGAAGGCCCTGTGTGAGTCAGTGCGGGGAGGAAGCCACACTTCAGATGGGACTGTGATCCTCGCTATTCTTCCCTGTGTGACCTGGGGGCAGCTGCTTAACCAAGTCAGGCATTGCTTGGACTGGGGGACCTCAGTCCTTGTGGAGATTAAGTAACATCACACCCTCTGAGACCTCAGGATGTCACACGGTGGCTGGGTGAACTGAGGAGCTGGCCCTGTGGGCTCTCACCTCACCACCAGGGTCATAGCTGTACCTTGTGCCAGGTTTCGGAGCTCCTGCCTTGGCCAGAGGAGGTGAGGGTGTGGCCGCTGCTCGCCCAGCTCCACCCAATTGCTGTGACTATAGAAATCCTGGTCCGGGGGACAGGAGAAGGGGAATGAGGCACAAGTCTGATCTTCCTCACCATCTCCAGCCCTAATATGCCACTCCTTCAAGTTTCCTACCCAGAAAATCCCCTCCCACCCCTGCTGCTCCCACCAGACACCCCAAGTCTCCTCCACTGCCCTCTCTCCATTGCTCGGACCAGAGCTTTGCCCAGGTGGAAACTGTCCCAGTGTCTCTTCCCAGCTCAGAGTCTAACCAAAGGCCCCTCTTGGCCTGCAGAGCCCTACGACATGTGCTACTCCGTTTACCTCTCTGACCTTGCAGCCTTCCTCTCTACCCTCACTTCTCTCCAGCCACAGTGCCCTCCTTGCTGTTCCCACAGGGAGCACTTCCAGCTTGGAAGTGGGGACTGAGACACAGCCTTGGGGCACCGCTTGCCAGTGTCCACCCTTTCCAGAGTGGAGGAAGCATGATCAGGAAGGCACCACAGGACACGATCCATCCCAGACAGGCACACTGGAAGTGAAGAACCCTCTGACCATCCCCCCCAGCCCTGTTCTCACCTGCAGGGCATGGAGCACAGCCCCAAGGCGCTGGCGGGCCAGGGTGTGGTCAAGGGCTCTGGCTGCCACTAGGGTCTCCCGAAGAGCCCCTACCAGGCGCGCACGTCCCCTGATTCAGTCGCTCAGCATCAAAGTGCAAGTCGGGGTCATTTTTGGAAGTTGGTAGGAAGTCCTGGGCTGCATTGGCACGAGACACCTCGCCTAAGGCTGCTCGGAACCGCCGAGAAGGAGACCCAGGTCCAAAGTAGGCAGCAAAGAGGTCATCGGCAAGGAGTGTTCGACCCTGCAGAGAATAGCAAGGGATGGGGCTCCAGGGAGGCCCCTTGGATTCGACCGTTGCCCACCTTATCTCAGCAACCGACACTCAAGGCTAGCTATGAGGGTCCTGACCCCTATTAAGGAGGGAAAGTCCTGGACCTTTCATTTTTTTTTTTTTTTTTTTTTTTGAGACAGAGTCTTGCTCTGTCGCCACTGGAATACAGTGGCGCAATCTTGGCTCACTGCAACTTCTACCTCCTGGGTTCAAGCAATTCTCCTGCCTCAGCCTCCCGAGTAGATGTGACTACAGGTGCACGCCACCATGCCCGGCTAATTTTTATATTTTTAGTAGAGAAGGAGGTTTCACCATGTTGGCCAGGATGGTCTCAATCTCTTGACCTCGTGATCCACCTGCCTTGGCCTCCCAAAGTGCTGGGATTACAGGCGTGAGCCACCGTGTCCAGCCAGTCCTGGACCTTTCTAAGTAGGGGTACTCCTAATTTCAGGACCAAGACTACTGGGTATTGTTGCTGCAGGGGTGGGGCCATAGGTGTCTCTTCTCTTGGCAACCAGAGCCCTCAAGGAGTAGAGGCCCCAGGGAATTGGGGAATCTGGCAGGGGTGTGACAGGACCCAGGATGCTCACCAGGAAGTCCTCAAGACGAAGAGGGGGCGGCCTGGGCGGCTGCTCCAGGAAGAGCTGCAGGGTGACGTTGAGTGCTGCCTCCTCAGTCAGGTCTTGGTGGGTGATGGAGCCAGGGGCAGCCAGCAGGCTCCAGATGTTGGGGAAGAAGGCAGATGTGGGGGGCAGCAGCAGCTGCAGCAGAAGCAACGCTGAGGGGCCTGGGTGGGATTGGAGTACCTCCGTGGGGGGCATGGCTGAGACATGGACCTGGGAGACAGAAGGCTCTCAAGGGAGGAGGAAGCAGCCGCGATTCCAAGGCAGGTCGGCTCTGCTGGTCTCCATGAGCACCTGCTTTACCTTTAAAGTCGCGTCTGCTCCAGCCTGGCTTCCCCGCCCTCTCCCCCGTCACCCAGACAACCTGAGGGTCTCGTTAGATCAATAGGGACATACACACCTGCCAGGAGAGGGATCCAAGGCTCCTCCCCCCAGGCACTCCTCCCTAGTCCCTGGATGAGTCCCCAGCCCTGCCCGCAGAAACACTCCCCCACGCCCAGGAAGCCTGAGTCCTCTTGGGCCCTCCCCTACCTGGTTGCTGGGTCTCCTGGGCAGGGCTGGCCTGGGCGCGACGTCACAGGGCACTTAGGTCAGAGTTATAATTAACCAGGGCTCAGTGGAGGGGGAGGGAGGCCCCAGCAGGGTGGGGGAGGACGGGCAACCCCTGGCCCCTCTGCTCATGCCTGCCCAAGGCCACAGGCAGCAGCCCACACCAGGGCGGGCCTCCCTTGGCTGCAGTGTGGAGGTGAATGAGAGCTGGGGAGGAGGGAGTGAGCAGCGTGACTCAGACCTGGCACAGCGCCAGGACAGACCCAGACAGACGCACCCCCTCTGCCCTACAGGAATAGGGCCTCACTCCCACCCTGCAGCCACCAAGGAATCAGGAACCCAGCCCCTCTGCTCCCCCTCTGCCCACCACAGATGACAAGAGGATTTTGTGGGAAAATATTTTATTGCTGCCACCCTGTGGTGAGCCGCTGGGGGTGAGGGGTGAAGCTGGGTGGTGGATCACAGCATCTTCTGGAATAGGGCGATGGCCTCATCCACCTTCCTGAGCTCTGCTTCCGTCTGTTGGAGCTGAAGTGGAACCGGGTGGGGGGCGGTGAGGACCCAGGTCCAAGCAAAGGGACACCCACACACTCGGAACAAAGTTGCAAAGATAAGCAAGGACCACAGAGGGTCAGTGGCTCAGAGGAGGCACGTGCTTGGCTGGCCAGGCTCCCCACCCATTCCCACCAGCACCCCCACTTCCATCTCTTGGGTCTTGCCTTTTTTCCACTGACTGGTCAGTCCCCAAGAACAAAGGAACCTCAGAGCCTACATGCCCCCCACCCATGGTCCCCCACCTAAGCAGGAGAGCACAGGCTCCCAGGAAGGTCACTTCATTTGTCAGATGAAGATGATGATATTGCCCCCCCCTCCCGAGGTTCTTGGAAGAACCACGTGAGATGAACCACTGCCACTCAAGGCTCTCCAGCTCTTGGCCTCCATGACTGGTTTCCTCTGTGTCTGTGCAGTTTACTCCACTGCCTCTCTCTGACGGAACCAAGGAGGCAGGGGACAAACGAGACTGGCTTTCTAGGGTCAACCCAGGAGGCTTGAAAGTAAGTGGTGGGAGGCCCAGGGCTCCCCCGACGCCATGCAGATCCCAAGCCCAGCCCCAGGCCTGCAGGTTTCCATATTTCGGGCAGCAGGGTGGGGAATGAAGGGTCTGGCTAGGAGACAGGATGCCTGGTTCTAGGTCAGCCTCCATCTCCGACCTGTTGTGTGACCCCAGGTTATGACTAGCCCATAGCTGCTCCCCCAGGTGTAAGGAGAGGCCATTCCATGGTCCCTGCTCAAAAGGCCTGGGCTCCATGCTCCCCAGTGGATTCCGCAGGGTTGAGTACAGAGTCCAGCTTCCAGACCAGGATTGGCATTTGTTTTTGTCTTGCGTTTTTTGTGTTTTTTTTTTTTTTGTGACAGGGTCTTCTCTCTGTCGCCCAGGCTGGAGTGCAGTGGCACGATGTCGGCTCACTGCAGCCATGACCTCTCGGGCTCAAGCAATCCGCCCACCTCAGCCTCCCGTGTAGCTGGGACCCCAGATGTGTGCCACTATGCACGGCTAATTTTTGTATTTTTGTTGTAGAGACAGGATTTCACCACGTTGGCTGGTCTCAAACTCCTGGGCTCAAGTGATCCACCCACCTCAGCCTCCCAAAATTCTGGGATTACAGGTATGAGCCACTGAGCTGGCCTGTTTTGTTTTTAAGGCTAGTGGGAGTGGAGAAGGAACAAAGAAATCTGTAACTGGTTGTGATCAATTAGTTGTCAACACCACAGCCCTCGGACCAGCCCAGACCAAGGTTCTGATGGAGGAAGCGAATGGTGGAAACGCCCACCCACGCCACACACCTTGGCTTCATCTGCCTCCTGGACTTCGAGGGGCACCTTGACAGGGTAGCCTGAGGCGGCACGGCGTTCCCGCAGACGCTGGGCCTGCCGCTGCGCCTCAACTCGCTTGGCTTGCAGCTTGCTCAGCTCCCGCGCCGGGTCCACCAGCCCCTGCAGCTGCAGGTGGATGGAGCAGCAATCGGAGGCCAGGGCCACAGCGCAACCCTGTGGGGCGGGAGCCCCCAAGGCCAAGACGGCCACCACACCCGCGCTGGCCAGCGCCTGCACATAGCCCGACACAGCCGACGCCAGGGTACCCGTGGCCTCATCCGCCACTTCCAGGAAACCTGCAGGGGAGGGAGAAAGGTGAGGCCTGGCTCCGTGGAGACAGGAAACCAAGCAGCCACTGCTGGACACTGGGTCCCCCAGTGGGCTGAGGGGACAGTGGGATGGGGTGGACATGGGGGCCTGAGGCTCACAGTCGGGCCGGATCCGGGTGAGGTTGTAGTCGGCCCGAAGGGAGCGCACGGCTCGCGTGATGCTTAGCGCCAGCTCGAGGGGCGGCTTCTGCCTCAGGGTCCTTCCAGGAGCACTGTGGGGTGGAGGAGGGGGTAAGGGGACCTGGAGGGCAGGCCAGACTCCCCCTCTCCAGGCCAGGCCATACCTCCGAGGGCTCCGGGTAGGGGGTAACGCAGAGGCTAGGGGGAGCTTGCGGCGTCCTCCGGGGCAGTCTCTGGAACAGCTCCTCCGTCACGAAGGGCATGAAAGGCGAGAGCAGGCGTAGGCCAACATCCAGGCAGGTGTACAGGGTCTGGCGGGCACACTCGGCTGCCACCTGGTCCACTCCATTCAGTACGGGTTTGAGGCACTCCTAGGGAACGAGAAGTACAGGGCTCAAGGCTGGAGGTCTAGCCTTGAGCCCTCGCTGTGCCTGGGAGGACTGGGAAGGGGATGGGTTGGCTTAGGTCTAAGGCCAACTCTGGCAAAGCTGAGCCCAGGGCTCTGCTGTCCACCTGCCCCCGCCGTCCCCTGCCCCACTCTGCTCCTTCTCACCAAGTAGACGTCACAGAGCTCATAGAGCCAGAAGCTGTACTGGGCAGTGGTGACGGCCGGGAAGTCGTAGGCCTGGAAGCCTTGGTTGCTGAGCCTCACAGCCTCTGTCAGGCGGCTGCGGATCCAGCGGTCCACCAGGCTCTCATGGCCTCCGGGCTTGGGGAGAGAGGGTGTATCAGCCAGTGCGCCAGGGGAGGGTACCATAACCCCTTGGGAGCAGGAGTCATGGCCAAATCTTCACCCAGAGTCTGATGAGTCCAAAGTAACCACGTATGTGCCAGGATCTGGGGAGAAGTGACAGGCCCCAGCCTCCAATGCCCTGGGCTTTCCAGAGCTTTCTAGATCTCTAACTGTCTCTGTGTCTATCTGTCCCCCCCAGCTACATGGAGGCCCCTCTGGACAGGGTGCAGCCGTGTGGGTGCTGCCAGCTTTGCTTCCCAGCAGGGCCTTACCTGGGAGGTGGGTGAAGGCACAAAATCCTTCCCAAGGCCACGGAGGGCAAACTTGAGGGCATTCCAGAGCTTGTTGCAGAAGTGGCGGTAACCCAGTATCCGGTTCACATCCAGGTTGATGTCACGACCTAGATCGGGGGTGAGATGTAGTCCTCATCATCCTCTTCCCAGCCCATGCCTACCAGGGGCTCAGGGTGGAGGAGGGGATGGCCTCACAGAAGGAGGGAGTAGCCAGGAGGAAAAGTTTTACAGGCCCTACCTTGGGACGTATAGGCGCATAATCCAAACCGGAGAGCATCGGTGCCACACTCGGGAATCCCCCGCTGGGAAGTCAGCTTTCTACAGGGAAGAGGCAGAGGGAGGAGCATCCTCAGCCAGCCCCATCCACGCTGTGCTCCTGCTCAGCCCAGCTCAACCTCCCATACCTGCCCTTCCTTGGCCTTCTCCACCTCGCTGGGATCGAGGTTGCTGTTCAGTAGCTGGTCATGGAGGCCCTGAGGGTAGAATGGGAGCAGTCAGGTGGCTGCGGCCACAGCCCCACAGCCCTTCCTGGCTGGCGCAGCACCCAGCCCACCTGCAGGGAGACTCCGTGGATGACATCCAGGGGATCGATGACATTGCCTAGGGACTTGCTCATCTTGCGGCCGTGAGCATCTCGCACGATGGCGTGGAGGTAGACCTGCAAGGCAGGTGGGGAGACCCGTGAGACGCAGTCACCTCATCCCCAGCCTCAGTGCCTGGCCAAGACTGTGTCTGGTCTATCCCACTATGAACCACAGGCCGCACTGAGTGTCCCCAAGAGCTCATTCAGCGCCTTTATGTGAATCAGAAGTACTCCCTCCTCTGGGAAGATGAAGCCCTGGGATGGGGCACAGGAATCACTGAGCAGGGCCCAGGCTGGATTTCAACCCCCACCAGCCCTCGGGCCAGGCTGGCCCACAGCCAACCCCGTGCCCCAGCCACTCGGGGCCTGCGCTGCAGCACAGGAGGGCAGGAGAGGAGGCTGGGGGCTGTGGGAGGGTCCCGGCTGTCTCCGCACCTCTCTAAAGGGCAGCCTGCCCGTGAGCTTCAGGCCCAGCATGACCATCCGGGCCACCCAGAAGAAGAGGATGTCGTGACCGGTCTCCAGCAGTGTCCCAGGGTAGAACACACTCAGGTCTTCTGACTGAGGGCAGACCAGGGTGTGAAGGGAAACGAACACCCACCCTCTAGTCCCCCTGTCCCACCCCTGCCCTGGCCCCAGGAACTCACCTGGTTGGGCCAGCCCAAGATGGAAAAGGGGAGAGGCCAGAGGAGAACCAGGTATCCAATACATCCTCATCTGAGGCAGGCCAAAGGTCAGAGGTCAGAGGGAGTGGAGCTCTGCACCCCCAACTCCCTCCAAACCCTCAAGGCCCTGCCTTGCCTTGCTGGAGACTGATCTTATCAGGGGACACTCCGAACTCCTTGGCCGCCTTCTCCAGGGCCTCTGCCTCGTTGCGTCCACTCACCCAGTACCGCCCGTCAGGATCCTGCCGCACATGCAGTGATTACCCAAGAGGGTGTGTCTGCTTCTGCCTCACCCTGCCCCTCCCCCGCGACCAAGGACCCAATAAACCCACCACTCCCCCAGGTGTCCCGGCATCCAGCTCTGGCCCTCTGCTCACCTCCCCAGGGGGCACTGCTGGGTCGTTGACAGTGACGAAGTATGCTGGGATGCGATGGCCCCACCACAGCTGCCTGGAAATGCACCAGTCCCTGCAAATGTGGGGTTGGGGAAATCAGGGAGGGCCCGGTGGAGCCCAGCCCAAGCCCTGCTCAGCCCTTGCCCAGCCCCTCCCACATGGAGGGCCCTACACACCGGATGTTGTCCATCCAGGCATGCCATGTGCGCTGATGGGCCTCAGGCAGGATGTGGAGGTCGCCCCGAGTCACGGCGGCGCTGGCAGCCTGGGCCATCTCCCCCACAGCGCACGTACCACTGCGGCCGCAGCAGAGGCTCTACTACATCCTTCGACCGGCTGCAGGTACACATAGGTGAGAAGCCAGGAGGTGAAACCCTGAGGAGCCCTCTACCTCCCTCCCCTCCCTGGCCCCCACCCTCACTTGCAAAGTGGCACCACCATGGGGTTGTCCTCGATGCCACGGAACAGTCCCCGCTCCTTCAGCGCCACCAGCACCGCCTTCCTGGCCTCAAACCTGGGCAGGTCCTGGGTAGGAATAAGGCCTCATCATGGCAATGCCCAGCCACCCCTCCATCTCCCCGACCCGGGCACTCATGCCTCAGGCAGCCTCACCAGGAAAGGCGGAGGCACGTTGACGAGGGTCCCCCGGGAGTCCATGATGCTGATGGCCTCCAGCCCATGCCGCTGCCCAACTTCATAGTCGTTTTGGTCATGTGCGGGGGTGATCTTCACAGCACCTGAGTGTACATGCAGGTGCCTGGGTCATGAGGGACTCCATGGAGTTCCTTCCTACACTCACCTCTTTTGCTGAAGGATGTAGCTTTGAGACCACTTCTGGCCTCTACCTGTCTAATATGGTCCCTTGAGAACCACCCCAAGCTCTGCCTTTTTGGCTGAAGCTTATTTTCTTTTTATCTGAGAGAAGATGGACAGCTAGGGTGCAGCTCCAATCTCTTCCTCTCCCCACAGGACCAGCCCCTTGCCCACCTGTGCCAAACTCCATGTCCACAAATTCATCGAAGATAATGGGAAGTCTCCGAGACAGGAATGGGTGGATCAAGTTCTTCCCCTTCAGGTGCTGGGGGCAGAAAAAAGATATTAAAAAATGCATTAAGTGGGGTCAGGTGCCATGGTTCCCTCCCGTAATCCCAGTACTTTGGGAGGCTGAGGTGGGCAGATCATGAGGTCAAGAGATCGAGATCATACTGGCCAAGAAACCCCATTTCTACTAAAAATACAAAAATGAGCTGGGCATGGTGGCACGTGCCTGTAGTCCCAGCTACTTGGGAGGCTGAGGTAGGAGAATCACTTGAACCTGGGAGGCAGAGGTTGCACTGAGCCGAGATCAAGCCATGGCACTCCAGCCTGGCGACAGAGCGGGACTCCATCTCAAAAAAAAAAAACAGAAGATTGTATAATGTGATTGTGGGGATTGTGGTGCATGCCTGTAGTCCTGGCTACTCGGGAGGCTGAGGCAGGAGAATCGTTTGAACCCAGGAGGTGGAGGTTACAGTGAGTCGAGATAGCGCCAGTGTACTCCAGCCTGGTGACAGAGTGAGACTCTGTCTCAAAAAACACAAAAACAAAAAATAAAAAAAATTGGCCAGGTTCGGTGACGCGTGCCTGTAATCCCAGCTACTCAAGGGGCTGAGACACGAGCACTGCTTCAACCTGGGAGGTGGAGGTTGCAGTGAGCCCAGATGGTGTCACTGCACTCCAGCCTGGGCAATAGAGTGAGACTTTGTCTCAAAAAAAAAAAAAAAAAAATGCATGAAGGAGCCTGGCACCATGGCTCACATCTATAATCCCCACACTTTGGGAGGCTCAGGCAGGAGGATTCCTTGAGGCCAGGAGTTCAAGACAAGCCTGGTTAACAGCAAGACCTTTAAAAATGCACTAAGGGCTAGGCCCAAGTCCTTCTTTTCGAGGGCCCTGACTGTCCTAACACCTAACGCCCCCAAACAGTCCCCAGCAGCTCCACCGTCATAGCTGGAAAAAGCTAAGATCAGTTTCTAACCCAGTTTCCTCTCCTCAGCCAGGGGCCGCAGCCCAACCCCTCCACCCCGGTAAGTATGGGAGCCCTTTTTGGCCAGGACTCCTTCCCCAGCTGTGGAGAGTCCCCACCTGGTATCTGGTATCTTTGGGGTGCACAGCTACAGCCACATCTCCCAGCATTGTCTCAATCCGAGTTGTTGCCACCACCACCTCCTCGTCGCTATCTGGGGTGACAAAAGGCCTTGTGGTCTTGGCCCTGGCCCCTTCCTGCCACTCCCAGCCCAGGATCCTGGTGCCCCTGGCTCCTACCTGAGCCTTGGACCTTATAGGCAAAGGACACGAGGACCCCAAACTCCACCTTCTCCTTGTAGCCAGGCACGGAGAGCAGGGTGCGACCTGTCAGCTCCTTCTTATCCACCTGTAAAATGGGTATTTAGAGGCGTGGCCCAGGGGCCAGGGCCAGGGTAGATTGGAGATGGAGACAGGCCAGGTGGGGGGCGCACCTCAATGTCAGAGATGGCGGAGTTGAGGGTGCAGGACCAGTTAACAAGGCGGGTACTGCGATAGATGACGCCTTCCTCATGAAGCCGGACAAAAGCCTCTGTCACAGCTGCTGAGAGTTTCTGGAGTGGAGCAGGGAGAAGTTAGAGAGATGCGCCTTGTGTCTGGAGGCCCAGGCAGACAGCCAGCGGTCCAGTGAAGCCTGGCTCATACAGAGTCCCACTGGCCAGCACAAAGACCCCTCTGAGGGGGAGTACCTTTCTTGATGGGGAGAGGGGACTAAGGAAACACAAGAGCAGGCCACAAGCCTTGTGATGCTGCAGATGACGGGGAATGCACTCAGCTGGGGACAAGTACTGGTGCAGAGGACCCTGGGAGTTCAGGCTCCATGGGAGGCGGGGTCCTGATCATGTGCAATCTGGAGGAATCTGGAGGTCCCAGAGCCGAGACAGGGAACAGGAGAGGGCCATGACGTAGAAAGGGCCATGGCAAGGGGTGGGAAGTGGCGTCTGTAGCTGAGCCCTCCGTGGTGTTTTATGTGGGCCACCTCCTGAGAGAGGGCTGCAGCACCTGTGCTCTCTTCTGTGGTGGTCCCACCCTGGGAAGCCTCCTACTCCTGCCCCAGCTTTGAGATCCCTCCCACGTACAGGGTCCATGGTGAAACAGGCTCGATCCCAGTCCAAGGAGCTGCCGAGCTTCTTCAACTGGTGGTAAATCCGGTCACCTTTCCTGGAAGTAGACAGACAGGCTGGGGCCAGCACTCATGCCTGGGCTGGAGGGAGACATCAGGTGGCTGATGGGGCAGCATGGAGCTCCCCTCATCCCTCTGAAATTGACCTGGGCACTAGAGACAACTGACTCTGCTTCTGAGGGTCTGACCTTCTGGCCAGGGGTTACAGGTGACAGATGTCTTCTGGATAGCAGACAGGGAGGCAGGCCTGCGATGCCCACAGGAATGCTGCATACTCACTCCTCCTTCCATTTCCAGACCTCCTGTAGAAAGGCCTCGCGGCCCAGCTGGTGCCGGCTCAGCCCCTGCTCACGCCATAGTTTCTTCTCCACTACCACCTGGGTGGCAATGCCTGCATGGTCACAGCCAGGGTTCCAGAGGGTGGTCTCCCCCACGCATGCGGTGCCTGTTACAGGGCATGGAGGACCAGAGAGTGAGCCAGGCCAGTGGAGCCTAGCACCAAAGGAAGCAGAGGCTTCAGGCAGGGAGTCAAAAGACTCTAAAGAAGCAGGGAAGCCAGGCGTGGTGGCTCAAGCCTGTAATTCCAGCACTTTGGGATGCTGAGGCGGGTGGATCACCTGAGGTTGGAATTCAAGACCAGCCTGGCCAACATGGCAAAACCTTGTCTACCAAAAATACAAAAATTGCCAGGCATAGTGGTGCATGCCTGTAATCCCAGCTACTTGGAAGGTTAAAGCATGAGAATTGCTTGAAACCGGGGAGGTGGCGGTTACAGTGAGCTGAGATTGTACCATTGCACTCCATCCTGGGTGAGAGTGAGATTCTGTCCCCCGCCCCCCCCCCCCCCAAAAAAAAAAAGGAAAAGAGGAGGCTCCTGCCAAACAGGATAGCAAAAGTTCTAATAGTTGAAATAAGTTACTAAATAGGAACAAAATAGTATCTGGAAATAGATACAAGTCAATTTAGTATTTGTGAAAGGTGGCACTTCCTATCAGTAAAATAAAGAGAAACTATTCAAAATATTTGTTTGGAACAATGAGCTAATTATTTGGGGAAAAAAAGCCTCCCTTTTTCCAATAGTCATAAAAAGTAACTTTAGATAGATTAAAGAATTCAAGCCAGGCGCAGTGGCTCATGCCTATAACCCCAAGACTTTGGGAGGCCAAGGTGGGAGGACTGCTTGAGCCCAGGAGTTGGTGACTAGCATGGGCAACATAGTGAGACCTTGTCTCTGCAAAAAGAAAAAAAAAAAAGAAAAAAAAGCCAGGCATGGTGGCATGCACCTGTGGTCCCAGCTACTTGGGTGGCTGAGGTTGAGGCTGCACTGAGCTGTGGTTGTGCTGTGATCATGCCAATGAACTCCAACTTGGCCAACAAAGTGAGACTCTGTTTCAAAAATAAATAAATAAACTAATTATTTTGTTTAAACCATGTTCACTAGGAAAAAAAATGTGGCTACCTTAAGTGTTTTATAAGGTATTATGGCCAGGTGCAGTGGCTCACCCTTGTAATCCCAGCATTTTGGGAGGCTGAGGCAGGCTGATCACCTGAGGTCAGGAGTTTGAGACCAGCCTGGCCAACACGGCGAAACCCTGTCTCTACTAAAAATACAAAAAACTTACCCAGCCATGGTGGTGCGCACCTGTAGTCCCAGCTACTCGGGAGACTGAGACACGAGAATCGCTTGAACCAGGGGGGGTGGAGGTTGCAGTGAGCCCAGATCACGCCACCGCACTCCAGCCTGAGCAACACAGCAAGACTGCATCTTAAAAAAAAAGTATTCAATCTGTTCTCATGTAAACAAACTTGGAGGCCAGGTATGGTGGGTCATGCCTGTAGTCCCAGCACTTTGGGAGACTGAGGCATGAGGATTGCTTGAGCCCAGGAATTCGAGACCAGCCTGGGCAACAGAGCGAGAACCTCTCTCAGTTTAATTAAAAAATTGAAAAACAAAACAAAAACACAAACACAAACAACTTGGCCATTTTATGTTATGTGTATTTAACAGAATGTGTATTTAACCTCGCCCAGCCAGTATTTTTTTTGACCATATTGATTTAGTACATAAGATACCAGAGACTGGGTGCGATGGCTCACGCCTGTAATCCCATCACTTTGGGAGGCTGAGGCAGGTAGATCATGAGGTCAGGAGTTCGAGACCAGCCTGACCAACATGATGAAACCCCCTCTCTACTAAAAATACAAAATAAAAAAGTTAGCAGGGCGTGGTGGTGCAAACTTGTAATCCCAGCTACTCAGGAGGCTGAGGCAGGAGAATTGCTTGAACCCAGGAGGTGGAGGTTGCAGTGAGCTGAGATCATGCCACTGCATTTCAGCCTGGGTAACAAAGTGAGACTCTGTCTCAAAAAAAAAAAGATACCAGAAAAAAATTATTAAAATTTAAATATAATAAACCCTGGTTTCCAAAAATGGTAATTTAAAAATACTTTCTAAAAAAATTTGTCACCTACAATATTACTTTGTATTTGTTACTAATTAAAATATTAACAGTGAACATAGTAACAGAAAGCAGGAGAAACATTTTTTTTTCTTTTTTTAATTTTTTTTTTTTTAAAACAGGGTTTCACCATATTGGTCAGGCTGGTCTCGAACTCCTGACCTCAGGTGATCCACCCGCCTCAGCCTCCCAAAGTGCTGGGATTACAGGCGTGAGCCACCGCGCCCGGCGAGAAACATTTATAATAACAGGAAAACTACCACACCATAATACAATGAAAACATTTACAATATATAACAAACAAAAAAATTAATATCCAGAACAGGTAAAAAATTCTCAAAAAAAAAAGAAAAGAAAAACTCTGCATATAGGCAAGCATGAAAAAAAATCAATAGAAAAACAGGCAAAAGATAGGTACAGACAATTTACATACAGGTAAACCTGACTGGCCAAGAAACATGAAAATAGGCACAACTTCAATAGTGATCAGAAAAGTACAAATCATTTTTTTTTAACCCATCAGACTGGCAAAACTAATTAGGCAACCCTAATGCTCAGGCTTGGCAAGGATGGGGAAATGAATACCCTCACATGCAATTCATGGACGTATCAATCAGCAAAGCCGTTCTGCAGGGCAACGTAGCAGCTTCCGTTCATTCTTAATATAGGTGTGCCCCTGCCAACCTAGTAGTTTCACTTCTTGATAGCTATGCCAGTGAAACCCTTCCACACATGCTTGAGCAAGCATGCACAGCAGGGGTATCCAGTCTTTTGGTTTCCCTGGGTCACATGGAAGAACTGTCTTGGGCCACATATAAACTACATTAACACAAATGATAGCTGATGAGCCAAAAAAAAAAAATTGCAAAAAAACCTTAAACTGTTTTAAGGAAGCTTACAAATTTGTGTTGGGCTACATTCAAAGCTGTCCTGGGCTACATGTGGCTTATAGGCTGCAGGTTAGACAAGCTTGATGTACAGGGATACGCATTCAAGCAAGGTTTTTAACAGAAAAGAAACCAGAAAGAACCATTAATTAAAGTTACTCCAGGCTGGGAGTGGTAGCTCACGCCTGTAGTCCCAGCACTTTGAGAGGCTGAGGCGGGCAGATCACCTGAGCTCAGGAGTCCGAGACCAGCCTGGCCCACATGGTGAAACTCCATCTCTACTAAAAATACAAAAATTAGCCGCGTGCAGTGGCAGGTGCCTGTAATCCCAGCTTCTTGGGAGGCTGAGGCAAGAGAATCGCTTGAAGACAGAGGCTGCAGTGAGCTGAGCTCACGCTACTGCACTCCAGCCTGAGCGACAGAGGGAACCCCCATCTCAAAACAAACAAACACAAAATATATATATATCTATATATTCATATATTTTGGCCAGCTACTCAGGAGGCTGAGGCAGGAGAACTGCTTGAACCTAGGAGGCGGAGGTTGCCATGAGCTGAGATCACACCATTGCACTCTAGCTTGGGTGACAAAGCGAGACTTTGTCTCCAAAAAATAATATGTGTGTATATACATATATATGTACACGTGTGTGTGTGTGTATATATATATACACACACACACGTGTACATATATATTCATATAGTTCTAGTTAAATTCAAAATAATGTTATTGTTACTAGAAAAAGAAGGGAGAGGCTGGGTGTGGCGCCTCAGGCCTTTAATTCCAGCACTCTCGGAGGCTGAGGCAGGAGAATCGCTTGAGCCCAGGAGTTGGAGACCAGACTGAGCAAAAAAATGAAAACCTGTCTCTACAAAAAATGAAATGAAATGAAATTTAAATTAAATAAAGAAAGAAGGGAGAGAAGAGAGTCTGCAAGTGGTGGTGTTGCATGGGAGTACTGGACTAGGAGAGGATGGTAAATTATCGGGCGGGAATGACGGAGAGCAGTGTAGCGCCACTGGGGGGGGCAGAGGTGAGCACCAACCCAGAAGGAGAGAGGCTGGAGGGCTGTCAGGGAACAGGAGAGAGCCAGAAGAGGCAGAGGGAACCAGTGGGAGGTGCAGACAGGAGCTCACCATCGAGTCAGGGAGTCCTGGATGGCGTTGGTGAGTGCATGGCCCAGGTGCAGGGAGCCTGTCACGTTGGGGGGTGGGATGCACATCATGAAGACACCTCGGGGATTTGCTGCTGACACATTAGGACGCTGATGGTGGAGAAGGATGGCACATTTTAAGGCCTCAGGTCACCTCTCCCAGCCCCTCCCAGGCAACATATCCTTCAGTCCTGTCCCACCCCACCCACTCTGGGTCTAGCCAGTATTGCCCACTCACCCCGTACTCTGGCTTGAAGAAGCCCTGCTGCTCCCACCAAGGGTACCAGGCAGCTTCCACATAGCGAGGGCTGTAGGAGTCTGGCATGGGGCCACTGACATCTGGGGGAGAGAGGGAGAGCTCAGTGCCGTGGCTGGGAGACTGGGAAGGGGGTGTGCCAGCAGAGAAGGATCAGGATCTCTGCTGCTCACATCATAGGACAGGCATTTGAGGGGCCTTTGGGAGGGGCAGGGGGCTGCAAATCCTCACCAAACAGTGGTGAGAGCAAGAATAGAGCAGGATGGGGTGAAAACTTGAAAGGAGCAGCTAAGGGGTGAGCCCCTTCCCACTCCTAGTACCTTTCTTTTCCCCGGGGTGGGGTTGGAAGGTCATAGGTAATGACCCCAGGATCCCGTTTCTCCCTCTTCTCCAGTTTTGGTTTCTTCTGCTTGGGAGGGAGAAGACACAGGCCCAGGCATCAGCCACCCCACCACCGCATGCATGGGCCTTCCTTCTAGCTCCACCCTCGCCTCTCACCTCCCCTGGAGGTGGCTGCTGCTGTTGGATCTTCTGCTTCTGTTGGAATTTCTCTAGTTTCTCCCGTTTCTTTGCCTCTTTCTTGAGCTGAGCAGCTGTCTTTGGGAGAGCAGGAGCCTCGGGGCCTAGAGGCACAGAAATTCAGACTCAGCCAGCTGGGGACCCTCCTGGATGGTGCTACTAGGTTTCAGATAGGCTGTTTCAGATACCCAAGGTCTCACCCACACTGACCTCCCCCCTCCCACTCCTCTCCCGCAGGCCCCTGTGCCAGTGATTCTGCCATTTATAAGAAAAAAACAAAGTGAGTTGCATGGAAGGCCCCAGGGAATCCCCTTTCCTGCAACTCCTCACCCTTCCTCACCTGGCTGTTGAGAGAGAGGCCTAGCCCCTGAGTACAGAACCACTTCTCCCAGCACGGCTCGGAATTCTGGCTGCTGAACACACGTGACAAACCAGCGAGTCACATTATTCCAGATCCGGCGGGCAGGTGGGTCTAGGACCTGGAACAGGAAATAAATGACTATTCTCAGTCACGCTACAGAGAGGTCTGAGGGGAGCAGTCTTGTTCTTCCCCAGGCCTGGTGACTCACATATCGGAAAGGCAGCAGCAAGGCTGTGACCGCCGCCAGGTCAGCCAGAGTAGGGGCCTCCCCGGCCAAGTAGGTGTGCAACCGAAGCCACTCCTCTAAGGGGCTCAGGGCCCTGCCCAGGGCCCCCAGCACAGCCTGGCAGGAAAGGGAAGGGATATGAGACAAGGTTTGGCCCACCTCCATCTCCCACCACAACCCAGTCCATTTGGCCTCCCTCCACCCCACTCCCACAAATCACCACATCTGAGTCCCATTTCTTCACTCAAATAGTCATAATAAAAACACTTCTGACTCATTCAACAAATCCCTACTCAATACTTATTATGTGTTAGATGCAATATGTTAAGCATAGAAGTAAAGAGTATATAAGGCAACTCAATTAACTGCCAGGTTCAGGACATCAATCAATATTTATTAAATACTTCTCCAGGGAACGAGAGGACAACATGAACAGACAAACAGAGCCCTGACCTGACAGAGTTAACATTCTTGTCGGGGAACAATAAAAGAGCAAATATATAATGCAGCCTCCTATTTTTCTTAACTCCTATGAAGAAAAATAAAGCAGAATGAGGGGAACAGGGGCCGGGTGCGGTGGCTCATGCCTGTAAGCCCAGCACTTTGGGAGGCCGAGGAGGGCAGATCATCTGAGGTCAGGAGTTCGAGACCAGCCTGGTCAACATGGCAAAACCCCATCTCTACTAAAAATACAAAAAATTAGCCGAGTGAGGTGGCAGGCACCTGTAATCCCAGCTACTTAGAAGGCTGAGGCAGGAGAATCGCCTGAATCCCAGAGGCGGAGGTCGCAGTGAGCCAGGATCGCACCACTGCACTCCAGCCTGGGCGACAGGAGACGCCATCTCAAAAAAAAAAAAAAAAAAAAGAATGAGGGGAACAGGGAATTCCAGGAGAGAGGGACTCTGTTTTATTTGTTTGACTACACAAACATTCTGAATGCAAGGACTGTATTTTAGATAGGGTGATCACAGCATGAGGGAGCAAGTCAGGGTCTATGTCACATTCATTCATCCATTCAAGAAATGCTAATTTTCCATCATGTGCTCAACACCCTGCAAGGAGGCAGAGTTGAAAGTACACCAAGGCACAGGTCTCCTTTGGAAGGACTGACAGTTACAATCTGGCCAGGTTATCTCTCCTCTCACTTCCCTTCCTCACTTCATTTCTTTTATCTCCTCTCAGCAATTGTCATCTCTCCCTCACCATCTTTTCCTGCAATTCAAATAACTTCTATCCTCCTCAATTTCAGACTCATCAAACGTTTACTAAGAGACTTTAAAAGTGCCTGGCACTAATGCGCCCTGTGCGCATCTTTTAATCTTATTAACTCAGTGAGGCAAACATTACATCAACTTGCCTGCGTGTTCACAGACGTAGGAAGACCAAGACACAGCGAGTTACCATGCCAGTTGGCAATCTGGGATTTGATCTCTCTTTTCCACATCTGACGTGCTACCTTCTTGTCTCATTGTCCATTGCAGTCCTTGCTTCCCTCCTCTGAAATTCTCCCCTCCCCTTCTTCTCTACAACCCCCTCACCTGGGGGTCCTGGGCCGAGTTTCGCAGTCCCAGGGCTGGCAGCGTTGCCCCACAGGCAACTGGTATTAGCTCCGTGTCAGCGTAACTGACCCACTGTTGGACGAGAACAGCCGCCCGGCTGCCCCCTGGGCCCCCCAGGCCTGCTGGCCACAGCAGCTGGGCCACAGCCGTGGCCCCCCCACACCCAGAGCCCACCGGGCCCCTGCTCCAGGGCCGGCAGGCGGGGTGGGGGGGAAAGGGAGTCCTGCTAGTCGGCGGCGGCTGGAGACAAATGCGGAGGTGGGCTCCTCCCCATCCGTGACCCTCCCCAGCCTCCCCATAGCGAGCGGCTATGAGGGCTCGGAGGCTGGGGAAGGCATCTGGGTGAGGGGGGAGACGTAGAGGATGGACATAGTTATGAGGGGGGTCCGACGAAGTGGAAAAACCTAAGGAGAAAGAGAGACAGGGGGAAGACTGAGGGATCCAGGTGGGTCCTATATTTGCGTAGAGAGGGGACCCTCACGGGAGCTCCTCCGCCGCAGACACCGAGTCACCCAGGACTAAGGGTCTGACCAGGCAGGATGTCAGGAGCCGAGGACCTGACTCTCAAGAGGGGCAGGGACAGTGGGGGAGCACCTGGGGAAGAGGGACGTAGGGGACTACCCGTGATCGCGGGGCTTCGGGGGGGGAGTGTGGAAGGCTCTCAGGAGCGGGTCGGCGTCCGCTTGGACGCGGGTTCGAGCCGCATGTACGTACTGGAGGGAGATGGTCAGACTGGGCCGGGAATCCACCTCACAGGCAGGCGCCGGCCGCGGCTGGACCGGCCAAGGGGCCGGGGCGGAAAAGTCGGGTGGGCAGTGACGGATGGGCGGCTGTCCGGGTGACCCTAGCTCCCTGAGACCGCGGCCCGGGCAGCCGGCGCCCACGTGTTCCCCCCCCTTTGTGACAGGGAGCGTTTCCGGGCCCGCGGGTCCTGGCGGGGGCGGCCGTGCCCCGCCTGCGTGTGCGCTCTCCGCCCTGCCGGACGGTGTCCCGGGGACCGCGCCGCCCACCACCCGCCGCGCTCACGAGGAACAGAGCGGGCGCTGGGCACGGGCGCAAGACAACAGGACGCCCGTGGGCACCACGCTCCCGTCAGGCGCTGCCACGGGCACCTTGTGCGGGTCCTCGGACCGGGTGGCAAGGGCGGCGCCCAGCGGGCAGCCAGGGAACTGGCCTAAGAGGGTCGGCCTGCCGGCAGGGGGAGGCGTTCCCAGCGGGTAGCAGGACGAGCCCACCCAGGAGGGAGCCGCCTGATGACCAAAGGGGAGGTCCATCTGCCAAGGCCCTAGCGTCCAGCTTCCTCTTTGAGCCTCATCTCCTCATGTATGAAAAAAGGGTCATGGCCGGGTGCGGTGGCTGACGCCTGTAATCCCAGCATTTTCGGAGGCCGAGGTGGGCGGATGCCTTTGAGGAGTCCAGCCTGGCCAACATGGCGAAACCCCGTCTGTGCTGAAAAATACAAAAATTGGCCGGGCGCAGTGGCTCACGCCTGTAATCCTAGCACTTTGGGAGGCTGAGGCGGGCCGATCACTTGAGGTCAGAAGTTCAAGACCAGCCTGGCCAACATGGTGAACCGTCTCTACTAAAAATACAAAAATTAACCGGGTGTGGTGGCACACACCTGTAATCCCAGCTACTCAGGAGGCTGAAGCAAGAGAATCACTTGAACCTGGGAGGCGGAGATTGCAGTGAGCTGAGATCACACCACTGCACTCCAGCCTGGCCGACAAAGTGAGACTCCATCTCAAAAAAAATAAATACAAAAATTAGCCAGGCCTGGTGGGTGGGCGCCTGTAATCCCAGCTACTTGGAAGCTGAGGCAGAACTGCTTGAATCCGGGAGGAGGCTGCAGTGAGCCAGACTGCGCTACTGCACTCCACCCTGGGCAACAGAGCACGACTCTGTTTCAAAAAAAAAAAAAAAGGGGTCACGCTAGATGGTCTCTAAGGGTCCCTTAAGGCTGAGAAGTCTCATCTGTATCACGAACTCATATTTGCTGAATGAGTGAAGTTTAGTAATTGCCAGTCATAACTTTTCTCCAAAATATAAATTACATCCTTTGTATTTATCTTCTATAGATATTCAGAAAACATGTACTGATTTGGTTGGATTGGTGAAGTCTGGTAGCATGAAATGCATCTTATAACATTGTCACATTAATGGAAGGACAGCAAGCACTCCAGTTGCCAGTACAGTACAAGCAAAATGCCAGAGGGAGAACATGCAGGCAGGGGCATGTTGGAGAAACGTGGTGTACTGCAATTGTTATTATATGCTTTATACCAGGGAGAGTAGTGGAAAGCTGAGTTGGATTCTTGGCTGGGTTAACAGAGAGTAACAGGGGCCTGGATGAATTCAACATCCTTTTCCACCTCCCAGCACCCAACCCCAAACATAGTACAGAACCACAACATCAATTTGCATCATAAATTTTATTCCCGATGCGGGACAGATTCCTTCCATTCCCAAATGAATCACATGCTGCCCTGGAAATACTTAGGAAACTCTCCCCACCATCTCCAGGGAAGTAGTAAGAAAGGCAGGTGCTGGGGACTGGGAAAACTTTGAAGTTTCCCAGCCTACTTATCCTCCCCTTCTCAAAAGAGGATAGCTGTTCCCCTATTATTCCTCTCATCCACTCATCCCTTTAAAAAACTCACAAAACCATCATTAGTAAACACAAACAAACAAACAAACACAAACCCTTAAGTATTGGGAGTTAGGGGTGCTTGGCTGGGACTTGGGGTTCTGGGTCACCAATGAAAGAGGGAGGGGGAAGAAGAGGAAGAGCTATCACTGTTTCTGCTGCAGGGCTTCCTTCCTTGCAGCATCCTGGAGCAACTGTGTGTCGACCTCGTCTGCCGGCAACTGCACGTATCGGACCACTGAGCCCCGAATGAAGCAGTTCTTCACTGATAACTAGACAAAGATGGAAAAATGTGAAAACCCTTAAAAATGTCCTCTAACCACCCAGGCGCCTCCTGCTTTAAGAGGTGTTTCCTCTTCTCCATAGACCCCAACTCACCATGTGAGGATATTTCTCAGGGTCTGTGACACTGATGTCAGTTAGTTTGATGTTGAGATACTAAGAAAGGAATACGAACACCATTATTAACCCTAGAGATATGATGTAAGTACACAACCCTTAAGCTCTCCCCCTCTCCTTCCCCCAGGAACCAATTCTGGGCCCTTGCTATATCTCACCTGATCCACAGAATGGAGGGTCCCACAGATGCTGTCAAGGGCAGAGAGAAAAGAATCAAATTAGTTTATAACAAAGTCAACATAAAGGTGACTTCAGAGGTGGGATGAGAACATGACTGGGAAAAGCAAGGACTTGAGGAAGTCAGAAAAGGCAGAACCAAAGGGGACATTCCTAAGCCTGGAGTAGGAAAGAAGGCTAACAGAGTGGTTTATTTTCAACCCCACATCTCCTCTCCCTAAACCAATCCATTCTTTTTTTTTTTTTTTTTAGACGGACTCTCCCTCTGTCACCCAGGCTGGAGTGCAGTGCCATCTCGGCTCACTCCAACCTCTGTCTTCCAGGTTCAAGCGATTCTCCTGCCTCAGCCTCCTGAGTAGCTAGGACTTCAGGTGTGCGCCATCATGCCCAGCTAGTCTTTTATTTTTAGTAGAAGTAGGGTTTCACCATGCTGGCCAGGCTGGTCTATAACTTCTGACCTCAGGCGATCCGCCTACCTCAGCCTCCCAAAGTGCTGGGATTACAGGTGTGAGCCACTGTGCCTGGCCAAACCAACCTATTCTTAATAGCTACCATTAAACAACTGGTACAGACTAGACCTGTATTCTATATAACATCTGTTATCTTTACAGCCATCTTTTGAAGTAGTTCTTACCTTCCATGGGCTCAGAGAAGTTTTAAACTTTCTGAGTTTAGAACAGGAACTTCAGTCCAAGTCTGTCTGACTCCCAACATCATCAGCAATTTTTTTTTTTTTTTTGAGACAGGGTCTCACTCTATGGCCCAGGCTGGAGTGCAATGGCACGATCATGCCCACTGCAGCCACTTGAGTAGCTGTGATGACAGGCGTGCGCCACCATGCCCAGGTTTTTTTTTTTTTTTTTGTAGAGAAAGGGTCTCACTGTGAATGTTGCCCAGACTAGCTATTTTCAAACATTTATTGCTTTGTAACCAGAGCCCCGTATGTAGATAAAGGTAGGTAGGTAGCATTACTCTTGATGATGCAGGCACAAGTGATATGCTCTCCATTCTCCAATTCTCAAGCCCCTTGAGATGCTATTTGAGTAATGGTATCAAAACACCAGTGCTCTTTGGGAGAACGGTGCAAAAATTTAAGAAACAGCCTTTGGCTGGGCGCAGTGGCTCACACCTGTAATCCCAGCACTTTGGGAGGCTGAGGCAGGAGGATCACTTGAGGCCAGCTGGAGAATAGCCTGGACAACATAGCAATACCTCATCTCTATTTTGAAGTTATCAAATAATTGTAATAAATAGCTGTTTTAAAAAGTCCTTATCTTGCCAAAAATAAAGTTAGCAGTTTGCTGTTGGACCCCAAGTTTTGTAAAATTCTCAAAGTATTTAAAACCCAGTGTCTGGGCCATGCGAGGTGGCTCATGCCTCTAATCCCAGCACTTTGGGATGCTGAGGCAGGTGGATCATTTGGGGTCTGGAGTTTGAGACGAGCCTGGCCAACATGGTGAAACCTCATCTCTACAAAAAATACAAAAATTAGCCGGGCATTGTGGCGGGCAGCTATATAATCCTAGCTACTCGGGAGGCTGAGACAAGAGAATCACTTGAACTCGGGAGGCTGAGGTTGCAGTGAGCCGGTAAGAGCAGTGTTACTGCACTCCAGCCTGGGCAACCGAGCCAAACTCTGTCTCAAAAGAAAAAGCCATAAAGGATAAACAGAAAATTAATGCCTGCACTGCTTTTAAATCTCCTCCCCACTTGTATCTTTTATTTTAATCTTATTTCAGGAGTTAGACTAAATGTTGTATTTTTTGAGAGACTTCTCCCTGTCCTTCTAGCCACATAGAACCTTCTATCAGAGAGTCTATTTTCTTCCTAATGGGTGCTTCTGTGATTTTGTAGAAATAACGTTTGCTGTTTATGGCCTGCTCTTTTTTTGTTTTGAGACAGAGTCTCGCTCTGTCAGCAGGCTGGAGTGCAGTGGTGCAATCTTGGCTCACTGCAACCTCCGCCTTCCGGGTTCAAGTGATTCTCCTGCTTCCGCCTCCCTAGTAACTGGGACTACAGGTGCGGGCCACCACGCCTAGCTAATTTTTGTATTTTTAGTAGAGACGAGGTTTCACTGTTGGCCAGAATGATCTAGATCTCTTGACCTCGTGATCCTCCCACCTCAGCCTCCCAAAGTGCTAGGATTACAAGTGTAAACCACTGCGCACCATGCCCAGCCAATGGCCTGTTCTTTTTTGAGACACAGTCTCCCTCTGTCACCCAGGCTGGAGTAAAGTGGTACAATCATGGCTCACTGTAGCCTCGACTTCCTGGGTTCACGTGATCCTCCCACCTCAGATTCCCTTAATAGCTGGGACTACAGGCATGCACCACTACACCTGGCTAATTTTTAAATTTTTTGTAGAAATGGGGGTCTATGTTGCCCAGGCTAGTCTCGAACTCCTGGACTCAAGTGATCTTCCTATCTCAGCCTCCCAAAGCACTGAGGTTACAGGTGTGAGCCACCGTGGCCAGCCTAGTATTTACTCTTTTTTTTTTTTTTTCCAGATGGAGTCTCACGCTATCACCCAGGCTGGAGTGCAGTGGCACAATCTCAGCTCACTGCAACCTCTGCCCCCCGGGTTCAAGCGATTCTCCTGCCTCAGCCTCCCGAGTAGCTGGAATTACAGGCGCCTGACACCGCACCTGGCTTATTTTTGTATTTTTAGTAGAGATGGGGTTTCACCATCTTGGCCTGGCTGGTCTTGAACTCCTGACCTCGTGGTGACCACCCACCACGGCCTCCCAAAGTGCTGGGCTTACAGGCGTGAGCCACCTCGCCCAACCCGAGAGCTTGGGCGCTGGGCCAGTAATTACTCTTTAAACTATATATTGCTTTGCATTGTTTTCCAATACACAGCACAATCCTAAGCTTCTGTAAATTTAAGGCACAAGGCATTTATTTATTGTTAAATTTTTAAATTTTTCTTTTTTTTTTTAAAATAATCTTTATAAACCGTATGCGTGTTGTCAGGCCCGAGGGCTTCTTGCATCCTTGTCAAGGGGAGTGCTAACCTTCTCTCCTTTCATACAATACTAAATTTTTAAATTTTTCATGGAGATGGGGTCTTGCTCTGTTGCCTGGGCTAGAGTGCAATGGAGTAATCATTGCTCACTGCAGCCTCAAATTCCTGGGCTCAAGCGATCCTCCCTCCTCAGCCTCCCAAAGTGCTGGAATTACAGGTGTGAGCTACTGAGCCCTACCCATTTATTTCTTCTGTACATCTTCCACCTCGCCCAGCCCTCAAATAGTTCTCAAATTCAAGAGGTTCCAGGGCATTGGGCACACCCACCACCAACAGACTTGTTGGAACAGGTACCTACCTCAGGTCATTCTTGAGTTCCACGACCACATCCTTGCCCACAAGGGACTTGAAAAAAGAATAGAAGAGCTATTGGGCGAGAGGGGGAAAAACCATCATGTGGGAAGGAACATGGTAGGGAGGAGTGTCTCTTGCCAGTATTACCAAATACTGGTATTGTGAACCCCGCTGCATCTCTGACAGTTCTCAGAACTTTACAGGAAAGAATAATCGGCTGACAGAGGTGAAAGGCTGGAGCCTAAATTATTCTGCACACTGCATTGAGTCCATCACTTAAAGTCCCAGAGAGGCTTTGCCCTGCATACGGCGGCCCGAATGTGCTCTCTCAGTCGGCCGCCTTTCTGGGGTCCCTGCCCACTCCTTTCAGTGAACTGCAGAAAATATCCCACTCCCACCCGCCGGAAGCCTGCCTGGTCTCTGGCAGATAAGTGCTCTAAGGTCTAACTTGTCTCCGGCTGTCCCCACTGACTCTCTCTCAGGGTTGGGTTTTTTTTTTTTTACCTTATCATGGAAAAAGAATCCCATTTGCTTTCAGGTATCTCCTCAACGAACTTGAGGCACAGGACTAAGGATGAAGATGAAAACTTCGGACCTAAAACTCCAGCCCAGAGGGACAAAGGCCAGACTCCCCGCCCCAACCGTCCGAGCTCCCCGAGGGCACCACCTTTTGACGTCACAGTACCCACCATGATTTTGGCGCCGCGGCCAGCGGGCTGGACCGGGAAAAGATCAGGGTGCTGCCAGCAGGTCTGGGGAAACCGAAGCCGGAGCCCGCGCGTGGGGCGAGGCGGGGCCGCGCAGGCGCAGCGTGCAAGGACGCAGAAAGCACCAAGCACTGAAGGGAAGAGCGCGGCCGACTTGTGGCTGGGAAGAGCAAGCTGGGTAGAGCCAAAGGGAGGAGGAAGCCGGGAAAGGGGCGGGGTTCCTGCATTCCGACTTCCTCCCAGGCCAGCCGGCTCCCACTGCGCAGGCGCGGACCCGGGCCTGGGCTGTCAGGCGGGTGGCGGGACTGAGCTCCTCAGCTCACAGGATTTTGTTCTTTTCCAGGATCTTGCGGTCCATAGCGTCATGTCCTCCTGCCTTACACACACTCCTTATCGAGAATTGTGGGGAGTTTGTGACGATTATGAAGTATGCACTTTTCTATATTTGTTAAAACCATAAAATTTAAAAAGTAAAATTAAAGTGTTTTGAATCTTAAATTCAGTTGAAACAAAGAAAACAAGGGCCAGAGGCGGTGGCTCACTCCTGTAAGTAATCCCAGTACTTTGAGAGGCCGAGGCGGGTGGATTACGAGGTCAGAAGTTCAAGAGCAACCTGGCCAAGACGGTGAAACCCCTTCTCTACTAAACATACAAAAATTGGCCGGGCATGGTGGCTCATGCCTGTAATCCCAACATTTTGGGAGGCTGACACAGGTGGATCCTTTGAGGTCAGGAGTTCAAGACCAGCCTAGCCAACATGGTGAAAACCCGTCTCCATTAAAAATACATAAAAAATTAGCCAAGCGTAGTCACAGGTGCTTGTAATCACAGCTACTCAGGAGGCTGAGGCAGGAGAATCACTTGAACCCACGAGGCAGAGGTTGCAGTGAGCCGAGATTGCACTACTGCACTCCAGCCTGGGAGACAGAGCAACAGGGCGAGATTCCCATCTCAGAAAAAAAAAAAAAAAAAAAAAAAAAAAAGGACAGGCACAGTGACTCATACCTGTAATCCCAATACTTTGGAAGGCCGAGGTAGGTGCATCACCTGAGGTCAGGAGTTTGAGACCAGCCTGGCCAACATGGCAAAACCCCTCGGAGGCCTATAATTCCAGTTACTAGGGAGGCTGAGGCAGGATAATTGATTGAACCCGGGGGGGTGGAGGTTGCAGTGAGCTGAGATTGTGCCACTTCACTCCAGCCTGGATGAAAGAGTGAAACTCCATCTCAAAAAAAAAAAAAAAAGTTCTCGATCCAAGTAAAATAGAACTTGAATGTAAAAAAAAAAAAAAAATTAGCCAGGCGTGGTGGTGGACGCCTGTAATCCCAGCTACTCCAGAGGGTAAGGCACGAGAATCACTTGAACCCAGGAGGCAGAGGTTGCAGTGAGCTGAGATGGCGCCACTGCACAGTAGCCTGGACAACAAAGCAAGACTCCATCTCAAAAACAGTAAAAAAGCCCAGTTGCAGTGGCTCACACCTGTAATCCCAGCACTTTGATAGGCCCAGGCAGGTGGATCACCCGAGGTCAGCAGTTTGAGACAAGCCTGGCCAACATGGAGAAACCCTGTCTCTACTAAAAACCCAAAAATTAGCCGGGCATGGTGATGGGTGCCTGTAATCCCAGCTACTCAAGAGGTTGAGGCAGGAGAATTGCCTGAAACTGGGAGGCAGAGGTTGCAGTGAGCCAATATCATGCCATTGCACTCCAGCCTGGGCAACAAAACTTCCACCATGTAGAGGAGGCCTATAAATCCCAGCATTTTGTGAGGCTAAGGCAGGAGGATCCTTTGAGCCCAGGAGTTATAGTGAGCTACAATCACCCCACTCACTGGGCGACAGAGCAAGACTCTTTAGAAAAAGAAAAATTAAAAAAAAAAAAATGTTGAGGAGTCCCAGAGATCAGGAGGAGCTGGAGCACAAATCTTGGTTTTATCAAAGGTATCCAATAAATACATTTCTCCAAAGGAGCCAACCTCAATCTCCACATTTCTTTTCTTTTTTCTTTCTTTTTTTTTTTTGAGATGGAGTTGCCCTTTTGTTGCCCAGGCTGGAGTGCAATGGCATGATCTTGCTCACCGCAACCTCCATCTCCTGGGTTCAAGTCATTCTCCTGCCTCGGCATCCCAAGTAGCTAGGATTACAGGCATGTGCCACCATGCCCGGCTAATTTTGTATTTTTAGCAGAGACAGGGTTTTTCCATGTTGGTCAGGCTGGTCTCGAACTCCCGACCTCAAGTGATCCACCTGACTCAGCCTCCCAAAGTGCTGGGATTAGCCAGGCGTGAGCCACCCTGCCCGGCTATTCTCCACATTTCTTACACACTTTTGCCGAGACTGTCCTGTAAAGCACAGAGTAAAACAGACTGGATCACAAATAATCCATTCTAATATTTCACTGCCAAATGTTTCAAACACAAATGGACAGAAATGCACAGTTACATATTATTCTAACTTATGTCCTCCAAGTTTTTATAAATATGTATCATGACACAGGTAATTTTTTTTTTTTTTTGAGATGGAGTCTCACTCTGTCTGCCAGGCTGGAGTGCAGTGCCACAATCTTGGCTCACTGCACCTCTGCCTCCAGGGTTTAAGCAATTTTCCTGCCTCAGCCTCCAGAGTAGCTGGGACCACAGGCATGTGCCACCTGTAATCCCAGCACTTTGGGAGGCTGAGGCAGGTGGATCATCTGAGGTCAGGAGTTTGAGACCAGCCTGGTCTACATGGCGAAACCCTGTCTCTATTAAAAACCCAAAAATTAGCTGGGCGTGGTGGCAGGTGCCTGTAATCCCAGCTGCTCAAGAGGTTGAGCAGGAGAATCACTTGAACCTGGGAAGCAGAGGTTGCAGTGAGCTGAGATTGCACCTTTGCACTCCAGCCTGGGCAACAAAAGTGAAACTCCGTCTTAAAAAAAAAAAAAAAGAAGAAATATTTTCTGCATGTAATGGATGTAATAATGAACTCTGTGAGTGTTCAGATGCTGAATCTCCTGGACCTTACCTATCAGTGACAGCAGGACATCAAGCAGGGTTTGTCCCTCTGTGAGTAACACCTCCCGTGGGCACCGAGGAAGGAGAACTGTCCAGACCCCAGGCACAATTAGTGCCTGAAGAATATCTTAGTTTATAGTGTTATTACTCAGCCATTTCCTTTATATAATCCTTCATATATAATCATATATTAGTTTATAGAATTAGTGCCTGAAGTATAACTTACTGCTTACATATATCCAGCTTATATAATCATACTTAATACTTATATCTAGCATACTTAGTTCTATATAATCTTTCTATGTAATCATATAGGTAGTCAGAGCTGTACTGACACATTTAGTGCTGATTTATAGAATCCTTCTATATAACCATAGAGTAGTTTGTAGTAGGAGGAATGCCTAGAGCAGTCACAGAACAGAAGCAGTACGTGGGAAAACAGCCAGACCAGGACAAGAACCAAAGAACCAGGTGGTGGCATTCCTGCCTGAAAGGGCATATGCTGTATGGCAGGCTTGGAGCAAGAGCCTCTCCTCCTAATAAAGGAGTTGTAGTACCTTGCATCCAGTTCCTGTGGAAAGTAGGCCTTAGGCCTGAGATCCTGGAAATAACCGAGGAAGAAGAACCCCTCTGGTGTGACAGGTCACAGCAGCTGTACACCCTGTCAGTCTTTTCTCCCTTTTGTGCTAGCTCAAATCATCCTCCCATAAATATCTTAAGAGAAGAGCATAAGTCTGTCAGCTCTCACTGCATTGGCTTACAGAATCCTCCTATTAGAAATCTTTTGAAGTCTCCAGCCCCTGTAGGGTTGTAGGGGCCCCACAAGGTTGTGGGGTGTCCCTTATGCTGTGCTGAGATGCAGGATCCGAGAAGTAAAGAGAGGACGCTGAAGAACTGGTGAAGAGCATCTGGACTCGGGGGGGGCCATGCAATCTGTGAGCAGAGATCATTGAGTGTCCCACATGACCAGGAGCATCTGTATTTATTAGGTACAAGTAGGGGCAGGGTCGTGAGGTCATCATCTATAGGCTTAGTAACAGGGCATACATAATCATGTGAGTCACAAGTGAGGGGGCCACCCCATTATGTCACCTGGGCAGAGAGGTGGGCCGTACGCAGTAGGGAGCCATGCTGCACACAGTAGTAGAGTGTCATGTACAGAAAAGGGGTCCACCCCCCGTTAGGTCACCGAGGCAAGGAGGTGGGCTGTGTGCAACAGGTGTCGCATGCAACACTTCTTATCTGGGAGCTGGAGACTTCAAAGGATTTCTAATAGAAAGATACTATAAGCTTAATGCAGTGGGAGCTGATAGACTTGTGCTCTTAAGATATTTATGGGAGGATGATTTGAGCTAGCACAGAAGCGAGAAAAGGCTGACAGGGTGTACAGCCGCTGTGACCGGTCACACCAGAGGGGTTCTTCTCCCTCGGTTATTTCCAGGATCTCAGGCCTGAGGCCTACTTTCCACAGGAACTGGATGCAAGTTACTACAACTCCTTTATCAGGAGGAGAGGCTTTTGCTCCAAGCCTGCCATACAGTGTATGCCCTTTCAGGCAGGGATGCCACCGCCTGGGTCTTTGGTTCTTGTCCTGGTCTGGCTGTTTTCCCATGTACTGCTTCTGTTCTGTGACTGCTCTAGGCATTCCTCCTACTACATACTACTATATGGTTATATGGAAGGATTCTATAAATCAGCACTAAATGTGTCAGCACAGCTCCAACTATAATACTTATGATTATATAGAAAGATTATATAGAACTAAGTATGCTAGATGTAGTAAGTATGATTATATAAGCTAGAGATATGTAAGCAGTAAGTTATACTTCAGACACTAATTCTATAAACTAATATATGATTATATATAAAGGATTATATAAAGGAAATAGCTGAGTAATAACACTATGTACTAAGATATTCTTCAGGCACTAATTGTGCCTGAGGTCTGGACAGTTCTCCTTCCTCGGTGCCCATGGGGGGTGTTACCCACAAGCCCCCAGATAAGAAGTGTTGTGCATGACACCTGTTGCATACAGCTCACCCCCTTGCTTCGGTGACCTAATGGAGGTGGACCCCTTTTCTGTACACGACACTCTACTACGCACGGCACGGCCCCCTACTGCCCACAGCCCACCTCTCTGCCCAAGTGACATAATGGTGTGACCCCTCGCTTGTGACCCACGTGATTATGTATGCCCTATTACTAAGCCTATAGATGATGACCTCACTTACGACCCTGCCGCCTACTTGTACCTAATAAATACAGATGCTCCTGGGCATTTGGGGCTCTCTCTGATCTCTGCTCACAGGTGGCATGGCCCCCCGAGTCCAGATGCTCTTCACCAGTTCTTTAGCGTCCTGTCTCTTTACTTCTCGGATCCTGCACCTCAGCACAGCATAAGGGACACCCCACGACCCTGTGGGACCCTACAGCCCTACATCCCTCCACCCCTAGTTGAGTTCTAAACACCAAAACCAGCCTGTAACTGATTACAAGCAGTTATAGTTTGCAACCTATTCCATCTGGGCTAAAGGTGTCTGAGGATCAAAAATTATGAGGCTGATTGAAACAATGAGCTCATGAAAATTCAAATTCTTTACCCTTACCAATTTAATCATTCACAATGAGCTCACAATCAGAGAACACAAGCTCTATCCATGAATTCTCCCTTTCGAGGTACATTCATAGCCTAAAGATACCAGAAGTGATTTCCTTTAGGAACACATTTACTGATTGACAAATAAGCATCCACACAGGAAGAATAATGTTAGGGTGGCTGGAAATAACAGACATTCAAATGCATCACATGGTTTAAAGAGGGGCCTAGTTTTACTGAGTCCATTCCAGAGTCAGAAACAGGATGTTAGGGAGTGTGACAGGTGGTGCATGAGACTCCTCCTGAAGAATCCCTAAGGGATGGTAACTTAGGTTCAAGTCCAGTCAAGTCAAGAATAATAACGATGTTTGAAGATGAGGGGAATGAAATACACATAGAGGCATCCTAGGATGCTCCAGTTCCAGAAAGGATTAATCTACTTCTTCAATTGTGGGGCCTGTGGTAGGGCTTCCAGGCACATAACCAGTTCCACAGGTAGGCCCAGTGCATCCTCCTTGGTAGAGTTTTGTGATGATGGGGTTACACATCTGCTCCAATTCCTTTCTCTTATCATCAAACTCATCTTTCTCTGCCAGTTGATTGGCCTCCAGCCATGAAACCACCTCATTGCATTTATCCAGTATTTTCTTTTTATCAGACTCACTAATCTTGCCCTTCAAACCTTCATCACTCACAGCACTCTTCATGTTAAAAGCATAGGATTCTAAGGCATTCTTTGCAGCAATTTTCTCCCTCTGGCCCTCATCTTCAGCTTTGTATTTCTCAGCATCCAGAACCATGCGCTCAATCTCCTCCTTGCTCAGGCGGCCCTTGTCATTGGTGATGGTGATCTTGTTGGCCTTGCCTGTGCTTTTGTCCATGGCTGTGACATTGAGAATACCATTGGCATCAATGTCAAAGGTCACCTCGATCTGAGGAACTCCCCCTGGGTGCTGGAGGGATTCCAGTCAGGTCAAAGCGCCCCAGCAGGTTGTTGTCCTTGGTCATGGCCCTCTCGCCCTCATACACCTGGATCAGCACCCCGGGCTGGTTGTCGGAGTAGGTGGTGAAGATCTGTGTCTGTTTGGTGGGGATGGTGGAGTTGCGCTTGATCAGGACAGTCATCACGCCCCCCGCCGTCTCTAGTCCCAGCGATAGTGGAGCCACATCCAGCAGCAGCAGGTCCTGTACCTTCTCAGACTTGTCCCCCATTAGGATGGCTGCCTGCACCGCGGCCCCATATGCTACTGCTTCATCAGGGTTGATGCTCTTGTTGAGATCACGTCCATTAAAGTGGTCCTGAAGCAGCCGCTGCACCTTGGGGATGCGGGTGGACCCTCCTACTAACACAATGTCATGGATTTTAGCCTTATCCATCTTGGCATCCCGAAGAGCTTTTTCTACAGGCTCCAGGGTGCCCCTAAACAGGTCTGCACACAACTCTTCAAATCGAGCTCTGGTGATGGATGTGTAGAAGTCAATGCCTTCATAAAGTGAATCAATTTCTAGGTTGGCCTGGGTGCTGGACGACAGAGTCCTCTTGGCCCTCTCACAGGCAGTGCGCAGCCGCCTTACAGCTCGCTTATTCTGGCTGATGTCCTTCTTGTGCTTCCTCTTGAACTCTTCTACGAAGTGGCTCACAAGCCTGTTGTCAAAGTCCTCCCCACCCAGGTGTGTGTCCCCAGCAGTGGCCTTTACCTCAAAAATCCCATCATCTATGGTCAGAATTGACACATCAAATGTGCCTCCACCCAGATCAAAGATCAAGACATGTCGTTCTCCTTGACCTGCTTTATCTAAACCATAGGCAATGGCAGCGGCTGTGGGCTCATTGATGATTCTTAGCACATTGAGTCCAGCAATGACACCTGCATCCTTAGTGGCCTGACGTTGAGAGTCATTGAAATAGGCTGGCACAGTAATCACTGCATTGGTGATAGGGTGGCCCAAAAAAGCCTCAGCAGTCTCCTTCATCTTAGTCAGTACCATCGAAGAGATTTCCTCAGGGTAGAAAGCTTTATTCTCCCCTTTGTAGGATACAAGCACTTTGGGCTTGCCTCCTTCATTGATCACTTGAAAAGGCCAAAGTTTCATATCTGATTGCACAACAGGATCATTAAATTTCCTGCCTATCAGACGTTTGGCATCAAAGACAGTGTTCTGGGGATTCATGGCCACCTGGTTCTTGGCTGCATCACCGATGAGCCGCTCAGTGTCTGTGAAGGCCACGTAGCTGGGGGTGGTGCGGTTGCCCTGGTCATTGGCGATGATCTCCACCTTGCCGTGCTGGAACACCCCCCACGCAGGAGTAGGTGGTGCCAAGGTCGATGCCTATGGCGATTCCCTTGGCAGTAGCCATGGTTCTCTGAGGCCTATGGAGAAAGAATGAGATACGGTTTTGGCAGATTGCTTTTCAATGTTATTTATTTTTTTGAGACAGGGTCTTACTCTGTCACCCAGGTTGGAGTGCAGAGGTGCAGTCATGGCTCACTGCAGCCTTGAACTCCTGGGCTTCAGAGCTCTTCCTGCCTCAGCCTCCAGAGTAGCTGAAGACATCATGCCTGGATAATTTTCTTTTTTTTTTTTTCTTTGAGACGGAGTCTTGCTCTCTTGCCCAGGCTGGAGTGCAGTGGTGAGATCTAGGCTCACTGCAACCTCGACCTCCTAAGTTCAAGCGATTCTCCTGTCAGCCTCCCGAGTAGTTGGGATTACAGGGGTGCCACCATACCCAGCTAATTTTTGTGTTTTTAATAGAGATGGGGTTTCAGTTTCATTATGTTGGCCAGGCTGGTCTTGCCTGACCTCAGGTGATCCGCCTACCTTGGCCTCCCAAAGTGCTAGGATTACAAGAGTGAGCCACTGTGAACCGCCATCTGTCTGGCTAATTTTTAAATTTTGTGTACAGATGGGGTCTCACTATGTTGCTCAAGCTAGTCTCAAACTCCAGGGCTGAAACGATCCTCCTGCCCCAGCCTCCCCAAGTACTGGGATTATAGGAGTGAACACCTTACCTGGCCTATTTATTTTTTATTATGGTAAAATACATGCAAAATATACCTTTTTTTTTTTTGAGACAGAGTCTTACACTGTCGCACAGGCTGGAGTACAATGGCGCGATCTTTGCTCACTGCAACCTGCCTTCTGGGTTCAAGCAATTCTCCTGCCTCAGCCTCCCAAGTAGCTGGGATTACAGGCAGCTGCCACCATACCTGGCTAATTTTTTGTATTTTTGGTCGAGATGGGGTTTCACTATGTTGGCCAGGCTGGAAAATATACCATCTTAACCATTTTTAAGTGTATAGTTTGATAGTGAGTTCAATCACAGTGGTGTTCAACCAATTTCTAGAATTCTGTTCATCTCGCAAAACTGAAGAGGTATACTCATTAAGCAACTCCCATTTTCCCCTCCCCCTCAGCCCTTGGTAACTACCATTCTTTTCTCTCATTTTTAAAGAGACAGGGTCTTATTTTGTCAGGCAGGCTGCACTGCAGTGGTATGATCATGGCTTACTGCAGTCTTGATCTCCCAGGCTCGAGTGATCCTTTTGTCTAAGCCTCCCAAGTAGCTGGAACCACAGACGAATGCCACCACACCCAGCTAATTTTTTATTTTTTGTAGAGACAGGGTCTCTCTACGTTGCCCAGGCCAGTTTCCAACTCCTGGGATCAAGGAAACCTCCTCCTGCTTCCGATTCACCGAATGTTAGGATTGTATACTGGAGCCAAGGCACCTGACCTTTTTTTCTATCACTATGAATGTGACTACTCTTGTAACTTCATAGAAGTAGAATTATACAGTATTTGTCCTCTTGTGACTTTGCTTACTTCACTTAGCTTATGTGTACAAGTTTCATCCATGTTGTAACATGTCAGAATTTCCTTCCTAAGGCTGAGGAATATTTATTATATTTATATGCCACATTTTTTTTTTTTTTGAGACGGAGTTTCACTCTTGTCACACAGACTCGAGTGCAATGGCAAGGTCTCGACTCACTGCAAACTCTGTCTCCCAGATTCAAGCAATTCTCTTGCCTCAGCCTCCCGAGTAGCAGGGATTGCAGGCGCCTACCACCACGTCCAGCTAATTTTTTGTATTTTTATTAGAGATGGGGTTTCACTGTGTTGACCAGGCTGGTCTCCGACTCTTGACCTCAAGTGATCCACTTACCTTGGCCTCCCAAAGTGCTGGGAATACAGGCGTGGCTGGAGCCAGCACGCCCAGCCTTTTTTTTTTTTTTTTGAGACGGGAGTTTTGCTCCGTTACCCAGGCTGGAGCGCAGTGGCGCGATCTCAGCTCACTGCAGCCTCCACCTCCTGGATTCAAGCACTTCTCCTACCTCAGCCTCCCGAGTAGCTGGGACTTACAGGCGTGCGGTGCCGCGCCCAGATAATTTTTGGTTGAAGCCTGAGGTTTGGGGACCTTGGCTGACCCAGGAAAGAGGAGCGCTCGTATTTTAGTACAGACAGAGTTTCACTATGTTGGCCAGACTGGTCTGGAACTCCTGACCTCAAGTGATCCGCCCACCTCGGCCTCCCAAAGTTCTGGGATTACAGATGTGAGCCACCACGCCCGGCCTATATACTACATTGTGCTTATCCATCTCTCGATGGACACAGGTTACTGAATAAAGTTGCTATGAACAAACCTATACAAATATACGGAGAGGCTACTGTCATGGTATGGTGCTTCTTGGACAGGGCAGACAAAAGCATTCTCAGCTACTCAAAGGAGGTGGGAAGCAAGTAGCTGTATATTGTTTTCAATTTCCTAGGGGACTTGATTGTACTGTCCTGGTCCTATCTCTGTGATATATTTTATTGTGGGATCTATCCGTTTATGACCCAAGAGTCCTGTACATTCTGGTCTCTTCAAGAGACATCAGCCTCTACACTCGAGTTTTGCTGCCTTCCAGGAATACTATCCTCTATTACGAGTTCACCGCCAGTAAATTCAGGCCAGGCTGAAAATGGCTGCTAGAAACTCAATCAAGCCCTCGAGTTTTCTCAAAAGAGATGGCACTCCAGACAGTATCTCCTTCTCCTAAATAAAGTCCCTGTATTCTAGAGACAATAACCGATTAATAAACGGTTTACGGTCTACCCCTCTCCACACCCGCAGATTCCTAGGCTGCACTCCTTTCCCCCGCCTCCCCATACCCCGCCTCCCCATACCCCGCCTCCCCGATACCCCGCCTCCCCCATACCCCGCCTCCCTCATTCTGGCAGCTCTGACCAATCTCATCCATCTTAGCTTCCCCCAAGTGCTCCTCCTTCCCGTATCAGCCAACGCCCCCATACCTCAGGCTTAAACCAACTAGGGAATTTTCCAGTACTTTCCCAAACAAGGATCTACTGGGCCTTGCAGGTTCACGATGAATCAGATCCCCTACTGGCTCACCTAGTCTTCCGACGCCTTCACTCCACTTTGGAAACGTTCAGATTATGTAGACCGGCGAGTAGGTGGGGGCTCCTCAATATCAAACTGCACAGCCGGTGTCCCCCACCCCCCACCCCGCCCCTCACTGCAAATTTGAGCCGGCTCCAACTCAGTCACCTTATTCCAAACTGGCCCATGAGGTCAGAGAATGCGTCTCCCATTGTAACGTGGCCCGGCGTCGTCAACACAAACGACCCCACCCCTCCCCTGGACGCACGTCACCCCGCTCCCCTCACCATCCCCTGGCCCACAACTGCGCAGGCCCAGCAAGCCCCCCAAAATTACAAGCCCAGGGCCGAACCTTCCTGTCAATTAGGCGCTGAAGGGCAGGCGGCCCACATCGCCATGGAGACCAACACCCTTCCCACCGCCACTCCCCCTTCCTCTCAGGGCCCCTGACCCCTCCAGTGAATCCCAGAAGAATCTGGAGAGTTCTGGGCAGGGGGCGGCACCCTGGCCTCTGATTGGTCCAAGGAAGGCTGGGGGCAGGACGGGAGGCGAAACCCCTGGAATATTCCCGACCTGGCAGCCTCATCAGCTCGCTGATTGGCTCAGAAGGGAAGAGGCGGGCCTCCGTGACGACTTACAAAAGCCTAGGGGCGCGCGGTCCGGAAAACCGCCAGCGTCAGAAGCGGTGGCTTCGTTCCTTCTCCGTTACCCACTGTCGCGGTCCCAAGGCTTCCCGGAGCGAACCTGTGCGGCTCCAGGCAGCGGCGTGTAGACTTTTCGGCGTCCCGAAGGAGCGAGCTCTAAGTCGCGGATCCCGTCCGCCGTTTCCAGGCCCGAGTCTCAGAGGAGCGCAGCAGACAGAGCAGGGCACCGGCATGGCCAAAGCCGCGGCGATCGGCATCGACCTGGGCACCACCTACTCCTGCGTGGGGGGTGTTCCAGCACGGCAAAGTGGAGATCATCGCCAACGACCAGGGCAACCGCACCACCCCCAGCTACGTGGCCTTCACGGACACCGAACGGCTCATCGGGGATGCGGCCAAGAACCAGGTGGCGCTCAAACCCGCAGAACACCGTGTTTGACGCGAAGCGGCTGATCGGCCGCAAGTTCGGCGACCCGGTGGTGCAGTCGGACATGAAGCACTGGCCGTTCCACGTGATCAACGACGGAGACAAGCCCAAGGTGCAGGTGAGCTACAAGGGGGAGACCAAGGCGTTCTACCCCGAGGAGATCTCGTCCATGGTGCTGACCAAGATGAAGGAGATCGCCGAAGCGTACCTGGGCTACCCGGTGACCAACGCGGTGATCACCGTGCCGGCCTACTTCAACGACTCGCAGCGCCAGGCCACCAAGGATGCGGGGGTGATCGCGGGGCTCAACGTGCTGCGGATCATCAACGAGCCCACGGCCGCCGCCATCGCCTACGGCCTGGACCGAACCGGTAAGGGGGGAGCGCAACGTGCTCATCTTTGACCTGGGCGGGGGCACCTTCGACGTGTCCATCCTGACCATCGACGACGGCATCTTCGAGGTGAAGGCCACGGCCGGGGACACCCACCTGGGTGGGGGAGGACTTTGACAACAGGCTGGTGAACCACTTCGTGGAGGAGTTCAAGAGGAAACACAAGAAGGACATCAGCCAGAACAAGCGAGCCGTGAGGCGGCTGCGCACCGCCTGCGAGAGGGCCAAGAGGACCCTGTCGTCCAGCACCCAGGCCAGCCTGGAGATCGACTCCTTGTTTGAGGGGCATCGACTTCTACACGTCCATCACCAGGGCGAGGTTCGAGGAGCTGTGCTCGGACCTGTTCCGAAGCACCCTGGAGCCCGTGGAGAAGGCTCTGCGCGACGCCAAGCTGGACAAGGCCCAGATCCACGACCTGGTCCTGGTCGGGGGCTCCACCCGCATCCCCCAAGGTGCAGAAGCTGCTGCAGGACTTCTTCAACGGGCGCGACCTGAACAAGAGCATCAACCCCAGACGAGGCTGTGGCCTACGGGGCGGCGGTGCAGGCAGCCATCCTGATGGGGGGACAAGTCCGAGAACGTGCAGGACCTGCTGCTGCTGGACGTGGCTCCCCCTGTCGCTGGGGCTGGAGACGGCCGGGGGCGTGATGACTGCCCTGATCAAGCGCAACTCCACCATCCCCCACCAAGCAGACGCAGATCTTCACCACCTACTCTTGACAACCAGCCCGGGGTGCTGATCCAGGTGTATGAGGGCGAGAGGGCCATGACCAAGGACAACAACCTGTTGGGGCGCTTCGAGCTGAGCGGCATCCCTCCGGCCCCCCCGAGGCGTGCCCCAGATCGAGGTGACCTTCGACATCGACGCCAACGGCATCCTGAACGTCACGGCCATGGACAAGAGCACGGGCAAGGCCAACAAGATCACCATCACCAACGACAAGGGCCGCCTGAGCAAGGAGGAGATCGAGCGCATGGTGCAGGAGGCGGAGAAGTACAAGGCGGAGGACGAGGTGCAGCGCGAGAGGGTTTCAGCCAAGAACGCCCTGGAGTCGTATGCTTTCAACATGAAGAGTGCCGTGGAGGATGAGGGGCTCAAGGGCAAGATCAGCGAGGCTGACAAGAAGAAGGTGCTGGATAAGTGTCAGGAGGTCATCTCGTGGCTGGACGCCAACACCCTGGCCGAGAAGGACGAGTTTGAGCACAAGAGGAAGGAGTTGGAGCAGGTGTGTAACCCCATCATCAGCGGACTGTACCAGGGTGCGGGTGGTCCCGGGCCTGGGGGCTTTGGGGCTCAGGGTCCCAAGGGAGGGTCTGGGTCGGGCCCCACCATTGAGGAGGTGGATTAGAGGCGTTCCCAAGATTGCTGTTTTTGTTTTGGAGGCTCAATTCTTTGCATTTCCTAATAGTTCTGTTTGTCAGTTCTGTTTCCTGTGTTTGCAGTGTTGCAACTTTATTGGTGAAGTACTGAATGTAACTTTTTTGGTGAAGTACTGAACTTGCTTTTTCCAATCTCTACATGTAGAGATGAATTCATACTGCCATCTTTTGACCATTTCTTCTTTGTAATACGCTGAACTCAGGCCATTTTTTAAGTTGGTTATTTCAGAGTAAATAAATAATTCAAGTGATGCCTTGTGTTCCTTTTATTTTGTCAGTAGGGTCTGCATAGGTTGTCTTTCTCATAGCATCTAAAACTGAATGATATTTTTCCTTGCAGTAAGGGCAGAAATTGCAGAAGCATGTGATCCATTTGTGCTAGACAAATGGTATCCTTCAGTAAAGCTTCTTGATTCTGGCTGGGAGCAGGAGTGGTATCTCAAGCCTGTAATCCCAGCACTGTGGGAGGCTGAGGTGGGTGGATCACTTGAGGTCAGGAGAGCAACCTGGCTAATAGGGTGAAACATCATCTCTACTGGAAAAAAAAAAAAAAAATTGACATGGTCCCAGCTACTAGGGAGGCTGAGGCAGGAGAATCACTTGAACCCAGGAAGCAGAGGTTGCAGTGATCCGAGATAGCGCCATTGCATTCTAGCCTAGGTTTCGCAGTGAGATTTCAACTAAAAAAAAAAAAACACAAAAACGTGTTGATTGTGAGTGGGTTTAGCCTGAGGGTACAGAAAAAGTTAGCACTCGGGAGCGTAGCCTCAATGTAGTGGTTGTGTGGGGGTAGACCTGTGTAAGATTGGTCTATTGGTCTCAAAAGGGGTGGGGTTGGGTGGGGGATATTTCTGCAAAAGTGGTCAAAAAGGATGCAGTTATATGGGAGGCCAGTGTTCCTGCCTCCTGTAGGTACACCTGATATGCTCATGAACTTGATATTTAATCTAGATTCAACATGGAATGGAAGGAGCGTCCTAAATTTCAAAGTGAAAAAATAGGTGTACATGCACTGGCTTGTGGAGTTACGCACATGTGCCGTAGTTGTCATCTTTTAAAATGGAAGGGTTTGGCTTGATGCCTCTTTTATGACTGAAAGCATACTGAAATAGAAATACCACATTCTTAGCAGTTATCACCTACAATTTTAGGTACGCCAGTAAGCACCCAAGCCAGGAAGACCTACATACAGACTCCACTCACATGCACTTCGGCTTGGAGATGCTTCATGCCCCAGCTACTAGCACCCAAAAAGTAATTCCCCTCCTTGTTGGCAAACCAAACTCCTGGAGTGAGCCCCTTTAAAAATAAATTGTATGTAAGGGCGATGAAAATGTTTTGGAACCAGATGGAGTTGATGGTTGCATAACACTGTAAAGGTCAAGGCTGCAGTGAATCATGACTAGCACTGCACACTCCAGCCTGAGCAACAGAGTGAGACCCTGTCTCTTTAAAAAAAAAAAAAAAAAAAAAAAAAAAGGGTGGGCGCGGTAGCTCGTGTCTGTAATCCCAGCACTTTGGGAGGCCGAGGCAGGGGCGGATCATGAGGCCAGGAGTTTGAGACCAGCCTGACCAACATGGTGAAACCCTGTCTCTACTAAAAATACAAAAGTTAGCCTTTTGTGGTGGTGTGCACCTGTAATCCCAGCTACTCAGGAGCCTGAGGCAGGAGAATCACTTGAACCCAGGAAGTGTAGGTTGCAGTGAGCCGAGATTGTGCCACTGCACTCCAGCCTGGGCAACAAAGTGAGACTCCATCTCAAAAAATCAACTGTATCAATATTACATAAAAGCACTTCATGAGCTTTATGTGTACCTCAAAGCCCATCAAACCATTCACTAAATACTTGTTAGGAAGAAAATCCAGTGTTATGGGGAAAGGACACATACAGATAGACCTTGCCTTGGAAGTTTGGAAATGGAAATAAATATGAGTAGTTAGGTTTCCAGGCGAGCCTATAGAGGAACACTTATCTCTTATGGTAGTTAAACTGTAGTACTGTGGACTCTGTGGCCACAATGTAAATCAATTTTCATCTGAATATGCCTTCGCTATAGGACCTCCTCTCCCCCTTTCAGAGCTGCAGTAGCACTTGTGTCTCTGATCTGCAGACCCTATAGTGACTCTAAACCAGGAGGCACTACCACTACTGTGTCATGGCGTGGGAAAGGGTAGTTGGAAAAGGGTGGTGATTGGGAAGGACCTACCAAAGCCTTTGTTGACACAGTAGAGAAACCATCAGACATAACACTGAATGGACACAATAAGAGAGTTCCTATGGCCCTGTCAGTCGTTACTAGTAGGTGTTTTAACAAATACATATGAATTACTGCTTGCCTGCATACCCTAGCACAGAGTACTATACCTTGAAATATTCACTTTGTTCAATCTGCAATAGGCAAAAAATATTTATTAAAGAATATTAAAAAAAATTCACTTTGTAACCTCAAGAAAAGAGGTTGAGGGAGCTGTAGAATTAGCAAAGAGAATGCAGTCCCATCTGTGAGCAAAGTGATGTTTTGAGTAGCAGAGGAACTTTGAGGGAGGAAAAGTGCAATAGGAAAAATAACTACAGGTGTGGAAAAACAAATATAAATAAGGTATCTTCTCAATTCCAATCACCTCCTGCCTTCCTATGCGAGGCCTCAGAAGGCAGCAGGCTAGGATAACAAATTTGATTTTATATGGCTTTTGAGCCCAGGATTTTACTTTTTTTAGTAACATTTACACTTAATGTTATTCCTGGTCTTTAGAGTTCTTGTCATCCTCAAAAGATGAAAAAGATACCAAAACAACACAAAATTAACTACAGTATTTTATAGATGTGAGAGAAGTGGGCAGAAATAATATGGCTTTAGGCTAGAAGGGGAAATGAGGTTACTTCGGGGGGAGCCAATATTGGCGATTTCTGAGGGAGCGATCCTTACGTGAGCATAAAAAACGGTGACAGCCACCATTCCTCCCGCTAACTAATCTAAATCCGTCCCCTTGGGAAATGCTCCTGAGGTATCTATCAGGTGCAGTTCAGCCAGAGGGAGCAAGCCCACCGGGCCCTCGTCCTTTCCTAGCATCACCATTTAAAGGGATGTTTGAGGAGTAGGGCAGCGGAGCATTCTCAGACACCGAGTTAAACCCGCCCCACTCCACTGGCCCACGTCCAGACCCATCAAGAACTGGAAGAGAGAAAGGAGCCAGGCACGGTGGCGCGGGCCTGGAGTCCCAGCTACTCAGGAGGCTGAGGCGGGAGGATCCCTTGAGCCTGGGAGATCGAGGCTGAAGTGAGCCGTGATTGCGCCACTGCACTCCAGCCTGGGAGACACAGCAAGACCTTGTCTCAAAAAGAGTTAAAAAAAAAAAAATTGGAAGGGAGGGCACCGGGGGAGGGATGGAGGAAGTTCACAGGTTGGTATGAAGGAGGAGCCCAGCAACCGAGAGTCGCTCCTGAGGGTCTAATTTTCTTACTTTCCTGATGCCTCACGGGGCGAAGGACTAGAACCAGGCGCGGAGCTGACGGCAGGGAAAAGCCCACAGACTCCGTCCCCTCCTCTCCGATGAGTCGCGCATCTCGGCGCAGACGGGTGCGCGCTGGCCGCGGGCTGCGGGGACGTACTGTACTCCCCTTTAGCCATATAATGCATCTGATTTAGTTGTATGAAAGTTACAAAATCTCCAATATTTTCGTCTTTTAAGTTACCTAGTATGAGAGAAACTGGAAAGGTCTTTTCTTTCCTCCTTTAATCCGTTTTTGGAAAAAAACATCGGAAAACACAGGCACCGGACGGGCAGCCCCGCAGCCAGCCCCGCCCTCGGGCCCCAGCAGTCCTGCCTATTCTTCCCCCACTACCCCCCCCCCCCCCGCCGAGTCCCCTGCTTTTCCGCCCTTGGGGCTCGGGCCCCTTTCCCCCGTTTCGGACTCTGCCCGAACTTTCTAGACTTTTATGACCTCCAAGGTGGGAACTGCTGTGTCATTCTTAGGGACACTCCCCCAACAAACTGCGCCACCCAAGTCTCCCTCCCTCCCCTCGCCAACCCGCCCTAGAACGTCAAGCTTAGTCAGGCTCTACATTTAACGTCCAGAAGATTTTGTGAACTATATGCCAGCCTTGCCATAGTAACGGGGCTCCCCCTTCCTTTCCCCTCTTTCTGCCTGGGCAGTCTGTTCTATCAGAAAAGGAGAGGCAGGGCTGGGACAGCTGGAAGGTGGAGAAGGCGAGAGATTGTAGGAGCCGTGGTTGTGAGTCTGGAGAGTGGAGCAGCATCCAGGAGGCGAGTCCCCTGGCTTATCACAACCCGTGGTGCCCTTAATGCTTGTAGAGGCCAGCACTGTATTCATTTGTTTTTCTCTTTAGAGAATAAAACAATTAGGTCTAACCACAAAATTAAAATCAAACAAAATCCAGTTAGGTTGATGAGCCAGTGTGGGAAGGAGTACAAAATGAGTGTGAGAACGTGTGGATCCAATCACCAGTTCTGTACCCTGTCATCTGGGTGATCACATCAAGCCACTGAACTTTTTTGATCCTTGGTTCTGTCTTTGAAAATGAAAAGGTTTGACTGAATGACCTGTGCCGGCAGTTCTTAGGACAGTTTTTACATTAAGCTGAAAGCAGCAGCTAGAGTCCTAATAATCATCCCCCAACTTTTAAACACCTCAATAAGAATGACTACGAGTCGGCTGGTTGTTGCACGTGTAAAGGCCGAGCCCCCGTAGCTAGGATGCCGCGTGGAAGCCGAAGCCGCACCTCCCGCATGGCCCCTCCGGCCAGCCGGGCCCCTCAGATGAGAGCTGTGCCCAGGCCAGCACCAGCCGCTCAGCCACCAGCAGCGGCACCCCCCCTCTGCAGTTGGCTCTCCTGCTGCTGCGCCCCGGCAGCCAGGTCTGCTGTCCCAGATGGCAACCACTGCAGCTGGCGTGGCTGTGGGCTCTGCTGTGGGGCACATACTGGGCCACGCCATTACCGGGGGCTTCAGTGGAGGAAGTGATCCTGAGCCTGCGAGACCTGACATCACTTACCAGGAGCCTCAGGGAACCCAGCCGGCACAGCAGCAACAGCCTTGCTTCTATGAGATCAAACAGTTCTTGGAGTGTGCCCAGAACCAGGGTGACATCAAGCTCTGTGAGGGTTTCAGTGAGGTGCTGAAACAGTGCCGACTTGCAAACGGATTGGCCTAATCAAGAAGTTCAACCTGGAGAAAGGAAAACCAGCTCTCATAACCAAGTTAACTTAATATAAAAATTCAATTAATAGTGAAGGTATAAAGTGTAGCCATCAGTTAAATCTCTCCTCTCATTCCTAGCTTCCTTGCTTCAGAATTGAAATGGAAGGGGGTGTTCCTACTCTGTAGAATTTGGAGCTGGTCAGATGTTTGTGTGGCCTCCTTAAACTAGCTGTTATGATTTTATTCTTTGTAAGTTAATTAGAATAAAGTGATTTTCTTCCAAAAAAAAAAAAAATGACTACGAGTCATATCTGACAGTATCGGATCTCCAATAAAAGGAGGGGAGGTCATATTGTCTTTGATCATGTAGGGAAAAAAAATTTTTTTTCTGAGACAGGATCTCTGTCACCCAGGCTGGAGTGCAGTGGCGTGATCATAGCTCACTGCAGACTTGACCTCTTGTGCTCAAGTGATCCTCCTGCCTCAGCCTTCCAAGTAGCTGGGACTACAGGCACCCGCCACTGCGCCCAGATAATTTTTAAGGTTTTTGGTAGAGGTAGTGTCCCACTATATTGCCCAGTCTGATCTTGGATTCCCTGAGTTCAAGTGCCTGCCTTGGCTTCCTAAAACACTGGGATTACAGGCGTGAGCTGGAAGGTGGAGAGGGCAAGAGCTTGTAGGAGCTGTGGTCCTGAGTCCGAAGAGTGCAGCAGCCAGGAGGGAAGTCCACACCTACCACACCCAGTCCAGATACTGTTAATTCTGTTTTAGAGATGAACAAGTAGAAACTTGTGTTATTTAGTCAATTTACAAGTACTTCCTTGTTGAAAGAAAAACAGCCTCACTAAAGAGGTAGAGCGCATATCCAGAATTTTCCCTTCCCAGATGTTTTCTCTCCATGCTGCTGGAAATGGTTAGGGTTCTCTTTATCATTAAAGCATGTGTCATTCATTCAGTTAAGAATGCCTGGCTCTAGATTTCATATCAATTAACTCTTTTGCTTTCTTCTGGATAAACTTAAAATTGTACCATCTTTTATTTTTATTTATCTATTTATTTTCTGAAACAGAGTCTTACTCTATCAGGCTGGAGTGCAATGGTGTGATCTCACTGCAACCTTCGCCTCCCAGGTTCAAGTGATTCTCCTGCCTCAGCCTCCCAAGTAGCTGGGATTATAGGTTTGCACCACAACATCTGGCTAATTTTTGTATTTTTTAGTGGAGTCGGGGTTTCGCCATGTTGGCCAAGCTGGTCTCGAACTCCTGACCTCAGGTGATCCACCCGCCTTGGCCTCCCAAACTGCAGGGATTACAGGCTTGAGCCACCATGCCCAGCCTATACCACCTTTTAAAATGAACAAAATTAAGAAAACTACTGTTTGAGGAACTATAAAAAGGAGAGGGAGAGGAAAGGAAAAGACCCTGCAGCGTGAGCCTGAAGAAAGCTCCCCTCCCCAACACTGCTGTAGCAGTCATGTTCTTGGCACCCCCTCTTCGAGTTCTCTTGCCCCCTTGAAAGCACCTGATCTGGCTTTCAGATTGGGGAATCTGAGCTCTGATCCTTCCAAACACAGAATTCAATAAAACCCTAATTTTGAAATTAATCACATTAAAGTTCTGAAAAATCTCCTGGGGTTCTTATATATTCACCTTAGACTGCAATTAGACTTGTGACTGGATTTCTGCCTTGGGAAGCATCCAGTCTCAAAGGAAAAGAAAAGGCCGGTGCAATGGCTCATGCCTGTAATTCCAGCACTTAGAGAAGCTGAAACAGGCAGATCACCTGAGGTCAAAAGTTTGAGACCAGCCTGGCGAAACCCCCGTTGCTACTAAAAATACAAAAATTAGCCAGGCACAGTGGCGCGTGCCTGAAATCCCAGCTACTCTGGACGCTGAGGCAGGAGACTTGCTTGACCTCGGGGGATGGAGGTGGCAGTGAGCCGAGATAGCGCAACTGCTCTCCAGCCTGGGTGACAGAGCAAGACTCCGTCTCAAAAAAAAAAAAAAAAAGAAAATTCAGGTGACCCTCTCCTTGTCAGGAAATGGACAAGGAATATGGATGTATGGGTTTCCAGTCTAGTCCACAGAGGCTTCACTTAAAAGCTAGGTCAACTAGACCAGGCAGGGTGGCTCATGCCTGTAATCCCAGCACTTTGGGAGGCTGAGGCGGGAGGATCACCTGAGGTCAGGATCAACCTGACCAACATGGAGAAACCCTGTCTCTACTAAAAATACAAAATTAGCTGGGTGTGGTGGTGCATGCCTGTAATCCCAGCTACTCAGGAGTCTGAGGCAGAAGAATCACTTGAACCTGGGAGTCGGAGGTTGTGGTGAGCTGAGATCATTCCGGCCTGGGCAACAAGAGCGAAACTCTGCCTCAAAAAAAAAAAAAAAAAAAAAAAGCTAGGTCAACTATAGCACTGTAGACCCAGACTAGTGTAACTAATTCAAGAAAAGCAGCATTTCTAGTGGATTTTTCTGCTACCCGGAGAACACCAAGATTTGGGGCCCCATCACCATATCTACTTGCCAGGCAGTTGAGACAGTGATGTCCTTTGTTTGCTTCATGCCAATAGAGAGGTTTTTTCTCCCCCTCCCCCAACCCCCCTTTTTCTCTCAACAGAATCAGAAACGTATTTTAAATTGTAGATTTGGAAGAGGGAAGGAATGAATCCAGAACTGCCAGTGGTAATAGCTGAGGGTGAGGAAGCTTCCAGAGGGGAGGGGTGAAGTTAAGGGTCTCTGGAAGTGTTCATACACCACGCAGCTAAGATGAAAGTTTGGGGGAATCTCCAGCCAGACATTTCATAGAGAAATGTTTGGGAAAATTCCTGAAGTTTGACCAGTTTGACTAGTTTAGAGAGGTGATTCATTAGGGAGCTATGGCTGAGTATGAAAGTTATCACCTACCTGCACATACAGACACACCCAGATTGTTAATTTATTAGCGGGTGGGGGCGCGGTGGCTCACTCTGGTAATCCCAGCACTTTGGGAGGCAGAGGCAGGCGAATCACAAGGTCAAGAGATGGAGACCTTCCTGGCCAACGTGGTGAAACCCTGTCTCCAAAAAAAAAAGAAAGAAAAAGAAAAAAAAAAGAACAATTTATTAGCAACATCAGTTTAGATCAGCGATTTAGAAACAAATGAGTACTTCAATTCCACAAAGAGGTGTTTTGATAGTGGACAGGTATGTGTGTGTGTGTGTGCAGGTGTACAAGTGAAGAATGCCAGTTGAGCAAACTGTTCAAAAACAGGATTATTCCCTTCATCAATAACTTCTCTCTTCCACCTGTGCTCAAGGAATATTGGCATGGCAATGAGGCTATTTTTTCTTTTTTTTCTCTCTTGGTAGATTGTAAACACAGTACTATTCAACCCCCTCACATTTTCCTTTGAGAAAAAAGGGGGGGGGGCAAAAAAATTACTAAATGCAATTGTATTTAAAACAAGAGGAAGGAGAATCCGCAGGAAATTGGAATCTAGTGTAAAAACTTACACACATTCAACCTGGCCAACATGGCAAAACCCCGTTTCTACTAAATATACAAAAATTAGCTGGGTGTGGTGGCACGTCCTGTAATCGCAGCTACTCCGGAGGCTGAGGCAGGAGAATTGCTTGAATACTAGAGGCAGAGGTTGCCTTAAGCCGAGATGGCACCACTGCACTCCAGCCTGAGCGAAAGAGCGTCAAAACAAACAATCACAAATAACCTGAGATTTTAGAGGAGCTAGTAACTAGAACCTGGGTCACCACCCCCTCCTGCTTTCCGACATCACTCCACACAGTTTAATTAATTTAGGACCACCTGTCGAATAGCTGTACTACCTGATTTTAAAGAGTGCTACACAACTCCACACCTCCCCTCCCAGGCTCACCATCTTGTTACATTTGATCTAAAAACGGTGGACAGCCTAGGGGTTTCAGGGACAGAAAATCTTATTCCGGACTGTGAGGTCCTAGTCCTACACACTGTCCAGGAGCGAACCAGGAATTGAGGAGAAAGCAGAAAGGGTGTCCCGGACCCCAAGCTAGGAATAGGGAGGGAAACGGAGGAACCCAAAAGGCTTTAACAATGGCCTACATACTAGAAAAATTTTTTCTAACTCCCGGTTGCAGCAAAGGGGAGCGGCTGAGGGCGGGGGCAGGGATGCGACCGACCCACCCCACCCACTACCCGCCCAGCGCCTCCCTTCCTCCATGGATGGGTGCCCCTGCCTTGCTGAGAACTGCAGTTTAAACAATTGCTTTTCTTGTGAAAAATTAAAGGCTCCCATCTCCAGATGTCCCATCCTTGTCAGTTAAAGATTATGTCAAAAACTATATTGCATTATCTCTTTACTTCTTCCCATTGCAAATCTAAGATGGAAAAAACATCCGGGAGAGCCCGGCCATTTCTCAGGCAAGACTAGGCCGTTAGGCGCCTCGGAAAGAGGATCCAGAAGCTGCCCAGTCCTTCACAGCCACAATCCAATCAGAGTCTCTTAGGCACATCGATGCCCCGCCTCCTTCGACAAGCAAGGTAACTTTCGGGTTCTGGTTGTCTCCAAAATCATCCCACCAACCTCGCACCGCCCTAAAATTACAAGCCCAGCGCAGAACCTTCCTGTCAATAAAGGGCAGGCGGCCCGCATCGCCATGGAGACCATCCTTCCCACCGCCACTCCCCCTTCCTCTCAGGGCCCCTGTCCCCCTCCAGTGAATCCCAGAAGAATCTGGAGAGTTCTGAGCAGGGAGCGGCACCCTGGCTTCTGATTGGTCCAAGGAAGGCTGGGGGGCGGGACGAGAGGCGAAACCCCTGGAATATTCCCGACCTGGCAGCCTCATCAGCTCGCTGATTGGCTCAGAAGGGAAGAGGCGGGCCTCCGTGACGACTTACAAAAGCCTAGGGGCGCGCGGTCCGGAAAACCGCCAGCGTCAGAAGCGGTGGCTTCGTTCCTTCTCCGTTACCCACTGCCGCGGTCCAAGGCTTCCCGGAGCGAACCTGTGCGGCTCCAGGCAGCGGCGTGTAGACTTTTCGGCGTCCCGAAGGAGCGAGCTCTAAGTCGCGGATCCCGTCCGCCGTTTCCAGGCCCGAGTCTCAGAGGAGCGCAGCAGACAGAGCAGGGCACCGGCATGGCCAAAGCCGCGGCGATCGGCATCGACCTGGGCACCACCTACTCCTGCGTGGGGGTGTTCCAGCACGGCAAAGTGGAGATCATCGCCAACGACCAGGGCAACCGCACCACCCCCAGCTACGTGGCCTTCACGGACACCGAGCGGCTCATCGGGGATGCGGCCAAGAACCAGGTGGCGCTCAACCCGCAGAACACCGTGTTTGACGCGAAGCGGCTGATCGGCCGCAAGTTCGGCGACCCGGTGGTGCAGTCGGACATGAAGCACTGGCCGTTCCACGTGATCAACGACGGAGACAAGCCCAAGGTGCAGGTGAGCTACAAGGGGGAGACCAAGGCGTTCTACCCCGAGGAGATCTCGTCCATGGTGCTGACCAAGATGAAGGAGATCGCCGAAGCGTACCTGGGCTACCCGGTGACCAACGCGGTGATCACCGTGCCGGCCTACTTCAACGACTCGCAGCGCCAGGCCACCAAGGATGCGGGGGTGATCGCGGGGCTCAACGTGCTGCGGATCATCAACGAGCCCACGGCCGCCGCCATCGCCTACGGCCTGGACCGAACCGGTAAGGGGGAGCGCAACGTGCTCATCTTTGACCTGGGCGGGGGCACCTTCGACGTGTCCATCCTGACCATCGACGACGGCATCTTCGAGGTGAAGGCCACGGCCGGGGACACCCACCTGGGTGGGGAGGACTTTGACAACAGGCTGGTGAACCACTTCGTGGAGGAGTTCAAGAGGAAACACAAGAAGGACATCAGCCAGAACAAGCGAGCCGTGAGGCGGCTGCGCACCGCCTGCGAGAGGGCCAAGAGGACCCTGTCGTCCAGCACCCAGGCCAGCCTGGAGATCGACTCCTTGTTTGAGGGCATCGACTTCTACACGTCCATCACCAGGGCGAGGTTCGAGGAGCTGTGCTCGGACCTGTTCCGAAGCACCCTGGAGCCCGTGGAGAAGGCTCTGCGCGACGCCAAGCTGGACAAGGCCCAGATCCACGACCTGGTCCTGGTCGGGGGCTCCACCCGCATCCCCAAGGTGCAGAAGCTGCTGCAGGACTTCTTCAACGGGCGCGACCTGAACAAGAGCATCAACCCCGACGAGGCTGTGGCCTACGGGGCGGCGGTGCAGGCAGCCATCCTGATGGGGGACAAGTCCGAGAACGTGCAGGACCTGCTGCTGCTGGACGTGGCTCCCCCTGTCGCTGGGGCTGGAGACGGCCGGGGGCGTGATGACTGCCCTGATCAAGCGCAACTCCACCATCCCCCACCAAGCAGACGCAGATCTTCACCACCTACTCTGACAACCAGCCCGGGGTGCTGATCCAGGTGTATGAGGGCGAGAGGGCCATGACCAAGGACAACAACCTGTTGGGGCGCTTCGAGCTGAGCGGCATCCCTCCGGCCCCCCGAGGCGTGCCCCAGATCGAGGTGACCTTCGACATCGACGCCAACGGCATCCTGAACGTCACGGCCATGGACAAGAGCACGGGCAAGGCCAACAAGATCACCATCACCAACGACAAGGGCCGCCTGAGCAAGGAGGAGATCGAGCGCATGGTGCAGGAGGCGGAGAAGTACAAGGCGGAGGACGAGGTGCAGCGCGAGAGGGTTTGAGCCAAGAACGCCCTGGAGTCGTATGCTTTCAACATGAAGAGTGCCGTGGAGGATGAGGGGCTCAAGGGCAAGATCAGCGAGGCTGACAAGAAGAAGGTGCTGGATAAGTGTCAGGAGGTCATCTCGTGGCTGGACGCCAACACCCTGGCCGAGAAGGACGAGTTTGAGCACAAGAGGAAGGAGTTGGAGCAGGTGTGTAACCCCCATCATCAGCGGACTGTACCAGGGTGCGGGTGGTCCCGGGCCTGGGGGCTTTGGGGCTCAGGGTCCCAAGGGAGGGTCTGGGTCGGGCCCCACCATTGAGGAGGTGGATTAGGGGCCTTTGTTCCTCCTAGTGTGTTTGTCTTTGACGCGAACTGTTTGGACTCAAGGACTTTGCTGTCTTTTCTGTTTCAGCTCTTTGCTGCTTCACTTTTTTGCAAAGTTAAGTTGTAATCTGATGCTAATTTGCTGGCTTCGTTATTTTTGTAGTACAACCAATATGTTCATTAGAATTCTTTGCATTTAATGTAAGTTGGTACTGTAAAGGTGTTTTGTTCCCCCTCAAATGAATCAACACTGCCACCTTCTGTACGATTTTGTTTTTTTTTGTTTTTTGTTTTTTTACTTTGCAAAGACACTACAAAGGCTGAGAATGTGTTTTTATAATTTGTTTACTTAAATATGAAAAATAAAATATTGAACTTGTTCTTGTTTGTTGATATGGGGGGGATAATGGATATTTGGGGAGGGATCATGTTTGAATTCCATATAGTCTGAAAATGACAGTACTTCTGAAGAAAGTTATACATGTAAGAATTAGGGCTACAAATATTTTTGTTAGTACTTGATTGTGGGTGTTAAGAGAAATTGCAGGTGCCCGCTTTGATTAGAGAGGGTCTTGTTTCAGGGAAAAGTAGGGGTGGCACCTGCTGAAGGGTGTTGGAGGGGTGGTTGAGGTGGGTTAACTGGGGTGGGAAGGGGAGGGGTGATGCTGAGAGGGGACCATGGTCGAGTTCTCTCCCTCCTGCACTTAGTGAGTAGAGTCCATAAAAAGATGCTCACTTTTCTTTTGTTTTTCTTTTTTTTTTGTTTTAGAAGGAGTCTGGCTCTGTCGCCCAGGCTAGAGTGCAGTGGTGCCATCTCTGCTCACTGCAACCTCCGCCTGCCGTGTTCAAGTGATTCTCCTCCCTCAGCCCCGCCCCGAGTAGCTGGAACTACAGGTGCCCGCCACCATGCCTGGCTAGTATTTTGCATTTTTAGTAGAGACGGGGTTTCACTGTGTTAGGATGGTCTCCATCACCTGACCTCAGCTCATATTCATTTAAATGTGGAATCTAAACAGTAGAACTCAGAAGTGGGGGAAGAAGTGGTGGCTACCAAGAGGCTGTGGGATGGGGGGAATACAAGATGTTGTGCAAGGGGAATAAAGCCTCAGACAGAAAGAATAAGTTGTATTTTTGTTTTAAGGGAATATTGCTCTGTCTCCCAGGCTACAGTACAGTAGAGCTCACTGTAGTATTGAACTCCTGGGTTCAAGCAATCTCCCCACCTTAGCCTCCTGAGTAGTTGGGTCTACAAGCATGTGCCACCATACTTGGCTAATTTTTTTTTTTTTTTTTTTTTTTTTGTAGCTACCAGAGCCTCCCTCTGTTGCCCCAGATTGGTCTTGAACTTTTTGACTCAAGCTATTACCTTGCCTACACCTCCCAAATTACTGGGATTATAGGCATAAGCCACTGTGCTGGCCTGTTTTTGTTTTTGTGGGGAGGGGTATCTATTGGATGGTATGGTAAACATAGTTAATAATGTGTCGTTTATATATTTTTTTCCTTTTTTTTTTTTTTTTTTTTTTTTTTTGCGACAGTCTTGCTCTGTCGCCCAGGCTGGAGTGTAGTGGTGAGATCTCGGCTCACTGCAACCTTTGCCTCCTGGGTTCAAACAATTCTCTGCCTCAGCCTCCAGAGTAGCTGGGATTACAGGCACCTGCCACTATGCCCAGCTAATTTTTGTATTTTTAGTACAGACGGGGTTTCACCATGTTGGCCAGGCTGGTCTTGAACTCCTGACCTCGTGATCCACCCACCTGGGCTTCCCAAAGTGCTGGGATTACAGGTATGAGCCACCTCACCTGGCCTGTGTATTTCAAAATTTCAAGTGTTCTTATCACAAAAATATTTGAGGTGATATGTTAATTACCTTGATTTAATTACTCATATTGTGTTCAGAGATAATATCACTTTGTATCTCGTAAATATATACAACTAAGGTTTGTCAATTTACTAAAAGAATTTTAAAATAAAATGGGCTGGGCCCGGCGGCTCATGCCTATAATCCCAGCATTTAGAGAGGCTGAGTCGGGCGGATCACTTGAGATCAGGAGTTCAAGACCAGCCTGGCCAACATGGTGAAACCCCATCTCTACAAAAATAAAATAAAATTAGCTGGGCACGGTGGTGGGCGCCTATAATCCTAGCACTAGGGAGGCTGAGGCAGGAGAATTGCTTGAACCGGGAGGTGGTGGTTGCTGTGAGCCAAGATCGAACCACTGCACTCCAGCCTGGGTGACAGAGTAACACCGTCTCAAAAAATAATAAAAATAAAATTCGTGGGGTGGGCAAAACGGCAACAATGAAATGCAGGTTCACACCACGGCTCTGCAAATCCCAACTTGGGTGACCAGGTCAAATTATTTAGACTAACTTAGCTTTTGTTGCCTCATTTTGAAATAAAGCATTTTGTTTGAATGGTCTCACTTCAAAAGTTCTAAGATCAGCTGGGCACAGTGGCTCACGCCTGTAATCCCAGCATTTTGGGAGGCTGAGGCAGATGGATTACCTGAGGTCAGGCATTCGAGACCAGCCTGACCGATATGATAAAACACTGTCCTACTAAAAATACAAAAATTAGCTGGGTGTGGTTGCATGAGCCTGTAATCCCAGCTACTCAGAAGGCTGAGACAGGAGAATTGCTTGAACCTGGGAGGTGGAGGGTGCAAGTGAGCTGAGATCCCAGCCATTGCACTCCAGCCTGGTTAACAAGAGCAAAATTCTGTCTCAAAAAAAAAAAAAGTTCTAAGATCGTTTTGAGCAGAACTGTGAGGTAGACTAACATTTTCAGCTGTGGTCACCCTAGGTGTACTTATTTAAGTAAGAATCTGGACGAGTGAGAGTTTGGGGCTATGGCAGTAAGGGAAAGATGAGCCAGGTTCTTTGCATCAACTCTGTAATCCTCATTCCATTTCCCTCTATATTAGGTATTCTAAAATCTTTTTGGCAATTTAGCATATGGAAGTGGTCATTTGAACTGCATCCAAGGTCAAATTAGAGAGAAACAAATGACGGTTTAGGAGCCAAAGATTTTTTTTCCCACTGCCTGAATATTGTTGGCATTTAGTAGTTCCTGTCTGGTTCTAAATGATGGTTTTACCTCAGATTTTACGAACAGTAGCCTCTTTGTCCTTTTTCATGGATGCTCTAAAAAACAGCAAATTTAATTATGAGGAAAGGAGAAAAAAGCTGCACAGCAAAAAAGGGGACGATCCGGTAATGGGCTGTCCTCCCACACAAGCCTTTCCTGAAGAGGTTCTTCCTGATATATCAGTTAAGTGTCCTTAACACTTTCTCTCCAAAACTGAGCCTGGAGATATCTACTGTAAAATCAGGCCGGGCACGGTGGCTCACACCTGTAATCCCAGCACTTTGGGAGGCTGAGGCAGGGCAGGTGGATCACCTAAGGAGTGTGAGACCAGCCTGGCCAACCTGGTGAAACCCTGTCTCTACTAAAAGTACAAAAATTAGTTGGCCATGATGGTGCATGTCTATATTCCCAGCTACTCAGGAGGCAGAGGCAGGAGAATCGCTTGAACCCTGGAGGCAGAGGTTGCAGTGAGTCAAGATCGTGCCACTGCACTCCAGCCTGGGCGACAGAGCAAGACTGTCTCAAAAAACAGAAAAAATAAGATGGTTAAAGTCCCATGTTGCACCTTTGTGTAAATCCTTACCATTTAGGAAAATCAAATGTTTTAGGAATGAAATACTGGAAATCCTCCTTGAAAGTGTATAAAAGAAAAGGAATATAGTAAGTTTCTTTGGTTTTTGGGCCAATTCCTTTTTTTTTTTTTTGAGACGGAGTTTTGTTCTTGCTGCCCAGGCTGGAGTGCAGTGGCGCAATCCTGGCTCACTGCAACCTCTGTTCCTGGGTTCAAGTGATTCTCCTGCCTCAGCCTCCAGAGTAGCTGGGATTACAGGTGCCTGCCACCACACCTGGCTAATTTTTTGTGTTTTTAGTAGAGATGGAGTTTTGCCATGTTGGAGAGGCTGGTCTTGAACATCTGACCTCAGGTGATCCGCCTGCCTCAGCCTCTTAAAGTGCTGGGATTGCCGGCGTGAACTTACCGTGCCTGCCCTTGAGCCGATTCTTTTTTTCGAACTGTGAGTCAGGAGCCAATTCTTAAAGGCCTGTTTTATTCATAAAAAAGATGAAGTAAAGCCTCTGGTCATAGCAGTTAGTAAAGGCAGTTTAACTGCCAAAACAGAAGGAAATAGGGCTTTCTGTACTTTTTTTTTTCTTTGAGACAGGTTCTCACTCTGTTGCCCAGGTTAGAGTGCAGTGGTATGATCACGGCTCACGGCAGCTTCGACCTCCTGGGCTCAACTGATCCTTAGCCTCCTGAGTAGCTGGGACTACATATGCCACCATGCCCGGCTCATTTTTTTTTTGTATACCTGCCAGGGAGTAGAGGGAATAAATACTTTAGCTTCAAGCATGGCTCTCCACCCTAATGGAACAATAAAACCATTAAGGGATGCTAAAAATATACAGATGCCAGGCCTCTCCCAGGCCAATTCAGGAATCTCAAAGTAGGCAATGTAAATATTTAAAGCCGTCCAGGTGTTTGTAATGTGCCAGTGTTGAGAAAACCACTAAACTGGGCTGGCCACAGTGGCTCACACCTATAATCCAAGCACTTTGGGAGGTCAAGGCGGGAGGATCACTTGAGGTTACGAGTTCAAAACCAGCCTGCCCAACATGGTGAAAACCCATCTCTACTAAAATACAAAAATTAGCTGGTGTGGTGGCCAGTGCCTGTAATCCCAGCTACTCGGGAGGCTGAGGTAGGAGACCACGTCCACTTAATTTTTGTGTTTTTGATAGAGATGGGTTTCACCATGTTGGTAAGGCTGGTCTAGAACAAGGAGACTCATTTTTAAAAGATGAAGATACACCGATCCACATCACCAAATATGATATGCGTTTATAAATGAGAGGGATTGGAGTCAAAGAAGACCACTAAAAATAAAAAAATGAAAAAAAAAATAAAAATAAATGAGGGGCATAGGAAAAGGGCCAAGAAGGTGGGATTTGAAATGATTTATGAGTTTCAAAAATGCTGTTATTTATTTATTTATTTATTTAGAGGCAGAGTCTTGCATTGTCGCCCGGGGTTGGAGTGCAGCGGTGCGATCTCGGCTCACTGCCATCCCCCGCCCTCCAGGTTGAAGCGATTCTGCTGCCTCAGCCTCCTGAGTAGCTGGGATTACAGGCACCTGCCACTGCGCCTGGTTAATTTTTTTATTTTTTTTAATTTTCAGTAGAGACGGCGTTTCACCTGTTGGTCAGGCTGGTCTCGATCTCCTGATCTCGTGGTCCATCCGCCTCGCCCTCTCAAAGTGCTGGGATTACAGGCATGAGCCACCGCGCCCGGCCTATTTATTTATTTATTTTTAAAATTATAAATAAAGTAGGGGTTGGGTGTCACCATTTGCCCAGGGTGGTCTTGTACTCCTGGCCTCGAGTGATCTTCTGGCCTAGGCCAGCCCAAAGTGTTGGGATTACAAACCTGACCTATCACTCTCGGCCTGGCTTTTGTGTTTTGGTTTTTATTTTGTTTTGTTTAATTGAAGCTTAAGGTACCTGACAGTCTGAGGGCTCGAGCTGGGAGGCGAATTCAGATTTCGCTGTGGGGGATGGAGGGCGGAGTCTTGGGAAAGCTAGACCCTAAGCTGTGGCAGCTGCGCGCTGGGGAGGAGTCCCAGGGTCATTAACTGATCATGGGCTGCTGGGAAGCTGCAGAGTAGCAGCGTCCGGGTGGGGCGGGCCGGCTGGCGCCGGGACTTCTTCCGCCTGGTCAGACAGATTCCTGTTTTTTGTTTTTCAAAATTCAGAAAGAATCTCTGAATATTTGTCCAGAAGCGTGTGAAACATACTTTCCTGGTCTTTCTTTCACTTTGTTTTATTTCTATGTGGACAAACAATAGGGAAAATGCCGCCTGTCTAGTCAGGCAGATAAGAAAACAGCCATACCGTGAGGCCCCGACCCGGGGCTGTTATAAGTAGCGCCCGCCCGCCATTATCGTTCTCTTCGCGCAGTGGGCTCGTGCGTTACAGGTGTGGAAGAGTTGCAAGCCTTATACCGCCTGCTGCAGGCCCAGCTGCTGATGGGGAGCAAGGTATCCCTACGGCCTGCGCTACCTTTGCGCAGCAGCCAGCGTGCGGGTATGTCGCGGCCCCCAGTCGAGCTGGGTGAACTAACGTTGCAAACTAGAATTTCTAGTGTCTCTGCTTGGAACCGACCTAACTCGTGGCCGGGGGAACTCGGCTAGCATCGCCACAGCCTCTGCTGATTCATCGCAGTATCACAACGGTGAGCAGGCTCATGCGAGTGATGCGAGATGGGGGTGGCGGTCGCCCGGGGGAGAGGACGGGAGTGATGATGACCTTAGGTGACTCTGAGTGTGTCGCTGACGCCATCACCGCAGCGCTCTGATTTCCCCTAGGTCCACGATTCTTCTACCTGGACTCAGCGAGTTCATGACCAAGATCTCTTGTTAATCTTTTGTTCCTGTGTTTCATTTCCCCATTAGGAATTGTAAGACGTCTGTCGCTGTATTATCCTTGAGTAAAGGTGAGTATTAGTTGCGAGAGCCTTTTGAGTGCCTCGAGAAAGCTTTGTTCCCAAGCTTTCGTTCATGGACATTGTGCGCGCCCCCCTTTTTTTTTCTTTTTTTTAAGAGACATTTTGTCACCTTGGCTGGAGTGTAGTGGCAAGAACACAGTTCACTGCGGCCTTCAGTTCCCGGGTTCAACTGATTCTCCAACCTTAGCTTATATCCATTTTTCTTTTTTTTTTTTTTTTTTTTTGGAGACGGAGCCTTGCTCTTGTCGCCCAGGCTGGAGTGCAATGGCGTGAAAGCTCACTGCAACCTCCACCTGCTGGGTTCAAGCGATTCTCCTGTTTCAAGCTCCAGAGTAGCTGGGATTACAGGCACCCGCCACCACGCCCGGCTGATTTTTGTACTTTCAGTAGAGACCGGGTTTCCCCATGTTGGTCAGGCTGCTCATTGCAACATCCGCCTCCCGGGCTCAACTGGTCCTTTCTTTCACCTCGGTCTCCTGGAACTACAGGCACTTGCTACCACGCCCGCCTAAATTTTAATTTTTCTATTTTATTTTTTTATTTTTAAGGATGGGGTTTCACCATGATGGCCAGGCTGGTCTTGAACTCCTGACCTCAGGTGATCCACCCACCTCGGCCTCTCAAAATGCTAGGATTACAGGCGTGAGCCACCGCGCCCGGCACCCCCCCTTTTTTTTTTTTTTTAATAGGAATGGGCTTTTACCATGTCACCCATGCTGCTCTCGACTCAAGCAGCCCTCCTGCCTCGGCCTCCCAAAGTGCTGGAATTACAGGCGTGAGTCGCTGCGCCTGACCCTGGCGACTTTCTAGAGACTACCTTTAGTTTACATCTCTTTCTTTGTGACTATTTGTGTGTTTACTTTTTTTTTTTTTTTTTAAGCCTCCCTCTTGCCCAGGCTGGAGTGCAGTGGCATGATGTTGGCTCACTGCAACTTCCACCTCCTGGGTTCAAGAGATTCTGCTACGTCATCCTCCTGAGTTGCTGGGATGACAAACGACTGTCATCACGTTCTGCTACTTTTTGTATTTTTAGTAGAGATGGGGTTTCACCATGTTGGTCAGGCTGGTCTCCTGACCTCAGGTGATCCACCTGCCTCAGCCTCCCAAAGTGCTGGATTACAGGCGTGAGCCACCGTGCCCAGTCTGAATTTTTATTTTTCATTAAATCCCCATATTTTTGTTGAAGACTGGATAACCTGACTCCCCCACTCATTTTTACTGTAAACTGAGAGTACAGTGGGGCCTCCCGGTGGAGCTGTTCTGCAGTTTTAAATTACTTTCTACTTCTCCCTCTCTAACGTGCATCCCTGGACTCATTTGTTAGACCCTTGTATATTGGGACTGTTGTGCTTTCTTTGAATGTAGTAGATCTCTTTCCAGAGGGGGCTTCCCTTGATCCAGATCTCCCTAATTGGGAATGATGATCTCACAGACTAGAGTCTCTGATGCTGGTCATGATGTCAAAACTAAGTTCTGACTCATTTAGGGGACTGGATACTTGGGTCTCCAAGTGGACCAATGGGAGGGCCATAATTCTGCTTATTTTCAAATTGTCTTGTTTTCACCTTGTTAGAATGTGAGCTCTGGAAGCCCCAGCCAGGGACAATGCCCCTTCACAAAGATTCTGCACTAACCTGAGTGAAGGCGTAAGGTTTGGAGCTCTCCTCCTCGTGGAGATGCGCTGTATGGCTGTCATGCCTATATAGTGACTCCTGTGACTGACCTTCGGGCTGGGAGAGGTGGAGAGCCATGCCTGTTCTCCTTCGTTGCTATGGTGAGTGTTCTTCATTTTGGCTCTCTGTTGTAGCAGTAATGATCTGGTTAGATGAGTCTCTGAGCTTTTCTCTGAGGATCTTTGAAACCGCTTGATACACTCTCCATCCTGCCTGGGATCTCCTGTGCTTCATGTTTTTTTTTTCTTTTGAGACAGAGTTTCACTGTCTGAACTGGAGTGCAGTGATCTGGTTAGATGAGCCTCTGAGCTTTTCTCTGAGGATCTTTGAAACCGCTTGATACACTCTCCATCCTCCCTGGAATCTCCTGTGCTTCATGTTTTTTTTTTTTTTTTCCTTTTGAGACAGAGTTTCACTCTGTACAGAGTGGACTGCAGTGGCGAGATCTCGGCTCACTGCAACCTCTGCCTCCCCAGGTTCAGGCTATTCTCCTGCCTCAGCCTCCTGAGTAGCTCGGGATTACAGGTGCCCGCCACCACACCTGGCTAATTTTTTGCATCTTTAGTAGAGACCGGGGTTTACCGTGTTGGCTAGGCTGACTGTGATAAACACAGCACTAAGGAGATGGTGCTTAAGCCATTCATGAGTACAGGGTCTCACTTTGTGTATAGGTTGGTCTTCAGTTCCTGCCTCAGTGAGCCACTGTGCCCGCCCCAACATGTTTTGTGTGTGTGTGTGTGTTTTTGTTTGTTTGTTTGTTTGAGACGTCTGGCTCTGTCATCCAGGCTGGAGTGCAGCGGTGCAATCTTGGCTCACTGCAGCCTCCGCCTCCCAAGTTCAAGTGATTTCTCCTGCTTCAGCTGCCCAAGTAACAGATTACAGGCACACACTACTACACCCAGCTAATTTTTGTATTTTTAGTGGAGAGTTTCACCATGTTGGCCAGGCTGATCTTGAACACCTGATCTCAGGTGATCTGCCCACCTTGGCCTCCCAAAGTGCTGGGATTGCAGGTGTGAGCCATGGCATCTGGCCAATTTTATTCTATTTTTTGAGATGAGGTCTTGCTCTGTTACTTAGGCTGGAGTGCAGTGGTGCAGTCACAGCTCACTGCACCCTTAACTTCCTGGGTGCAAGCTTTCATCTCACTTCATCCTGTGATGATGGCCACAGGCATGCATTACTATCCCAGCTAAAATTTTTTTTTTTTTTTTTAAATTTGAGGACAGGCAAGGTGGCTCATGCTTGTAATTCCTGCTCTTTGGGAGGCCGAGGCTGGTGGATCATCTGAGGCAGGTATTAGAGACCAGCCTTACCAATATGGTAAAACCCTGTCTCTACTAAAAATACAAAAATTAGCTGGGAGTGGTGGCAGGCATCTGTAATCCCAGCTACTTGGGAGGCTGAGGCAGGAGAATCGCTTGAACCCGGGAGATGGAGGTTGCAGCGAGCTGATCTGATGCCATTGCACTCCACCCTGGGCGACAGAGCAGTACTCCATCTCAAAAAAAATAATTTGTAGATACGGGGTCCCAGTATGTTGCTCAGGCTCGTCTCAAACTCCTGGGTCAAGTGATTTTCCTGCCTTGGCCTCCCAAAGTGTTGGAATTGACAGGCCTGAGCTACCATGCCCAGCCTTGACTTTTAGCATAGATTCAGGGGGTACATGTGCAGTTTTGTTACATGAGTGTATTGTGTGATGCTGAGATTTGGCGTAGGATTGCCCCCATCACCCAGGTAGTAGGCATAGTACCCAACAGTTGCTAAACCTTTGCCCCATTCCCTCTCCCAGTATCTGTTGTATGTCTGTGTATACTCAACATTTAGCTCCCAATTAAACGTGAGAACATAGTTACCTGGTTTTCTGTTCTGCACTGATTCACTGAGGATCCTGGCCTCCAGCTGCATCCATGTGGCTACAAGGGACATGTAGCGTGTTTCTTTTTATTGGTGCATCCTATATGGTTCTAATGTTCTCTTTATGAATTTTCAGGAATTTGCTGACAAAAAGAATATCTTCTGCCTGGTGCTGGGCATATCCTAAGAGCTTAAAACTTTCCTACATTACCCTGTGTGATCAGCTGTCAACTTACCGGGGGAAGAATGCTTGAAACGTGGGATCACTTCAAGTAGATAGCTTCTACTTCCTATATTTGTCTTACACAAGTATCTGGTTTTATCAAAATAATTCTAATAAAATATTTTAAAGTAGATAAGACATGGTTTGGTCTCAGTGAAAACTATATGATACAAAAAGATTAAGGAAAGTGAAAGATAAAGCCCGATCAGAGTTAATGCCAAGAGTTAGACTGTGCCCCACCTTAACCTAATGTTAGAGATTCTAGGTTGGATGACATAGTATTACATATAATAAACTAGAGCAGACATTTTTGACAATTGAGGTTTTTTTTTTTTTTTGAGGCAGAGTTTTGGTTTTTGTCGCCAAGGCTGGAGTGCAGTGGTGCAATCTTGACTTGCTGTAACCTCTGCCTCTTGGGTTGAAACGATTCTCCTGCCTCAGCCTCCCGAGGAGCTGGTATTACAGGTACCTGTCACCTCACCCAGCTAATTTTTGTATTTTTAGTGGAGAGAATATTTCACCATGTTGGCCTGGCTGGTCTTGAACTCCTGACCTCAGGAGATCACCCACCTTGGCCTCCCAGTAAGCCACTGCACCTGGCTGCATTAGAGAGATTTTTTTTTTTTTTTTTTTTTTTTTTTTTGAGACAGTCTCACTGTCCTTCAAGCTGGAGTGCAGTGATGTGATCTTGGCTCACTGCAATCTCCACCTCCTGGATTCAAGCGATTCTCCTGCCTCAGCCTCCTGAGTAGTTGGGATTATAGGCGCCTGCCACAATGCCCAGCTAGCTTTTCTATTTTTAGTAGAGATAGAGATTTCACCATGTTGGCAAGGCTGCTCTTGAACTCCTGACCTCAGGTGATCTGCCCACCTCTGCCTCCAAAGTACTTTTGAGACGGTCTCACTCTGTCACCCATGCTGGAGTGCAATGGAGGTTCCCCTGTAACCTCTGCCTCCCGGATTCAAGTGACTCCTACCTCAGCCTCCCAAGTAGCTGGGATTACAGGCATGAAGCACCATGCCTGGCTAATGTATTTTTAGTAGAGGGGGGTTTCTCCATGTTGGTCAGGCTGGCTTTGAACTCCTGACCTCATGTGATTGCCTGCCTTGGCCCCACAAAGTGCTGGGATTATAGGCGTGAGCCATTGTGTCTGGGCTATTTTTGTTTCATTTTTACTTTTTTTAGAGACGGGGCTTCACCATGTTGCCCAGGCTGGTCTCGAACTCCTGAGCTCAGGCAATCCACCCGCCTTGGCCTCCCAAAGTGCTGGGATTACAGGCGTGAGCCACCATGCCTGGCTGCCTTTCCTCATTTCTTGAGGCCTCATTTTCATACCAGGAGTGGAGCAACTTCAGTAATAAACAGTCCTCCTACCCAGCCCTTCAAGCTGACCTCCCCCGCTTGCGGTTAATCTAAGACTGGCCTGCTACTTTAGCTACTGCAGGCAGTGAACCTCCTAAGGCCTGGCCTCATCCTGTCTCGCCACAGGAATAGGAGACAGAAATCCTTGGAATCCTTACCCACTGGCGAGTGTGCTGGTCCTCCACGTGACACCGCCATCTGCCAGTTGTTTAGGCCTGACCTTTGGAATCTGCCTGACTCGTTTCCTATTCTTACATGCTACATCCAATTTGTCGCCAAATCATGCTGTCTCTACCTTAGAAATGTCAGGATCTGTGTCTCACGCTTCTACTGCTGCTACATACTGGTGGGAGCCACCGTTGGCTCTCACCTGCAACTGTCCCACCTGGTGTCCTGGCTTCCACTTCTGCCCTGTTACAGCCTCTCTCCACACAGCAGCCAGAAGGTTCCTTCCAAATCAGGCGTCAGGTCATGTTTCTCTTCTGAAGATCCTGCAATATCTCGCATTTCACTCAGAGTAAAAACCTCCATCTTACAAGGACCACCCAGTAAGTTCTCCCAGTCTAGCTAGCTCTGTCATCTTTCTGACCTCATCTACTCTCCAGTCTTCTTTGGTCACACTACAGAAAGCCAGGAGCTGCTTGGAGCTCTTTTGTCAATGTTCAGGGAGTAAAGTGTGCCCATTGGCCAGGTCACAGCGTCAGACTTTAGGGGTGCACCCAAACCTGCACCAACAACTCACGGATGGAATTTGTATCAGTTGGGTTGTGAGGAAATTCTAGGGCCTAGAAATAACCTTAAAAACTGTTTTGGGCTGGGCGAGGTGGCGTGTGCCTGTAGTCCCAGCTACTTTGGTGGCTGAGGTGGGAGGATCGCTTGAGCCCAGGAGTTCTGGGCTGTAGTGCGCTATGCCGATCAGGTGTCTGCACTAAGTTCGGCATCAATATGGTGACCTGGGAGTGGGGGACCGGCCCACGTCAGAAACGGAGCAGGCCAGAACTCTCGTTCTGATCAGTAGTGTTTATGCCTGTGAATAGCCACGGCACTCCAGCCCGGGCAAGATAGCGAGACCTCGTCTCTTAAAAATACATATATTATTGTCCGGATGCGGTGGCTCACGCCTGTAATCCCAACACTTGGGGAGGCCAAGGTGGGTGGATCACAAGATCAAGAGATCGAGACCATCTGGACAACATGGTGAAATCCCATCTCTACTAAAAAATACAAAAATTAGCTGAGTGTGGTGGCACGTGCCTGTAGTCCCAGCTACTTGGGAGGCTGAGGCAGGAGAATTGCTTGAACCCGGGAGGCGGAGGTTGCAGTGAGCCAAGACTGTGCCACTGCACTCCAGCCTGGTGCCTGGTGACAGAGCAAGACTCTGTTTCAACAACAACAACAAAAATACGTATATATGTATTATTTTTTAAACTATTTTGGGGCAGGGCACAGTGGCTCACGCCTGTAATCCCAGCACTTTGGGAAGCTGAAGCAGGCAGATCACTTGAGGCCAGGAATTTGAGACCAACCTGGCTAACATGGTGAAACCCTGTCTCTACTAAAAATGCAAAAATTAGCCAAGGGTGGTGGTGCAAGCCTGTAATTACTGCTACTCTGGTGACTGAGGCAGGAGAATTGCTTGAACCTGGGAGGTGGAGGTTGCAGTGAGCCGAGATTGTGCCACTGCACTCCAGCCTGGGCAACAGCAAGACTCTGTCTCAAAAAAACCAAAACCAGCCAGGCGTGTTGGCTCACGCCTGTAATCCCAGGACTTTGGGAGGCTGAGGTGGGCGGATCAGGAGGTCAGGAGATGGAGACCATCCTGGCCAACATCATGAAACCCCGTCTCTACTAAAAAATAAAAAAAGTTAGCCGGGCATGGTGGCGTGCACCTGTAGTCTCAGCTACTCAGGAGACTGAGGAAGGGGAATCCCTTGAACCAGGAAGCAGAGGTTGCAGTGAGCAGCCGAGATTGCCCCCACTGCACTCCAGCCTGGTGACAGAAGAAGACTCTCTCTTAAAAAAAAAAAAAACAAAAACCAAACTAACCAAAACCAACAACTACTAGCATGTAATTTTACATACTGGTACTATGTAACATTAACATCTGTTTACATCATACTGGTAGTATGTGAACATTACATGCTAGGATGTGTACATATGCAATGTGCCTGGCCTCCCATATTTTTGCACATCTGAAATATTAGTATCTTAAAAACATGGCTTGGGGGTAGTAAAGCTCATGCCTGTAATCCCAGCACTTTGGGAGGCCAAGATGGGAGGATCACCTGAGCCCAGGAGTTCCAGACCAGCCTGGGCAATAAGCAAGACCCCATCTCTAAAAGATACACAATAAACAAGATAAACAGTAGACCAACTAAATGAAGAATTAGTGAATTGGAGGGAGAAATAATCCATAATGCAGAGCAAAGAAATGAGAGGTGATATGAAAAGGAAGTTTTGAAATATGAAGGATGGAATGAGATGCTCCAACTCCACAGCTGTTTTCTTTGTTTTTTTTTTTTTTTTTTGAGACAGAGTCTCACTCAGTCACCAGGCGCCAGGCTGGAGTGCAGTGGCGCGACCTTGGCTCACTGCAACCTCCGCTGCCCGGGTTCAAGCATTCTCCTGCCTCAGCCTCCCGAGTAGCTGGGACTACAGGCGCGCGCCACCACGCCCAGCTAATTTTTTTGTATTTTTAGTAGAGACGGGGTTTCACCATGTTGACCAGGACGGTCTCGATCTCTTGACCTCGTGATCCGCCCGCCTCAGCCTCCCAAAGTGCTGGGATTACAGGCGTGAGCCACCGCGCCCGGCCCCTGTTTTCTTTGTTTTTTGAGACAGAGTCTCACTCCGTTACCCAGGCTGGAGTGCAGTGGCATGATCTCGGCTCACTGCAACCTCCACCTCCCAGGTTCAAGTGATTCTCCTGCCTCTGCCTCCTGAGTAGCTGGGATTATAAACGTGTGCTACCATGTCCGGCTAATTTTTTTGTATTTTTAGTAGAGACAGAGTTTCACCGCGTTGGTCAGGCTGGTCTCGAACTCCTGACCTTGTGATCTGCCTGCTTTGGCCTCCCAAAGTGCTGGAATTACAGGTGTGAGCCACTGTGCCCAGCCTGCTTTGTTTGTTACATGGATTTGTTACATGCAGCCAGAACAGCCACAGAGCCATCATGAGCTCTGCCCAATGGCATACAGGAGTACCTGGTTTTTGGCATCTCAGGCCCATCTGTTTGTTTATTGTAGTACTTTCTTTTTCATTAGTAGTATTCTTTCCCAGTTTTTTTTTTTTTTAAAGACAGAGTCTCGCTGTGTTGCCCAGGCTGGAGTGCACTGGCGTGATCTTGGCTCACTGTAGCTTCTCAGCCTCCTGAGCCACCATGCCTGGCTGTTTTTTTTTTTTTTTTAATTGTGTTATTTTCCAAAGACTATATAAAGAAACAAATTATCCTGAGGGTTAAAGTACCTGCTGACTCTTAAAATGTTAAACTTTATTGCCCCCAGTCAGGTGAACCTCAGGTGGAAGTGGGTCACATTCTAGGCTGGTTGTTGCGTGTCGTAAATTCTAAAGAATGTAGTGAAGATAAAGATGTCAGCTGATAATCCCCAGTTATTTGCTGATGGCAGATAATAAATTGGAAGGGGTAGCCCTCTTCAAAGGGCCTTGCAGCATAAGCTGGTACCACCTCGAAACGGGGGAGCAAGTCCCATCTCCTAGTGCCATACAGGGAGTGACTGTGCTCCACACTGGGTTGATTTCCTCTAAAAGAGGCTGAAGAACTGTCATTAAAAAAAAAACTTAAAAGTAGGCTGGGCGCAGTGGCTCACACCTGTAATCCTAGCAGTCTGGGAGGCCGAGGTGGGTGGATCACCTGAGGTCAGGAGTTCAAGACCAGCCTGGCCATTATGGTGAAACCCCATCTTAAAAAAAAAAAAAAAAGTTTTGGTTGGGTGTGGTGGCCAATGTCTGTAATCCCAGCCCAAGGCAGAAGGATTGCTTGAGGGCAGTAGTTTGAGACCAGCCTGGGCAGAGACCACTTCTCTACAAAATTAAGCAATTAGTTGGGCATGGTGGCATGCACCTATAGTCCCAGTTACTTGGGAGGCTGAGGTGGGAGGATTGCTGGAGCCCAGAAGGTTGAGGCTGCAGTGAGTTGTGATTGTGCCGCTCACTGCTCTCTAGCCTGTGTGACAGACCAAGACCCTGTCTCTAAAAAGAAGAAGAAAGAAAAAGAAAATTGGCAAACAATTATATTAGCATGTGTGTGTACTTGTATTTGGCAGGATCACTTCAAAGTATATTACAGAGATTACGACATTTTATCCCTTGCAACTTGAGAATGCATCTCCAAAAAATAAGGATGTTCATCTGCATATTCACAATATTGTTATACCTGAGAAAAGTAAATTTAATTCCCTAATATCACTTAACATTCGCCCAGGTGCCATGACTCACACCTGTAGTCCCAGCACTTTGGAAGGCCGAGGCTGGTGGATTGCTTGAGCCCAGGAGTTCGAGACCAGCCTGGGCGACATGGCAAGACCTCATGTCTTCAAAAACTACAAGAATTAGCAGGTGTGATGGCACGTGCCTGTGGTTCCAACACTTGGGAGGCTGAGGTGGGAGGATTGCTCGAGTCTGAGAGGTCAAGATTGAAGTGAGCTATGATTGCACCACTGCACTCTAGGCTGGGTGACAGAGTAACCCTGTCTTTAAAAGAGGTGTGTTGCCATGTGCGGTGGCTCATGCCTGTAATCCTAGCACTTTGGGAGGCTGAGGAGGGCGGATCATCTGAGGTCAGGAGTTTGAGACCTGGCCAACATGGAGAAAGCTCATCTCTACTAAAAATACAAACATTAGGCAGGTGTGGTGGCGGACACCTACTTTTCAGAGGCTGAGGCAGGAGAATCACTTGAACCTGGGAGGCAGAGGTTGCAGTGGGCTGAGATCGCGCCGCTGCTCTCCAGCCTGGTTTACAGAGTGAGACTCTGTCTCAAAAAAAAAAAAAAAAAAAAAAAGTGTATGGAAGGTGGGGATGGGGGAAGAGAATGAGAAAGTAGAGGAAAAACAGTTTAAAACAATTTGAGGGTTTTTCATGAAACACAAACTCATCAACCCTTTTTTTTTAACTCTAATTTTAAAAAAAATTATAAAAGTATTTGACCTAGTATGCTGTTTCTTGTTTGTTTGTTTGTTTTTGAGACAGGGTCTTGCTGTGTTGCCCAGGTTTGAGTGCAGTGGTGCGGTCTTGGCTCACTACAGCCTCCACCTCCTGGGCTCAAGTGATCCTTCCACCTCAGCCTCCCATGTAGCTGGGACTGCCGGTATGGGCCACCACCCCAGCTAATTTTTAAATTTTTTGTAGAGATGGGGTCTTGCCATGTTGCCCAGGCTGGTCTTAAACTCCTGGGCTCAAGTGATCTGCCCGCCTTGGCCTTCCAAAGTACTGGGATTACAGGCATAAACCACTGCCCCTGGCCAGCCCTTTTTTACCTAATCATTTTAGCATCCATTGATGACCTTTGCCTGAGTGAATTATTTCATTGGAGTTTTCAAAATGATGACTATTTTTATGTTTTTGAGACAGCTTGAACTCTGTCACACAGGCTGGAGGGCAGTGGCACATTCCTGGCTCACTCCAGCCTCAACCTCCCAGTCTCAATTGATCCTCCCTCCTCAACCTCCCAAGTAGCTTGGACTACAGGCACACACCACCACACACAGCTAATTTTTGTATTTTTTGTAGAGATGGGCTTTTGCCATGTTGCCCAGGCTGGCCTTGAACTCCTGGGCTCAAGCAATCCTCCTGCCTCAGCCTCCCAAAGTGCTAGGATCACAGGTGTGAGCCACTGCGACCAGCCACAGGCAGATTTTGTTTGCTTGTTTGTTTGTTTTTGAGATGGAGTTTTACTCTTGTCTTGAGACAGGGTTTCACCATGTTGGTCAGGCTGGTCTCGAACTCCTGACTTCAGATAATCCACCCGCCTTGGCCTCCCAAAGTACTGGGATTACAGACATGAGCCACTGCATCCAGCAAAAGTTCTTTTCTAATTTCCCCCATTTTGATAAAAAATCTTTCTTCTTGAAGTAATTGATGATAACACTTTGAGTGCCAAGGTACCAGGAAAACTCATTTCCAGATAGTTCTATCAAAGTCATTGATCTATAGCTGATGTCACTTTTTAATTTGAAAAATGAGAGATGCATAGTAAAAATATAATGTATATAAGACTTACAATACTTTGTTTTCCTCTTTTTTTTGAGACAGAGTCTTGCTGTGTCACTTAGGCTGGTGTGGAGTGGTGTGATCTTGGCTCACTGCAACCTCCACCCCTGGGTTCACTCGATTCTCCTGACTCAGCCCCCTAGTAGTTGGGATTACAGGCATGTGCCACCAACCCAGCTAATGGTTTATTTGTTTTTTTTCCCCCTGAGACTGAGTCTTGCTCTATTGCCCAGGCTGGAGCACAGTGGTGCTGTAAACCCAAAGTGCTGGGATTACAAGGTGTAAGCCATGGTACCTGGCCTACTTGTATTTTTAGTAGAGACAGGGTTTTACTGTGTTGACCAGGCTGGTCTCAAACTCCTGACCACGGGTGATCCACCCGCCTCAGCCTCCCAAAGTGCTAAAATTACAGGCGTGAGCCACTGCATCCAGACGAGGCTTATAATCCAAAAAACAATTTGTATGCCGAATTAAAACAAACAAACAAAACATATTCCATTGACGAGTCAACTAAAAATATCTTGAAGAAAATTAAAACCCGGTCCTACTTTAGAGACCTGTTGTAGCCAGGAAATTATTAAAGATTTAGTTCAAATTGTAGGAGAATAATAAAAAATAAAAAACAATGAACAAGACTAGAATTCAATAAAAGGTTGTGAAAGGAAAATAAATCTTGGGACCCCAAAACCACTAAGCCAAAGGAAAAGTCAAGCTGGGAACTACATCAGGCAAACCTGCCTCCCATTCCATTCCAAATAAGATAGCTGAAAAGATAAAAGAGCTACATACCACGCAGGCATGGTGGCTCACACCTGTAATCCCAGCACTTTGGGAGGCCAAGGCAGGTGAATCACTTGAGGCCAAGAGTTTGAGACCAGCCTGGCCAACATGGTGAAACGCCATCTCTACTATAAAAATACAAAAATTAGCCAGGTGTGGTGATGGGAACACACCTGTGATCCCAGCTAGGGATTACTCGGGAGGCAGAGGCAGAGAATCACTTGAACTGGGAGGCAGAGGCTGCAGTGAGTTGAGATCATGCCACCGAACTCCAGCCTGGGCGGCTCACGCCTGTAATCCTAGCAATTTGGGAGCCCAAGGCAGGTGGCTCACCTGAGGTCAGGAGTTCATGACCAGCCTGACCAACATGGTGAAAACCTATCTCTATTAAAAATACAAAAATTAGCTGGGCATGGTGGCAGGTGCCTGTAATCCCAGCTATTTGGGAGGCTGAGGAGGGAGATCCAGCCACTGCACTCCAGCCTGGGCGACAGAGTGAAACTTGTTTTAAAAAAAAAAAAAACAAAAAACGCTCTTTTTCGCTCAGGCCCGTGACGCTGGCAGGATGGGCAAGTGCCGTGGACTTTGTACTGCTAGGAAGCTCTGTAGCCACTGACGAGAAGTGGCATGATAAACAGTGCAAAAAAGCCCGTCTGGGCACAGCCCTGAAGGCCAACCCTTTTGGAGGTGCTTCTCATACAAGTGCTAGAAAAAGTAGGAGTTGAAGCCAAGCAGCCACATTCTGCCATTAGGAAGTGTGTCAGGGTCCAGCTGATCAAGAATAAATCACAGCCTTTGTACCCAATGATGGTTGCTTGAACTTTATTGAGGAAAACGATGAAGTTCTGGTTGCTGGATTTGGTCACAAAGGTCATGCTGTTGGTGATATTCCTGGAGTCCCCTTCAAGGTTGTCAAAGTAGCCAATGTCTCTCTTTGGCCCTATACAAAGGCAAGAAGGAAAGACCAAGATCATAAATTTTAATGGTGAAAACACTGTAGTAATAAATTTTCATATGCCGCCGGGCACGGTGGCTCATGCCTGTAATCCCAGCACCTTGGGAGGCCGAGGTGGGTGGATCACCTGAGGTCAGGAGTTCAAGACCAGCCTGACCATCATGGTGAAACCCCATCTTAAAAAAAAAAAAAAAAAAAGCCAAAAAAAACCCCCAAAAAACAAAAAAAGCAAAAACCAACCAATAAAAAACAAAAAACCCACAGGGTATACTGTAATTTTCTTCTGAAGCAATTTTTCTCTCTCCTGTTCTTGATTTTTACCAAGGATGAATTTTACTAGGATAAATTTACTTGTAAAGTAAGTTATATTATTATATGTGGCCTGATTATTTGCATAAAATACAATAAGAATAGTGATTGGCCATATAGGTTGAATTTTGCATTAGATTTTCAAAAGCCTCTTGAGGCTAAGAAACCAAGCCAAGGATTTTTCAGACTGTGCCTATCATATTGATACAAATTGGGTGAATTCCTTTCTTCTCAAGGTCACAAAGTGCCTTGAGGTTTCTAGGCCTATCATGTAGTGGCTGGGCCCAGTGGCTCACGCCTGTAATCCCAGCTCTTTGGGAAGCTGAGGTGGGAGAATCACCCGATCCTGGCAAGTTGAGGCTCCAGTGAGCTATGATTGCACCACAACACTTTTAGTTTGGGCAACAGAGTGAGACCTTGTCACAATAAAAATAAAATAGTCGACCTCAATTCCTCAAAGCACTCTGGAAATATTGGAAAATATGTGATTCCAGTCAAAACCATGGTAAAATAATTGTATCTAATTGTGTACTAATTGCGTCCTGTTACAAAATAAAACAGATTCTTACTGAATTTACCCAAATAACTATTTTGCCATAAATTAATAGTACTCATAGTTTCCAAATTTTGGAGAAATGAAGTGAAGAGAAAGGCATGTTTTTTTCTCTTTTTGTTTTTTTTTTTTTTTGAGACAGTGTCTTCTTCTGTTCTCCAAGCTGGAGTGCAGTGGCGCAATTTTGACTCACTGCACCGTCTACCTCCCTGGTTCAAGTAATTCTCACGCCTCAGCCTCCAAGTAGCTGGGATTACAGGCATGCGCCACCATGCCTGGCTAATTTTATATTTTTAGTAGAGACAGGTTTTCGCCATGTTGGTCAGGCTGGTCTCGAACTCCCAACCTCAGGTGATCCGCCCACCTCGGCCTTCCAAAGTGCTGGATTACAGGCGTGAGCCACCGCGCCTGGCCAAAATTTATTTTTTATCACTATTATTTATTGTTTCTGAGAATTTCTCTTACTTCCCTGCCAGCTAAGAAAGATGTTTTAAGAAATACAAAAATTAGCCAGTCGTGGTGGCTGGCACCTGTAATTCCAGCTACTTGGGAGGCTGAGGCAGAGAATTTCTTGAACCCAGGAGGCGGAGGTTGCAGTGAGCCAAGATCGTGCCACTGCACTCCAGCCTGGGTGACAGAGCAAGACTCCATCTCAAAAAAAAAAAAAAAAAGAAAAAAAAATTTCCTCACAGAGTAGGGCTAACTCATAGGCAGCATGCCCAGAGTCAGCCCACTTGTCCCATTGGTACAAACAAGCTCTTTCCTTTTCCAGTCTCCTGCCACTTCTCTCAGTCTTCCCTGTGTATTTAAAGAAAAAAAAGCTGGGGAAAAAAGATTCTTCAACTAATTCTGCAACCTTGACGTACATATCATTCATTTTAGCTGGACACTAGCACTGGTTTAAAAGTTCTGATCCTGGTTTTCAAACTTGAACATATTACAAATCACCTGGAAGGCATGTTAAGGTCTGGTGGCCCCAGCCCCAGAGCTTCTGATTCCATGGGTCTATGTAGAGTGAAAGAGGGAAAGGTCAAGCTTTTTTTTTTTTTTTTTTTTTTTTGAAGGTTTTTTGTTTTGGTTTCGTTTTTTGGAGATGAGTCTCCGTCACTTAGGCTGGCGTGCAGTGGTGCGATCATAGCTCACTACCTCAAACTCCTAGGCTCAAAGTGATCAAGCCATTCTCCCACATAGCTAGGACTATAGGTGTGCATTACCATGCCTGGCTAATTTTTTTTTTTTTTTTTGCATGCCTGCCCACCTGGCTAATTTTTTTTTTTTTTTTTTTTTTTTGAGACAGAGTCCAGCTTCGTCGCTAGGCGCCAGGCTGGAGTGCAGTGGTGTGATCTTGGCTCACTGCAACCTCTGCCTCCCAGGTTAAAGCAATTCTCCTGCCTCAGCCTCCCGAGTAGCTGGGACTACAGGCACACGCCACCACGCCCAGCTAATTTTTGTATTTTTAGTAGAGACGGGGTTTCACCATGTTGGCCAGGATGGTCTCGATCTCTTGACCTCGTGATCCGCCCGCCTCTGCCTCCCAAAGTGCTGGGATTACAGGCGTGCGCCACCATGTCCAGCCTAATTTTAAAATTTTTTAGACATGGGGTCTCGCTATGTTGCCCAGGCTGCCCTTGAATTTGATCATCCTGCCTCTGTCTCCCGATGTGCTAGGATTATACATCTGAGCCATCACACTTAGCAAGGAAGGTGGTGTCTCTCTCTTAAGCCTCCCGCTACTTCTATTTCTACCAGGCAGTGGTTTCTGAGATGGGAGACCCCCTTGCGTCATTCAATTTCACCTCCTCCCTCTCCTTCCCCCCTTCCAGATGGAAGGAGGGTGAAGAAGAAAAAAAAAAGAAATAGAATACCAAAGAGCTGGGGAAATGATTCCCTTTTTGGTTCCCAGCGTCTCTGCTATCAGTTAACCTTGAAAGAGCTGCAAATCAATGTTATGCCTGCCAGCTGGAGCCCGGCACTGGTTCACACCCCTATGTCTCCATGGACCAGGCTCCCTCCTGGAAACACCTCTGCCAACAGACAGCTTGTTGCTTTTGTCTTGTCTCTGTAAGCCTCCTCCCCTGATGGTCCCCATTCATGCTGCATGTGAATTAGCAAATCAATGAAGCCAAAAGATTGTAAGGTTGGACGTTCAGCAAATGGACAACGACATAGTTCCACCTCAGTTTCCTCTTTAGCACTGTAAGCCTGTAAAGGGGAGAGAAGCTGCAGCTTGGGGAGCTCAGTGAATGAGGCTGTAGCCCCCCGCAGCTCCTGGCTGAAGAAAAAGCCACTTCCTTCCTCAGTTTGGTGGTCGAGAAGTTTGTTCCGTGATGCTCCTGCTTCAGGTCATGGATCAAACATTCAGAGTGTCATTTCCTCTCTGTCTTCCACTATTTGTGGTAAATAAAATTGTCAGCAAAACTTTGTAAGATGTGCAATGTTCATTTATTTAGAGACAGAGTCTCACTCTGTTACCCAGGCTGAGGCACGATCATTGCTTATGCAACCTCGAACTCCTGGGCTCAAGTGGTCCTCCTGCCTCAGCCTCCTGAGTAGTTTGGACTACAGGCATGCACCACCATGCCCAGTTAGTTTTATTTTTTGTGGAGATGGGGTTTCACTATGTTGCCCAGGCTGATCTCAAACTCCTGGCCTCAAACGATCCTCCCGCCTCAGCCTCCCAAAATACTGAGATTATAGGCATGAGCCACTGAATCCGGTGACAATTTTTAGTGCTATTAGACATGCAGCTGACATCCTAATTGCTGCAGATGCTGTACTCCATTCTTCCTTGCTTCACATCTGTTTACTGATCTGCATTAGAAAGGCCAACGCCACAACCACAGTACCTATATTGCTCTACCCCCTGCTTCCCACATGTGTGGGAATGTGTGTCCCATGAAGAAACGATGTGGTTTACTGACCAAGGGGGAAGTATTATATGTTTACTCTCAAAACTGCTAATTAAAGGGGAAAATTAAGCATTTATCCTGCCTTTCCTATATAAATCACGTTTCAGGGTAATCAGGGTAACCAAATAGCCTTGAAGAATTTTTTTTTTTTTTTTTTTTTGAGACAGAGTCTTGCTCTGTCACCCAGGCTGGAGTGCAGTGGTATGATCTCAGCTCCCTTCAACCTCTGCCTCCCTGGCTCAAGTGATTCTTGTGCCTCAGCCTCCTGAGTAGCTGGGACTACAGGCATGCACCACCATGCTCAGCTAATTTTTGTATTTTTGTGTTTTTTTTTTTTTTGAGATGGAGTCTTGCTCTGTCACCCAGGTTGGAGTGCAATGGGGCCATCTCAGCTCACTGCAACCTTCCGCCTCCTGGGTTCAAGTTCAAGTGATTCTCCTGCCTCAGCCTCCTGAGTAGCTAGGATTACAGGTGTCCACCACCATGCCTAATTTTTTGTATTTTTAGTAGAGACAAGGTTTCACCATGTTGGCCAGGCTGGTGTTGAACTCCTGAGCTCAGGTGATCCACACACCTCAGCCTCTAAAAGTGCTGGGATTATAGGCGTAAACCACTGTGCCTGGCCTAATTTTTGTATTTTTAGTAGAGATGAGGTTTTTGCCATGTTAGCTAGGCTGGTCTCAAACTCCTTAGCTCAGATCATCTGCCACCTAGGCCTCCCAAAGTGCTAGGATTACAGGCGTGAGCCACCGCGCCCAGCTGATGAGCTTTTTACTGAGGAATTCCAACTAAATGAAGAAATAACAGAATTTCAAAATCACCTTTTTGCAACCCCTCATGAAATAACTGAATCAGACAAAACTCATCTGTGGATCAAACTGTCAGTTGAAAGGTTGACGTGCGGGCGTGGTGGCTCACGCCTGTAATCCCAGCACTTTGGGAGGCCGAGGCAAGTGGATCATCTGAGGTCAGGAGTTTGAGACCAGCCTGGCCAACATGGTGAAACCCCGTCTCTACTAAAAATGCAAAAATTAGCCAGGTGTGGTGCCATGTGCCTGTAATCCCAGCTACTCAGGAGGCTGAGGCAGGAGAATCACTTGAACCTGGGAGGCGGAGGTTGCAGTGAGCTGAGATCACACCACTGCACTCCAGCCTAGGTGACAGAGATTCCAATCTCAAAAAAAAAGAAAGGTTGATAGGGAAACTTCCAAGAGAGTCAGGCTATGGCCATCTGAACCCACTTCTCAATCACAGCTTAACTCAGAGGGACAAGCAGGGCAGGTACAATAGGAAGCACTTAGGAAGGACTCCTGCTCCTCCAAAATGGATCTGAATCCAATCAAACCTTCAGAGGTTTAATAACTGAAAATACAAGGAATGAAGGAAGAAATTAAATGACACTGACAAAGCAAACTGACAAATTGGGAGAGTGGGACGTTCTACAGGACAAATAACCCTGTTTCTGCATAGATGGCATTTAAAAAAACAAAAAGGGAAGAGGAGGTGGACTACTGTAGATTAAGTGATTTAAGAGACATCAGAGTGCAATGTGAGCCAAGTGTGGTGGTACATGCCTGTAATCCTAGCTACTCGGCTAAGGCAGGAGGGACTGCACGAGCCCAGGAGTTAGAGACCAGCCTGGACAACAGTGAGACCCTGTCTCTACAAAAAGAAAAAAAAAGCCAATGTATAGATTCTCTTTGGATCCTGATTCAAGCAAATCAACTAGAAATATTTTTATTTATAAAATAGACACGATGCCAGGCGCGGTGGCTCACGCCTGTAATCCCAGCACTTTGGGAGGCCGAGGCGGGCGGATCACGAGGTCAAGAGATCGAGACCGTCCTGGTCAACATGGTGAAACCCCGTCTCTACTAAAAATACAAAAAAATTAGCTGGGCGTGGTGGCGCGCGCCTGTAGTCCCAGCTACTCGGGAGGCTGAGGCAGGAGAATGCTTGAACCCGGGCAGCGGAGGTTGCAGTGAGCCAAGGTCGTGCCACTGCACTCCAGCCTGGCGCCTGGTGACTGAGACTCTGTCTCAAAAAAAAAAAGAAAAAAAAAAAATAAAATAAAATAGACACGATGTAATTTGGATAATGACACTTGATGTAATTTGGATAATGACAGTATTATATGATGACACAGAGATATTGTTAATTTTTTGGGTCTGCAATGGCATTAGGGTTATGTAACTGAAAGTTCATTTTGTTATTATTATTTTTGTGAGTCAGAATCCCCTCTGTTGCTCAGGCTGGAGTACAATGGCGCTATCTCAGCTCACTGCAACCTCCACCTCCCGGCTTCAAGTGATTCTCCTGCCTCAGCCTCCCGAGTAGCTGGGATTACATATGCACACCACTACTCCTGCCTAATTTTTGTATTTTTAGTAAAGACAGGGTTTCACCATGTTTGTCAGGCTGGTCTCAAACTCCTGACCTTGTGATCCACCCACCTTGGCCTCCCAAAGTGCTGGGATTACAGGCGTAAGCCACTGTGCCTGGCCTCATTTTACTGTTTTTATTTATTTATTTTGAGATGGAGTCTCATTCTGTGTCCAGGCTGGAGTGCAGTGGCACCATCTTGGCTCACTGCAGCCTCTGCCTTCTGGGTTCTTGCGATTCTCCTGTCTCATCCTCCTGAGTAGCTGGGATTACAGGTGCCCGCCACCACGCCCTGCTATTTTTTTTTATTTTTAGTAGAGATGGAGTTTTGCCGTGTTAGCCAGGCTGGTCTCAAACTCCTCACCTCAGGTGATCCACCTGTCTCGGCCTCCCAAAGTACTGGGATTATAGGCATGAGCCACTGCACCCGGCCAAAAGTTCATGTTAAAGAATGAAATGCATACTTTTTTTTTTTTTTTTTTTTTAGAGACGGGGTTTCACTATTTTGGCCAGGATGGTCTCGATCTCTTGACCTCGTGATCCGCCCGCCTCGGCCTCCCAAACTGCTGGGATTACAAGCTTGAGCCACCACGCCCGGCCCCGGGATGCATACTTAATAATGTAGGGGAAGATGTCATGAGGTCTGGGATTTTCTTTTTTTTTCTGAGACAGAGTCTGGCTCTGTCGCCAGGCTGGAGTGCAGTGGCACAATCTCAGCTCACTGCAACCTCCGTCTCCCAGGTTCGATTCCCCGCCTCAGCCTCCTGAGTAGCTGCGAGTACAGGCACACCACCACGCCCGGCTATTTTTTTGTATTTTAGTAGAGAGGGGGTCTCACCATGACCAGGATGGTCTCGATCTCCTGACCTTGCAATTCACCCACCCTGGCCTCCCAAAGTGCTGGGATTACAAGCGTGAGCCACTGTGTCTGGCCCTTGGATTTGCTTTAAAATACTTCAGCAAAAGAAAGGAAAAGAAAAAAGGAACAGAAGCAAATGTGGCAACGCCTTGATAACTGTCAGAATTGGACGTTGGGTACATGGGGCTCATTAAACTATTTTCTCTACTTTTGTGTGGTTTAAATGAAATATTACATTACTGATCACAAATTCTGGATAAAATATAACAAAATTATGCCATGCCTTGACATATACTGGGATTATTCTACTACTTTCATCAGATAGAATAAATTATCAAAACATTTCTTAGAGAAGCAGTTGAAAGTAAAACAAATCTCTAACTGCAAATGGATGTGGCCCTCAGCCCACAGTCTTTAACTTTGTTTTTTTCCAGACGGAATCTTACTCTGTCACTCAGGCTGGAGTGCAGTGGTGCGATCTCAGCTCATTACAACCTCTGCCTCCCGGTTTCAAGCAATTCTCCTGCCTCAGCCTCCCTAATAACTGGGATTACAGGTGCCGGCCACCATGCCCAGCTAATTTTTGTATTTTTAGTAGAGATGGGGTTTCACTCTCTTGGCCAGGCTGGTCTGGGACTCCTGACCTCGTGATCTACCCGCCTTGGCCTCTCAAAGTGCTGGGATTACAGGTATGAGCCAGCATGCCCAGCCCCTTTTAACTTTCTTAACATCTCATCTAGGCACTAGATTTTCCTTCCACATGGAGGAAAAGGGCTCTCTCACTCACCTACAGGCTGCCCAGTCTTTTCATAAGCATCTGCCTGAGGAGTATTTTCTTATATAATTTGCCATAGGAAGTGCTCACTTCCCTGTCAGGCCAGCCGGGACAGGATTCTTATCTGCATTTCACACACTTGTACCCTATTTCATGGAGAACAGTATCCTAACCTATGTTAGAAATATAAAACAGTGTGGGTTTTAAAATATCTTATAGGCTGGGTGTGGTGGCTCAAGCCTATAATTCCAGCACTTGGAGAGAACAAGGCAGGTGGATTACTTGAGCTCAGGAGTTTGAGACCAGCCTATGCAATATAGTGAAACTTTGTACTAAAAATTAAAAAAATCAGCTGGGCATGGTGGCACACCCTACTTGGTAGGCTGAGGTGGGAGGATCACCAGGAGATTGAAGCTGCAGTGAGCTGGGATAGCGCCACTGCACTCCAGCCGGGGTAACAGAGTGAGACCTTATCTCAAAAATTAAAAACAATCTTATGGTGCTCCCTTCAAACTCATTACACCTAGGAAGATCAGCCTGTTTCTCTGTGATAAGAAGGAATGTGGCCAGGCATGGCAGCTCATAGCTGTAACCTCAGCCCTTTGGGAAGCTGAGGCAAGAGGATTGCTTAAGCGCAGGAGTTCCATTCCAGCCTGGCAACATAGCGCAAGCTTGTCTCTACTAAAATAAAAAAAAAAATTAACCAGGCATGGTGTCACGCACCTGTAGTACCAGATACTACGGAGGCTGAGATCCGAGGATCACTTGAGCCCAGGAGGTTTAGGCTTCAGTGAGCCGTGATGTGCAACTGCACTCCAGCCTGGGTGACAGAGTGAGCCAGAACTCTTTCCCAGCCCCACAAGTCTACATGAGGAAAACAGACATGAAGATGTGCATTGACAGAACCATAAAGACTTTACAAATATTCATTCTCCTTCATTAAAAATTTTAAGTTACAAACATTTTCACTGGTAAATAGTCAATGGGGGTGGTACACCTAGTCCATACCCTGAAACCAAACATCCTGCCACTTGGGGGACTTTCACCAGCCCTCTTGAAAGCGGTTATCTTACCCCAACACCAAAGAGGAAGCTCGGCCTTCCCCAGTTCCCTGAGTTCACATTGATTCAATTCTGCGGCTCATAGCCCTGCCCCAGACAGGACCAATTCATGTCCCGGGAGGGCAGAGAGGGTGGTGGGGCCACATTTGGCCACGTGGAAGGAAGTATTCTCAGGTGAGGTCAGGACTTCTTTTGTGGGAGAGGAAGCCTGGCTTTCAGTCCTAAGGGAAGTGATTTCCCTGGTAAAGGGAAAGTGATTTTGCTGAGGCTGAAGTCTAAAGGAAGATGGAACGGTCTTTTAGGTATCTCCAGCAGACCCTCTACAGACCCGTGGTCCTGAAGGCAGAGTCCTGGGCCTAATACCCCTGTGGCAGCGGCATAGCTCAGAGCGTCCCATAGACACTGATTTTGGCCAAGGAGATGCTCTCTGTGTAGTGGCTCCGGCCTTTCTCATACAGGACGTAGAGCTGGGGAGCCTGCTCTTCTCCATCCATGCTGCCCTCCAGGGTTGCCAGGGATGAGTAGCCGCTGGGCCCTGGCCACAGCTGAACTGTCTCTTTCCGCCATGAGGTACCATTGCTGAAGCTCCAGCGCAGGGTCAGGTTCACTCCTGGGGGAGAGCAGGAGAGTCAGGGAGGGAGGATGTCTCCCCAGGCCTTGTCTAGACATAGGGCTCTCCCGGCTCACCCCCACCCATGAGGCACTCACGGAACTCTGGATGTGCTGGGTTGGAGAAGAAGACAATGCCGGAGCTGGTGACTACAGCTCCTGCAGCTACCACAGGGTCCACGAGCTCAGGGTCAAAGGTCACATCGCGGAGCCTCAGTGTATCACAGGCATCATAGCTGCGGAGGACGACCCGGCAGTGGCAGTGGTAGTTGTTCTGATTTCGGGCATTGATGACGACTGACCCATCTGGGAGCTCGTAGGGCTGAGGGAAGAGGACAGGACCTCAGGGAGGGAACAGGGCCAATGCCCCTGTCCCTGAGGGGAGCAAGGGTGTGCGGCACTGAGCTGAGCAGTCAGACCCTGGTTCTGTGTGAAATGGTGCTCTGGAGGGCAGGGATGGTCAAATGGGTAGGGAACATCTCATGGACTCCTAACCTGGCATTCATCAGGATTGAAATCATTTTCCCGCTTGGGCTGGCCGTAGGGGATCCCACTGACTCCACTCCCGTAGCGCCAGGAGGCACCATGATCATCACTGAGGAGACAGAAGACTCCATCCCGCTCCAGCGTCCCATGGCCACACACAATGAGGCGGCCCTTCCGTGGCTCCCGCTGTTTCTGTGGGAAGGAGAACTGGGTGTTGCAGAAGGAGAGTCTAGAGGCTCAGAGACAGCGAACCCACCACTTCCCAAGTGCAATCACATGTATGGTCCTCTTCAGTTCGGCCCTTGCCCACTGCGGGTTCCAGTTGGATCCCACAAACACACACAGTTTGAATTAAGAAGCTCTCCGAGGGTGTACAGCTAGACATGTGCACCGCGGGCCCAGCCACAGGGTACAAGAAAGCTTAAACTCAAGCTGTGCTCACTTGCCAAGCTGTGCACCCCAGCGCAGGCTTGTGTTTGTCCAAAGTGGGAGTGCCTTTTTCTACTTTGCGTGAGGGTATCGCATGGACTAGCACAGTCCTTTTGACAATGCCAAATGGGAAGCCAATAGCAAAGTTCCCTCCTTCCCTGATAGCGTGTTCCTCCCAGGATGCTCTGTCTTTCAAGGAATCCCACCCAAGCCAGAAAATATGACTTCAGAGGATCTTCCCCTTGGAAAGGAGTTCAGCCCCCTCCACCTATCTCCTAGGACAGAGACCTGAATACCAGAGCCGGGTCCAGGGGCAAACACTTCAGTGCCAATATCCAGGGAGAGATTCCGGGGTGTGCTCCAAGAAACACCATCATCCTTGCTCCATACCAACATGGTAGAGGCCACCTGGCAGCCAGCCTTGTGGGCACAAAGGGTGTAGAAAAGAAATACCACTCCTGTCTCAACATCGCTCACCACCGCCCCAAGGTTCAGCCCATCGGGGACATCCCCCGTCATTGACAATGAATGCTGTAGGAGACCATGTGCTGCCTGAGAAAAAATCAGAGGAAGAAACTCAGAGTGAGCACTCCGCAGGTACCCTTTCTACCACTTCCCATTAATTCCCCACCTCCTGCTAGGGACCCTAGGCCTTCCACTGGCCACAGGGTGCAATACAATCTAACACTTGCACTACCTATACCTCTTGTCCTGTTTTATTTTTCTCCATTGCATTTATCTCTTTCCAACACACAAAAATGTTTGTTTTTATACTTGTCTGTCTCCTTACAATAGAATTTAAGTCCTGTGAGGGCAGAGATTTTGGTTTGTTTTGTTCATGGCTATATTCATAAAAGCTAAAATAGGCCGGTCGTGGTGGCTGACGCCTGTAATCCCAGCACTTTGGGAGGCAGAGGTGGGCGGATCACGAGGTCAAGAGATAGAGACCATCCTGGCCAACATGGTGAAACCCTGTCTCTACTAAAAATACAAAAATTAGCCGGGTGTAGTGGCGTGCGCCTGTGATCCCAGCTACTCAGGAGGCTGAGGTGGAAGAATCACTTGAACCCAGGAGGCAGAGGTTACAGTCAGCCAAGATTGTGCCACTGCACTCCAGCCTGGCGACACAGCAAGACTCTGTCTCAAAAAACAAACAAACAAACAGAAAAAAACCTAAAATAGTGCCTGGTATAGGTATATAGTAGGTACCCAATAAATGTTTGCTGAGTGAATGTCCAAATCCTTGGTGATGCCAATTTGCAGAGCACTGTCCTAGACACTTTCCCTTCTTAGGTTCCCCCCTACCCTTCAGGGACGCAGGCATCCAGCCCCCTAAGTTCCCCTATCCTCAGGGTCCTTGGGCCCATTGGGCTGTCCACCCATCCAACCTAGTACCGGCTGTTTCACCCAGGCAACTTTATACCCTGGTCCATGGACCTCCGCAAGGCGATGAACTTGGCCCCCTCATCGGATGAGGACATTTTCCTCGCCTCAGCAAAGGCGAGGAGAGTGCCCCGAGGAGTGGCTGTGATAAGTGGGATGCGGAAGGTGTCCACTGAGCCGATCTGTTTCCCGCTCACCCACAGCAGTTGCTCCATGGTCACCAGCGGCTGCACCTGTCACGGGAAGAGGAAGGGTCAACAAAGACAAACTCAGGTTCCGATGGGAAAGGGAGGATCTAATAGGGTCCGGGATCCCAGAACAAGAAAGAGGAACCCAAAAAGAAAGTTGCGAGCAAAGCTGGCAGCTCGCAGCTGGGGGACGGACTACGAGAGGAGAAGGAGCCTTCAGGGAGGGAAGGGGACCCCAAAAGAGGAAGGGGCTCGAATGAGGAGGAAGACTGGGACCCGGAGACGGAGAGGGGTTGGGAGCAGTTGGAGGAAACGAGGTCTGGGAGAAGGAAAAGGGTCCTGTTGTGGAAAGGAGGCTTAGCCGCCCGCGTTGGAGGAGACACTAGGTGTCGACCACCTGCGCAAGTCGGGGATGGGGCTATGTGACGGGTGACTCACCAGACCGAAGTCGTTCTCAGCTCTAGACCGGGAGTCTTCCAGAGACAACAGCACCAGGAAGATCGCAGCAAACACCTGAACCCTGCAGCCTCCCCAGAAGCCCAGAATCCCCGGCCCCCAGAGTCTGCCCGGGAGCTCCGCGCTAGGTCGTTCGCCGGTCATCTCTCCCCCACAGCGGCTGAGAGCCCTGCAGCTAGATTCCGCAGGGTCGGGCGTCAGCTGACCCGGACCCTTTAAAGCGCAGACGTCACCCTTAAGCCCGCCCCCGTCTGGCGGGCCCGCCGCGCTTTCGGGGCTCTAATTGGTCTTCAAGCAGCTCATCTCCTCCCCACGTGATCACGCAGCGTCTCAAAACTTGCCTTTCCGATTGGCCCTCTTGGAGCCCGGGAGCGCGTGACCCGAACGGGAAGCGGACTGGCTGGGGTGAAGAAGGGCCCTGCACCATCCATATTAGGATTTTTGATTGGCCGCGGCATCAGGGCGTCACAGGGGCGGGGCCTATTTTAAAGAGCCCGGCGGGGAAAAAAAGACCGCGTGTAGTCGTGGAGAGAACGATTCACAGACTTACTGAGAAAACAAAATATCTTTAATAAAAGCTTTTTTTGTTTGTTTTGAAGACGGAGTCTTGCTCTGTTACCCAGGTTGGCATGCAGTGGCGCGCTCTCGGCTCACTGCAACCTCCGCCTCCCGGGTTCAAGTGATTCTCCCGCCTCAGCCTCCCGTGTAGCTGGGATTACAGGCGCCCACCACCTCACCTGGCTAATTTTTGTATTTTTAGTAGAGACAGGGTTTCACCATGTTGGCCAGGCTGGTCTCGAACTCCTTACTCAGGTAATCCGCCCGCCTCGGTCTCCCAAAGTGTTGGGATTACAGGCGTGAGCCACCGCACCTGGCCTAAAATCTTTTTTACTACAAAAATGGAGACCCATAAGGCGAAGTGAGGCTGGACGGCTGGACGGTGGGGTGGGGTGCAGTCCTGGATCAGGGCTGGAGCTCTCACTTCTTCCTCTTCTTGTTGCCCGGGGGCACCTCGTTCTTCTTGCCTAGAATCTTTAGAAGGCTCTTGGACATGTAGTAGGGCCGATCCAGGGAGCCGTCGTTCCGCTCCAGGTCTTCCACTGAGATGCAACAGAGACCGGTTAGAGCGAACCCTGGGGCCGGGAAATCGGGGACTGGGAAGCAAGCTGCCTGCCGGGTTTGGAATCCAGGCGGCACCACCACCCCTATCCCCGGGCAGGTTATGTAATCTCAGTTTCCTCATGTGAAGTGGGATCGGCAATATTATATTTCATAGAGTGATGATAAGAATTAGCGGAAAAAATGCATGTCGGTCGCTTAGGCGGAGCCTGGCAAATCCTGAATGGATGCACACTGTAGAGTTAAGAAAATCCCTTGCCACTACAGCCACCTGCTGGGAAGTCTCTCTAATGGCTTTTTTTTTTTTTTTTTTTTTTGAGACGGAGTTTCGCTCTTGTTGCCCAGGCTGGAGTGCAGTGGCAGCACGATCTCGGCTCACCGCAATCTCCGTCTCCCAGGGTCAAGCGATTCTCCTGCCTCAGCCTCCCGAGTAGCTGTGATTACAGGCATGAGCCACCACGACCGGCTAATTTTGTATTTTTAGTAGAGACCGGGTTTCTCCATGTTGGTCAGGCTCGTCTCGAACTCCCGACCTCAGGTGATCCGCTCGCCTCGGCCTCCCAAAGTGCTGGGATTACAGGAGTGAGCCACCGTGCTCAGCTTTTTTTTTTTTTTTTTTTGAGACTAAGTCTCCCCGTCGCCCAGGCTGGAGTGCAGTGGTGCGATCTCGGCTCGCTGCAACCTCCGCCTCCTGAGTTCAAGCGATTCTCCTGCCTCAGCCTCCTGAGTGGCTGGGATTACAGTCGTCCGCCACCACGCCCAGCTATTTTATTTAGTAGACACAGGGGTTTCACTATGTTGGCCAGACTGGTCTCGAACTCCTGACCTCAGGGTGATCCACCCTCCTCCGCCTCCCAAAGTGCTGGGATTACAGGTGTGAGCCACCATGTCCATCCTTCTAATGGCTAACTTCTACCGGAGATTTCCTAGGGGAAGATAGTGCAGACCTCTCCATCAGAATGCTCCTCTCGGGAGAGCCCACCAGCCTGGGGGCTCACTCTCTCCTGTCTTCCCCAAACTCCTGGCCTCAGGATGTCACCAGAAGCTCCCTCTGGTTCGTTTAGCTCACCAAAGCACTGTTTCTAGAAACATCAGATCTCAAAAAAAATGCTTGAACGGCTCAGTACTTTGGGTTTGGGGACAGGTGGCTGGGGTGTCACTTACGGAAGCAGAGGAAGAGCGTGTCCACACACATGCTGAAAACGCTGAAGAAGCCGCTGGCGATGACATAGGCCCCCAGGATAGAGGTCTGGAAGACACACGGCTCACTGAGGTTAAAGCGTTCCTTTGGGGAATTGGGGGTGCAGAGTGGCAGAGAGGAGAGTCACTCACCATGATGGGTAGCCAGTAATAGTTGAGGTGGGGGCTCTCAAAATCTTTACCCAGCCCCTGGATGCGACCGGAGAAAAAAAAAGAAGGACAGGACCCCTGTGGGAGAATTCTGGGGGGTCAGTGCTGCTCCTCTGAGACCACCTCTTCAGCTGCCCAGCACCCCACCCTCTGTCCCCACCCCCTCCTAGTTCCTTACCGACACCTCCGACCACCAGCAGCTTCCCAAAGAACAGCAGCAGGTCTGTGACTTTATCCAGGACAACCACCCTGTACCGGAAATTAGGGGAGGCTGGGGGTGAGAGGCCTGGCAATGCTGACAGTAGAATAGGCTTTGTCATTTGTGGGGACAGTGCAAAACGAAAATTGTTCACATTTCAAGATGCCAAAAGCAGAGCACTAAATCAAGTCTAGGGCCCTGCTGAGCCCAGCACGCCCATGAAGCCAGCCTTGGGTGGGAGATGGGAGGAGGGAGCCAAGGGGTGGGTAACAGCCTAACCTGACAATGTTTCGCATGAGTAGCATGAAGGCATTTTTGGCTAGACACAGAAATTCTTCCCGTAGATGGCGATCTGAGGGAGGTGGGAAGGTCAGAGTTACCAAGGTGAGCGTGCCTGGACCAAGATGGGGGTGTCTAGGCCAAAGGGCACCAGAACAAGAGGTTGCTTGCAGTGTGGCTCACCATGATGTATGCATTACGGTTTAGAAACTTGATAAATTTTTCCAGACACCAGAGGCAGCACTTGAAACAGCACATGATGCAGCGGGCTACAGGGTTCTGCACTCCTGGGAGCGAGGGAAGCTCATGTTTGCTCACCGGCCTCTTACAGCCCGTCCCTAACGGCCTTCCCCAGCTCCTGACTCCTACTCCAACTCCAGGCTCACCTCTCAGCTTATGGTCAATATACTCCAAGACGACCCTGGCTATCTGCACAAGGGTCAGGATGAGGGCTCCAAATGCCAACGACCCGGTGTGGTAACTGCAGAGGGTGTTATGTAGTCAGAGACAGCCCCAGAACCCCTGGGGCCCCCATGCTTACAATGACCAGACCCCTGCCCCATACTTACCGGAGTGTGCGGATGAAAGCAGAGAACAGGGGGAAGGTGGGGGGATGTCCTGGGGCTTGTGGAAGGCCCAGTAGAAGGAGGCAAAGGCTCCGGCCAGGACGCACTGGCCCAGGGCCAGCACCCAGTTAAGGGTCCAGAAGAGCCCCAGGACCCCATAGATTTGCAGGTTGAAGAGAGAACGTTGGACGAGGCCTGTGGATGAGTAGCCCTGGAAGACGCACATCAGCCCTGGGCACGAGGAATTCACAGGCTGGACCTGGGAGGGTAGAGAGGGATAGAGTAGGCTCAGGCTTCAGGGACCTCGGTATGAAGCCTGGTCGTTCCATTCCCAGTAGCTCCTGCCCGCTCCCAGAGTCTACAGGTGGGGAAGTAGCAGCTTCCCTTAATTGGGGGAGTCAAGTTCTGTCCAAGAGTTCCATCTCCAGGCTCAAACTCAGTGTGGTCTGCCTATTGTATGAGTGTAATCGGCTCTGTCAGTGTCAATCAGAGGGGGAATGCACTCGCTCAGCATTCCTCTCCCAGAGCAGCTTCTGCAGCATCTACCAGAACCCTTTCCAGCAAATAGAACAGGCTGGGCATTTGATGACATTAAGGAATTATTGTTAATTTTGTGAGGTGTGATAATGACGTAGTGGCTAGGCTTTTAAACAGTTCCTGTCTGTTGAGATCCATCCTGATGTATGTACTGGTGAAATGGTATGATGTCCAGAATTTGCCTTAAAAGTCTCCAGAAAAAAATTTACGAGGCTGGACACCGTGGCTCACGCCTGTAATCCCACAACTTTGGGAGGCTGAGGCGGGCAGATCACCTGAGGTCAGGAGTTCAAGACCAGCCTGGCCAACATGGTGAAACCCTGTCTCTACTTAAAATACAAAAATTAGTTGGGAATGGTGATGCCTATAATCCCAACTACTCAAGAGGCTGTGGCAGGACAATAGCTTGAACCCAGGAAGCAGAGACTGTGGTGAGTTGAGATCACACCGTTGTACTCCAGCCTGGGCAACAAGAGCAAAATTTCATCTCAAAAAAAAAAAAATTACAGGTGAGGATATGGATGAAATAAGAATAGCAGAAAGTTGAGGGTTGTGGAATCTTGGTACAGGGACTCACTGTGCTATCATCTCTACTTTTACATATGTTTCAAAATTCCTACAATAAAAAAGTAAAAAGCCACAAATTAAAAAACAACCCTTTCTAGCAAATATAACAAAAAAACATTTTTTTTTTTTTGATACAGGGTCTCACTCTGTCCCCCAAGCTGGAGTGCAGTGGCTCGATCTCAGCTCACTGCAACCTCTGCCTCCCGGGTTCAAGCAACCTTCTGCCTCAGCCTCCCGAGTGGGACTGCAGGTGTGTGCCACCATGCCCACCTAATCAAAAAATATTTTTTAAAAAGTTAAATTAATTTTTGTAGAGACAGGGTCTTACTCTGTTGCCCAGGCTGAAGTGCAATGGCATGATCTCACTGCAGCCTCAATTTCCCAGGTCCAAGTGATCCTCCCACCTCAGCCTCTTGAGTAGCTGAGACTACAGGTGTGAACCACCATGGCCTGCTAATTTTTTTCCACTTTTTATAGAGGTGGGGGTCTCACTATGTTGCCCAGGATGGGCTTGAACTCCTGAGCTCAAGTGATCTTCCACCTCAGCCTCCCAAAGTGCTGAGGCATGAGCATGAGCTACCGTGCCTGGCCAAAAATCTTGTAATTTCTGAAACTGAGTGTATGAAATTTTATAACAAAAAAATAAACCACTTTCCATGCTGTATGTAATTGTGGATTTCTGTCAGTTTTTTTTTTTTTTTGAGATGGAGTCTCGCTCTGTCACCTAGGCTGGAGTACAGTGGCCTGATTTCAGCTCACTGCAACCTCCACTTCTTGGGTTCAAGCAATTCTTCTGCCTCAGCCTCCTGAGTAACTGGGACCTCAGGTGCGTGCCACCATGCCCAGCTAATTTTTGTATTTTTAGTAGAGACAGGATTTCACCGTTTTGGTCGGGCTGGTCTTGAACCCCTGACATTGTGATCTTCCCACCTCAGCCTCCCAAAGTGCTGGTATTACAGGCTTGAGCCACCATGCCCGGCCTTCTGTCAGTCTTCACCTCTAGATCACAAGCAAGTTGAAAACAACACTCACATCATACCCGGCACAGTTGCTCACACCTGTAATCCCAACACTTTGGAAGGCTGAAACAGGCATATTGCTTGAGCCCAGGAGTTTGAGACCAGCCTGGACAACATAATGAAACCCCATCTCTTAAAAAAAAAAAAAAATTAGGCATGGTGGCATTTGCTTGTAGTCTCAGGTACTTGGGAGGCTGAGGTGAGAGGATCGCTTGAGCCTGGGAGGTCAAGGCTGCAGTGAGCCATGATTGCATCACTGTACTCCAGCCTGGGCAACAGACTGAGACCCTGCATTAAAAACGAAAAAAAAGAAAGAAAAAGAACCGCATCATTTTGGGCTTTGTATACCGAGTGCCTGACACATAGTGGGTCCTGTGTACATGTAAATAAACCTCCCCTTTTTTAATAGGGGTGGGGCTAATGCCTGCAGTACAGCTCATGGTCCCAGCTCAGACAAGGTGAAGACATGACAGGTTTGAGAAGAGTGAATTCCCAGCAGACTAGCGCCACTCCCTGGAAACCTCACAGGGGAGTTTTGGGAAGCAGCTTCTCTTCCAGGTCCGCCCCAGGGAGTCCCACCTGGCTACTACCTAGGGCTCTGTGTTCCAAGGGAGGAAGACTTAACCAAACAAAACAATCCCACCTGTTATCGAGCTCTTATCAGGTGCCCGGCATTGTACTAAGGACTTTATGTGCCCAAAGCCATGTCATCTTCTCAGCCACCCCAGGGATGGGTGTTGTGATTATGCCTATTTTACAGAGGAGTGGGGCCGAGTGTGGTGGCTCGCTCCTATAATGCCAGACTTTGGGAGGTTGAGCCGCAGCTTGGGTATCTGGCTACCTCGGGGTAACCCCAGGCATTCAAGACCAGCCTGGGCAACACAGCAGGACCTTGCCCCTACAAAAACCTTACAATTAGCCTGGTGTCACATGTTAGTAGTCCCAGCTACTCAGGAGGCTGAGGTGGGATAATTGCTTGAGCCTGGGGGATGGAGGGTACAGTGAGCTGAGATTGCACCACTGCACTCCAGCCTGGGCGGCACTCCAGCCTGGGCGACAGAGTGAGACCCTATCTCAAAATAAAATGAATAAATAAACAAACAAACAAACAGGAGTGGGCTGAGACTCAGAGGGTGAAGTGGTTGTTCGTCCTCAAGAGAGAAATGTCCTGGGGCAGGGTTGAGTAAGTTCTGGTATCCAGGCCTGGCTCTGCCTTAGGGACAGCATGCCAGCTCTCCCAGCCTCAGTTTCCCTCCCTGTATGATGGACGGCTCAACAGGAGGAGTACCATATATTCTGGGGACTGGTTCCTTCTAGCTCTGCTGGGGGTTGGGTGTGGATCTTGAATGAGTTTCTTGTCCTCTGTGGCCTCAGTCTTCTCCTGTACAATGAGGAATGTGACCTCTCCGGCCCCTCGGCCCTACTAGTCCCACCTCCGTATCCTCGCACTTCCTCTTACCGTGGGGTTGCATGATGTATTTATTGGCACGTTCTCACAGCCAGGGGAGCTGACGTTGGATGCCCAGAGCACATACTGGGGTTGCCCCGATGTAGCCAGGTACCCGGAGGGGGGAGTCAAGGAAAACATGGTCACATGAGGTCCCCACAGGCCACTCACTCCTTAGGGACCTGTTCATAGGTGCTTGTGCAGATTGCTTGCTGCACACAGAGGGCTGAAATTCAGCCTGTGTGCACTCTTTCAACTCTATTCAGGCACAGGCTGCTGTGTTTGCCCAGAGAAAGGGCACCTCTTCCAGTGACAACAAGGCTCTGTACGGGGCAAGTATTGCTTTGTTTTCCATCAACCCCAGGACTCCAAGAGGGGCTGGCTGCGTGGGCAGAGGATACAGAGCGGTCATGGCCCAGTAGGCGATGCAGATGAGGAGGAGGACAAAGGTGACCAGCGGGTAGAACATGGTCGACATCATGTGTCCCACAGCCCTGCAGGGGAGACAAGAGCTGTCCGCTGGCACCGCCCCAGCTATCCGTCTTCTCAAGGGGTTGACCCCACCTCTGCCCTCCTAGGGGCCTGCCCCACTCCCTCAGAGTGGGAGCAACTGGGGCAGTGACACTGTCTTTCATATCTGTGTCTCCAGGGCCTAGTGCAAGGCTAGGTGCTCAGTGGATAAACAGAACTGAATAAATCAGGCTCACATGACCCTTAGAGGAAACTAGACTCACAGAGAAGCCACCTGGGGCAGCTTCGGGTGGAGTAAGGGGAACATCACCCCCAAGTGTGATCCCTTGGCAGGTGTGTGTGGCAGTTCCGGTTGGGAGCAAGCTGCTGCCCCTCCTGGCCTGGATTCTCGCCATTCCACTCAGCCACCACCACTCCCACCAACCTCTCAAGAAGGCCTATGTCCTGTTCTAGGCACTCATTTAATCCTCACGACAGCCCTAGAAGGCAGGAATTATGTTACCCCCCATTTTACAGATGGGGAAACAGAGGCTCAGAAAGGCGAAGCCACAGCAGTGCTATGCCACTGTGCTATGCTTCCCTTCTCCTCTGATGCTCCCTGCCACCTCTCTAGCACCCCCGTCCTGGGTCCGCCCTGTCCTCAGCCCCATCTCCCCTCCCAGGCAGGCCCTAACTTGCTGGCCTCCTTCAGGAGGGCGATGGCGATGCGAATGCGCTGCCGCAGGAAGATGAGCAGCAGCAGCAGGACGGCTTCCAGCACGGCCAGCACGATCACTGCAGAGGATGGGCGGGCAGACCTGGGTCAGGGGACAGGGCCGGGGCGGGGCACGGCCCAGGGCAGTCCTTGGGCAGCTGGTGGCTTGGGGGGTGGGCAGGACACTCACGGGCGGCCAGCCAGGTCTCCTGCACGCTCCGGTAGGCACTGAGGTTGGTGGTGAAACCCAGCTGGGAGATGGAGGCGCCCTTGTCCCCGCAGCACTCGGTACTCTTCCCAGCAGTAGTAGATGGCGTATGCCAGCACGCCCAGCACCCCCAGGATCAGCACCAGCACCAGGGGCCCGGCCACCAGGCGCAGAAGCAAGATAAACAGTAGGCTCAAGACCAGAGCCACCCCCCAGGGCACTGTAGGCAGGGTGAGGACAGTGAGGTTCAGCCCTGGCCTTCGGATGTTTCCCCTTTCAGAGGCCCCCACTGCCTTTCCATACACCACCTAATGTCCCCACATAAGGCCTCTTTCCCTTATAAATCCTGGTGGGCTTGGAATCCATTCTGAACTCTAGCTCCTCCTCCTCTGTCCAAAGCCTGTGTTTCAGACATTGGGTGAGGGGGATAGAGGATCAGAGAGGGAAAAGGCAAGGACGCGAGAGGAGGGGAGTTTGGTGACTCACACAAGAATCCAATACCAGGAGTGGGCAAAATCTTCAAAGATCTTAACACTGATGTCTCGGGCATTGAGGCTGTCGATAAGACCGCTGTTGGGGGAGACGGAGTTAGACAGGGCTGTGGGTGGAAGGGGTGTGGCCACGATGTCGGGGGAGGGAAGTACCTACCTATCCCCTGCTCTATGGTGGTGCCACTGGTGATCCCTGGGAGCGCAGGTGGAGTAACGTTGGTCCATGGAAAGCAGCGCCCCAGAGCTGGAGGGAAGAGTCGAGCTGCTGGGTGGGGTGGCCCGGAGCTCTGCCTGGAGGGTCTCTGGCCCCCTCCCAGTCCACAGTGCCGTAGGGGAGGCAAGGGTGATGGGCTTTGCATTCCTCAGTGGGCTGCTTTTGATTTCACAGTCAAACGGCTCCTGCCCTGTGGAGCCCAGTCCATCCCCTTCCTCCCCCTCCCTGCCGCTGCCTTGGTTTGGACCCTCCTCTCTGCTGGCCTCAACTCTTAGAACACTCTGCCACCCTTCCATCTGCCCTCCACCCGAGTGGAGTGCCAGGGAGACGGTGGCACAGCCTGGACTTGGTCACTCCAGGGCTCTGGGTCCCTCTGCGACTCAGATATCTCCAGAGGCTCTGTCCCAGAGACTGTGTCCACACTCCCTGGCCAGGCTTCCAGGCCCTGCTGTCCAAGTCCAACCCATGTTCCCTTCTCCTCTATACCTTTGCATTCACTGTGCCTCTCTCTCAGGGCACTCTTTCCACCAGAAATCCCATCCATGACTCCCTCTTCAACTCCAGCTCCATCTCGCCTCCTCCAGGAAGCCTTCTGGTCTTATCCCTACCTCCCCCTGCCTACAGAGCCACTTACTGCCATCCTTGCAACAACTTTGCCAGGCAGGCTTGTTTTGTCATTTACATTCTATTTATTTATTTATTTATTTTTTTTGAGTCAAGGTCTTGTTGTGTCACCCAGGCTGCAGTGCAGCTGCACAGTCATAGCTTACTGCAACATTGAACTCCTGGGCTCCAGTGATCCTCCCCACTTAGCCTCCCAAGCAACTGGGATTACAGGTGTGCACCACCACACCTGGTGAATTAAAAAAGTTTTTTGTGCAGTTGGGGTCTTGCTATGTTGCCCAGGCTGGCCTTGAGCTCCTGGGCTCAAGCAATCCTCCCACCCCAGCCCCACAAAGTGTTGGGATTACAGGTGTGAGTCACCACACCCAGCCTATTTATTTTTTTAGAGATAGGGTCTCCCACTCATTGACCAGGCTGGAGTGCAGTGGCACAATCATAGCTCACTGTAACCTCAAACTCAAGGACTCAAGTGATTCTCCTGCCTTAGCCTCCTGAGCAGGTGGGACTACAGGTATGAGCCACTGCACCCCGCTGTCATTTTCATACAGTCTCTTTGTGAACAACTCTGATCTCTTCGCCTAGAATGTAGCTGAAGCAGGGAGCAGTTGTTATGTTCCCTGCCTCTGTCCCCAGCACCTGGCACATAGTAGGTCCCCAGAACACTGATGGTCTCACTGCAAGGCCACATAACAAGAGAAAAATGAAGACCTGATGCTAATTCCAATTTTGCCACCAACAAGCTATGTGACTTTACTGTCTCTGGCCCAGTTTCTTCATTCGAGCAAGAAAAACATTGGAGTACATGATATCTGAGGAAGGAATTTGTGCTCTCACCTGGAGCAGAGGGGGAGGAGGAAACTGGGGCAGAGTTCCTGTTGCAGGCTTGTGATCACTTTCTGTGGCAGGAAGTGGGGGAAAGGACAGACAGACACACAGACACAGAGCAGGATGCAGCGGGTCCCCTCACCACCACCATGGGGCTCAGCCTGTCCCACACTCCCCCAGGAAAGCCAACCTGGTGATTATCTACCCAACTCCCTCCTCCCACTTGTGCCCACCCTGGGCCCTCCTGGGTGACAGTGATGAAGTTAGGGGCGATATTCACCATATTCCAGGGTACCCCTGGCAGACAAAAGTTCCTGTTTTTTGTATAGAAGACTTCCCCGACAGTCTGCGAGAACTGGCTATTTTCCACAGTCCACTGGGCCTCTGGGCAGGAGGACACACACACCTGGGCGCGGAGAGACTGCTAAGGGGCTGGAACTTGAGACCCTGGGTGAGATCTGGGGCAGAGGCAGGGCCCAGGCTCTGACCTGGGGTGTGGGACACTGTAAGCCATTCTCAGCCACTGAGATGATGTTGGCGGATAGGATGCAGCTGAAGATGTTGAAGTACAGGAGATACGGCTTATCTCTGTGGGGAGGGGGAGGACACGTGCATCAAGGCCTGGTCAGGTGTCGGGGGGAGGGGGAGGGACCACTAGGTTGGTTTCTCAAGAGAATAGTGGGCCTAGCACGGCCCAGACCAGTCACCCCCAGCTCCTATCCCTAGTTCAGCTGGGGAGGTAGGGAGACACCTAGAAGATCTCTCAGAGTAATTCAGCATTGCAACAGCTGACAAACGGCTCAGAGCATGAACTTGGAGCTGCATGATTTCATATCATCTTTACGACCTTGAGCAAATCACTTGTTCTTGGTCTTGATTCTACTACACATTAAAAAATAGTGCCTGCCTCATGAGATTTCAATGAGCTTGTGTGTGTAAAGTTTACTGCCTGCCTGGAACATAGGAAATGCTATATAAATATTACAGGTTTTATTACTTATTGGACATCTGCATGTGAAGACTGTTGGCATTGCTTCTGGAATCCTCCTTGAATTTCAGATAAGGAAATCAAAGCTCAGAGATGTTGAGTAACTTGTCCAAGGCCACACAACCAAAGCTTGACCCAGTTGGGGATCCAAACACCGATCTCTGAACTGTAAAACTCACGCACTTAACACGACTCTCCACTGCCTCCCGTTTCTGGGGGGGGGACTCAGGAAGCTAACTGTCCAGGAACGGTTCTGAACATGGCCTGGAGTGGTCAGATTCAGGGAGGCTGAGGTGGGGTGGGGACAACAGGGGAAGGTTGTGGAAGAGCATGGACAGGGCTGGAGCCTGAGTTGGGGGGTGTCTCCTGCCCTCCTCCTTCGTACTTACTTGTTCTCCCCCATGCCACAGTAGGCCCCAGTAGAGTTCCTGGGGTAGAGGACTTGCCGAGGGTCTCCATACACCCAGGCTGGAGACAGAGGCACAGATGAGTCACTGGAGGGCAGGGAATTAGTGGGGCAATTATGGGAATGGTCCCTCCCTGGGTTACTGCCCCCACCCACTACCTGGGCTCCGAACACCGGGAAACTCACCCACAATCCCCACCACGATGTAACCTACAATAAAGAGCAGGAAGAGGACGCAGCAGATGACGTCTGTGCAGCTCCTGAGAGAGAAATAGGAGTCTGAGCTAAGGAGACTTGGGAGGTGGGGCTTATGGTCTCAAGGGGTCAAGGGTTAGAGAGTTGGGGGGATGCTGGAGTGTGGGCATCAGTAGGCTTTATTTTTATTTTTATTTTTTGTGATGGAGTTTTGCTCCATTGCCCAGGCTGGAGGGCAATTGCGTGATCTTGGCTCACTGCAACTTCTGCCTCCCAGGTTCAAGCGATTCTTCTGCCTCAATATCCCAAGTAGCTGGGACTACAGGTGCATGCCACCACGCCTGGCTAATTTTTTGTATTTTTAATAGAGACAGGATTTCACCATATTGGCCAGGCTAGTCTCGAACTCCTGACCTTGTGATCCACCTGCCTCAGCCTCACAAAGTGCTGGGATTACAGGTGTGAGCCACCACACCCGGACTGTTTTTATTTTTTTATTTTGAGACAGGATCTCACTCTATCACGCAGACTGTAGTACAGTGGCGTGATCTCGGGTTTACTGCAACCTCTGCCTCCCAGGCTCAAGCAATTCTCCTGCCTCAACCTCACGCATAGCTAGGATTACAGGCGTGTGCCACTACCAACCGGCTAATTTTTGTATTTTTAGTAGAAAAAGGGTTTCACCATGTGGCCAGGCTGGTCTTGAACTCCTGACTTCAAAATGATCCACTGCCTTGGCCTCCCCAAAGTGAGGGATTACAGGCATGAGCCACCGTGCCCGGCCCAATTTTATATTATTTTATTTAGAAAACCTAGTCAGGCACAGTGGCTTATGACAGTAATACCTGCTACTTGGGAGGCTGAGTCAGGGGAATTCCTTGAGGGCAGGAGTTTGAGACCAGCCTGCGCAACATGGTGAGATTCCCATCTCAAAGAAATTAGCCTGGTGTGATGGTGCGTGCCTGTAGTCCCAGCTACTCAGAAGGCTGGGCAAGAGGATCACTTGAGCCTAAGAGGTTGAGGCTGCAGTGAGCCCCCATCTCCAAAACACAAAAAGAAAGAAAGCTTTTTTTTTTTTTCTGAGTGGGTAAACTTTCTTCTGAGGTTAAAGACAGAAAAGCACACAACTCGAAAGGGCTCCACTGGGTAGTTTTTCCCAACGCACACACTTGTGTAGCGGGCATTTAAGAAACAGAACATCCCCCCCAGAACCGGGAAACCCTGGATGCCTGCTCCAGACACAGCAATCCGTGCAGGGCACAACCCTCCTGGGCAGGAGTTTCCCTTTTTCACAAGTTTCTTACTAATATTTTAGCAAATACAAAGTAAATATTGGATTCCACACCGCACCCACCACCCCCAGCAGCCCCCAGAGAAGTGCCCAGAACTCACCTGTTCTTGATGGGGCCTCGAAAGGAGGGGTCGTATTTGACTGGCTTCCCTGAGGGGTGTGGGAAGGGGTGTGGAGGGTGAGTCTCTCTCTCTGCGTATCTTGTCCTGCTGAGTCCTCCCAGCCCCAGGACACTACCCAGGCTTCAGGTGTTTGGAGGGAGATGGACTAGGGCAGGACTGGCAGGAGGGGGAAAACTGGAAGCAGGAAGGGTAGGATCCAGGCCTGGTCAGCAGCTCAGCAGCTCCCTGGGAACTCCACCCAGGCGGCCACAGGGAGGGGAAGGAAGGCCTTTGTAGTTTCCGGCTCACACCTCAAGGCAGTCAGCCTGGGAAATGGCCTTGGTCCCCTGCCCACCCTGGCATGGTTCCCCTGAGTCTCCCTCCAGCTGGGATGTGGGACTCCCGGTGGCTCTCATGCCCTCATCCTCAGTCCTCTCTCCTCCCTAATCCTTCCCCAGGAAGCACACAGACCCGCAGCCCCTCAGGGAGGTCATAGCCTCTTCCCACATTTGCGCCAGGCTCTACCCTACACTCTGGCTTAAGGCTGTGGGGGAAAGAAATTGGAGCCAAAGAGGTCAACCCCAGCAGAGCCTGGGGAGGGAGGTGGCCCTGTACATCCTCACTCTGGTGGGACCTCAGTCCCCTGGCCACGGTGTGCTCCAGGCTCTGGGCCAGCAGTCAGAGTGACACCTGAGTCCGGCCATAGAGATTGCAGACACGTTGAGTTCCTGGTCCTCCCTGAGTACACACACAGGGAGGAGGGGTGCTGGGCAGTCAGGGTTCCCTTGTGGGCACTGAGGAGGGAGGGTGAGGGCTGGGCAGGAGTCTGGGAAGGGGCGGGTGGGGTCCACTCTCCCCAGGTTGCCCTGGACTCTGTCCCCTCCATGGCTCATGGACAATGATTGACCTGAAGCCGCTCCAGGAAGTCTACTCGGGAGTCCTCACTGCCGACTCCCCCTGTGCCCCAAGGGACTCAAGCCTCTCCTCAAGGAGGCCCCTCCTGGGGGTTCCCTCCCTTTCAGACCAGAAGCTCAGACCTCAGAGTCTCAAGGGGCCACCGCAGGTGAGTCCCCAGCCTTCACTGCTCATGAGGATCTGGAGGCTGGTCCCAGCTTCTCTCCTCAGAACCCCAGCCCCTGTTCCTTGCAGAGATTCTGGAAACAGGCTCCCTGCCGTTTCTCCCCCTCAGGCCTTACCCCTCACAGGAACCCCAGGGGCCCTGGCCTATTCCTCAAGTACCCCAAGACCAGCTCCTGCTCCTAGCTCCTCACAGAGACCCCTAGGCAGGTCCCCAGCCCCTTTCCACAAAGACCCTCAGCCCCAACTCCTCTTAGGGACTCCCAGCAGAACCCACTCCCCCTGCCACTTCTCCCAGAGACCCTGGCAGGCAGAGCCCACCCCCACTCAGGGTCCCCCTCACCCCTCACAGGGAGCCGGCAGGCCACAGGCAGCTTTCCCTCAGGGACCCAGAGTCCAGGCTGAACTTCCTCCTCCTTACAGGGACCCTAGCCTCACCCGCCACAGGTTCTGCAGCACGGGACACTCCCAGCCTCCTGCCCCATTCTGCTCAGGGCCCCAACTGGCCACCTTCCCTCCTGGCTTCCCAGGGCCCTGCCCTCAGGGACCCAGAGTCCAAGCCTGAAATCCCCCTTCTCCTCCCAAGGACCCCAGCCCCAACTCCTCAGAGGTACCCAGCTCCACTCCCCCACGGGCTCCCCCAGCAACAGCCCCAGCCCCAGCCCCAGCCCCCGAGCCCCATCCTCCTCGCAGGACCCTGACTCCCCTCCCTCCATGGCTCCCCGGTTCCCGGGCCCTCCCCTCAGGAGCACAGGACTTTCCTTAGTTCCTCTCCCTGGAGCCAGCCCCAGCCACTATTCCCACAGCACCTGTCTTTCCCCTCCCTCTGCAGGGTCCTGGGCCTCGCCCCAGCCTCACCGTAGGCCTCATCATCCTCGTCCTGCTTTCCTCCCATGGCTCAGTCTCCGGAGTGATTGGAGCCCTGGAGACCTGGCGTCTCACCTGCTGCCTGCCCCGCCCTCCCCATACGTCACAGCCCCACCCCGCCTGTGGTCCCCGACACACTCTATTTCCTTCTTCTCAACTCTATGCTCAGCGGGAAGCTGCAGCCTGGGACAGGGGCTCAGAGCTATTTCCTGGGGGCACTTCGGACCACAGTGTGAAGGACCTGGCATGCCCTGATAAGAAAACGCTTCATGATCTTGCAAACTGCCTTACCTGCCGTACACTGCTAACACACTCCTGCCAAAGATTAAAGTGTGGAAATTGGCTTTTTTTTTTTTTTTTTTTTGAGATGGAGTTTCGCTCTTGTTGCCCAGGCTGTAGTACAATGACACGATCTTGGTTCACTGCAACCTCCACCTCCCAGGTTCAAGCGATTCTCCTGCCTCAGCCTCCCATGTGGCTGGGATTATGGGGGCCTGCCACCACGCCCAGCAAATTTTTTGTATTTTGAGTAGAGACGGGGTTTCACCTTGTTGGCCAGGCTGGTCTTGAACTCCTGACCTCAGGTGAATTCACCGGCCTCGGCCTCCCAAAGTGCTGGGATTACAAGTGTGAGTCACTGTGCCTGGGAAATTGGCTCTTTATAATCCCTCCACTGGATTTTCATGGTGGCTGCCCGAACCTCCCACCCCACCGGCACCCTGCACTGGCTGTCACATCAGCCACACCCATCCAGCCTGCTTTCCATCCCTTTCTGGCCCTTGAACCCACCTTCCCTCTGGCTGAGTATGCTTCCTCCCCACCCCAACACAACAATCGCAGTGTATTATTACCAAACCCAACATTTATTGAGAACAAAAGGAACCAGTTGGCATAGAGGCCCGACTTCAATTCATCAAACTTCAACTGAGGATGGGGAACAGGGGGGTGGCCCTGAAGCTGCCCTCCCAGGGAGGAACCAGCTCTGGGAGGGAGGGGGCTGTCAGACCTCCAGGGCCTGGCTGGGGTCTCTGGTCAGGAATGTGTGAAGGGGTGGTGGGGGAGAGAAGATGGCAGCACCCCCAGGCATGGGCTGCGAGCAGCTGGTGGCAGAGGAGGCAGCTGAGCTGTGGCCATCCATGCTGAGGAGGATGAGTGTGGTCCGTTCTCAGGTGTTGACAGGGGGCAGGGAGCCGAGCTCGGGCAGCAGCTCGGGGTGCGGGTCCAGGCGGGCCAGACGGCTCTGCTCTAGGGCAATGGCTCGGCTGAGTGCTTGCACTTCTCAGAGCCACACTGGCAGGTGAAGTATTTGCTTTTGATGTCCCAGAAGCGGTCGCCATAGTCAAACCTGTCAGAGGAAAACAGGAGCTTGTGGGACCTAGACCCAGCCGAGAGCCCACCCCAAAGACCCTGTGGATCGCACTCGCTAAGAGGGACCCTGCACCCACCCCATGTTCTCCAGATGCGCTCTGAGCCCCTTGTATGTTCTATGGACTTGCGGCATCAGCACTGCCTGGGACTTGTTAGAAATGCAGAATCCTGGGCCCCATCCCAAACCTACTGAATCAGAATCTCTGGGAGGCTCAGAACTGTTTCACCAAGTCCTCCAGGAGATACTTATGTACACTGAAATCTGAGAAGCTCTGCACTAATCCATGTCTGGACACCAGGTACACACCAGCCTTCAGGTCCCAGGTTTGCTGCATCTCGAAGCCCTGGCAGAGCCCCTAGAGACCCCTGGAGTCTCACCCTAGCTCCTCCCCAGTCCGGATGTCTCGGGAACTGAAGAAGGCGATGCGTGGAAATCGCAGGTCTTGGTGCAGCATGAAGACCCGGACGGGAATGATGTTGGGGGTCACACAGGTGGTTGATGAAGCGGCTGATGTTGCCATAGTAACGGGCATCAATGCAGTACACCTCTCCGTCCTGGGGGGGGGGGAGGATGGCACTCTTCACATCTCCCCCCCCCCCACCCTGCTTGCCAGATCGCCCTCCCCAGCCACTGACTCCCCAGTCCCCTCCTCCCCAGGTTTCCATTTGCTGACTTCTCAGGGGTTCCTGAAAGCCAGCCCTGGGGAACAGCAGGGTAAGGAGGGTTTCCCTGCTCACCTTGTTGTCTAAGTCGAAGAGGTAAGAATCATCCTCTCTCACGTCGGCCTCAGCATCAGAGATCAGCTCCCCGACATACCTGTGGGACAGGAATCCGTGGTTCTGAAGCTGTGTGGGCTCTTAGGAGGTGGCTCCAGGCCCCGTATCTCCTCACAAGCCCGTGGAATCTGGAATAGGCAGGGCTGGCAGGTGTAGGCGAGGGAAGGCCTGGAGCAGCAGTGGTGGAAAGGGCAGCATTCCAGGCTCGACAGAGGAAGCCTCCAGTCAGCACAGCGACAGACGCAAAGCTCTGTGGTTAAGGGGATTAGTGTGCAGGGGCAGTTGGCCTGGGTGGGGAAGTTCGGGTTCGGACACAGAGAGGTTTGCGTACTAGGAGCCACCCAGCAAGAACGGGCAATGTAGGACAGGAGAGGGGTCAGGGCTGCAGGAAGAGCCAGAGATGCAGGAGTGGCAAGGAGCTCAGGGCATGAGTGCGGGCGAGAGCACCTACATCTGGACACCAGAGGGAGGAGAGGAGTCAGCTGCCTAAGGAGGGGTGAGCAGACGCCAGGAGATCGAGGCACATGCAGACAACGTGGGGTGGGGAGTGACTGTCAAGAGACAGCTTCAGCAGAGTGGGAAGGGCAAAGGCTGATTTTGGCAGGGACAGGCAGTAGAGTGGATGGTGGGGAAACTGAGGCCCAGCAGGAGGGAGCTGCTTGCCCGAGAATTTGAGACGACATGATGGAGAGAAACTGGATGGTCTCTTGAACAGGCAAGTAGGGCTAGAAGACTGTATTTTTTAAAGGCCAAAGGATGGCCGGGTGCGGTGGCTCACGCCTGTAATCCCAGCACTTCAAAGATAGAGGCAGGTGGATCATCTGAGGCCAGGAGTTCGAGACCAGCCTGGCTAACACGGTGAAACCCCGTCTCTACTAAAAATACAAACAATTAGCTGGGCGTGTGGCACGTGCATGTAATCCTAGCTACTCAGGAGGCTGAGGCAGGAGAATTGCTTTAACCCGGGAGGTGGAGGTTGCAGTGAGCTAAGAGCCACCATTGCACTCCCTCCAGCTTGGGCATTGAAAGGAAAACTCCATCTCAAAAAAAAAAAAAAATAAATAATAAAAAAATAAAGGCCAAAGGAGACCAAGGTGAGACTGAGGGGTGTGGGATGGGAGCTAGGAGAAAGGGGGAGATTACAGATGCTGGGCAGAGAAAGAACTGATGGAGAGGGACAGGCCCTTGAGGTGGTGGACAGAAAGGTAGCTGTTATCACCTCCACTCCACAGACAAGAAAAACAAGGCTGAAAGAGGTTAAGTAACTTGGCCAAGGACATCCAGAAGCAGAGAGAGGCTCAAACCCAAGTCTGTTTGTCTCCCCAAACTGGCACTTTCCCTAGCTAGGAAGGGCGAGGAGAAGGTGGAGGGGAAGGCAGAGGGTGGAGGTGGAGGGGAGGGAGACACAGGCTCTGTGGTCTGGGCAGAGTGGAGGCAGGCGCCATCCTCAGCTGCGGGGATGGGGGTCAGAGGAGGCTGGCTGGAGAGTGGCCAGATGGAGACATGTGACCCATCAGGGCAGGGGGCTGAAAGGGAGGCCTGGCAGTCAGCAGTGGGTGTGTGTCCCCTTCCCACCAGATGTCAAGGTGCTCCTGGTGACTTACTCGCAGATGAAGGTTCCCTGTGGGATGGTCTGCAGGGGCGCGGACCCCCCAGCCCATCTTGGCTGTTCGGTAAAGCTGTAGCCGAACCCTGGGGGTAGGAGAGAGGGCACTGTTGGATGGAGGCCCTGGAAAAGCCCCAGGGACAGGGAGGAAGGGGTGAGGTGTGGGGGGGGGGGGGGGAGGCGGGGGGAGAGAGAGAGAGAGAGAGAGAGAGAGAGAGAGCGAGAGCGAGCAAGCTGTGGAGCAGGGCCTCACTTGATGCCACTCTGTACGACCCGGTTCTTGCAGTTTCTCCAGCAGAAGCATGCCTGGTTACACTCGAAAATCAGTGGGGGCTCAATCTTGTTAAATTCCTGGAGCAATCGCCCATCCTGGGGTGCAAAGGAAGGGGAAGACAGTGGTTTCTCTGTGGGGGCTACCTCAGCTGCCCAGGAACCCCAAGACTCTACAGAAAATCCACCACTGAACCCAACCCAGAGACAGGTAAGATGGGATTGGGGAGGCCACACAGACTCTGAGATCCCAGAGCAGGAAATGCACGAGCATCATCCCTGATTTGCATAGACCTGGGCACACGCCCATTGCTGTCACAGTGATATCCCAGGATTCCCAGGCCTTGCCGAGTCCTCTCAGATACTTCTCCCACAGGGCAGGAGGTGAGGGACAAGGTCCCAGGGAGCTGGCCTGTTGGAGGCTGGCTCCTCTGAAGGAGAGGCCAGGTGTCTGTGGCCGAGGTGAGGGGCACGCACCTTGTCATACCAGCACCGGATGCTGAGTTGGCCGCACAGGCAGTTGGAGCTGGAGCAGTCGTCCACACACGTGCAGTGCTGGGGCGAGGAGGCAGTGGTCAGCTTAATCCCACGATTGGCCTGGGCCCCTCTACTCTCAGTTCCCCCGACCCCCTAACCACTGTTCTTTTCTTTGGGGTCCATGTTTTACAGCATCGGTGGTGATGGTCCTAGGGTGACAGGTCATTAGTATGTTGCTCATGGTGGTGTCCCCAGGGCTACTGGGAGCTCATATGACACCTTCCTGTGACACAGGAAAGGATCCCTCCCCTGGGGTGGATGTGACCCCACATCAGGGCTCCCCTGTCAGCCAATACTCCCTTGGCGAGGTGGCCTTGTTGGTTCAAAGCTTGTCCAGCTGTACCTGGCAGCTCTCAGTGTCCTTCTGGGGAGGCCTGGGGCCCCCACTCACCTGCAGATGGGTGATGTTCCGGTCGATGTTCATGGTGGACGTCTCGCAGTTTTCCGAGATGTACTTGTAATCCTCCGGGCAGGGCTCCCCGTCCACACCGTTGACACAGGGAATGGGCACGTTCTCATAACCCCGAGCCACATCCCTGCAGAAGATGGGGAGAAGGGGCTGGGAGGCTGGAGAGGGGGGTGAGGGGCTACTCCAGGTACAAGGAGAGAGTTGAGGAGGTTCCTGGGCCTGGGGCAGGGGGGGTAAAGTTGCCAGGTGAGATGCAGGACAGTTAGTTAATACGGAATTTCAGATAAACGAGAAATAGCTTTTTAGTACAGTATGTCCCCAAAAATTCCATGAGACATTCTTGCACTAAAAAAGTATGCATCTGTGCCTCTGAAATTCCAGTTTAACTGGGTGTCTTCTATTTTCATTTGCTGTATCTGGCAACCCTAGTTGGGAGGGGGCCTGTGGGTGGTTCTGGGGATTCAGTGGTGCATGGGGGAGGGGCCGGGGAATGTGAGGATGCAATGGAGCCTGCAGAGGGGCAGGTGGAGAGGAGGCGGTTGTGGGTGTGGAGAGGGACCCAGGGCTCACCGGCAGATGATCTTCTCTGTGCGGATGGCCCGATTTCCTACCCCGAGTCGGAGCTTGCGGTTGAGTTGAAGCGCAAACCACACGTCGGAGCGCTCAGGAGTCAGGTCCCATGCCGTGTCCCCCTCCTTGTTCCGCAGCTCAGGGTTGGCTCCACGTGACAGGAATAACCTGAAGAGGGGGACAGGATGCCCAATGTGGGGTCTGAGGTTGCAAGAAGTGGCAGCAGGGGTATGAAGGGCAGGGCAGGGGCTCACAGCACGCAGTCATGGTAGCTCTCCCCGAGCTGCAATGTGCAGAGGCGTGTCCCCGTGGTAGTTGACAGCATGGAGATCGCAGCGCGCATTCAGAAGGACTTCGGCGATGGCGGCGCTGCCAGTGAAGGAGGCCCAGTGCAGGCAAATGTTCTCTTCCTGTGGAGGTAGGAGGGGGAATGGATGACGTGCAGGCAGCTGGGCCCTTGAATCCAGCCTCCACCTTGCTCAGGGGCCTGGAGCTGCCCTACCTCAACCAAACTCACTCACGTTGTCAGTGAGGGTGACGTCAGCACCCCGCGTCAATAGCATGCGGATCACCTCGATGTGCTTGTGCTCTGCAGCCCAGATGATGGGCGTCCACCCACCACTGTCCTGTGGGTGGGAAGGGAGTGAGGATGGGGCAGCTGGCCCTGCTCACCAAAGCAACAAATGGTTAAGATTCGCTGTGTGTGTGAATCCCCGCTCCACCACTCACAAGCTGTGGGACCCTGGGTAAGTCTCTTAATGTCTCTGGCTCGAAGTTTCTTCATCTAAAAAATGCGACTAGTAGGCCAGGCGCAGTGGCTCATGCCTGTAATCCCAGCACTTTGGGAGGCTGACACGGGTGGATCATGAGCTCAGGAGTTCAAGACCAGCCTGGCCAACATGGCGAAATCCCCGTCTCTACTAAAAATACAAAAACTAGCTGGGCATGTTGGTATGCACCTGTAATCCCAGCTACTTAGAAGGCTGAGGCAGAATTGCCTGAACCTGGGAGGCGGAGGTTGCAGTGAGCCAAGATCGTGCCACTGTACTTCAGCCTGGGTTACAGAGTGAGACTCGGTCTCAAAAAAAAAAAAAAAGGAAAAAAAAAAAGAAAAAAAATTTCCTAAGTCTGTCCACTCCAAAGTCCTAGAAGCAGTGACAACCTAATAGCAATAAACACTCCTAGGTACACAGATCGTATTCTCTAAAAAATGTTTCCAGGCCAGGCACGGTGGCTCAAGCCTGTAATCCCAGCACTTTGGGAAGCAGAGGCAGGCAGATCACGAGGTCAGGAGTTCGAGACCAGCCTGACTCACATGGTAAAACCCCAACTCTATTAAAAATACAAAATTTAGCCAGATGTGGTGGCGCGTGCCTGTAATCCCAGCTGCTCAGGAGGCTGAGACAGGAGAATCGCTTGAACCTGGGAGGCGGAGGTTGCAGTGAGCGAGATCAGGCCACTGCACTCTAGCCTGGGCAACAGAGTGACTCCATCTCAAAAAAAAAAAAAAAGTCTCTTGTACAAAGGAAGCAGTTTCTTGGATTCCATTCTGAGTCTGGGGCAGCAAATGCGCTGAAGGGTCAGGATGCTGTCAAAGGCCAGTGGGTCATGTCACAGCCACAGGGCCCTGCTTCAAGGGGCTTCTCCTGGACGAAGATGGAATAATTCAAAGACTGAGAAGAATACCAATAAATGACTAAAACACATCCAGTGTATGACAACCCAAGAGTTAACAAAAGCCTCACTGGACACTTGCAGAGATTAAGGCAGGAACTGAGTGTTCTGAAACTTGATAAAGAGAAAGAGGCAAAAGAAAAAAAAAAGAGAGAAAAGAATGAAGAGAAATACAAATGAGGAGGAAGAAAGCAATGGGGACAACACGAGCAGCATGAGACAGAGTGAGAGGGCCAGAGGTCTGACATAGGAGAAAGGGGGCCCAGAGCCTGAGGCCCAGCCAAGGAACACAGGCACCAGGGACCTGGAGGGGCTGGGCTGGGTGGACTGCTGACCTGGGCGTTGACGTCCACCTGTCCCGTGCTCAGCAGTAGGCTGACCATCTCCCAAGTTGCCGATTTTGGCTGCGTGGTGGAGGCAGGTGGAACCGTCCTCCTCCTGAGGGAGACATGGGCAAATGAGCCTCCGGCTGCACCCCAAACCTGGTCCCTGACTCTGGGGGCCATGCCCTGCTGCCCGCGCGTGCACCTTGCTATAGACGCAGCCGCCACGCTGCACCATGTAACGGGCCACCTCCAGGTGGTTGTTCACCACGGCCTCCATCAGTGGCGTCCGCTGCTGTTTGTCCACTGCATTTATGTTGGCTCCAGCCTGTGAGGAGGGGGCAGGAGGGCTGGCACCAGGGAGGCACGGGGCAGGGGGAGGGGTCTAAGGGCCTAGTCAATGAGGCATGGGCCCGTGCTGACCTGCAGCAGCACATGGCAGATCTCCACGGAGCCCTTCTGGGCGGCTGCATGCAGGGGCGTACGCTTGCTCTGCTGGTCGCTCTGGAAGTTGGGGTCCAGGTTGTCCACTGCGGGGAGAGCCCGCCACATCGGGAGAGGGAGGGACAAGCGGTAAGCAAGCTAGGGGGCAGGTGGCATTTCTTTCAGGAAGGCTTCTCAGGCCCCAAGCTGGGTCAGGGCCCCTCCTGGCATTCCGAGCTTGCCTCCACCACGGCATTTATCAGAATAAGGAGTTAAAGGCATCAGCTCTGCCCGAATTCAAACCCTGCCTTGTCTCTCAGTACCACTGCGCACTGTGCAAGGTCCCTAACCTCTCCGTGCCAAGGCTAACAAGTGTAAGCACTCGGAACAGGACCCAGCACCTATGAGTCACCACTGTCCCCATCGTCACGGGTTATATGTGTCTTTTCCCCCACCACACTAAGTCCTTCAGGGCAAGGACTGTGTCCTCCATGACTGTCCTCCTGGCCCTGCGCCCAGTGCCTGGTATACACATGGAGCTTGGTCAAGGTCTGCTGAAGGAATGGGCGGCACTCACACAGCATCAGGATCACCTTCTGCAGCTCGCCCTGCTTTACGGACAGGTACAACTGCCGAGGGTGGAAACGGAGCTCTTCCGCCTGCCAAGGGAGCATGGGAGTGGGGAGAGAACGGGGGCTCCTCAACTCCAGCGTCAGCCTCAACGCCGCTGCTGTGGCTGACCAACTCCCCACTCACCTCTCTGACTCCTGGATGACCAGCGCCTTTTCCAGGGCCTCCCGGCCTGGCCCCAGTGGCAGCCCCACAGCGGAAAGGCAGCCCCCATTGGGCAGGGTCAGGGAGGGTCCTGAGCTGTCGATGGTGTCGGCCAGGGGATCGCAGGGTGGACGCCGGGGCTCCCCCATGGCCTCGCATCCGGGCGCTGTGGAAGAAGGAGCTCATGTCCAGGAGCAATAGGGGTGGGGCAGGGAACAGACAGTAGAGAAGCAGAAAGCCAGTACCTGGGCTGGGAAGTGTCCGCTCTCCCGGGGGCATCCTGGGACAGGGGTGGGGGTGCAGGAGCTGCAGTGCCGGCCGGTGGGGTCACCCCGTCACCCCGGGGGATGGTCACCTCCTGAGCCTCAGAAGCATCCTCCCCCACAGTGGGGACAGAAGACCATCCCATTCAGCTGGGACACACAGGCCTTGTGGAAGCGGTGGGCCACGCCGAAGTGAGGGTGGCACTCCAGGAAGGTGCCCTGGGAGCAGGGAAACGATGTGGTCAGGTTCCTGAGGCCCCCTCTGTTATGGGGCATGCTACCAGACTATCCCAGTGGTCGGTCACTCACCGCCGTGCAGAAGTAGCCGCAGCCGGGGCAGCAGTGGTGTTGACCATGCGGGCGCGGTGGGTCTCACAGAGCACCATCAGGGCCACGCGGCTGGATGGCCTCATGGTCTCCCCGCTTGAGGATGGCGGCGTTGCAGCCCGACAGCTGTGCGCAGTGAGGATGGGCGAGAAGAGAGGGTGAGGCTAGGGTCCAGGACTGGATGCCCTGGCACCTCTCCCACCAGCACACGGCCCCACCTCTCCGTCCACACTCTCCGTGGCCATGCACTTATGCCCTGCCCTCTCGCTGATGCGGTCAATCTTGGGTGCCTCCATGCGGCAGCTGCACAGGGGCAACTCCTCAAACCCGCGCTCCGTCTCCAGCGAAGATGTGTCATTGGACACCCCTTGGACGGAGGAAAGAGGAGCTGAGGGAGGCCCTGGATCTCACCCACTGGGACCCCTGGCAGGTCCTCTCACTCCCACCCTACCTCACCTCCCATGCCCCAGAACCCTCAAAGCCTGGCCACGGACACCCTGGCTCTGGCGTGGTTCCCCTCCTCCCCTTTCCCTCCTGCCCTGAGGTCACCCCCTAGTGGCTCCCTGTCCCGGCAATTGGCAATTACCAGCGTGGTTGGGGGGAGAGGGTCCCCCTCGCTGGGCAGCTCCAGGGACCCCAGAGGGACCTCCATGTACTCACTGGGGCCTGAGGAGCCCACACCATTCACTCCTGACACAGAGACAGAGAGAGTGAGAGTGCGAGCTCACAGGTACCTGGACGCGTGGGTACATGCAGGTGGACATGCGAGAGCGTGTGTGTGCGTGCACGCACTCTGGGGGATGGGCGGGGGCTGAGGAGGGCACCCAAAAGCAGCAGAGCCTCCTCACCTCGTGGCTCCTTGGCCCTCGGAGGCTCTCGCTTGCGCCGTTTCCGAGATGGCTTCACCCATGGGCTGTCTTTCGCCATTTCTTCTTGGCCTTGCGCCGGCCACTGGAACCACTCTGGGGAGGGGGAGGAGGAGTAGTTAGGAACCCTCACCCCCAGGGCTCCCCCGCAACACCTTCAGGACCAGACATCCGGCCCTACAGTCTCCCCGCTCCTCTGGAGATGTCAGCCTCCATCTCTTACCCTATCTGACTCATTCCCCCGACTCCTCATCTTCCTCCTCTTCTTCCTCTTCCTCCTCCTCTTCCCTCCTCTTCTTCTTCTTCCTCCTCTTCTTCCTCCTCCTCTTCACTTAGTTGTTCAGTTAGAGCTTCAACTTCCGACTGGGAGAGAGGCAGAACAGGACATATCCAACCCCCAGAACTCAGACAATGAGGTGGATGAAGAAAACCACCACCACCCTTGCTGTCTCCCACTACCCATGATGGTTCCTGGAGAAGATGAGTGTGGGTAGGAGAGGAGACAAGGGGCTACATAAAGAGAGGGTGTGTGGAATGTTACACAGCAGTGAAAAAGGTGCCGCAGTTACAGACAGCAGTGTGCACAGGTCTTAGTAATAAACATTAGGTTAAAAAATAAAAAGCAAGTACCAGAAGATAAACATAAAGTTTAATACCCCTTTTATGACGTTCATCAACAGGCAAGACCACCAATGGTTGCTAAAACCGCTAGACACAAAGTTCATGAGAAACTTTAAATGAAAGGTTCAGGCTGACGTCACCTGAACCCACTGGTCAATCTTATTGCTAACAAGAAAAATGAGCAGATGCTCCATGCATCCCTATGTGATGTGGCCTGAAGCACTCGCACCCACTGTCAGGTCTTCTTGGTACCTGAAGTGATTATGCTTCTAAACCTATCAGTTTACAAGAAATATGGGCAGAGAGGATATGTCAATCTCCACCCAATCAGCCAACTCCTAAATATGAGAAATTCCGTAGGACAACTGATCTGGTTTCTTCAACAAATAAATGGCAAGACATATTTATTTATTTATTTTTGAGACAAAGTTTTGCTTGTTGCCCAGGCTGGAGTGGAATGGCACAACAGCTCACTGCAGCCTCTGGCTCCTGGGTTCAAGTGACTCTCCTGCCTCAGCCTCCCGAGCAGCTGGGATTACAGGCACCTGCCACCACGCCCAGCTCATTTTTGTATTTTTAGTAGAGATGAGCTTTCACCATGTTGGCTAGGCTGATCTCGAACCCCTGACCTCAGGTGATCCACCTACCTCCCAAAGTGCTGGGATTATAGGCATGAGCCACTGCACCCGGCCCCAGAAATTTTTTTTAGAAGATGGGTAACCCTAAATACCAAGAGACACCTAAGACAAATGTTAATCAAATCAAGGTGTGGGCCTCATTTGGATCTTGACAAAAACCCATTTATGAGACAGCTGAGAAAATGTGAAGACTGACAGGATATGTGATGGTATTAAGAACTCATTGGTAAATTGTTTTTAGGTGTGAAAACAGTAGTGCAGTGATGTTGAACGACAAAAAGAGGCCTTATATTTACAGATATATATAGAAATATATCTAGGTAAAATGATATGAGGTCTGGGATTTGCTTTAAAATAACCCAGTGGGTGTGTGTGTTGGGAGAGGTACAGATGGGTCAAGACGGGCTGGGTAATGATCATGGCTGGGGCTGCGTGATGGGTACATGGGCACTTGCTATTCCACTCTTTTGATTATACTTGAAAGTTCGCATGATAAAATGTTAAGTAAAAAAAAGGCAAAACTAGAGAGTCTGAACATTATACTGTGTAGGCAAACATACAAGATAAAACCAAACAAAGAGCATGGGGATAAACAAATAAATGACAAGATTTTTTTGTTTTCTTTTTTTAAATAGTGCATGCCTGTTAAATGGTAATTTCATTAGCTGAAAAAAAAAAAGAATACTAAACCCAGTGTGCAGGGGTGGCCGCCTTTGTGGATGGAATGGGCGGAGCATACATTGAAAATGAGTTACAGACAGCATGGGGCAGTGACTTAGTGGGTGTTCAGAAGACAAAAAGGACAGAAAGGAGAAAAACAGGAAACAAGGAGGACTGGCTAGTGAGCCCCAGCCCCGGGGAAACGCAGCTCTGCCTCACCTTGCTGTCAGAGTCCACGCGCTCATCCACAGAGTAGGAATCATAGTAGAGACTGAAGTCATCACCCACCACTGTCTCCCACTCCTCCAGGGACCCGGGGTCCCCTTCGCCAGGGTCACTTCTCCGAACGCCGGGGCAGAACCTAACTCCTCCGACTAGAAAAAGATTAGAAAAACTGAGGTCACTGACACCCTGCCCATTTCTGTTGCAGACAGGATGCAGCCCTACTCCCAAGCCTCCCTCGGAGCAGCCCCCCCAGAGGGAGAGGCCCTGGCTCTGCTGCTCACCAGGCCGCCTCCTGAGTTCAGCTTCCTCCTTTTGGCCACATCTGGAAGAGGAGAGAGAATGGTGTGGGGCGTATAATTGAAACCTTCAGTACAGGCCACATCAAGCCACAGGGGGTGGGGGATGGGACTGACCTGAGGGCACCTTCCCCCAGTGAGTGGACGTCGTCGCTCATGCGGAAATGCTGTACTTCAGGGGGCCGCTTCTCAGGGACTGGGGGCTGTGGGCCAACAGGGAGCACACTGAGGGTCAGAGAGCACCTACAGTTTTGTCTGGGTTAGCCTGGAGCCCAGGCAGGGATGGGTTGGTGAGCCACACTTCCAAATGCCATCTGAGGCTCCAGTACCAAAGGGTGGCAACCACAGGTGCTATTTCCCCCGAGGAAGAGTGTCAAGCACGCTCACACCCACTTATCTCTGCAACCACGCAGAGCAGGCCCTTTCCATTTTACAGGTGAGAAAACAAAACTCAACAAAGTTAAAGGCCTTTGATATGTGGCCATGTACACAGCGGGACTATTCACAACCGCTGAAGCGCAGAAGCAATGCAAGTGCCACTGACAGATGAATGGATGAGCAAAATGTGGCATTCATATACAATTACATATGTGTATAGCATCAGCCATAAAAAGGAAAGATATGTTTGTTTTTAAATTTTCTTTTAAAGACAGGGTTTCACCATATTGGTCAGGCTGGTCTTGAATTCGTGACCTCAGGTGATCCGCCCGCCTCAGCCTCTCAAAGTGCTAGGATTACAGGCATGAGCCACTGCGCCCGGCTGCTAGATATGCTTTTTTTTTAAGAGACAGAGTTTCATTCTGTTACCCAGGCTGGAGTGCAGGGGCATGACCATGGCTCACTGCAGCCTCGAACTGGGCTCAAGCCATCTGCCTGCCCCAGCTTCTTAAGTAGCTGGGATTACAGGCACAGGTCACAATGCCTAGCTAATGTTTTCTTACATTTTCTTTTGGTAGAGAAGAGGTCTTACCATGTTGCCCAGGCTGGTCTTGAACTCCTGGTGTCAAGGGATCCTCCCCAGAAAGTGCAGGATTACAGGCGTCAGTCACTGGGCTTAGCCTTTTAAACATTTTTTTTTTTTGAGACAGAGTTTTGCTTGTCGCCCAGGCGGGAGTGAGTGCAATGGCGCGATCTTGACTCACTGCAACCTCTACCTCCCAGGTTCAAGTGATTCCCCTGCCTCAGCCTCCTGAGTAGTTGGGACTACAGGCATGTGCCACCACGCCTGGATAATTTTTTGTATTTTAGTAGAGACAGGGTTTCACAATGTTGGCCAGGATGGTCTTGATCTCCTGACCTTGTGATCCGCCCGCCTTGGCCTCCCAAAGTGCTGGGATTTCAGGAGTGAGCCACCGAGACTGGCCTTAACCATTTTTTTTTTTTTTTTGAGATGGAGTCTTGCTGTGTCGCCCAGGCTACAGTGCAGTGGAGTGATCTTGGCTAACTGAAACCTCCGCCTCCCGGGTCCAAGTGATTTTTCTGCCTCACCGCTCCCCCACTCCCGTAGCTGCGATTACGGTGCCTGCCACTGCACCTGGATAATTTTTGTATTTTTAGTAGAGACAGGTTTTCACCATGTTGGCCAGGCTGGTCTCGAACTCCTGACCTCGTGATCTACCTGCCTCAGCCTCCCAAAGTGCTGGGATTACAGGTGTGAGCCACTGTGCCAGCCTTAAAATTTTTTTAAACTTCTTTTAGAGATGGGGTCTCGCTATGTTGTCCAGGTGAAAGGAAAGAAATTCTGACATGCTACACTATAGATAATCCTTGAGGACATTATGCTAAGTGAAAATAAGAAAGTCACAAAAAGATAAATACTGTATGACTGCCAGGTGTGGTGGCTCCTGACCTCAGGTGATCCTCCTGCTTCAGCCTCCCAAAGTGCTGGGATTACAGGGGGTGAGTCACTGTGCCTGGCCTGAAAATGTTTTTTAGATGGTAAATTTTATGTGACACTAGTTCCCTCTTACCCAGTTTCTCAGCAGTGATGGTAGTGTATTGTTAGAATTGTGTTTTTTTTTTTTTTTTTTTTGAGTCTCGCTCTGTTGCCCAGGCTGGACTGGAGTGGCATGATCTTGGCTCACTGCAATCTCCGCCTCTCGGGTTCAAGTGATTCTCACGAGATTACAGGTGCCCGCCACTAAACCCAGCTAATTTTCTATTTTTTGTTTTTAGTAGAGATGGGGTTTGACCATATTGACCAGGCTGGTCTCGGAACTCCTGACCTCAAGTGATCGCTGACTTCCGCCTCTGAAAGTGTTGAGATTACAGGCAAGCCACGCCCAGCCTATTATTATGATTATGCTATTTTATTATTATTGTTGTTAATCTCTCACTCTACCTCATTTATAAATTTTTCTTTTCTCTATTATTTATAAAATAACTGCAACTATAAAAATTAAAGTTTATCATAGTGAGAAAAGAAAAGTAGCTCATAGCAATCTGTACTACGTGAGGCAGGCAAAATTGCAGGCTCAGAAAGAAGTGAGTATGGAACACTAGGCCCCTTGCCTGGAGGCAATTGCTTAAAGGTATTTGTACCTGACTAGGGTGCTGCTTCATCCATTATCTTCAAGTGCCTAAAATCTGTGAGACAAAGAACTATGTATAGCATATCAATAGCTGTTATTCTAATGTAAACTTCTGGTAAACAATTTAGGAACTGCCTCTTCTTTTCCTTTTTTATTTTTTCAATTTTTTTTTCTTTTTTTGAGACGGAGCTCAGTTGCCCAGGCTGGAGTGCAGTGGCGCAATCTCAGCTCACTAGAATCTCCGCCTCCTGGATTCAAGCAATTCTCTGCCCAGCCTTCCAAGTAGCTGGGATTACAAGTGCCCACCACCATGCCCGGCTAATTTTTTGTATTTTTAGTAGAGATGGGGTTTCACCATCTTGGCCAGGATGGTCTTGAACTCCTGACATCGTGATCCACCCACCTCGGCCTCCCTTGCTGGGATTACGGGCATAAGTCATCACACTCTGCCTATTTTCTCAATCTTTTAAAAAACTTTTATCTCTCTCTCTTTTTTGTGTGTGGCTCCTTCCAGAACAGGGCTAACCGAACTCCTAGGCAGTGTGCCCAGAATCAGCCTCTTTTTTTTTTTCCCCAATATCTTCATGTCATCCAATCTTCTTTTCCTTTAAAAACCTACTTGTGGGCTGGTTGCGGTGGCTCACACCTGTAATCCCAGCACTTTGGGAGGCCAAGGCAGGAAGACTGCTGAAGCCCAGAAGTTTGAGACCAGCCTGGGCAACATAGTGAGACTGTCTCCAAAAACAAAACAAAACAAAAAATCCTACTTGTAACTGCTGCTAATCAGAGCGTATTTTCAGGGTAACTTGAATCTTTGCTCCTGAAGGTTGTACTCAAAACTGGCCTAAATATACTCTACTCAATGTTAAGTTCGCCTCAGTCTTTTCCTTTAGGTCAACAATAGCTACGAACAAGAGTCCTAGCACTTGGACATAAAGCTTCTGGGCCTCTGGGGCCTTTGTCACTTCCCCTCCTCTATTATTTCTGTGGCCCCCATCTCCTTTCCCACTGGGATTCCCAGGAAAAACTTTACAAATAGAGCAGTGACAGCTGAGTTCCCCAAGGGCTTGCTCTGAGGTAGAAAGGAAGAGTAGTTTGAAATTCCCTCACCTTGTCATTATCATAAGAGTAATTAAGACATTAACTATATAATTGGCTCTCTAACATCAAACTCTCACCACCAAAGAATGTAAACTGCAGGAAGAGAGGAACCTGTCTGTTGATTCACAGATTAAGCCCAGCCTAATATCTGACACACAGTAGCCCCTTGCGTAAATATGTGAATGTGTAAATGGAGTGGAAGCCTTAGTGAAACTGTAAAAGAGCTTACCAAAGGTTTATGGTTGATTATCCCAATCTCTCCCATTCCACTCACCTGTCCATTTCCTGGTTTGGACATGGTTTTTCGGGCTCGGTGGACCTTGGGCTGCCCCTCTGGGCTGGTGGTGGCTGGAGGGGGTTCAGGCCCTGCTGCTGCAGTTCCCTGGGCTCCCGGCATACTCAGCAGCCTCATAGCCAAACTCTGGACAGAGGGAGGTGATTTTCCTGCCCCTGTCATTGACATCTTGGCCCGGCTAGGACAGGAACCCCCCTTGCTGGGGGAAGAGGGGAATGACTTTGTAGCATGGCCTAGAAAACAGGCAAACAGAAGGCAAGATAAGGACTTCGGAGTCAGAAATTTCCCACCCACCCCCTCAGGCTACCCAGCCTCTCACCCAGCAGGATCCGGCCCCCATGGAGGTCCCCATCTCCCTCCAGATTCTCGGGTTCATCCCCAATGAGTGGTGTAGCCCCTACAGGGGTGTCAGCCCCCTCATCGCCCACAGTGACAGTGACAGAGGCTGGAGATGAGGGGCCAGCAGGCTCCAGGGAGTCGGCAGTGGTCTTGGGCAGGGCCTCTTCACTACGAGAGGTGTCCCCCCAAAGAGCCATGAACTGTAGGGGAAGAGAAAAAGTTCAGAGCTAAGGGCTCAGGAGATCCTGTGCTTAGGGAAGGCGACTGTCCAACTGGGGCCCGTTTAGCGGCACTCACCTCTCTCAGTGGCTCCTCTTGTCTCCTTTTCCAGCAGCAGCGCCCCCATCTCAGCGGGGGCCTCCCCCTGGGAGGGGAGACAAGGGACAGGAGGGCTGGTCAGCCCAGTAGAGAGTTGGGTCCAGGATGCCTGGGCCCTGGGAAGAGAGAGTAGGCTCCGGGGCCTACCTCTTCCTCTATGGGGGCCCCCCCCTTCCGCGGCCTCGGCTGCCCGGAGGGGCCGCACGACCCCTACCCCGAGCCCGCATCAGCCCCCTCCCTCTTGGTAAACCCCGCATCTCTGGGGCCGAGAGAAGAGGAGGGGGAGGGGGCGGGCCTCCGCGCCCCGGCCCCGCCCCCTCCTCCCGGCTGCTCGCGCCGCTCCCCCTTTGTCCCCCAGGCCGCGGGGACCCCGAGCACCAACCCCTCCAGCACCCGCTGCCCCCCAGCCCGGTGGACGGCCCCTCGTGCCCCTCGCGCGTGCTCCTGGGGCCCCGGCGCCCGCCGCCCACTCAGGGGCAGCCGGCGGCTGCACGCGCGCCTCCGTGCCCACTCCCCCACCTCCCACCCCCTGGTCCCCTCATCCGCCCCCGGTGCTGGCCCCCCGGATTGCTGCAAGTCCCGCCCGGGCCCCCCGGCCCCGTTGCACCCCCGGAGCATTGCACGGGCGCGCGCTTCCCCCGGGCGCGCGCGCGGGCATGCACCCGCCTCTCCCCCTCCCCTTCCGCACCTCGGCGGCCGCCGCCGCTGCAGCTCCCGCCGCCGCCGCCATCGCCGCTTGCGCTGGGGGCCGAGCCGGCGCGCGGCCGCCCCGGGTCACGTGGGCGAGGGAGGGAGGGCGAGGAGGAGCCTTAAAGGAGCCGCTACACGCTTTTTGGCCATTTTCGCCTGAGAGCGGCCTCGGAGATGGCTGTGAATGTCCTAAGCTGGGAGCTGCAAGGGAGAATTCCTGTCATTCCTGACCTCAGCTCTGCAGGGACCCAGAGCAAGGCACGCCTGGGCCCCAGGTGTGGCGTCTCCGTCCCCATCTGGTTTTAGGTAACAAGCGGAGCTTCTGAACCTCCCGGCTCTCGGCAGCGGCTGTATTTCCTCTGGCCTGCTTGGGCTTTTCCCACCTCTGGTTGCTTTTCTGCCTTTCTAGTTTCTGGGTTACCAGATAGAAGGCTCGGCCTCAGTTTTGGTTTCGCCTTTCTAACGAGCAAGAAGGGGACGATAGGGACGCGAAGGACACCTTTACTCTTGGCTGCTTCTAGCATGCTGCTTCATGTCCCCTGGAGCAGCGTGCCCTTTTGAAAACCCGTGGCTAAATGTCTCTTCTGTTTATATCAGGCGTGTTACACCTCCACACGCATTAGGGATCCAGGTAAGCCCAGCGGCCCAACGTCTTTACTATCTGATGACACTGCAGTAAGTAACCTTTTTTGCCGAACACTTCATAAGCACAGTCAGGTACTCCGTGGGTCATAACCCAGCGGACAATTTAAGTATAAATGATATATACCAAGATATACAACCTCGATAGCTGTATTTACGGTATTCTCCCCTTAGGTATTACATTTTGGTCGAGTTTGAAAAATATCTGTATGATTTCACACGCAGTATTTGACTGAGACAGGTGGGGCACCTGCGGCCAATTCAAGGCCTTCTGGGAACTGTAGTTCTCTTTGGTTAACTATTCCAGAGCTTTCTGGGAATTGTAGTTTTCCCTGAACCTTAATCCAAACTTAGCTTCCTTTCTTTTTTTCTTTTGGTTTTCTTAAGACACGAACCATTTATCCCAAACAAAATATAACCAAACACAGACTCCTGCTGACAATTTCCGTGGGCACATTGCCCACATGTAGCTCATCCCTAGCACTGATCTTAAGCCCCTCAAATAGAGTTCATGTGCATCCCCACGACTGCCAATCACTTGTACTGTGAGGTACCTGGGGAAGTGTTGAGATTGCAGAACTGGTGGAGGGCTGGGGGCCGGGGCTTGGAGGGAGTCCCTGGCCAGAGGAGCTCACTTGTCACACTCCTCTCCCATCACACGGGGCTCCTTTAGGCAAGGGACATGCATGAGTTGTGACCTCTAGCTATTGAGAATGCAGCATCATAGAGAGAGGCTGTCTAGAGCAGGATAGTCATATACACGAAGTTGCCAGAGTGTAAAGAAAAGAAAAAGTTTTTTTTTTGTTTTTTATTTTGTGGAAAACAAAAGCAGAAAAACTAAAACCCCAAACTCCAGAAAAAATCCTAAAAAATATGTTTTTCTTAAAAAATACTGTATAAGTCTCTACTCCTCTCCCCTCCCTCCCAACAGCCCTTCTTAGGTTCTTTCTTCTAAGTACCCTACCCCCCACCCCCATGACTATCCACTGTTCTTGCTATTGTACCCCCCACTTCCCAATATCTACCCAGGATGCGCACCCCATGTTCTCTTACCTGGTGTCTTACTTTGCTCTCCCTCAACTTTCGGCAAGCCTCATACTCGCAGTCCCATTTCCCCAGCATGCAAGAACTTTCTCCCCCTTCCTCTTCCGGGACTCAATAATCTTTTCCCCTTACCACTCCCTCACCCCAGGTCTATTCTAAGCAGGAGCATGTCCTCCTGCCAAATTCCCCTCCCTGTTCCCACCCACCCACCCACCATTCTTACCTCAAGAAATGTCAGAACCTCACCCTGGGCAGCCTTAGCCAGGAATAAAACATTTTTGTCTTTGTCTTCCCTGGTTCTATAGGACCCTTTCCCCTCCCTCCACATATACATGCACCTCTAAGAGAAGGAAATCTTTCTCTGGGACCCCCCGTATTACCCTGGCCTACTCCAAGAACCCTGTCCCCCAGCTCCAGCTTCTTGCGCTCTCCAGAGCAAGTCTTCTCTCCAAGGAATCATCTTCCCTCTCTCAAGATGCGTGAGTGTGCTCAGCCTCCCACTCTACCTTTCTGCCCCAGATCCCCCACCCCCCAATTCTCCTGGGCCAAAGAGCCCTCTTCCCACCCAGCCCAGGGACCCCCAGGCTCCTGGCCTCCACGCCTGCGCGGCTAGCGGATGAGGACGTTGATCTCGGCCACGCTGGCCTCCAGCACGTTCTCGGCCGTGGTCTTGCCGTGTTGCTCCTTGAGGTGCCGCCTAATGGCAGGCTTGTGGGCGAAGCGCACGTCGCAGTAGGAGCAGCGGTAGGGCCGCGCTCCCGAGTGCAGGTTGAGGTGGTCGTGCAGGGTGGACTTCTGGGTGAAGCACTTGCCGCAGATGCCGCACGAATGTGACTTGACACCACGGTGCACGTTCATGTGGCGGTTGAGGTTGCTGCTGTGGTTGAACTGCTTGCCACAGCGAGGGCACATGAAGATGAAGTGCTGCGCCCGCATGTGGAACACCAGCTTCTCCACGCCCTGGAACACTTCCGGGCACTTGGTGCATTTGATGTTCTTTAAGGGGTTTCCACCGGAGAAGCCCCCAGGCAGGGGTCCCCCGGCTACCCCCGCCCCTAGGCTGCCCCCGCCCCCCGGGCAGCCATGGCCACCGCTGCTGCTTCCACCAGGCCAGAGGTGGCCCCCACGCTGGCCCGGCCTCCGGGAATCAACAGCAGGCCCTCCCCTTCTGCGTCCTCGGACAGGCTATAGCAGGCCTTCACCACACCCTGTGGTGGGGCTACAGTGCTGGGGGGCACGCTGCTCTGGGCCAGCTCCCCAAGGTGGCCACCCACGGAGCCTCCAATACCCAGACCCCCTCCCAGGCCTCCAGGGGGTTTGAGCCGGTGTGCCACCTCCAGGGCCGACTCCACCTTGACGATGCAGATGTCAGACACGTCCTCGTCCTCATCCTCATCCTCTTCCTCGGCTTTTAGCTCCAAGTCCTCATCCAGTGGGAATTCTAGCTTCACGGGCCGCAGGAGTGGAGGGGGTAGAGGAGGTGGGGGTGGGGCTTCGGGGCTGGCTTTGGGGTCCTGGCTGGAGGGGAGGAGGGACTTGGTGGCGCTGACGCTGCTCACAAGGCTAGCCTCACTGACCCCATCCTCTTTGAGGCCTATTTTGGGCTCAATGAACTGGCTGAGGGCATTCCGGCATTTCTCCACCACGTGCTCCATCTGCAGGTAGGAGGCTGCCGTCAGGTAGTTGACGATGTCCCTAACAGCGAATTCCAGAGCGCCCGTGTAGCAGGAGAGGAGCAGGTCGGCCACAATGCGTGCACTGTGCATCAGGGAGACCTGCAGCTCCGAGCTGGGGTTCAGCAGGAACTGATCCCGCAGGAACGGTGAGCAGGCGGCCAAGATGACCTTGTGGCCTCGAAACTTGAGGCTGTCGGCCACAATGGTCACGTCACAGAACCGCTCCTCTGCCCGGAGCTGGTTCATGTTCCGTAGCGTAGCGGCCTCGTGGCCGGGCAGCTGGAAGCGCAGGACTTCCACCCCAGAGGCCATTGTGGCGGGGGGTGGGCAACCCTGGTTGGGAAGGAAACCGGTCAGAGACAAAGGTCTCTGGCTCTGCGAAGCCAAGGCTCCAGGACCCTCGCCCCCATTCTTGCCCTGCCCCCCCAGCATCCGATCTCCCGGTCTTCAGATCTCTTCCTCAATTTCCCCAACCCTGGGGGAGGCGCTGTCCCTCTGAGAGGAGGGAGGCGTGGTTCTCGGGGGGCGGGGCAGCGGCGTCCACACCCCCCAGTCCAGCAGCCCGCTAGGATGGGGCGAGCCGGCGCTCCCCACAGAGGAAGGACGGAGAGAAGCGGGGGCCAGAAGCCTGGGGCTCTGGACTCCGAGGTGGCCCGGGTTGCAGGCTCTTCTCACCCCGCCCCCTTTACCGGCTGCCTCATTCCTCCGCCCCCCCCTACACGTTTGCACGCGCTTTTCACGTCCTCCCCCCGCCCGCTTGCACGCGTCGTGCACGCCCTACCCCCCACGCTCAGAGCTCCGTGGCACGCCCCCCCCAGCCCCACGACCCTGAGTGCACGCGCCTCTCACCTGGCCCGGTTCCGCGCGCTGTTTTTTTAATCCCCTATTTTCCCCACCCCCCCCGGGGTCGGCAGCGCCCCCCACACACGGGCAGGGCCTGGGCAGCGCGCAGGCGCGAGGGTGCACGGGGCGCGCGCGCGGGGCCGGCTCCGCGTGGGCGTAAGGGGGAGGGGCGGGGCGGCTCGTGCCGTGTGTTCCAGGCCCCGCGCGCGCGGCGGCGGCGTCGGCTTGGACTCGGGGAGGAGGAAGAGGGGAGGGAATTAAAGGAGCAGGATCCCCCCTTCCCGACCCCCCCTTCTTCACCAGCACCCCCCACGCGGTTAAAGGGCCGGACCGCCTTGCCTCCCCCTTTGGCCGGGATTATTTGTCCGCCAGAGCGGAAATACGTTCCACACCCCGCTCTTTCTCGCTCCCCCTCCTCTGTGCCTCCAGGCCCCGCGGCCAGTCTGCGCGTGCGTGCCAAGTGCCGCGCAGAGAACGGCTCGCTCGGGCCCGCCCCTCAATCCCCGGCTGCCCACGGCGTTACCGCTCCGCGCCCTCGCGTGCCCCGCCCGCGCCGCATCCCGCAGCGCGCGCGCGCGCACCCGTTCTGTCGGCTGCCGGCCCTGCCACCTGCTCTCAGGGGTGGTGCCTTTCCGATCCAGCTGTGCTGAGTGGGGCCCTGGGTGTATCCGTGGCACCTCTCAGAGCCCCAACCGTCCCGTGGTTAACAGAGCTGTTGGTAGCTTGTTACCCACGCCTGCCTCCTTTGCTGAGTGTGTTCACGGTTGCTCCAGCTACATTTCCAGGCTTTTCCAAATCTTGTAAAGCTGGTAACCACCCCAGCCCTTCAGGCCTAAAATATGATTTCACTTTCCACAAAGCCAAACGATCCAGTGCCCTCAACTTTCCTCCACTCCATGTCAGTTCTTTAAAATCAAACACGCCCTCCCCCTCCATTCTCAGAATTGATCCCAACTTCTTGCCAAGGCAGTTGGCCTCCACTTGATCTATTGATGACCTTGCCCATTTCACCTTTAGTATATAATTAACCCTAGGATTAATTCTAATTATGTAATTTATTATGTTAGTATGATTATACTCTAATCTTCCACCCTACTCTCCCCCCTCATTTTTTACCTCTCCTCCAGACTGACAAGGTCCAGCCTTAAACAAAACTTGCCTTCAGCACTGCTCCCGGGCCTTCTCTTTCTCTGTCTCAGACTAAGTTGCAGTCTCCATAGTTTCATCGACAGCACTTAGGAGCGTCTTGAAGACTGGTCCCTTCCCTTCTACTTCCTCGCACCTGTTACCTACACTCACTCCCCACCCATCCAAGTCTGTGTGAAGATGCCACTGTTTCCTGCCAATTGGACTTCTTTTTTATGCCCTTCAGGAGACGAGTGCATTTTCCTTACACTTCAATTCTGATGAAGTGTTCAATACCTGGTTTCCCCATGAGACCATAAACTTCTTGGTTGCAGGAATTATGTTGTGGGTTATGTTTTGCAGATAAAAATCATGCAACAGGCCGGGTATGGTGGCTCACGCCTGTAATCCCAGCACTGGGAGGCCGAGGCAGGTGGATCACCTGAGGTCAGGAGACCAGCCTGGCCAACATGGTGAAACCCCATCTCTACTAAATATGCAAAAATTAGCCGGACGTGGTGGCAGGTGCCTGTAATCCCAGCTACTGGGGAGGCTGAGGCAGGAGAATCACTTGAACCCAGGAGGTGGAGGTTGCAGTGAGCCGAGATCGTGCCACTGCACTCCATCCTGGGTGACAGAGCCAGACTCCGTCTCAAAAAAAAAAAAAAAAAAAAAAAAGTCATGCAGTAAATGATTGTTGAAGCAATTCCTTTTCAGTTTAGCCAGCATCCACCCATAAAAAGTTTGCTCTTGAGCTAAAACTGAATTCTTGAGCTCAAGGGATGCTGTTTGGCAGGAGGGTGGAGGCAACATAGACAGCGTTTAGGTGGTGCCTTGACTCTTTGCCTTTTTCTTTTAAATTCTCTGATTTTTATGCCCGCACCAGTTCCTTCTATTGAATCTAAGAGTCTGTTCTAAACTGCCCTCTTTGTAGTTAGATGTAGATTTGAGGAAGAACACATGATTTTATGTCAGATGCTCTTAGGCTTAAAGCCGTATTTCTAGGAGTTTCTGAGCCTCATCTGGCTCAGAAGGCTGCCAGATTTGCGAATAGTTTTTAAAAAATAAAAGCCATATTCCTGTACGAAATGAGACCCATTGGGCAAGTTACTTCTCTGAATCACAACGTCCTTATCTTTGTCTCCCCCGCCCATCCTTAGCTCAGTTGAAAGCGTCTTTATCGGGAAGGCCTTGATTCCTCACAGGACTAACGTGAGGTTTAAATGAGCCTGGCATGCAGTAGATGCTGACTAAACAATAGCTCTGTTCCCCTTTGCATAATTTGGTAGACAGACTGAAATTTTCAAAAGAACTTTATTTTAGATGGAATTTCGCTCGTCACCCAGGCTGGAGTGCTCTCGGCTCACTGCAATCTCTGTGTCCTGAGTTCAAGCAATTCTCCTGCCTCAGCCTCCCGAGTAGCTGGGATTACAAGTGCCTGATACCATGCCCACTAATTTTTATATTTTTAGTAGAGACCTGACTTCAGGTGATCCATCCATCTCAGCCTCCCAAAGTGCTGGAGTTACAGACGTGAACCACTGCACTTGACCTAAAAGAAAATTGTTTTTAAAAATTCTGTTTTTTTAGGCTGGGCACGGTGGCTCACGCCTGTAATCCCAGCACTTTGGGAGGCTGAGGCAGGCGGATCTCCTGAAGTCAGGAGTTCAAGACCAGCCTGACCAACATGGTGAAACCCTGTTCTTAAAAATAAAAATAAAAAAATAAAGCAAAAACTTATGTCTTTTTTTAATCTCATCTTTTATTTTCCACATTGCCAAACTTCTCAGAAGAATAGTTCACATTCCAGTGAGAGCAGAAATACAAAAAGTTCTCAAGTTAAGAATTAGAGTTTGTAAAGGTTTGTTTCCTGTCTCCTTCTTGCTACTTTTCCTTTCTGGGAATGTGGATGGGACAGGGGGCCTAATCTCAGCCCATGGCTTAAGACAGGTAGTCCTTGGTGGCAGGCAGAGTTAAGAGCCAATGAATCCTTCAAGTGTCCAGCCCATCCAGTTACAGCTCTGCATAGAAACAAGCAGAGGTGCACACACCATCTTTTCCATGTAGTCTGTTGGAGAGGGTTTACAATCATAGATCCTTTCCCTTCCCCCAGCTTCTGCCCGTATAAAACCAGAGCTCTCCTGTCCTTAGCTTGCAGTACCAAATGCCTTGGTGTGGTGTCAGGAACAGATAAATTTAGGAGATACATTTAGGATTCTTGGGTTTAGGCTCGGTGGCTCATTCTTGTAATCCCAGCACTTTGGGAGGCCGAGGCAAGAGGATCCCTTGAGCCTAAGAGTTTGAGACCAGTCTGGGCAACATAGCAAGATCCCATCTCTACAAATAATAAGAAAATTAGCAGGGCACGATGGCGTGCATGTGCTCGTGATCCCAGCTACTTGAGAGGCTGAGGTGGGAGGATTGCTTAAGCCTGGGCGGTTGAGGCTGCAGTGAGCCATGACAGTGCCACCGTACTCCAGCCTGGTCAATAGAGCGAGAGCCTGTCTAAAAAATAAAAATAAATAAAAAAAAAATGGGACGGGTATAGTGGCTCACGCCTGTAATCCCAGCACTTTGGGAGGCTGAGGTGGGCAGATCACCTGAGGTTGGGAGTTCGAGACCTGCTTGACCAACATGGAGAAACCCCATCTCTACTAAAAATACAAAAAAATTAGCTGGGTGTGGTGGCAGGCGCCTGTAATCCCAGCTACTCAGGAGGCTGAGGCAAGAGAATCACTTGAAACCGGGCGGTGGAGGTTGCAGTGAGCCGAGATGGTGCCATTGCACTCCAATCTGGGCAACAAGAGTGAAACTCCATCTCAAAAAAAAAAAAGAATTGTATTCTTAGTGGGCTTTAGAAATAAAATCTAGGGGCCAGGCGAGGTGGCTCATGCCTATCATCCCAGCACTTTGGGAGGCTGAGGCTGGTGGACCACGAGGTCAGGATTTTGAGACCAGCCTGGCCAACATGGTGAAACCCCGGGTTTCTTTCTCCTTTGATCTGCACTCAGCTCTGCTCTCAGTCCAGGAACCCTGGTGAAAACTGCAGGAAGTTTTGGCAATGTTGGAAGAGGCTCACTGTTTGGGGAACGAAGCCATGTGAAAACAAAGCGCCTGCATCACTCCCATCCATTTGCAAAACCACCTTTTCTGAACTCACATCCATCCCCCGAATGCTCCTCAATGCTGGCTCCTCCTCCTTCCTCAGAGCTCATTCTCCCCCAGCTCTTCGGAGCCCCCAGCCTCAACCCGCCTCCAGACAAACCCTTCCCTCCCCCCACTTACTTCGGAGGGAATTTAGGTCTCCTTGCAGCCCACCACCTTACCCATCGTGCATGTCCTCCACACACCCTTGCTGACTCTGCCCAGCTCGGGTCTATCTGGGGAAATGGAAGCAGATTCTCCCAGCACCTTGTCAATCCTAGACAGAACAGGACTCTTCCACTTCTCATCAAACATACTCTCCTCTGAGCCTTACCAAGTCTGCTCTGCTATCCCCTGCCATCCTTGCTGCTTGAGCAACTGACTTTCGGGCCTGTGATACCTGGATCAGGTTGTCCTCCCCAGGCCTGCCTGTGTCCCTGCAAATGACTTAATCCATACCTCAAGATTTTTTAAAAAATTGTTCATTTTATTTTATTTTTTCATAGAGTCTTTCGTGAGAGTAGAAATACAAAAAGCTGTCAAGTTAAGAATTAGAATTTGTGGCCCGGCGCGGTGGCTTACGCCTATAATCCCAGCACTTTGGGAGGCCGAGGTGGGTGGATCACGAGGTCAAGAGATCGAGACCATCCTGGTCAACATGGTGAAACCCTGTCTCTACTAAAAATACAAAAATTAGCTGGGCGTGGTGGCGCACGTCTGTAGTCCCAGCTACTCGGGAGGCTGAGGCAGGAGAATTGCTTGAACCCAGGAGGCGGTGGTTGCGGTGAGCCGAGATGGCGCCATTGCACTCCAGCTTGGGTAACAAGAGCGAAACTCTGTCTCAAAAAAAAAAAAAAAAAAAAAAAAAAGAATTGGAGTTTGTAGGGTGGTTGAGTGCAGTGGCTCACGGCTGTAATCCCGGCACTTTGGGAGGCTGAGGTAGGCAGAACATTTGAGGTCAGATGTTGGAGACTAGCCTGGCCAACATGGTGAAACCCCGTCTCTACTAAAAATACAAAAAAAAAAGTTAGCTGGGCGTGGTGGCAGGCGCCTGTAATCCTAACTACTTGAGAGGCTGAGGCAAGAGAATCACTTGAACCCAGGAGGTGGGGGTTGCAGTGAGCTGAGATCCTGCCATTGCACTGCAGCCTGGGCGACGAGAGTGAAACTCTTGTCTCAAAAAAAAAAAAAAAAAAAAGAATTAGAGTTTGTAAAGTTTTGTTTACAAACACAAAATTCAAAGTTCAAAATTCAAAATGTAAAGTTTTGTTCAAAATTCAAAAAGTATAAGAGTATACAAGGCTGAGTAAAGGCTGGGTGTGGTGGCTCACACCTGTAAACAGCACTTTCCAAGGCAAGAGGATGACTTGAGCGCAGGAGTTTTGAGACCAGCCTGGGCAGCAAGGCAAAACCCAGTTTCTACGAAAAATAAAATAAAAAAAAAGAAAAGCTGCGGTAGTGGAGTGTGCCTGTGGTCCCAGTTATTTGTAAAGGCTGAGGTGGGAGGATTGCTTGAGCCCAGGGAGGAGAAGGCTGCAGTGATCCTTGCTCGTGCTACTGCACTTCGGCTTGGGTGACAGAGCAAGACCCTGTCAAAAAAAAAAAAAGTGATTTCTATTGGTTAGGCTGGAGTGCAGTGGTGCAAACAAGGCTCACTGCAGCCTCAACCTCCCCAGGCTAATTTATTTTTATTTTTATTTTGAGACAGAGTCTTGGTCTGTCGCCAGGCTGAAGTGCAGTGGCACAATCTTTGCTCACTGCAACCTCCGCCTCTCGGGTTCAAGCGATTCTCCTGCCTCAGCCTCTTGAGTACAACTGCTTGAACCCAGGAGGTGGAGGTTGCAGTGAGCCGAGATCACACCACTGCACTCCAGCCTGGGCGACAGAGTGAGACTGCGTCTCTAAATAAATAAATAAATAATAAAATGTATCATGAAGGGTATGGTTAAAAAGTGAAATAACACTTTTTCCATGTTTACACACACTGGAAATGGCATCTTTTGCAACTAAACATTTGGGGAAAGTTTTACATAGCAGTATAAAACATGCAAGGGATACATAGTTTGCAAAATTCTTTTAACATGAGCAAAAGGGTTTGAAGATTAAATGCTTCCTGAAATCAGTGTGCACATGAATCATCTGGAGATTTGTTTTAATTCAGAGTCTGAGTCAGTAGGTCTGGGTGGAGCCTGAGATTCTGTGTTTCTTTCTTTCTTTTCTTTTCTTTCTTTCTTTCTCTCCTTTCCTTCCTTCCTTCCTTCCTTCCTTCCTTCTTCCTTCCTTCCTTCCTTTCTTTTTCTTTCTCTCTCTCTTTCTTTCTTTTTCTTTCTTTCTTCCTTTCTTTCCTTTCTTTCTTTTTCTTTCTTTCTTTCTTTTCTGAGACAGAGTCTTGCTCTGTTGTCCAGGCTGGAGTGCAGTGGCACGATCTCGGCACACTGCAGCCTCCACCTCCCGGATTCAAGCAATTTTCTGCCTCAGCCTCCTAAGTAGCTGGGACTACAGGCATGTGCCACCATGTCTAACTAACTTTTGTATTTTTAATAGAGACGGGGTTTCACCATGGTGGTCAGCCTGGTCTCTTAACTCCTGACCTCAGGTGATTCGCCTGCCTCCATCTCCCATAATGCTGGGATTACGACTTCGAGTCACCGAGCCCCACCTTGTTTTTTCTTTTTTAATTAAAAGTGGCAAGGTGAGTCTTTCCATGTTGCTCAGGTTGATCTCGAATTCCTGGGTTCAAGCAATAGTCCTGCCTTGGTCTCCCAAAGTGTTGAAAATACAGGTGTGAGCCACCGTGCCCAGATAAATCTTTCATAAAAGTTACAGTCCATGGATGCAGCAAATTTCACTGTTGTCTTATTTTAAGAAATTGTCCGCGTGGTGACTCACGCCTATAAACTTTGGGAGGCCAAGGTGGGTGGATCACCTGAGGTCAGGAGTTTGAGGCCAGCTTGGGCCAACATGGTGAAACCCCGTCTCTACTAAAAATACAAAAAAATTAGCTGGGCGTGGTGGCACGCGCCTGTAGTCCCAGCTACTCGGGAGGCTGAGGCAGGAGAATTGCTTGAACCCGGGCGGCGGAGGTTGCAGTGAGCCGAGGTCGCGCCACTGCACTCCAGCCTGGCGCCTGGTGAGACTCTGTCTCAAAAAAAAAAAAATACAAAAATTAGCTGGGCACTGTGGCGGGCACCTGTAGTCCCAGCTACTTGGGAGGCTGGGGCAGGAGAATCATTCTAACCTGGGAGGTGGAGGTTGTAGTGAGCCAAGACTGTGTCACTGCACTCCAGCCTGGGCCACAGAGTGAGACTTCATCTCAAAAAAAAAAAAAAAAAGAAATTGTTGCAGCCATCTGAACCTTCAGCAACCACCACCCTAATCTGTCAGCAGCCATCAACATCAAGATAAAATTCTCCACCAGGATTAAAGACTCTTTAAAGACTTAGATGATTGTTAGCATTTTTTAGCAATAACGCATTTTAAAATTAAGATTACATACATTGTGTTTACACATGTGCTACTGCACACTGAATAGACTATAGCACGGTATAAACATAACTTTTGTGTGCATTGGGAAACCAAAACGTTGTTGGTCTGACTGGCTTTATTGAGGTGATCTGGAACCAAGCCCAAAATATCTCTGAGGTATGACCGTGTGGACTTCATTTACTTATTGTAATAGTTTCAGTATCTGTACATTTATAGGTGTTCCCAAGCAGTTTAGTTTCGTGTGTTTGACCATCACACAGATGAATCATACTGTACATGCTCTGGGGCTGCCCTTTTCACTCCACATTATGGTTTTGTTGACTTGTGTAGCTGTAATTCAATCATTATCTTTATTTATTTATTTTTTTGAGACGGAGTCTTGCTCTGTCGCCAGGGTGGGGTGCAGTGGCGAGATCTTGGCTCACTGCAATCCCCACCTCCTGGGTTCAAGCAATTCTCCTGCCTCAGCCTCCTGAATAGCTGGGACTACAGGTTCGTGCCACCACGCCCAGCTAATTTGTTGTATTTTTAGTAGACACAGGGTTTCACCATGTTGGCCAGGATGGTCTCCATCTCTTGACCTCATGATCTGCCCGCCTCGGGCTTCCAAAGTGCTGGGATTACAGGCATGAACCACCATGCCCAGCCCACATTCATTGTCTTAATTGCGGCTTATACTAGAATTTGTTTGCGCACCTATTTTCAGTTCTTTTGGGTATATGCCTATACCCAAAAGTGGAACTGCTGGATTATATGGCAATTATATGTTAAATTTTATTATGATTATTTTTTTAGACAGGGTCTCTGCTGACCAGACTGGAGTACAGCGGTGTGATCTCAGCTCACTGCAACCTCAGCCTCCCAGGCTCAAGTGATCCTCTCGCCTCAGCCTCCCCAAGTAGCTAGGACTACAGGTGTGCGCCACCATGCCCAGCTAATTTTTGTAGAAATAGAGTTTCACCATGTTGCCCAGGCTTGTCTGGAACTCCTGAGCTCAAGGGATCTGCCTACCTTGGCCTCTCAAAGTGCTGGGATTATAGGTGTGAGCCACCACACCTGTCCCCCACACTTTTTTTTTTGTAGTGATGAAATCTTGCTGTGTTTCCCGGGCTGGTCTCGAACTCCTAAGTGCAAGCAATGCTCCAGGCTTAGCTTCCCAAATTCCTCTCAGCCTGGGATTACAGGCATGAGCCTGCACCCAGCCTATATGTTACACTTTTTGAGGAACTCCCAAACTGTTTTCCACAGCAGCCGCACCATTTTATGTTTGTTAGGGTCACAGCAAGGCAAGCCCATAGAGCCCCTCTCCGTTCTTCCCTGCTAAACCGAGCTCACAACAAAAACAGCCTCAAGCCTTGCAAACAGGGTACCTGGGTTCCAGGATGTGGTTTCACCCGGCTCTCAAACCCAGGATGGTGACTCAATTAAGCAGAACATTAGCACCTAAGAACCAAGATGCAGTTTTTCTTAGAATAGCACCCGGCTACCTGCAAACTCCCTGTATGACCCCCATAGTCTGTAAGCCAGGCTGCTGCCTTCACTGCCTGTGGTAAGGCAGCCGCCTGGCAGGTTGAAATAAACTTGCTAAACCTGACCTTGGGTCTGCCTCTCCATCCTTTCGGTCAACCTTACATTTTGGTGCCAAAACCCGGGATGGGAGTAGGTGTTGGCTGTTCTTTCTCTCTCTCTCTCCCTGCTCCCACAGCTAGCCCCACCATCCTGAACCCCTTTCCAGACCCAGGAGGGAAACCCCAGACCTCCATTGCCAACTGCGGTTATCTCCATCCAAATCATCACCTCCCAGCCGGTAAATTAAATAGAGGTTTGCCTCCGTCTGGGTTCCTTGACCATCCGTTTTCTGTCTGAAAATCCCAGCGCTGGGCCAAGGACACCCTTCCAGACCCAGGGGCCTCAGTTCTGTCATCTTGGGGATGCCTAATTCGACAGCAACTGTTCCGAATTCACTGTCTCACATTAAGGAAACAGGGCAGAGGATGCTCTCTCCTGTCTTCCTTCTCCTCGGCAGCCCCCTCCTCTTCTGGCCTTTTACCACAGGGTCCAGCCAGTCTGTTCCAGCTAAGACGTCCCTTAGGATATCTCCTCTGGGATGTAGACACCCTTGGCCTCTGGTCTGAAATCAGGCCCAAAAAACTAATTTTCTATTGCAATACAGCCTGACCCCAATATAAATGAGACAATGGTTCTCAGTGGCCTAAGAATGGTACTTTCAATTTGAACAATCTCCAGGAGACACCTTATAATTTCTGTCACTGCAACGGTAAATGGTCTAAGGTTCGCTCTGTTCAGGCTTTCTTTATGCTCCACAACTGCCCCCTCTCTTTGAGTCCTGCTCCACTTTCCAAATCCTCCTCACCTGCTCAAAACCCAATTCAATCCCTCCCATGGCCTTGGTGGATAATGCGTCCTCTTTCAACCTTGCTGACTGCCCTCCTCTCTGCCAACACCTTGAGCCTCTGCCAGGACACCCTGAACCTCCACCTTACACCCCAGCTAGCTCCAGCTATTCCCTTGTCCCCTCCCCCTCTCCAATCCCCCCCACTTCCCACTCTGACTCCTCTCCATCTCTACCTCATACCCACTCCCGGATTGGCATCCCCCATAGCCAGCTCCCTTACTCCGCCTTCAAGAAGTGGTGGGGATGGTTGTCCACATTCATGTCCCCTTCTCTCTATCTGATCTCTCCCAAATTAAAAAGTGCCTCAGGTCCTCCTCCTCCAATCCAGACACTTACCTCAAATAATTTAAATATCTTACCCAGTCTTATAAACTTACCTGGCATAATCTCTATATTATCCTCTCCTCTCCTCTCCTCCCCAGAGAGAAGGAAAGAGTGTGGCTTGTGGCTCAGGCACATGCTGATGCCCCTTCATTGACAGGACCCTACTAAACCCGTAGGGGCGGCTGCTGCCCCCGAGAGGAACTAGCCTGGGAATATTAGCCTACAGATCCTGGCTGGGCATCTTGTAACCATATAATTACTTGCCTTATTGCCGGCCTTAACAAACCTGTAAATTTTTTAAAAACTCAAAGAAATTTCACAAGACAGATAAAATCCTGCCCAGTTTCTTTCCAGCCTTACAGAGGCCCTCCAAAAATACACCTGTGTTAATCCTGCCCTCGAAAAGGCACCATAGTTCTTAACACTCGTTTTATCTCCCAGTCTGCTCCAGACATCCAGCACAAGCTTAAAAAGGCTAAAGATGGCCTTCAAACCCCACAACAAGACCTCTTAATCTGGCCTTCAAGGTCTTCAACAACAGGGATGAACAAAGTAAAATAGACAAGGCCCAGAGAGATGGTGCTAAGTACCAGCTTCTAGCAGCCATTCGCCAACCTAAACAGCCTGGCTATGGCACCCAGGGGCACAAAATACCCCATAGCAGTTCACCCCCTGAGGGCATGTTTCAAGTGCAACAAGGAAAGCTATTAGGTGCGGGCATGTCCCAATCCATGGGCGCCAAAGAGCCCTTGCCCCATCTGCCAGCAGACAGGCCACTGGAAGTCTGACTTTCCTCTCAACAGGCAGACAGAAAAGCCTGTACCTCCAACCTGCAACCCCGTCACCAAGACAAAAGTTGAAGAATCGCTTGCACTTCTGGAGCTTCTAGGCTTAGCCCCTAAAGACTGATGGGGTCCAGGGCCCTCGGCCCCATCCGCCATCACTGTATCAGAGCCCGGGGTAACTCTGTTAGTAGCAGGTAAGCCAATCTCTTTTCTAATCAATACCAAGGCCACCTACTCGGCTTCACCTGAATTTTCAGGACCAACGCATCCCTCACAGTTCACATGGTGGAGGTTAATGGACTCATCTCATGCCCACAGGCCACCAGACCCCTTACTTGTTCCTTATTTAATACCATTTTCTCACACTCTTTCCTTATCATGCCTCGCTGTCCTACCCCCCATTCTAGGCAGGAACCCCCAGCACTAATGGTCCCTTATTTACCAACACCTCCAAGCTGCACACCTCCCAGCTAAGGCAGGAGTTATACACTGCCAAGGACACCAAACAGGATCAGGGAAAACCTCAAAAAGGAACAGTAAGGCCGACAAGGCAGCAAAAGAAGCCTCCCTTTCTCCTACCACTCTCCCCATCATCACTCCCACAATCCAAGCCCAGTATTCCCCCACCGGAAAACCTTCACTACTACAACAAGGAGCCTCCTTCCAAGGGAACTGGATAGTCAGAAATCAAAACTCATCCTCTCTCAAGAACAAACCAAGGAAATTCTGACATCTCTTCACCAGTCCTTTCATATAGGTGCACGTCCCCCTTACCTTCTCCTTTACTTCTATTCCCCCCCACCAACTTACCACACAAAAAACATAACCCCAAACTGTCATGTATGCTCTGTCACTTCCTCTCAAGGGACCCTCCACCCTCCTCCCATCCCCACACACCAGCTAAGAGGATCAGTCCCAGGAGAAGACTGGCAAGCAGACTTCACCCACATGCCTCCTGTCAAAAATACTAGGTTTCTTCTTACCCTCTAGACACATTTTCTGGGTGGGTGGAAGAATCCCCACCTCCTCAGAAAAGGCTGCAGTAGTCTCCCAAATTATTTTAACAGAAATCATCCCTAAATTTGGTCCCCTGCACTCCATACATCAGACAACAGCCCTAGCTTCATCTCCTAAATCACCCAACAAGACTCTCAGTCCCTCAGCATCCAGTGGCACCTGCATATCCTATACTGACCCCAGTCATCTGGAAAAGTCAAAAGGGCAAATGGGATCCTTAAAACTCAGTTAACCAAACTCACTCTCGAAGTCCAAAAGCCCTGGACCTCCCTTCTGCCCATAGCTGTAGCCCACATCAGAGCCAGCCTAAAAGCACCCCTCCTTCCTCGGCCCATTTGAGTTAATGTATGGATGCCCTTTCCTCTTACAAAACAGGCCCCTCCTAACTCTCAACTAGGAGAATATCTCCCAACACCCTCCCTCATCCGACACCTCCTCCATGAACACGCCGACTGGACCCTCCCAAGGCCTCACGAAGGCCCTGTTAACCAGGCCCTACTCCCACGAGAATATGTTTTTCTAAAAACCCTTAATCCCACGAGCCTTAAACCAAAATGGAAGGCCCCTTCCAGATTCTCCTCGCTACCTCCATGGTGGCCAAACTCTCAGGACACACTTCTTGGTATCATCTCTCCAGGTTAAACGGGCCCCCAAGTCCCCCCACTGGTCCGTCTACACCTTCCCTGCCAACCACTTGTCAATACTCCAGCGTCATTCTCGGGCCAACCAGATTCTGCCTCACATCCATTCCAGGGGACTGCCACCAGACAATTAGGCAAAATTACCCCCCTCTCTATTTGTTCCTGCTCCTTTCTTACAAATCAAGTGTTATAACACCCTTAAATGAAAATGGCTTACTACACCCTCCTTCCGGGAACTGCCTTCCTCACTCTCTTGTTTGCAGTAGGTATATACACTGTGGTCCCCTCAATGTGGAGCAGCAAGCGGACAGCCTTCATTGCCATAATTTTTTGCCTAATCATTGCACTAATAGCAGGAATAATATTCGCTGGTAAATAACTACCCCCTCGTTTTTTTTTTTTTGAGATGGAGTTTTGCTCTTGTTACCCAGGCTGGAGTGCAATGGCGCGATCTCGGCTCACTGCAACCTCTGCCTCCTGGTTCAAGCAATTCTCCTGCCTCAGCCTCCCGAGTAGCTGGGACTACAGGCACGCGCCACCATGCCCAGCTAATTTTTGTATTTTTAGAGACGGGGGTTTCACCATGTTGACCAGGATGGTCTCGATCTCTTGACCTCGTGATCCACCCGCCTCGGCCTCCCAAAGTGCTGGGATTATAAGCGTGAGCCACCTCGCCCGGCCTCCCTCTTTTTTTTTTTTTTTTTTTTATGTCCTGTCTCTGTTCTTCTTGTCGTTTCACTCTCTTCCTTCACTGTCTCACGGAGGACATTACATCGTTCTTCCCTAAAGAACCTGCTGTCTCCTCGTTTCTAGACTGGATAACTGACCTTACCTTCCAAGGCACCCTGTGCAACTTCACCCCAGATAAAGTCCAATTTTTTACTTTCATCCTTACCCTTTGCTTATTTGCTGCTCCTATGCCCCCTCACCAACACCTACCCCATTCCCTTGGCATGCTACCTTCGCCACACTCTCAACTCAACTCAGTTCCAACCAAACCAGTGTAACCCAGCTCCGGCAAGCAACTGTTGGCTGTGCCTGTCTGTCTCGGACACTGCCTACACTGCCATCCCGGTCCCACCCAAGACTGGATCCGTACCAGAGTACCTTTCACCCCCACTTTCAATTAGGGGGACTTTTCAATATGATTTACAGCAACTAATACAACTCTCTGAATCCTTCACACAGAATATAACAAACCTCCATCTCCCACTGGACAAACAGTTCTGTTATTACGCTCATATCTCACCTCCCTTACTCCCTATATCAATCAAACTCAGCCTCTACTAAACCCCATCACCACACAAACAGCTCTGCTCTCTCCGGCCCCACAGTGCTTTCAACCCCATTCCCCAACCGGCCACCACCTAGGCCACCTGCCCCCAACAGTGTAACTTCACCTTGCAACTCAAACCCTCCGGTTGTCATACCAACCAAAACATATTCAAAACTACTCTCCGCTTTTCAAGCCCCCCAGAACTCAACATCACCCTACTCCTTAATAAGAAGTCAGGCTTCTGCAATGGCAGACACCTTCCCTGCTTAAATCTCCATCCCTGGCTGCCCTCCTGGAAAACCGAGTCACCTGAAACTCAGGATTGTCTCCTCCACCCATTCCTTGCCAATAACTTCTCTCACGGGATGCTGACAGACACCAAACGCTTCTTACTACACTGGGAGAATGAAGCCCCACAGGGCACCCAGACCCCTCACAGTGCAGCCCTACAGCCACTCACTGCAGCCGCACTCACAGAACTTTAGAAGTATGGCTCCTAAAGAACAACGAATTTTCACATCTTTTCAACGTGCACAACCAATTCTGTCTGCCAAGTCAAGGTGTCTTCTTTTATGCAGCCTCCCCACTAATTGGACTGGCACCTGCACCCTAGTATTCCTCAGCCCCAAAATTAGTATAGCCCCAGGTAACTAATCCTCACGCATCCCAGTCAACATTCCTATCTGGCACCGCCGGGCAGTGCAGCTCATACCTCTGCTGTGGGAGTAAGAATAGCTACAGGAACCGCGGGCGTTGCAACAGGTACTGCCGGGCTTTCCAGCTCTCTCTCCTACTATCGCTCCCTCTCCAAAGACCTTACACACAGTATAGAGGACATGGGCAAGTTCATTTCTACCCTCGAAACAAAAATAGATTCACTGGCTGCAGCTGTCCTCCAGAACCACAGAGGCCTCGATCTACTTACCGCCGAAAAAGGAGGTCTCTGTGTTGTTTCTATCTCAATCAATCCAGAATAGTACAAGACGCAGTCAAAAGACTCAAAGACTGAGTCCCCCTCCCACACACACACACAAATTCTTCTGCCTGGCCCTCCTGGCCTGGCTGGTCTCTCAGCTCCTGGGCCCCTTTGCTGCTCCCCTTCCTTGGCCTGGCTATAACTCTCCTCCTTCTCTGGGTCTTTGGCCCTTGTCTCTTACGCCTTTTCACTCAGTTTTTGCAGAATCAATTACAAGCCTTTACCCAAGGCACAATATAAGACATGATGGTGTTCCAGGACTACCAACTTGCAAGCCAGCCTCACCCCAACCAGCTCCCTACTCAGCATGAAGCAGCTAGAAACGAATGGTGACCCTTCTCCCTTTCCTTTATATATATAACAAAAGGCTGGAATGTTAGGGTCACAGTAAGGCAAGCCCCGTTCTCCCCCTGCTAAGCTGAGCTCACAGCAAAAACAGCCTCCCAGCCTTGCAAACAGAGCACCTCGGTTCCAGGATGTGGTTGCACCTGGCTCTGGAACCCAGGATGGTGACCCAAATAAGCAGAATGTTAGCACCTAAGAACCAAGATGTGGTTTTACTTAGAATAGCACTCGGCTACCTGCAAACCCCTTATATGACCCTCATAGTCTGTAAGCCAGGCTGCTGTCTTCACTGCCTGTGGTGAGGCAGCCAGCCTGGCTGGTTTAAATAAACTTGCTAAACCTGACCCTGGGTCTGCCCCTCCATCCTTTCGGTCAACCTTACAATGTTCCCACCAAGACTTTCTACACAATTTTTCAATTTCTCCATATCCTTGCCAACGCTTGTTATTTTCTGTGTGTCTTTTTTAACAGACATTCTAGTTGATGTGAAGTAGTACCTCATTATGGCTTTATTTTCATTTACTTAATGACTAATGATGCTGAGCATCTTTTCACGTCCTTGTTGGCCATTTGTGTATCTTCTCTGCAGAAATATCTATTCAAGTCCTTTGCTCCTTTTTTTTTTTTTTTTTTTTTTTTTTTGAGACAGGGTCTCTCTCACTCTGTGGCCCATGCTGGAATGTACAATCATGACTCACTGCAGCCTTGACCTCCCTGGGCACAGATGATCCTCCTACCTCAGTCTCCAGAGTAGCTGGGACTATGGGCACACGCCACCACACCCAGCTACTTTTTGTTATTTTTTGTAGAGACAGGGTTTTGCCGGGTTGCTCAGGCTTAGAAGGCTTTCAAGCACAAAATATATTACATTAGGATAATGTCTGGGGGTAGAAATAGAAGTATGAAAATATGAATTCAGAAGAGATAGAACAATATGAAATTTCTGACTGTTAAAGAAGATTACGATCTTTAAAAATGAAGCATGGGCCCGGAGCAGTGGCTCACGCCTGTAATCCAACACTTTGGGAGGCCGAGGCGACTCAACGTTTGAGGTCAGGAGTTTGAGACCAGTCTGGCCAACATGGCGAAACCCTGCCTCTACTAAAAATACAAAAATTAGCCGGGCGTGGTGGCGTGTGCCTGTAATCCCAGCTACTTGGGAGGCTTAGGCAGGAGAATCTCTTAAACCTGGGAGACAGAGGTTACAGTGAGCCAAGATTGTGCCACTGCACTCCAGCCTGGGCGACAGAGCGAGGTTCCATCTCAAAATAAATAAATAAAAAATAAAAATAAAAATAAAGTGATTCACTGGAACCGAGTCATTAAAAAAAAAAAATATATATATATAATAAAAAAATGAATCATGAAGGGTATGATTAAAAAGTAAAATTACACAATTTTTTGAAAGGATCCACATTTACAACACGCTGGACATGGCATCTTTTTGCAACTAAACATTTGGGGAAAGTTTTAGATAGCAGCATAAAAACATGCAAGGCAGTACATAGTTCGCAAAATTCTTTTAACATGAGCAAAAGGGTTTGAAGATTAAATGCTTCTCAAAATCAACATGCACATGAATTATCTGGAGATTTATTTTAATTCAGAGTCTGAGTCAGTAGGTCTGGGTGAGGCCTGAGATTGTGCCTGCCTGCCTGCCTGCCTTCCTTCCTTCTTTCCCTCCCTCCCTCCCTCTTTCTTTCTTTCATTCATTCTTTCTGTCCTTTCTTTTCTTTCTTCTCTCTCTCTTTCTCTGTCTCTTTCGTTCTTTCTCTCCCTTTCCTTTCCTTTTTCCTTTCCTTTCCTTTCCTTTTCCCTTCCCTTCCCTTTCCTTCCCTCCCTCCCCTCCCCTCCCCTCCCCTTCACCCCTTCACCCCTCCTCCCCCTCCTCCCCTCCCCCTCTCCCCCTCTCCTCCTCCCCTCCCCTCCCCTCCCTCCCCCTCCCCCTTCCCTTCCCTTCCTTCCCTTCCTTCTGACACAGTCAGTCTCACTCTGTTGCCCAGGCTGGAGTGCAGTGGCATGATCTCAGCACACTGCAGCCTCTGCCTCCCGGGTTCCTGCTTCAACCTCCCAAGTAGCTGGGACTACAGGCATGCGCCACCATGCCTGTCTCATTTATATATTTTTAGTTGAGATGGGGTTTCACCATGTTGGCCAAGCTAGTCTCAAATTCCTGACCTCAGGTGATTCGACTGCTTCCACCTCCCAAAATGCTGGGATTACAGGCATAAGCCACTATACCTGGCCTTTTTTTTTCCCCCAATTTGAGACTGGGGTCTCACTATATTGCCAAGCCTGGTCTTGAACTACTGGGCTCAAGCGATTCACCTGATATAGTCTCCTAAAGTGCTGGGATTACAGGCATGAGCCACCATGCCTGGCCAGATTCTGCATTTCTACAAGCTCCTGCTGATGCTGTAGATCTGTGGACCACAGTCTGAATAGCAAGCATCCATATATTCTTAAGAGTGGAGCTGCTGGATGTTGAGGTCTGCACCTGTTTAGCTCTCCTGCTAATACCAAACTATTTTCTGAAGCAGCTGTACACCAGCCATGAGACTGTTGCCTCTTGGGAAAAAAGGTCTCCAAAGGCTTCAAATCTAATGCACATTCTTCAGTGCTCATCTCACTTGAGCTTTCTACAGTCTGTGACATATTTGACCATACCGTTTGATCCACTGCTTTCCCCTGGTTTCTATGACACCCCTGTATCCAGTAATGTCAGTCTGCTCTGTAAACCTTCACTTTTTTCCCTTTGTTGACCTTTTCCTCTGTTGATCTCTTTGGTCTTCTTGCTCTTTATCTCATTCTCTCTGGGTGGTACCATGTGCTCTTTTTTTCTTTCTTTCTTTCTTTCTTTCTTTTTTTTTTTTTTTTTAAAGATGGGGGTTTCACCATATTGATCAGGCTGGTCTCGGACTCCTGACCTCAGGTGATCCACCCACGTCAGCATCCTAAAGTGCTGGGATTATAGGCATGAGCCACCACGCCCAGCTCAGATGGAAAATTCTAACAGGACCAGAAAATCAGGCGAGATGGTGTGCCCAATCAGGTATCAGGACTGGCCTGTCTGCCCTCTTCCAAGCTGGGAACCTAACATTCTGCTTTTCTAAAAATCTAAGTCTGACCCACCCCCAGGAGGAGTGGCTGAAGGTGCTAGTGCTTTTGAGTGAGGGGGTGGTAGGGACCTGCTGGCTGGTCACAGTCTATTCCCCCCACCTGGGTCCCTTATAGGGTGCTGCCTGGGAGGCTCAGAAATCTCCCAGCAGATCACACCAACAGACCCAAGGTTGAGTGAGACAGAGAGAAGGGAAGTCACGCCCACGGTGGGCTCTTCTACACGTGGGGCCACCCCTTGAAGGAAGCTCTCACTTCCATCCTCCCTTCTCTCAACTCCTGCAGCCATGGGTCAGTGCTGCCCTACAGACCACCTGAGCCTTGGGTCACCCCACTGAGCCAGTCTGCATGCCCCCCACCTTTTTTTTTTTTTTGAGACAGGGTCTCATGCTGTCGCCCAGGATGGAGTGCAGTTGGTACAATCATAACTCACTGCAGCCTCTAAGTCCCAGGCCCAAGTGATCCTCCTACCTCAGCCTCTGGAGTAGCTGGGACTACAGACATGTGCTACCATGCCCAGCTAATTTTTTTTTTTTTTTTTTTTTTTTGAGACAGAGTTTCGTTCTGTTGGCTAGGCTGGAGTACAATGGCGTGATCTCGGCTCACCGCAACCTCCACCTCCTGGGTTCAAGCAATTCTCCTGCCTCAGCCTCCCGAGTAGCTGGGACTACAGGTGCGTGCCACCATGCCCGGCTAATTTTTGTATTTTTAGGAGAGATGAGATTTCACCATGTTGACCAGGATGGTCTCGATCTCTTGACCTGGTGATCCACCTGCCTCAGCCTCCCAAAGTGCTGGGATTATAGGCGTGAGCCACCGCGACTGGCCTACCGTGTACTCTTTAGAGACTGGTTACCAGGCTGGGTGAGGTGGCTCATGCATGTAATCTCAGCACTTTGGGAGGCCGAGGTGGGCAGATTACCTGAGGTCAAGAGTTCAAGACCAGCCTGGCCAACATGGTGAAACCCTGTCTCTACTAAAAACACAAAAAATTAGCCGGGCGTGGTGTGTGTGCCTGTAATCCCAGCTACTTGGGAGACTGAGGCAGGAAAATCACTTGAACCCAAGAGACCGAGGCTGCAGTGAGCTGAGATCGCATCACTACACTCTAGCCTGAGTGACAGTGCAAGACTCCATCTCAAAAATGAAAAAAAGAAAGGGAGAGAGAGATTGGTTACCACATTGATGACTCTGATGGTTAATTTTATGTGTCAGGCCAAGCACAGTGGCTCACACCTGTAATCACAGCACTCTGGGAAGCCAAGGTGAGAGGATTACTTTAGCCCAGGAGTTCAAGACCACCCTGGGTTAGATGGTGAAAACTCTGTTTCTACAAATTAAAAAAAAAAAAAAATTATGTGTCAACTTGGCAAGGCTATGGTACACAGTTGTCAAATATATATATGTATGTATGTATTTTTTATCATAATGAGATAGATTCTCACTATGTTCTCCAGGCTGGACTCGAACTCCCAGGCTCAAGTGATCCTCCTGCCTCAGCCTCCTGAGTAGCTGGGACTACAAGCGTGCCACCAAGCCTGACTGTAGTCTGGATACTTTGGTGAAGGCATTTTGTAGATGACATTGACATCCTGGCTGGGCATGGTGACTCATGCCTGTAATCCCAGCACTTTGGGAGGCCGAGGTGGGCAGATCACTGGAGATCAGGAATTCACAACCAGCCTAGCCGACATGGTGAACCCCTGTCTCTACTAAAAATACAAAAATTAGCCAGGCATGATGGCAGGCGCCTATAATCCTATCATCCTTGGGAGGCTGAGGCACGAGAATCATTTGAACCCAGGAGGTGGAGGTTGCAGTGAGCCAACACCATGTCATTGCACTCCAGCCTGGGCAACAAGAGCAAAACTCCATCTCAAAAAAACAAAACAAAACAAAAGCAATGACATCTATACTCAGTTAACGTTGAGTAAAAACAATTACTTTTATTTTTTTTTTTTGAGACGGAGTCTCACTCTGTCGCCAGGCTGGAGTGCAGTAGTAGCGCAATCTTGGCTCACTGCAACCTCCAACTCCCTAGTTCAAGGGAATCTCCTGCCTCAGTCTCCTGAGTAGCTGGGATTACAGGTATGTGCCACCACGCCTAGCTAATTTTTGTATTTTTAGTAGAGATGGGGTTTCACCATGTGGTTCAGGATGGTCTCGATCTCCTGACCTTGTGATCTGCCTGCCTCGGCCTCCCAAAGTGCGGGGATTGCAGGTGAGAGCCACTGTGCCCAGCCAGGAGATTACTCTTGATAATATGGCCTGAAGAGCAAAGACTAAGGTTTCCCAGAGAAGGAATTCTGTCTCAAGACTGTCACATAGAAATCCTGACTGATTGCATTGTGAGATTGTAAAAGAAAAAAGAAAAAAAAGAAAGAAATCCTGCCTGAGTTTCCAGCCTGCTGGCCTGCTGTTTGAATTTTGGACTTGGCTGGCCTCCGCAACTGCCTGAGCCAATCCTTAAAATCAATCTCGTGTGTGTATATCCTGTTGGTTCTGTTTCTCCGGACAGTCCTGACTGATGCAGACTCCCACATTCTACGCCCATCCAGGGCTGTCTCCTGTTTCCAGTCTGGGATTCCCGTCTTCTCCAGGTGTTCTAACGGTACTTAAGACATGGTATGTCCTGGACAGAATTTGTTCTTTTTCTCTTCAAACTTGTTTCTCTTTCTACAGTCACAAGTAGCAGTGCCACCATCAATCCTATCATCCAAGCTAAACACTTGAGATTCAAAATAGACTCCTTTCCCCCTTCAACCCTTCTATATACTTGGCCAGCAAATACTTTACCCATCAATTTAATAAACATATGAGTACATTATGTGCCAATACTGAGCTAGTGCTGGTGGCAAAACGAGAGTAAGACACATTTCCGGCTGGGCGTGGTGGCTCACGCCTGTAATCCCAGCACTTTGGGAGGCCAAGGCAGGCAGATCACCTGAGGTCAGGAGTTCAAGACCAGCCTGGCTGGCCAACGTGGTGAAACCCCATCTCTACTTAAAAAAAAAAAAAAAAAAAAAAAAAGAGCACCTTTCCTCTCCCTCAAGAAGACTATAGTTAACGAACAAGCAATCATGGTACAATGTGATAAGACACTCACTGTTCCGAGAGTCCAGAGGAGGGCTCAGGGGGCCCCACGGTCATGCCTCAACGTTGGTCCTCGCTTCCCTTCCCCATTTCTGTGCTTGCTTTAGCCCCTGATGTCTTGCCAGGACTCTAAATGTCTCTTAACTGGTCTTCCAGCCCCTACATACTGATTCCAGAATAATATTTCTGAAATGCAAATCAAATCATATCACTTCTTTATCTAAAATTCTATATAGCAAATCGCCCTATAAGCTGTGAGTGCTGATTCCATTCTAGGGCATTCTCTCCTTCCTCCCTGGTCTAGTGTTATTGTGTTGAAAGGTCCTGAACTACTTGCTTGGTGTGCTCTGGAGTTTCATTGCTCACTTGGATGCTTTCCTTGGATTGTATCTCTTCCTCGTCAGACAAACGCTCATCTTTTAAGACTTATCTCAAGTTCCTTGATGAAACCTTTCTGAGCCTCTAGAGAGACCTAATATTCCCCTGTTTGTGTACCTGTGAACTTTATATGTACTTCTATCTCAGCTTGTATCAGTCAGGATGGCTAAGTCATGCTGCAGTAACAAACAACCCTGGAATCTCAGTAGCTTAACACAACAGTTTTATTTCTCACTGCTGCTGCCTGGTGAGTCAGTAGGAGTGGTGTTGCGGTCTCTGATCTTCATAGTCACTCAGGGATTCAGATCAAAGGAGGCTCCATCAAAAGAAGGTGCTGGAGTGTCTTTTGTTACATTGGCAGTTAAATACTTGTGTTTGACAGCAACAACACATGTGACTTCTTCTCTTATTTCACTGGTCAAAGCAAGCCAGTTAGGCCTCTTGAAGTGGCCTAACTTCAAGAGAGCTGAGAAATTCTATCCTATCATGTGCCTGGAGGGCAGAAAACGGGAAAATTGATGAAGAGCCTCAAGGGCTGCCTCAACTTGGTGTAGCGCTGACTGGCTCACATGTCTCTCACCTGATGGACATCGGGGGAACCAAATGTGTCACAGGGTCCCCGCCCTTCAGCAGTTTGTGCTCCAGGAATGTGGAGAGACCAGTATATCAACGGATTATAACTCTGTGCTAATGTTACAGTCCAGGTTTGCTGGCATGGAAGGAGCTTGTGGAAGAAGGACAGTAGGTTATGGGGAGAGGAGGATGGAAAGGAGTGGCTTTAATTTTGGTGACCCCGAAAGTAGAGCTTGAGAGAGGAGCTGGGCATAGGTAGTTAATATAGGTGATTCCAGAAAGCAGAAATGAGGCTATAGTGAGTGTGAGATCCCGAAGGAGGAAAGTCCAGTTTAAGAAAGTGATGTCGGCCGGGCTCGATGGCTCATGCCGGTAATCCCAGCACTTTGGGAGGCCAAGGTGCGCAGATCACAAGGTCAGGAGTTCGACACTAGCCTGGCCAGTATGGTGAAACTCCATCTCTACTAAAAATACAAAAACTAGCTGGCCGTGGTGGCGGGTGCCTGTAGTCCCAGCTACTCAGGAGGCTGAGGCAGAATCGTTTGAACCCGGGAGCTGGAGGTTGCAGTGAGCCAAGATCAGGCCACTGCACTACAGTCTGGGTGACAGAGCGAGCCTCCGTCCCCCCAAAAAAAAAAAAAAAAGTGATGTCAGCTGGGTGTAGTTGCTCACACCCTTAATCCCAGCACTTTGGGAAGCCAGGGTGGGCGGATCACCTGAGGTCAGGAATTCGAGACCAACCTGGCCAACATGGTGAAACCCTGTCCCTACTAAAAATAAAAATTAGCTGGGCATGGTGGCATGCGCCTGTAATCCCAGCTACTCGGGAGGCTGAGGCAGGAGAATCTCTTGAACCTGGGAGTCGGAGATTGCGGTGAGCTGAGATGATGCCATTGCACTCCAGCCTGGGCAGCAGAGGGAGACTCTGTCTCAAAAAAAAAAAAAAAAAAAAGAGTGATGTCACTGTTGTGTGCAGTGGGGTTTGATTCCACCAGGCCCCCCTGAGGAGACAGCTGAATGTCTCCAGATGTCCACCTGAAGGACAGAGGCAGGAGCATCTGTCTACTGCTTCCCACTCTGCGATGATTGCAGGTTCACTCTGGGGGATTAGCTCCCTCCCTTTTTTGCTTGTCTTTGCCCACTGGGCACTGAGGCACTGAAGAAGGCTGAGCTCCCAAAGAACTGTCCTCCTCAGCCACAGTTGAAACCAGAGGTGGACGGAGGAGACATGATGCAGGGTGTTGGAAGTGGTGGTCCCCGTGGGTCTCATGTTTATTGAATTATTACTTTTGGCCAGTTGTTGTGTTGGTACCAGTTTACGTACCTTCCGTCAGCAATCCAGTGAGGTAGGTTTTTTGGTAGTTTATGGAAAGATAGTAGCATGCCATCTGGAGAAGGGTAAAAGGTGACCCTGACAGGATGGTTTATGTGATCATTTTTCTTTTTCTTTCTTTTTTATTTTTGAGATGGAGTCTTACTCTGTTGCCCAGGCTGGGGCTGGAGTGCACCAGCATGATCTTGGTTCACTGAAACTCCGCCTGGGTTCAAGCAATTCTCCTGCCTCAGCCTTCCCAGTAGCTGGGATTACAGGCACGTGCCACCACGCCCAGCTAAAATTTTTTTTCTCTTTTGTATTTTTAGTAGAGACGGGGGTTTCACCTTGTTGGTCAGGCTGGTCTCAAACTCCTGACCTCGTAATCTGCCTGCCTTGGCCTCCCAAAGTGCTGGGGTTACAGGCGTGAGCCACCCCTCCTGGCCTATGTGATCATTATTCAAAAGTCCTGATCTTTGGCTTTTGAACTCAGAAATGGAATTTTTAAAATGCAGATATGACTTGGCTCTAAAGAACTGACTCACGCTAGTAAAACTCATGAAAGACTAATTTACAAATGGCTAATTTATTAATTTTAGTGGTAGTTGTAATTCATAAGATGATTCAATACTTACACTTCTGGAGTTTTCTCCTTCATTCATGTGATAATTTCAACAGTGCCTGTGGTGTGCCAGGCTCTTGGTGTCTTGTTTGGTCTTTTAATTTGTTTAATCTCAGTCACTTAATAGTGACTAAGTCACTATTTTTTTTAAATTTATTTATTTAACTTTAGGTGCATACTATATCTGGTATTTCTCCCCCATGTTATCCTTCCCCACCCTCCCTTCCCTCCCCACCCCCCTTCCCTCCCCACCCCCCCGCTGTCTCTCCCCTGCCCCCTCCAACTGCCCCCCAGTGTGTGATGCTCCTCTCCCTGAGTCCACATGTTCTCATTGTTCAACACCCACCTATGAGCGAGAACATGTGGTGTTTGGCTTTCTGTTCTTGTGTCAGTTTGCTGAGAATGATGGTTTCCAGATTCATCCAAGTCCCTATAAAGGACACGAACTTATCGTTTTTCATGGCTGCATAGTATTCCATGGTGTGTATGTACCACATTTTCTTTGTCCGGTCTATCATTGATGGGCATTTGGGTTGGTTCCAAGTCTCTGCTATTGTACACAGGGCTGCAGTGAACATACGTGTGCAGGTGTCTTTATAGTAGAATGATTTATAGTTCTTTTGGTATATGCCTAGTAATGGGATTGCTGTGTCAAATGGAATTTCTATTTCTAGATCCTTTAGGAATCGCCACACTGTCTTCCACAGTGGTTGAACTAATTTACACTCCCACCAACTGTGTAAGAGTGTTCCTATTTCTCCACATCCAGCATCTGTTGTCTCCAGATTTTTTAATGACCGCCATTCTAACTGGTGTGAGATGATATCTCAGTGTGGTTTTGATTTGCATTTCTCTAATGACCAGTGATGATGAGCATTTTTTCATATGCTTGTTGGTCTTATATATGTCTTCTTTTGAAAAGTGTCTGTTCATATCCTTCACCCACTTTTGAATGGGCTTGTTTGTCTTTTTCTTGTTTATCTGTTTTAGTTCTTTGTAGATTCTGGATATTAGCCCTTTGTCAGATGGGTAGATTGCAAAAATATTTTCCCATTCTTTTGGTTGCCAATTCGCTCTAATGATGGTTTCTTTTGCTGTACAGAAGGTCTGAATTTTAATTAGGTCCCATTTGTCTGTCTTGGCTTTTATTGCCATTGCTTTTGGTGTTTTAGTCACTAAGTCCTTGTCTGTGCCTATGTCCTGGATGGTTTTGCCTATGTTTTCTTCTAGTGTTTTTATGGTGTTACATTTTATGTTTAAATCTTTGATTCATCTGGAGTTAATTTTAGTGTAAGGTGACAGGTTGGGGTCCAGTTTTTGCTTTCTGCACATTGCTAGCCAGTTTTCCCAACACCATTTATTAAACATGGACTCCTTTCCCCATTGCTTGTTTTTACCAGGTTTGTCAAAGATCAGATGGTTGTAGATGTGTGGTGTTTCTTCTAGGGCCTCTGTTCTGTTCTGTTGGTCTTTGTCTCTGTTTTGGTACCACTACCACGCTGTTTTGATTACTGTAGCCTTGTAGCATAGTTTGAAGTCCAGCAGTGTGACGCCTCCAGCTTTGTTCTTTTTGCTTAGGATTGTCTTGGCTATGCGGGCTCTCTTGTGATTCTATATGAAGTTTAAAGTGGTTTTTTCCAGTTCTGTGAAGAAGATCATTGGTAGCTTGATGGGGATAGTGTTGAATCTATAGATTACTTTGGGCAGTATGGCCATTTTCACGATATTAATTCTTCCTAAGCATGAGCATGGAATGTTTTTCCATCTGTTTGTGTCCTCTCTTATTTCACTGAGGAGTGGTTTGTAGTTCTCCTTGAAGAGGTCCTTTACATCCTTTCTTAGTTGTATTCCTAGGTATTTTATTCTCTTTGTAGCAATTGTGAATGGTAGTTCGCTCTTGATTTGGCTCTCTGTTTGTCTGTTATTGGTGTATAGGAATGCTTGTGATTTCTGCACATTGATTTTGTATCCTGAGACTTTGCTGAAGTTGCTTATCAGTTTGAGAAGATTTTGGGCTGAGACGATGGGGTCTTCTACATATACAATCATGTCATCTGCAAATAGATGTGACTAAGTCACTATTAATTCAAACAAGGGTTAAACAATTTTCTTTTTTTTAAAAAAACTTTTTATTATGGAGACTTTCAAACATCCACCAAAGTAGGGGGAATAGTTTTCAAAACTCTATGTGTATATCACTCAGCTTCAACAGTTTTCAACAGTTTGCCAGCCTTGTTTCACTTGCCCTCTTGCACCCCTGACGTGTGCATTTTAAAGCAAATCTCAGGCCAGGCACGGTGGCTCATGCCTGCAATCCCAGCACTTTGGGAGACTGAGGTGGGTGTATCATCTGAGGTCAGGAGTTTAAGGCCAGCCTGGCCATCATGGTGAAACCCTGTCTCTACTAAAAACACAAAAGTTAGCCAGGCGTGGTGGTGCGTGCCTGTAATCCCACCTACTCAGGAGGCTGAGGCAGGAGAATCGTTTGAACCTGGGAGGCAGAAGTTTCAGTGAGCCAAAATCATGCTGCTGCACTTGAGCCTGGGTGACGGAGTGAGACTCTGTCTCAAAAATAAATAAATAAATAAAATAAAGCAAATCTTACACATTGGATCAGTTTATCTGTAAATGCTGATGTTTGTACATCTAACATCCAAAGAATTGTAACTGACTGGGCAGTGGTGGCTCATACCTGTAATCCCAGCACTTTCGAAGGCTGAGGCAGGTGGATCACCTGAGGTCAGGAGTTCGAGACCAGCCTGATCAAGATGGTGAAACCTCATCTCTACTAAAAATACAAAAATTAGCTGGGCTTGGTAGTGGTGGGCGCCTGTAATCCCAGCTACTTGGGAGGCCGAGGCAGGAGATTTGCTTGAACACAGGAAGCAGAGGTTGCAATGAGCTGAGACCACGCCATTGCACTCCAGCCTGGGAGAAAAAAAAAAAAAAAATTTTAACGTATGACCAAGCCCTGTGAATAAAAAAAAATTTACTTTTATTTTATTATTATTATTTTTTTAGATAGAGTCTTGCTCTGTTGCCCAGGCTGGAGTGCAGTGGTGTGATCTCGGCTCACTGCAACCTCCGTTCTTGGGTTCAAGTGATTCTCCTGCCTCAGGCTCCCAAGTAGTTGGGATTACAGGCACCTGCCACCACACCTGGCTAATTTTTGAATTTTTAGTAGAGATCGGGTGTCACCATGTTGGCCAGGCTGGTCTCAAACTTTTGACCTCAGATGATCCACCCACCTTGGCAAAGGGCTATGATTACAGGCCACTTTGCCCAGCCAAAAAAGAATTTTAAAACAATATCACCATAATACCATGATCACATCTACCAAAATTAACCACATTCCATGACATCCGCAATGCTTTTTATGTTCACATTTCCCTGATTGTCTCAGAGATACCTTTTTTGTTTGTTAGACTCAGGTAAGCAAGGGTCACACATTGCATTTGGTCAACATGTCTCCAAAGTTCAATCTATTACAACTCCTCTTCCACTTATACATGACAATTATTTGTGGTAGAAGTCAGATCTTTTGTTATACCACATACTTTAAAAATGGAAACAGGCTGGGTGCAGTGGCTTGCACTGTAATACTAGCACTTTGGGAGACCAAGGCGGGCAGATCACTTGAGGTCAGGAGATCGAGACCACCCTGACCAACATGGTGAAACCCTGTCTCTACTAAAAATACAAAAATTAGCTGGGCATGGTGGCGGGCACCTGTAGATCGCCCCTACTTGGGAGGCTGAGGCACGAGAATTGCTTGAACCCAGAAGGTAGTGGTTGCAGTGAGCTGAGATTGCACCATTGCACAACAGCCTGGGCGACAGAGCAGGACTCCATCTCAAGTCCAAGCACTTTGGAAGGCTGAGGCGGGTGGATCACCTGAGGTTAGGAGTTTGAGATCAGCCTGGCTAACATGGTGAAACCTCATCTCTATTAAAAATACAAAAATTAGCTGGGTGTGGTGGCAGGCACCTGTAATCCCAGGTGGGAGAATTGCTTGAACCCAGGAGGTGGAGGTTGTGGTGAGCTGGGATTGCACCATTGCACTACAGCCTGGCGACAGAGACTCCATTAAAAAAAAAAATTCTGATACAGAGAACAATGAGATGTTTTATAAATTTAGTTCAAAAGAAGCATTTTATTTTGGTAAAAGCCAAGAAGTGAAAGAAATATTTTTGCATTTTAAATTTAAAAAAAGAATTAAATCATGTCCTTTGCTGAAACATGGATGGAGCTGGAGAACATAATCTTAAATTAATTAATATGATTTAATTCTTTTTAAAATTAAAAATTTTTGCATTTTTAATTTTAAAGAAGAATTAAATCATGTCCTTTGCTGTAACATGAATGGAGCTGGAGAATGTAATCCTAAATTAATTAACATAGAAAACAAAATACATAATGTTCTTACTTGTAAGTGGGAGCTAAATTTTTTTTTTTTCAGACTGAGTATTGCTGTGTCACCCCGGGCTGGAGTGCAGTGGCGCAATCTTGGCTCACTGAAACCTCTGCCTCCCAGGTTCAAGCAATTCTCCTGTCTCAGCCTCCCAAGTAGCTGGGATTACAGGTGCCTGCTGCCATGCCGGGCTAATTTTTGTATTTTTGGTAGAGATGGAGTTTTACCATGTTGGTCAGGATGGTCTCAAACTCCTGACCTCATGATCCACCCCCCTTGGCTTCCTACGTGCTGGAATTACAGATGTGAGCCCCCGTGCCCGGCCATGGGAGCTAAATATTGAGCACACATTGACATAAATATAGGAACAATAGACACTGAAGACTACTAGAAGGGGGAGAGAGGGAGGGAGTGAGGGTTAAAAAGTTACCTACTGGGTTCTGTGCTCACTACCTGGATGCAATATACCCATGTAACAAACCTGCACCTGTACCCCTTGTACCTAAAATAAAAGTTGAAATTTAAAAAAAAGAAAAAAGGGCCAGAAAAAAGGCAGTGGCTCATGCCTGTAATCCCAGCACGTTGGGAGATTGAGGTAGGTGGATCACCTGAGGCCAGGAGTTTGAGACCAGCTTGGGCAACATGGTAAAACCCCATCTCAACTAAAAATACAAAAATTAGCTGGGCATGATGGTGGGCATCTGTAGGCTGAGACAGGAGAATTGCTTGAACCCGGGAGGCAGAGGTTGCAGTGAGCTGAGATCACGCCATTGCACTCCAGCCTGGGTCACAGAGAGACTCCATCTCAAAAAAAAATGAAAGAAAATGTGCTCTACGCAAGTGACAAATGTTCTGAAAAAAGAAAAAAGAGAAATATTTTAAATGAAAAGTTTGAGCATTTCCATAAAAACTTTTTAATGAATTCCCAGGTATAGTGGTTCACTGGAATTCATGCCTGTAATTCCAGCACTTTAGGAGGCCTAGGTGGGAGGATTGCTTGAGGCTAGGAGTTCAAGACCAACCTGGACAACATAGCAAGACTTCATCTCTGATTAACTAAACAATTTTTTAAAATGTAGCCAGGCATGGTGGCACATGCCTGTAATCTCAGCTACTTGGGAGGCTGAGGTAGGAGGATTGTGAAAGCCCAGGAGTTTGAGGCTGCAGTTAGCTATGAGCAGGTCACTGCACTCCATCCTGGGCAACAGAGCAAGACCCCATCTCAAAAAAAAAAAAAAAAGTTCTGGAAGCCAGGCACAGTGGCTCACACTTGTAATCCTAACACTTTGGGAGACTGAGGCAGGAGAATCACTTGAAGCTAGGAGTTTGAGGCCAGCCTGGGCAACATAGTGAGACCCTGTCTTTATAAAAATAAATAAATGAATAAATTAGCTGGGCATGGTGGTGCATGCTGGTTGTCCCAGCTTCTTGGAAGGCTGAGGTGGGAGGATCATGTGAGCCGGGAGTTCGTGGTTACAGTGAGCTGTGATTGCACCACTGCAATCCAGCCTGGGTGACAGAGTGAGACCCTGCCTTTAACTTAAAAAAAAAAATCCTGGAAGGAGTGGGTGGTGGGTGGTATATAGACCCATCTATGAACTGAAGCCAGATGATGGATATGTACATGAAAATTCATTTTACTATTCTCTCTACTTTACATATGTTTGAAATTTTGCAAAATGAAACTTGATCTGCAGAGAGATTGTATCAAGGTCTCTTGTTAATAGTCCAGTAGGGTGTTTCTTTCTTTCTTTTTTTTTTTTTTTGAGATGGAGTCTCACGCCCAGGCTGGAGTGCAGTGGTGCAATCTCAGCTCACCTCGACCTCCGCCTCCCGGCTCCAAGCGATTCTCCTACCTCAGCCTTCCGAGTAGTTGGGACCACAGGCGCTTGCCACCACGCCCGGCTAACTTTTTGTATTTTTAGTAGAGGCGGGGTTTCATGGTGTTAGCCAGGATGGTCTCAATCTCCTGACCTCGTGATCCGCCAGCCTCAGCCTCCCAAAGTGCTGGGATTACAGGTGTGAGTCACCTTGCCTGGCCCCTCTTTTTTTTTTTTTGAGACAGAGTTTTACTCTTGTTGCCCAGGCTGGAGTGCAGTGGCACGATCTCAGCTCACCGCAACCTCTGTCGCCTGGGTTCAAGTGATACTCCTGCCTCAGCCTCCCAAAAAACTGGGATTACAGGCATGTGCCACCAAGCCCAGCTAATTTTGTATTTTTAGTAGAGACGGGGTTTCTCCATGTTGGTCAGGCTTCGAACTCTCGACCTCAGGTGATCTGCCCACCTCGGCCTCCCAAAGTGCTGGGATTACAGGCGTGAGCCACGATGCCCGCCTTTTTATTTTTTATTTATTTTTGGAAGCGGAGTTTTTCTCTTGTTGCCCAGGCTTGAGTGCAATGGCACCATCTCCATCTAGGCTCACTGCAACCTCCGCCTCCCGGTTCAAGCAACTCCTGTCTTGGCCTCCTACTTACATCTCCTGTAACTGGGATTACAGGCACCTGCCAACACGTCCTGCTGGTTTTTGTATTTTTAGTAGAGATGGGGTTTCACCATGTTGGTCAGGCTGGTCTTGAACTCCTGGCCTCAGATGATCTGCTTGTGGCGTGAGCCACTGTGCCTGGCCTTGAATAGGTATATGCTCCCAATAAAAAATACAAGCAGTAATAAAGGGGATTTGGTGAAAATTAAGTTGCCTTCTTTACCTCCCCACCCCATTTTCCAGCTCCCAATTCTCCCTAGAGGCAACTCTCCTATCCAGTTTTTGTACTTTTCCAGAGAAATTATATACACATAGAGAGCCTATGTGGCTACTATCCTCTTTTCCCCCTTTTTTGCATAAATGGTGGCATCCCATAATACAGTTCTGAATGTCTCTCTATTTTAAAAGTGTATGTTATAAGGCATATATATCTGGAGACATTCAGCTCTGTGCACACAGATAAGCCTTAAGCTTGCAGAGACTGCGTAGTATTCCGTTGCCCCATAGCACAACATGCTGTGTCTGTCCCCTGTTAATGGACATGGGTTGTTTCCAAACATTTGCACTTGGTAACAGTGAATGCTAAAGCAAATATCCTGGTACTTCAGTTTTTCACACCTGTAGGGTAGCAGATCTCCTTTTGATGCTCCTAATTCTCAGAGATAACCTTAAGGGGAGTGTATTTTGCTGTTGGTTCTATGGATGACAGGTGACAAAACAGGGTGAGTAAGGCTATGAAATAGCTAATGAATTTGCCAAGCCAAACCTGAGGTTTCAGGCTGTCTTAAGTCAAAGGCTGAATTCTTCATACCACACTGGGGCTGGGGCCAGAGGTAGGCGGTGGGAGCTCTTCCTGGGTATGACCTTTCATCTGTCTTGGGCAGGAAAGCAAGGCATGAATGTATGTCCTTCTACCAGGAAAGTTCCCTCTTCACCCCTTGGCAGTACTGGGGGAGTGAGGGCAGGAGGCTTCTCCCACGTGAGCCCTGGGGCTGTGCTTTTAGCAAGAGAGGACTGGTACCCAGGACTGGGAAGGGGATGAACGTCTCCCCCACTCCCCAGGATACAGGAAAACATTAAAGAGGAATTTTCTATGAAAGGGCATGGCTGGGCATAGTTGCTCATACCTGTAATCCCAGCACTTTGGGCGGCTGAAGTGGGTGGATCACCTGAGGTCAAGAGTTTGAGACCAGCCTGACCAACATGGTGAAACCCCGTCTCTACTAAAAATACAAAGATTAGCTGGGAGTGGTGGCACACACCTGTAGTCCCAGCTACTTGGGGAGGCTGAGGCAGGAGAATCGCTTGAATCCAGGAGGCAGAGGTTGCAGTGAGCTGAGTTTGCGCCACTGTATTCCAGCCTGGCAACAGAATGAGACTCTGCCTGAAAAAAGAAAGAAAGAAAGAAAGGGCAGAGGAGGCTAGTGAAGTCCCCGCCTTCCACCAATGCTAAGCCCAGAGCTGGGGTTGGGGCGGTGAGGACAGGAGTCAGGGTATATCATCCATACACCACCCCTCCCCCTGCCCCAGCCTCAGCTGACCCCTGAGCACTCGAGTTGTGTTTACCACCCTCTCACCTGGATTACACAGGTCAGCCTCCCCAATGGGTAGCAAGAAGTGGGTGATAACATGTACCATGCCCCTCCAGCACCCAAGGGCAGTGAAGACCTCAGAGGGATGAGGTAACAGCTGTGGTGTGGGCAGACAGACACCCTGGTATATGTACCTCAGGCCTGTGAGTCTTTAGAGGTTGGGTTTTTGTCTGAAAGCCATATGGTGCCTACAGGAGGTCAGGGACAGGCCTTCTGTTTCTTGGGAGGCCCTACCCCACCCCTTAGTTCCTCGTTCCATTCTCAGGAATTGTTTGTGCAATGGATGGACAAGGACGGGAGGTTCAGGTCTAATGCAGTGTCTGGGCCTGCAGGGAGGCCTCGGAGGCCCAGGGCCCTGGAGGAGCCTGGGCATGGGGAGGAGCCCCCTGGGGCAGGGCATAACCCTTTCTGATGCTCTAAGGGTGACTTGTGTGGTGGAGGTTCCTCAAGATCACAGTTGGGCAATCACTTCAAAGTTAGTAGGCCGTGCCTGCTAGGATGGGGGATGGTGTGTGTGCCCAGGAACCTAGCAGAGGTCTTTGTGTGGAAGTGGGTGGGTCTGACCCAATGTAAATATTTTTATTAAAAAAGAAATGGATGAGAAACCAAAGCCAATTCTGTTGCTGACCTGAAAGATGCTATTTACTTGGGATAGAAATAGGACAGGGGAAGGCGTTGGCTTTGACCTTACTTGTATAACTCATTGTTTCAACAAAAACTCCTGGATCCTTCCTCTGGGGAGCTTGGGACAAGCGCACAAGTAACTAGAAGGTGGGAAGTGGCGTGGACAGGTCTTGTGGGAGTCTGGAAGATGAGGGATTTGAGAAGAATGGAGAAGAAGGTGTTATAGGAGAGGGGGTGCCAAGAGGAAAGAGCCTGGGGGAGAGAGGGCTTGGAGATGCAAGGGGCTGGGGTAGACTTTAGGGATGCACAAGGAGCTCCCAGCAGTCACTGAAGAGAAGATGTGAGGAACAGCCACTACCACTTGGTGGTGGCTACGAGTGTGGACCCGGGAGCCATGCTGCCTGGGTTTGAGTCCCGGCCCTGGTGCTTAGTACCTGTACGAACCTGGGGCAGCTCACTTAACCTTTCTTGGCCTCAGTTCCCTCATCTGTAAAGTGGGAGTAACAACAGAACTGTGTCATAAGCTTGTGGTGAGGATTAAGTGAGCACCTACATTTAAGACTTAAAAATAGTGTCTGGCACTATGTCCTGCTAATATGAAGTCTTTTCTCCCCCGAAGCAGACCTGGAGACAAGGATTCCAGTGCAGACAGTGTATTCTGGAGGTGATTGTAGGAAACATGGGTAGTGGAGTGTGATAGAGAAGGCAGGCAGTCAATGAAGGGTGTGTTATCTGGCAAATTTACCATTGTGGGTGAGTGGAGGTCAATCTCACTCAGGAAACCTGGAGTGGTGCAGAGTTATCCTGTGGTCCGGGGCGAGGGAGCCCGGTATTTATACCAATCAGTCATTGGTTGAGGGGCCTTAATTCTCTGGCATTTCCAGCCTTCTGTGCACAGATAGTGCAGGACACCAAAAACAGTCCTTGGGTAGAGACAGAGACGCTGCAGTTGGAAGTCAGTGGGGCACCCCCAACGGTAAGGTCCAAGGGATACGGTGGGGCGTGGACAGATCCAGTACAAGCACCAAGAGGCTTGCAGAGCAATACTGAGTCCCCAGCTACAGTCACACATTAAGGCCGCGAACCAGGCCAGGTCAGCCTAGTTTCCAGTTTGGGGGTCGACCTGCAGTTGCCACAGAAGGTTGAGGGGTGGCAGAAGTCCCTGTCCAGGTAGCCAGACTGGATGAGTACACTGACCACTACAGTGGGATCGGCCCATGCCATCTGCCACTTTCCCTCAGACATTTCCAGCTGTGAGGTGCTCAGCTCTCCGGGGAGAATAAGGCGTCCTGAGAGGACATCACAGCATCATTTCTGACTTTTTTTTTTTCTTTTTGGGATGGAGTCTCACTCTGTCACCCAGACTTGAGTGCAGTGCCGTAATCTCGGCTCACTGCAACCTCCATCTCCTGGGTTCAAGTGATTCTCCTGCCTCAGCCTCCTGAGTAGCTGGGATTACAGACACGTGCCACCACACTTGGCTAATTTTTGTATTTTTGTATTTTTTTTTGGTAGAGACGAGGTTTATTTATTTATTTTTTTGAGACGGAGTTTTGCTCTTGTTGCCTAGGCTGGAGTGCAATGGCACGATCTTGGGTCACTGCAACCTCCACCTCCTGGGTTCAAGCGATTCTCCTGCCTTAGCCTCCTGAGTAGCTGGGATTAACAGGCATATGTCATCACACCTGGCTAATTTTGTATTTTTAGTAGAGACAGGGTTTCTCCATGTTGGCCAAGCTGCATTTCTGAGTTTTTAACTGTGACTAGGGGGATGGGTGCGGTGGCTAACGCCTGTAATCCCAACACTTTGGGAGGCTGAGGCAGGTGGATCACCTGAGGTCAGGAGTTGGAGACCAGCCTGACCAACATGGTGAAACCCCATCGCTACTAAAAATACAAAAATTAGCCGGGCATGGTAGCATGTGCCTGTAATCCCAGGTACTCGGGAGTCTGAGGCAGGAGAATCCCTTGAACTCAAGAGGTGGAAGTTGCAGTGAGCTGAGATCGCACTGCTTCACTCCAGCCTGGGTGACAAAGCAAGACTCTGTCTCAAAAAATCAAACCAAAACAAAAAACCACACACACATAAACACAAAAACAAACAACAACAACAACAACAACAAAACAAAACCAATTCTGACTAGGAATGAAGTACAGAATTGGGGTATTGGTTTCTTCTTTGGAATTGTACCCCTGGAAGCAGATATTAGAAGCCTAGAATTGATAAGAAGAAATTTAGATGAGATGGAAGAAGCTGGCAGGAAACGCAGGTCTGTTGTTTTAAGATATTATTCACCTCCTTCCTTCCACCTGGAGTGAAAACACAGTTACATTTGCCAGGCTTTTGAAATAGAGAAGCCAAGGTCGCCCTCATCCGATGGGGTCTACTGAAAATCTAATCGGGGGTGCCGAGGGGGAATAAAGATTTGGCGTCTTCAGCCCCACAGTCACTCAGGTCATGGTCCTTCCACATGGGCCTCCTGGAGAGCTGACAGTGGACTATAACTGAGTTTTTGCCAATGGAACATGAGTGGAAGAGTAGGGGTGGGATGCAGACTTGATGGAGATCGTGTTTCAACCACGCAGACAAGGACAATTTCCAAAGGCATGAACCACAGATGGAAAGAGCCTGGAGACCTAAAGGAGGCTGATGAGCAGCTCTGCCAGCCAGGGCCACACATGCCATGTCAGTCTTGTCTGCTTACCCTGAGGCTCTTATTTGAAAGTGCAGCAAAATTCTGTCTTATTTAAGGGTCTATCTTACTATACTTTAGGGTCTCTTACTATATTTTAGGGTCTCTTCTATCTTACTATATTTTAGGGTCTCTTCATTACAGAAGTTTAACTTGCATCCTAATAAACACTCCTCCCCGAGCGTTGCCTTGGGCTCTCACATTGATTTCTGGCTAGGTATACCAGTTACACATGGGTTGGCTTTGTTCTAACCAAGCTAGAATAACAGGGGCTTAAATGGTCTAAGCATCAGTGGTCCATGTCAGTCCTATTCACTCTGCAGGATTGGAGAGCAGGGCTTCTTTAATTTGGTTTCTTTATCATCATCCACATGTGACTTTCATTTTGTGATCTAGGTGGCTGTTCCAATGTCCACCATTCTGTCCACATTCCAGCCGGTGGGGAAGGGAGAAGAGAAATTGAGGAGTAAACACTTCTTAAGATCATACTCCGTGGGGGCCAGAAAACTTGGGAGTTTTTTTACTTAAGCAGGAAGAGAGAATGATTCTGCCACACTGTCCCAAGTTGATTTAACTCAACAAATATTGGGAGAAACTCATGAAAGAAACGTCCTTTCTTTTGAAGGCAGCTGTTACATATTAGTTTGATGGCTTTAAAAGGCACCCAAAGTTTAGTGATTTAAATGTTTAGTCAGGTTAGGCTTCATTATGTTCTGGTAAGCAACAACCTAGAAATTTTGTTGCCCTAGGAGGGCTTATGAAATATAGCCATCAATCTCTCCTATTCTGATGTGCGTGCCCCTTCACAATGTGACTTTGCCATCCTCCTATCTAGAGGTAAATTCTATGCCCCTAGCCTTAAATCTGGGCTGACCTTGTGATTTGCTTTGACCAATGGTGTTAGAAGTGTTAAGTGACGGGCTGGGCTCAGTGGCTCACGCCTGTAATCCTAGCACTTTGGGAGGCTGAGGCTGGTGGATCACCTGAGGTCAGGAGTTCGAGACCATCCTGACCAACATAGTGAAATCCTGTCTCTAAAAAAAAAAGAAGTGTTAAGTGACTTTTGGGGATAGGCCTCGAGACACCTTGCAGCTTATGTTTTGGATTCCTCAGAATATTGCCCTGAGACTGCCATGCTATGAGGGCTGGGGGATAAAAGACCCTGGGGAGGAAGGGTCAGCTGTCCTGCTGTTCACTGAACTCAGCCCTTAGCTGACTGCAGCTGTGTGGAAGACCAGCAGAACTCTCTGTCCAATATGAGAAAGAAAAAATCATTTTAAAATTTCCTATATATTGGGTAGTACTTTTTTCCTCATCTGTAGAAATGTAATGAATTAAAATAGCAAAATTTATTTTTTGGTCATGTTACTTATCCACTGAGTCAGCAGGGTACTGTGCTTTTGAAATTTTTTTTTTCCTTTTTTGAGACAGAGTCTCCCTATGTCACCCAGGCTGGAGTGCAGTGGTGTGATCTTGGTTCACTGCAACCTTTGCCTCCTGGGTTCAAACAATTCTCCTGCCTCAGCCTCCCGAGTAGCTGGGATTACAGGCGGGCGCTACCATGCCCAGCTAATTTTTGTGTTTTTAGTAGAGACCAGGTTTCACCACGTTGGCTAGGCTGGTCTCCAACTCCTGACCTCAGGTTATCCATCTGCCTCGGCCTCCCAAAGTGTTGGATTACAGGCGTGAGCCATTGCGCCTGGCTAGTATTGTGTTTTTGATATCACCCAGGGATCTTGGCTGATGGAGCAGCCACCACCTCAAACATTACCATACAGAGGGGGAAGAGCAGGGTGAAGATTACATTGAGCTTCCATCAGGAAGTGATGCATATTACTTATACCCACATCTCATTGGCTAAAGCGAGCGGCTAAGGAAATCCTATCCTGCAATGTGAGTGAAAGAAGACAAAGCCACAATGTTTGTGAACAGTCCTAAATACTCCCCACCCTTAAGATAGTTTATTCCTCTCTTGTAGCAATCTAAGTAGGTGAGCAGGGCTCGTATGACATCTGTGTCAGATACCCAGTCTCCTCTGTCTATTTGCTCTGTCATCTCTAGAGGTTGCCCTCATCCTCCTGGTGGAAGACGGATCTCCACTAGGTTTATATTCCAGCCCATGAGAAGAAAAGGCACACTCCCTTTTTATTTTAGGGACATGGCTTGGAAATTACATCCATAAGTTCTACTAACATCTCATTGGCCAGAACGAAGTCACCGGCCTACCTAGCTGCAAGGGAAGCTAGGAAATATAGTCTTTAGCTGGGTGACTATGTGTCCCCCTAACCATCTCTTTTTTTTTTTAAGAGATGGGGGTTTCACCATATTGGCCAGGCTGGTCTCAAACTCCTGACCTCGGGTGATCCACCCACGTCATCCTCCCAAAGTGCTGGGATTACAGGTGTGAGCCGATGCACCCAGCCCTAACCATCTCTTACTGTGGAAGGAGGGAGAAGAGATACTTGAGGGATAGGGGAGGCACTAGTAGCTCTGCCACAGCAGCCGCTCTGGAGTCCCCAACACCAGAGTGTCCTGGTCTTCATGCACTCAGCCCTATCCAAGGGGGAGCCCCACTTTGTATACAGGTGTTTCTGAGGACTAATTTTTTTTTTCTTTTGAGAGGTAGTCTTGTTCTGTCCTCCAGGCTGGAGTGCAGTGGCACAATCTCGGATCATGCAACCTCCACCTTCTGGGTTCAAGTGATTCTCTGAGGACTCACTTGTAAACCAAAAGGGTTTTGCAAACTTAAGTGATCACTTCAGAGAGGTTTCATCTTTATTTTCTATTGATTTTATTTATTTTTATCCTACATTGTTTAAAAAGGTATTGAAAAGGCTTCAGTGGGTCAGGGAGACTAACACACTAACTTCAAGTTTCTTTGCTTCCTGCATTTCATACAAGTGCAGGTTATGATTTAAGGGCAAATCCCAGCCCCCTAGAAACTTTTATTCCTTTGAGTAACCAACCACATATTTATTTACTTTGCCAGTTGGGAATTTCATCTACTAGACTTTCTGTAAAAATATTGTAAACATTTTTCTTGTCTCCAAAACTAAGTGTTGATTTCCTTTTTTACCCCTAGATTCTTTCTGGGGAAGGATTGTAGGGAATAAAACTATTGTCAATCTTGCTGTTTATCAAGAAGTTCTTAAAAAATTAGTTTCACCTCTTTGGAAGTCTATGTTCAAGAAGACAACACTGTTCTGGGCTCTCAGGAAGTAAAACCCACTTGGTAAAGCCCAAAAGAACACTAAAACTTTACTTAAATAAAATGTTTTGCAATATCTTGGATGGTTTGTGGGTTTGTGTGCTTTAGACTACTCACACAAGAGCAAGGTGCATCAGTGCACGCACGCATGAGCGCAAATATGTTTGCCTGCATGTTTGTGAGCAGGTGTGTATGGTGCGCACGTGCACACGTGGGGGTGGGTGGAGCATGGGGGCAGTACACAAAGCCTGTGTGGGAGATCTATTGACTCAACAGACATATTAGCATCAGGGAGACAGGGCAATGATTTTACCCTTCAGCTCAGTCCCCAGTCTGCTTATTTTTTCCCTAAGACCATCCCCCTTGCCACTCCCTGGTTTTCCTTCTCTGGCAGCAATGAAGCAACTGCTGAGCCAGCTCTGGCTTTCGGGAAGTCAGATGACCTTTTCCCTCCCGAGGCTCTCTGCCTCTCGCTGCTCCTAGGGAGGACACCATGGACCCACTGATGGTTCTCCTTTGCCTGCTGTTCCTGTACCCAGGTAGGAGGCAGGGAAGGGGGAATGTCAGGGTCCTGTGGGTGAGGCTGGTGCTCCCAGCTTGAGTTCCATGTGTGAAACAGAGTCTTTTGCTTTCCTTTTTTCATCTGTGTCTTCCTTCTTTTCCCATTGCTGTCTCCCCTGTCCCCATGCTTCCAGGCCCGGCAGACTCGGCTCCCTCCTGCCCTCAGAATGTGAATATCTCCGGTGGCACCTTTACTCTCAGCCATGGCTGGGCCCCTGGGAGCCTTCTCATCTACTCCTGCCCCCTGGGCCAGTACCCATCCCCCATCATCACGGCTGTGCAAGAGCAGCGGACAGTGGCAGACCCCAGGCGCCACCCGGTCTCTGACTAAGGCAGTCTGCAAACGTGAGACTTGCTGTGGGCTTTGCTCAGGGTGCTCCACCAGGGGCCACCCCAGAACTTCTGTTTGGGAATTGCTCAGGAGGGGTCTTAACCTGACTAGATGGCAAAGTTGCTTTTGCAGAGGGCTTTTCAAAATATCCAGAAAATATTAATTGCCAGAAGCAAGGAATTGGGGACACGTTTTGTTAGAGACTGGGGTAGTAAAGCCAGGGATGACTTTTTATGTACAATTGACTGCCTGGTAGTGGCGATTCAAAATGAATGCGGAATGGTCCTGGAGTCCTCTGGACATCTGAGGATCCCAAGGAGAGTGGCTGGAGAGGCCATGACCCTCAAGGGGCTGAGGGAAGTGGCTGTTTATCAATCAATTTGCTTAGATTCTGTGAAATTGGCAATATTCAATCAGTTGCCAAAAACAGCAATTTCACATGCTGGAACCTAATATTTCAGTGTTTTGAAAACCAGTTGACCATTCGCATGCATTCTAGCATAAAATCACCTGCTTAATGCCCAGCCCAGGTGTTCTCCATCCAGCCCTATATTCCCCACCCACCTTCTCTCTCTCTCCAGCTGTGCGCTGTCCAGCCCCTGTCTCCTTTGAGAATGGCATTCATACCCCACGGCTGGGGTCCTACCCCGTGGGTGGCAACGTGAGCTTCGAGTGTGAGGATGGCTTCATATTGCGGGGCTCGCCTGTGAGACACTGCCGCCCCAACGGCATGTGGGATGGAGAGACAGCTGTGTGTGACAATGGGGGTGAGTGCTCTGGCCGACGGGCTATATGGGGGCTGGGGTCTCCTGGGGAAGCCTGGGATCCAATGTGCATCCAGGGAGCCTCTGTGGGGATGGGGGTCTGTTGTTCAGTGTGCCATAATAGTATTCCTGGATTTTGGTAAATTGAGGTCTACAGGTCACACATCACAAGTCTGCAGGGGCCAGGCCCCAGACAGCTGGTGCTAAGCTTCACATGGAGCATAGCACCTCCACGCATTTGCCCGGCTTCTCTAAGTACCTCAAAGCAAGACTTTGTATTCAGGCCTCACAAATTATTGTAGGGAAGACATGCTGGGAGAGAGTCAAGTACTGTGTTTTAATGTCTTGCCTTTAAAGCCAGGTTTGGGTTCCATGCACACTTTTGTTTTGTTTTTTGAGACAGAGTTTCGCTCTTGTTGCCCAGGCTGGAGTGCAATGGTGCGATCTCGGGTCACTGCAACCTCTGCCTCCCGGGTTCAAGCAATTCTCCTGCCTCAGCCTCCTGAGTATCTGGGATTATAGGCACACACCACCATGCCTGGCTAATTTTGTATTTTCAGTAGAGATGGTGTTTCTCCATGTTGGTCAGTCTGGTCTCAAACTTCCAATCTCAGGTGATCCACCCACTTCAGCCTCCCAAAGTGCTGGGATTACAGGCGTGAGCCACCGTACTCGGCCTTAGTTTATTTATTTATTTATTTATTTGAGATGGAATCTTGCTCTGTTGCCCAGGCTGGAGTGCAGTGGCGCAATCTTGGCTCACTGCAACCTCTGCCTCCTGAGTTCAAGCAATTCTGTCTCAGCCTCTCAAGTAGCTGGGACTACAGTCGCATGCCACCACACCTGGCTAATTTTTGTATTTTTAGTAGAGATGGGGTTCACCATGTTGGTCAGGCTGGTCTCAAACTCCTGACCTCAGGTGATCCACCCACTTCAACCTCCCAGATTGCTGGGATTACAGGCGTGAGCCACTGCATTCAGCCTGTTTCTGTTTTTTTGGCGATCTCGCCAAACTCCTGAGCTCAAGTGATCTTCCTACCTCGGCCTCCTGAGTAGCTGGGAATGCAGGTGCATGCTACCACACCTGGCCATATGCATTTTTTTCATGGTTATTGCTGCCCCTGTGAATGGCGAGGGGCTCTGCTTGGCAGAAGTGGGGCTCCTAGGATTCCCTGGAGCCGCATTTGCCTGTTCGTTTGGGAGCTTCTTGGATCATGGTTCTCAGCACATCATATAAAAGCCGCAGAGTCCATAAGATGTCAGGACCACCTCTTCACCCAGTGGCCCAGACCACGGCTCCCCACTCATGCCCTGGAGTCTTTGCCAAATGGCCATTGATTCAGACGTGACTCTAACTTATTTTAAAATCGAGGCATAATTTACCTATTGTAAAATGTACAAATCTTAAGTTTTAAGCTCAATGATTTGTTACACATACATCCACCTGTGTAATCACCACCCAAGACAGAGAACGAGGCTCCCTCTTGTCCCCTCCCACAAGGTAACGGCTCTTCTGACTTCTGTCTCCATAGATTAGGTACCTTGTTCTTACACTTCCTGTAAATGGAATCATGCAGGATGTGGTCTGTTGCCTCTGGCATCCCTTGTTCTATATTCTGCCTGTGAGATTTGTCCATGTTACCGTGTGTATCAGTAGTTTCTCGTTTTTCATTGCTGCGTGGTACTCCAACAGGTGGATATATTACAATTTATTCCATTCCCCTGTTGATGGACATTTGGGTTATTTCCAGCTTGGGGCTGTTAGGAGTAAAGCTCTAGGAACATTCTTGCATGTGATTGTGGTATATGTGTGTACTTGCTTCTCTTCAGTAAATGATCTAAATGTGGAATTGTCATGTCACAGGCTGGCATATGTTTAGTTGTAGTGGAGGCTGAGAAGTTTCACCCACATACGTGCCAGCAATGTAACAGAGCTCCAATTGCTCTGCATCATCTCCAACACCGGAATTGCCTGTTGTTTCAGTGTTAGCTGTTTTGATGGGTGTGTAGGAGTACCTCACTGTGGCTTATGAAATGCAAGTGTTCTCTGTGGGAGAGGAGGGACCATCAGCTGACTTCTTCCCTGGGACTCTGGGGGCTCTGGGACAGGCACGAATGCCTCCCTGGGTTGGAACTGGAAAGCTTCTGCCAGCAACTGAGGCTGCTGAGGAGGCAGAACCTGATGGGAGGGGGCTGCTCACCTCTGCCTTCCTTTGTTCACTCGCAGCTGGCTACTGCCCCGACCCAGGCATTTCACTGGGCGCGGTGCGAACGGGCTCCCGCTTTCGTCTTGGGGGACAAGGTCAGCTATCGCTGCTCCTCGAACCTTGTGCTCACGGGGTCTGCAGAGCGGGAGTGCCAGAGCAACGGGGTCTGGAGTGGGACGGAGCCCATCTGCCGCCGTGAGTTGCTGCCCTGCCCTCCTGAGACTCCTGGGCACCCCTAGCCGCTGCCCTGGCTGACCCCTGTGTGGCTCTTCCTACAGAGCCCTACTCTTACGACTTCCCTGAGGATGTGGCCCCTGCCCTGGGCACTTCCTTTCTCACCTGCTTGGGGCTACCAATCCCACCCAGAAGACGAAGGGTGAGTGTTTGAGGTGCAGTTTGACGTTGAGCAGGGTGCTGGATCTGGGCAGGAGCAAGGGAGGGCATGAACTTCCTGGAGGCCAGGAGCCTTGGTGGGCTTAGCCACTGGAAGGGAGGGGAGGCAGAGAAGCTGGACCTGCTTGGCAAGAGCACAGGAAGGAGGTGCGGATCTGAATCCTCCCCTTCCACATTTCTCCAGAAAACCTGGGCCGTAAAATCCAAATCCAGCGCTCTGGTCACCTGAACCTCTACCTGCTCCTGGACTCTTCGCAGAGTGTGTCGGAAAAAGACTTTCTCATCTTTAAGGAGAGTGCCTCCCTCATGGTGGACAGGGTCAGGAATCAGGAGCCTGCCTGCCGTGGAGGCCTTCCTGCGCTCACTGTCTATCTCTGTGTCTCCTTCCCCTTCTCAGAGTCCCACTCTCAGACCACCTCCTCCAAGAAGTCTTCTCAGATTATACACATACCATGTAGGAATCATGAATTCAATTTATACAATCATAATTTTTATTCCACAAGCACCGTTGGGGCACTGTGCTGGGGGATGGGGGACAGCAAAGATGGAAAGGCTGAGGTCTCACTTGCCAGGAATTCATCGTTTAGAATAGCGATCTCCACAGAAAGATAGTGAGATAACCCACAGGAGTGACCCAGAAAAATATTGGTGCCCCTGTGGAATAATTTAAATCAGATTAATAATTTAACATTTAATAATTTCCTTTTAAAACTTCAACATTTTGTGTAGGCTTTAAAATGTGTGTGATAGACCGGGCATGGTGGCTCATGCCTGTAATCTCAGTACTTTGGGAGGCTGAGGCGGGTGGATTACTTCAGGTCAGGAGTTCAAGACCAGCCTGACCAACATGATGAAACCCCGTCTCTACTAAAAACACAAAATTAGCCAGGCATGATGGTGCCTTCCTGTAATCCCAGCTACTTGGGAGGCTGAGGCAGGAGAATCGCTTGAATCCTGGAGATGGAGGTTGCAGTGAGCTGAGATCGTGCCATTGCACTCCAGCCTGGACAACAAGAGTGAAACTCCGTCTTAAAAAAAAAAAAATAAATGAAATAAAATACATGTGATAGCAGTTTGGAAGCCGCTGGTTTACGTTCCTCACCAGCACTTTGTTTTGTAATTATGCTTTTCACTTACTTCATGTAATATTATAGATGGTTTTCCCTCCCAGCTACATTTTAAAGAGGACAGTTTCTGTGCCCTCTTGGGACTCAAAAATTAAGTAACTCATTGCCCTGTGAGGCGGCAACATGCACCAGTTGGAGCAGTGACTGAGGGTCATGTGACACGTTCAGCTCCCACTTCCACCCCCTCCTAGCGGTGTGGACACAACAATATGCCTCAATTTCCTTATCCATAAAATAGGGGCCATGATGCCCCCTCACAGGGATGATGTGAAGATTAAATGAGGAGAGAGTCTGTCAAAGAGAAGGGTACTCAACAAAGCTCAACAAAGGTTTCTTCCTTAGCTTCTTTTTATTTTTGAGATGGAGTCTCACTCTGTTGCCCAGGCTGTAGTGCAGTGGTATGATCTTGGGTCACTGCAACTTCTGCCTCCTGGGTTCAAGCGATTCTCCTGCCTCAGCCTCTTGAGTAGCTGGGATTACAGGTGCCCACCACCACGCCAGGCTGTTTTATGTTTTTAGTAGAGATAGGGTTTTGCCATGTTAGCCAGGCTGGTCTTGAACTCCTGATCTCAGGTGATCTGCCCGCCTCGGCCTCCCAAAGTGCTGGGATTACAGGTGTGAGCCGCCGCGCCTGGCCCCTAGCTTCTTCCTAATAGCTGTTTCCTAGAGTCTCCCCCTGGCCCTTGCCTCTGTTGGTCCCAGTTCAGTTTCTCTGCCTCCTTCACGACCCTTTGCTGCTCTCTTACCATCTCCCCTTTGGCTTCAGGGCCCCTCACACTGCCTCTCACTTGCCCCCGCACAGATCTTCAGCTTTGAGATCAATGTGAGTGTCGCCATTATCACGTTTGCCTCAAAGCCCAAAGTCCTCATGTCTGTCCTGCACGACAACTCCCGGGATATGACTGAGGTGATCAGCAGTCTGGAAAATGCCAACTATAAAGGTACGGGTGTCATCATATGATGGGAAAGGGGATAGACCCTCTTAGGGTCTGCAAACAAATTCTGGAAAAGTTAGAGAGTGAGGCCTCTTGGTGGCACCTGAGTCCCGTGAGTCTGGGGTAGCTTCCGTGTTCAGGGTTATGTTGGGAGAGTCCAGCTGCCCCCAGCTCAAAGCTCATTCTAAGGTGCTGCAGGTCCAAACACACTGTTCAGGTCTTTAATTCCTTTCAGTTGCCAAAATCACATTGTCTGGTTTGCATGGCTCCACGCTGCCATCTCCCCATGGCACTAGCCACCCATACACCATGTAAAGCTGCCTGGCTGGCACTTAGTAAATTGCTGAAGCCACTTTAGTTTTTGGAAACCTCATCTTTGAATCTTGGGACTTTAGTGTGGTGTTCGATTGGAGTTATGCAGTAAACCTTTCTTTCTTTCTTTCTTTTTTTTTTTTTTTTGTGAGATGGTCTTGCACTGTCACCCAGGCTGGAGTGCAGTGGCGCAATCTCTGCTCGCTGCAACCTCCGCCTCCCGGATTCAAGCGATTGTCCTACCTCAGCATCCTGAACAGCTGAGATTACAAGCACCTGCCACCATGCCTGGCTAATTTTTTGTATTTTTAGTAGAGACGGGGTTTCACTATGTTGGTCAGGCTGGTCTCAAACTCCTGACCTCATGATCCGCCCACCTCGGCCTTCCAAAGGGCTGGGATTACAGGCATGAGCCACCACGCCCAGCCCTATGCAATAAACATTTCTAAGGTGGAAAGGCTTTTAATGTTTGAACAAGCAATGATGCCAAATCTCTATGTGAATGGCAAAGGTCCGAGTTTATCAAAGCAATTGATAAATTGCATTTCCAGGCCGGGCACAGGGGCTCATGCCTATAATCCCAGCACTTTGGGAGGCTGAGGTAGGCGGATCACTTGAGGTCAGGAGACTAGCCTGGCCAACACGGTGAAACCCCTTCTCTACTAAAAATACAAAAAATTAGCTGGGCATGAGGGCAGGCACCTGTAATCCCATCTACTCAGGAGGCCAAGGCACAAGAATCATTTGAACCCAGGAGGTGGAGGTTGCAGTGAGCTGAGATCATGCCACTACACTCCAGCCTGGGTGGCAGAGTGAGAGTCTGTGTCAAAAAAACAAAAAATAAAAAAGTTGCATTTCCAGTGGTTGGGGAATAGAGTGATCCTCTACCCCTCGGTGGTAGGTGGGAAGTTTCTGAGCGAGTCCTTCCTTTGGCATATTCCAGATCATGAAAACGGAACTGGGACCAACACCTACGAGGCCCTACACAGTGTCTATCTCATGATGAACAACCAAATGCGAGTCCTTGGCATGGAGACGATGGCCTGGCAGGAAATCCGACACGCCATCATCCTTCTCACAGACGGTGGGTATCGTCGTCTCTGAGTGGGTCCGGAAGAGTGGAAGGGGCACCAATACGGGGCCAGAAGCCCTGCATTCTGATCGCCGTCTGCCTGCCACTTTCGGCCCCAGTTTTTTGTTTTAATTTTATTTATTTTTATTTTTTTGTTTTTGTTTTTAGAGATGGGGTCTTGCTATGTTGCCCAGGCTGGTCTCAAACTCCTGGCTTCAAGCAATCCTCCTGCCTCAGACTCCCAAAGTGCTGGGATTACAGGCATGAGCCACCATACCTGGCCCAGTTTCTTATTTATAAAATAGAGCCAGGAGTGGTGGCTTACACCTGTAATCCCAGCAGGCAAGGCCAAAGCAGGTAGATCGCTTGAGGTCAGGAGTTTGAGATCAGCCTGGCCAACATGGTGAAACCCCATCGCTGCTAAGAATACAGAAAAATTAGCCAGGCGTGGTGGCATATGCCTGTAATACCAGCTACTTGGGAGGCTGAGGCAGGAGAATCGCTTGAACCCGAGAGGTGGAGGTTGCAGTGAGCCGAGATTTCACCATTGCACTCCAGCCTGGGCGACAGAGCGAGACCCTACCTTGTCTCAATGTGTTGATAATGACGACCATAAATAACCACAATGACAGCAACAGTGATCATGATAGCCGTCTTCTTTCCTTACACAATTTTTACGGAGAGCTATTTCAGTTGCTTGTGTGAAAGTGCTTTGTGTTAGCTTGTTACCGTCTGGGAGGTAACTTGGAGACAGATGAGGAAACGTGGCTCTCAAACAGGAATGTTGAGGGGCACAGATGCAAGGAACAGTCTGTAGAGGATCTGGCCTTGTCATTTGCCTCTTGATATTGTCCAAATTACACAGTTCCTCCAGGACTTAGTTTAGAAAATGAGGATACCCACTCTTCCTGGGGTTTCATGAGAATTAGATGAGATAAAGTATAGGAAGCACCTGGCCCAGTGCCTAGCATGTAGAAAGTTTCAGTAAAAGTGTGTGTGTGTATATATATATATATATATATATCATATATATATATATAAATATATATATAAAGCTTATAATTCTCAGAAAAAAAGAAATACATATATATATATATATTTTTTTTTGTTTGTTTGTTTTGTCTTTTTTTGAGACAGGGTCTCACTCATCGCCCAGGCTGGAGTGCAGTGCTGCGATCTTAGATCACTGCAACCTCTGCCTCCTCAGCTCAAGCAATTCTCGTGCCTCAGTTTCCAGAGTAGCTGGGACTGCAGGCATGCACCGGCACGCCTGGTTAATTTTTTGTAGTTTAGTGAGACAGGTTTTCGCCATGTTGCCCAGGCTGGTCTTGTACTTCTGAGCTCAGGCAATCCACCTGCCTCGGCCTCCCAAAGTGCTAGGATTATAGGCGTGAGCCACCGAGCCCATCCTAAAAGTATATTTTGAAACTCTCAGAGGCAGTGTAAGTGTTGAGGTTCCCAGGCCAAATGCTTTCCTATTCTTCCAGGAGGGCCCTGGGGAATCCTATTACCTAGAAGAATTCTTTTTTTTTTTCTTTTTTCTTTTTTATTTATTTATTTTTTTTTAAGACGGGGTTTCACCATGTTAGTCAGGCTGGTCTTGAACTCCCAACCTCAGGTGATCCGCCCGCCTTGGCCTCCAAAGTGCTTGGATTACAGGCATGAGCCACCATGCCCGGCCAAGAATTCTTTATTCTCTTTGTTGTAGGAAAGTCCAATATGGGTGGCTCTCCAAAGACAGCTGTTAACCTTATCAGAGAGATCCTGAACATTAACCAGAAGAGGAACGACTATTTGGGTGAGCCCCCGCCCCATTTGTGCTGCTCCTGCAGAGGTCCCGAGATCCTCAGCCAGCAGTCCCAGCATCTTGGCTCTGCTCCAGAGCCACGTGGTTTTATTTCTGTATATAAAGGCAACTGAGTATCATGCTGAAAAGTCTGGAGTCAAACTACTGCCCATGGTTTCAACCTTATCTTCATTTTTTTTTTTTTTTAAGACAGTGTCTCACTGTCACTCAGGGTATCTGGGTATCTTCCTGGAAATATGTCCACCCATGCTGGCCCAGAATTTGGTCCAGAAAGTAAATATGTCCACCCATGGAGTGGAGTGGTGCAATCATAGCTCACTGCAGCCTCAAACTCCTGGTTTAAAGTGATCCTCCCAACGTGCTAGGATTACAGGTATGAGCCACTGTGCTCAGCCCATCTTTACAAATTTTTAAAATTTTTTTTTTTGAGACAGAATCTTGATCTGTTGCCCAGGCTAGAGTGCAGTGACTTGATCTCCTCACTGCAACCTCCACCTGCTGGGTTCAAGCGATTCTCCTGCCTCCAGCGTTGCTGGGATTACAGGTGTGCGCCACCATGCCTGGCTCATTTTTGTATTTTTAGTGGAGATGGGGTTTCACCATGTTGGCCAGTCTGGTCTCAAACCCCTGACCTCAAGTGATCTGTTTGCCTTGGCCTCCCTAGGTGCTGGGATTACAAGCATGAGCCATTGGGCCTGGCCAATTTTTAATATTTAATTATTATTTTAATCACCAGCTTTAGACAGAGAACCTTGGTTTCATCTTCAGTGGGCTGTGGCCATGGGAAGTTTCTTCATCTGTGAAGGGGGAGTAATACCAGGACCCAGCTCCTAAGCTGACAGGGAAGATACTCAGACAAACACTGCCTGCCTGGCACAGAAAAATGCCCAGCACATGTTAGCTGTGGCCACAACAGCCGTCGTCATTGTCATTACCATCAGCATCTCATGTTTCAGGAAATTTTCCAGGAAGAAGGGACCTCGATTCCCTGTAAGGAATGTCCCTGGTGTTTTCTCGTTCAGCAGCACAGCTGGCTAACTAAGGCTTTGGCAGTTGCAGACTCTAAAGGAACAATTCCTCAGGTTCAGACTAAACACAAATTGCACTGACCTTTGACCAGTAATTTCAGAGAGAGATGCTCAGACGGGGAGGGCAGCTATTTTTGAGCCCCAACATTTCATCTTCCCCTTAGCTCCTCTCCTTTCCATTCACACTGCCCCACTCCATCTGCCCCCTCGGGGATAAGCTTGTTCCTCTTTAAAACTCTGGCCCAAGGAAGACAAAACTCAAACCCCACTCCCTTCCACCTTAGCATCACTGGGCCAAGGTTAAATGCCACAGAAACATTTTATTGAAAATAAGCAGGAAACTGCAGGAAAAGCAAACGCACAAGGCATGATCATTGTCTAGCTCCAACCGTAGCTTCTTCCATCCAGGCCTTTGCCGGCTTGCTTCCTGGCTGAAGACCTCTTGATCTACCTAAGCACCTTGCTTTTTACACACAACGTGGGGGCTCTCTGAGAGCAAAAATGGGCCACAAGGGGTGCAAAGGCTGCAAGAGGACTGGACTCTGTGGTCTGCCTCAGGCAGATCTGACTGGCACCATAGCCAAAGGCCAGGCGCCGCCAGTTGTGTGGGTCCAGGGCCTCCAATGGGAAGACGTGGCTTCTCCCAGATTATACCTTTTACAGAGGAAGACCAGATCTGAGGTTTTGTTTCCATATTATGTTCTGAGTTCTTTCTATGCATTTAGTCTTTTAAAAATACTTATCAAAGTACCACAAACCTGAGTGGAACACAGAATTTTTTTCTCTCCCAGTTCTGGAGGCTAGAAGTGTGAAATAGAGATGCTGGCAGGGCCGTGCTTCCTCGGGAGGCGCTCAGGAAGAACCCTTTCCTGCCTTTCTGGGCTGCCAGTGGCCCCAGGCATGCCTGCACTTGTGGCAGCACAAACCCATTCTCTGCCTCTGTCTTCAACTCGCCTTCTTTTCTCTGTGCACCTCTGTGTCAGTACATGCTACTCTCTTATATAGATAGGAGACCCACTACCTGTGTGTTTGTATCCAAATTCCCTTCTTTTTCTGTTTGAGACAGTCTCACTCTGTTGTCCAGGAGCCCAGGCTGCAGTGCAGTGGTGAAATCCTGGCTTACTATAACCTCTGCCTCCTGGTTCAAGTGATTCTCATGCCTCAGTCTCCCAAGAAGCTGGGATTACAGGCATGTGCCACCATACCCGGGTCATTTTTGTAGTTCAGTAGAGACAGGGTCTCGCCATGTTAGCCAGGCTGGTCTTGAACTCTTGGCCTCAAGCAATCTGCCTGTCTTAGTCTCAGAAACTGCTGGGATTACAGGTATGAGATGCCACTGTGCCCAGCCAACTCACCTCTTCTTCTTCTTCTTTTTTTTTTTTTGAGATGGAGTCTCACTCTGTTGCTCAGGCTGGAGCGCAGTGGCGCAATCTCAGCTCACTGCAACCTCTGCCTCCTGGTTCAAGCAATTTTCCTGCCTCAGCCTCCCGAGTAGCTAGGATTACAGGCATGCACCACCATGCCCAGCTAATTTTTTGTATTTTTAGTAGAGACGGGGTTTTTCCATGTTGGCCAGGCTGGTCTCGAACTCCTGATCTCAGGTGATCCACCCATCTCGGTCTCCCAAAGTGCTGGGATTACAGGCGTGAGCCACCACACCCTGCCTTTTTTTTTTTTTCAGACAGAGTTTCACTCTTGTTGCCCAGGCTGGAGTGCAATGGCACGATCTAGGCTCACCACAACCTCCGCCCCCCGGTGATTATAGGCATGAGCCACCGCACCCAGGCCCGGCTCACCTCTTCTTATAAGGACCCCACTCATTGGATTAGGGCTCACACGAATCCAGTGTGACTTCATCTTAACTTGATTACATCTGCAAAGGCCATTTTTCCAAATAAGGTAACAGGTACTGGAGGGGTTAGGACTGGAACACATCTTTTTGGGGACAAAATTCTACCATTATAGGCAATCGACAAGATAAGAAAACCATAGAACCCAGTAGGTGGTAGGTGACACGAGCTAAGGGGTCTTGCATGTTGCTCAGGCTGGTCTCAAACATCTGGCTTCAAGCGATCCTCCACCTTGCCTCCCAAAGTGGGGGTGAAAGTGTCTGGGGCATTGCAGTTTTAGACAGGAAGACCAGGAGGGCCTCACTGAGAAGGTGACATTTGAGCCAAGACTTAAAAAGGCACGCAAGTGAGCCATGTGGAAGTCTGGGCGAGAAGTGAACTAGGCAGAGGGACTGTTGGGGCAAATGTCCTGAGGTGCGACTACACCTGTGTGTGCATTTGAGGAACTTCAAAGAAGCTGTGTGCCGGGGGAGAGTGAAGGGCAGGGCGTGGCAGGGAGTGCAGGCAGACAGGTAGCAGTGGGGAGGATGCAGGGGTCAGCTCACGGAGGTCTTGGTTGGACACAGTGAGTTTCAAATGACAGCCTCTTGTCTCATGGGGTAGCCCCAAAGTCACAGGAGTCTGGTGGTGATTTCCCCTCTTCCCCATCAGACATCTATGCCATTGGGGTGGGCAATCTGGATGTGGACTGGAAAGAACTGAATGAGCTGGGGTCCAAGAAGGATGGCGAGAGGCATGCCTTCATTCTTCAGGACACAAAGGCTCTGCACCAGGTCTTTGAGCATATGCTGGGTGAGTGAGCTTTGCCCTCCCTGGTGTGGGGATGATGGCGAGGGGCCCACTAGAGGCCCATGTTGGGAACCTAGACTCAGTGCCCCTCACTTGCCTCCTTTCCCATCTGATCCTCACACCCACAGATGTCTCCAAGCTCACAGACACCATCTGCGGGGTGGGGAACATGTCAGCAAATGCCTCTGACCAGGAGAGGACACCCTGGCATGTCACTATTAAGGTACCAGGAAGGAGGGGGTGGGGTTTGGATTCCAGAGGTGAAAGTGGCTATGGGCCAGAGATACTGCAATCCCTGAAGATCACCTGTTTCCCTGTAGCCCAAGAGCCACGAGACCTGTCGGGGGGCCCTCATCTCTGACCAATGGGTCCTGACAGCGGCTCACTGCTTCCGTGATGCCAAGGACCACTCCCTGTGGAGGGTCACTGTGGGTAAGGCAGGGGATACACTGGCTCCCGACCCCGAAGCCACAGATCTTACCACCTGACCCAGCCTCTGGCCTCTGCAGGAGCCCTGGTCTGTCCTAATCTGGCATATCATTTCCAGGAGATCCCAAATCCCAGTGGGGCAAAGAATTCCTTATTGAGAAGGCGGTGATCTCCCCAGGGTTTGATGTCTTTGCCAAAAAGAACCAGGGAATCCTGGAGTTCTACGGCGATGACATCGCCCTGCTGAAGCTGGCCCAGAAAATAAAGATGTCCACCCACGCCAGGTGCTTGGAGTCTGGGATGGGAGGGTGCCCTGGAGGGGAGAGTGCTCCGGAGAGCCCTGGAAGAGATACTGGGACAGGCCAGTGTGACCCTGGCTCTTCTCCTCCCCAGGCCCATCTGCCTTCCCTGCACTGTGGAGGCCAATCTGGCTCTGCGGAGACCTCAAGGCAGCACCTGTAGGGACCATGGTGAGTGCTGAGACTTACGGTGCTTGAGAGCTGGGGCCGGGGTTTGGGGGGATAAGGAGGACCAGGCGCAGTCTCCAAGCCAGGAACCTGGGTTCTGGGTAAAAGAACCAGCACCAACATCCCCTTCTCTTGACTGCAGAGAATGAACTGCTGAACAAACAGAGTGTTCCTGCTCATTTTGTCGCCTTGAATGGGAGCAAACTGAACATTAACCTCAAGATGGGGGCAGAGGTGAGGGTCTCATGTTGGGGATGCTGGGATCCCCCTGTGACAGCTCCCAGAATGTCTCTCTTCCTTTTCCAGCTCTGGCTGCTTTCTGTCTCTGACATGGGTCATTCCTCCTCCCAAGCCTCACAGGCCTGCTAGGTGTCCTTGGGTCTGCTTATTCTTTTTTTTTTTTTTTTTTTTGGTTGAGACGGAGTCTTGCTCTGTCTCCCAGGCTGGAGTGCAATGGCACAATCTTGGCTCACTGCGACTTCTGCCTCCCGGGTTCAAGCAATTTTCCTACCTCAGCCTCCTGAGTAGCTGGGATTACAGGTGCTCCCACCACACTCAGCTGTTTTTTTGTAGAGATGGGGTTTCGCCATGTTGGCCAGACTGGTCTTGAACTGCTGACCTCAGGTGATGCACCCACCTCGGCCTCCCACAGTGCTGGGATTACAGGCGTGAGCCACCTCACCCGGCCAGGTCTGCTTATTCTATTCTTCTCTCTGGTTCCACCCCTACTGCAGTGGACAAGCTGTGCCCAGGTCGTCTCCCAGGAGAAAACCATGTTCCCCAACTTGACAGATGTCAGGGAGGTGGTGACAGAACAGTTCCTATGCAGTGGGACCCAGGAGGATGACAATCCCTGCAAGGGTGAGTCCCTCATCATGCCTGGATTCCCAAGGGAAGGCCACCTGTATCCGTGTGGCCAGCATACATGCCAGAACATCAACCTGCTGCCCTGGATGACACTGACTCCTGTCACCCTTTGCTGGCAGGAGAATCTGGGGGGAGCAGTTTTCCCTTGAGCGGAGATTCAGGTTTTTTCAGGTGAGAAGGTGGAAGCTTGCAGGACCCAGGGGTTACAGGATCTCAGCCTTGGTGGGGGCGGGGGTGAGGGAGGCCTTTCAGGGATCTTGGGAGGTTGGGGCTTACAGCTGGGGCTGTGGCAGCCTCCCAGTCAGTTTTCTCCTTTCTCCAGGTGGGTCTGGTGAGCTGGGGTCTTTACAACCCCTGTCTTGGCTCTGCTGACAAAAACTCCCGCAAAAGGGCCCCTCGTAGTAGGGTCCCGCCGCCACGAGACTTTCACATCAATCTCTTCCACGTGCAGCCCTGGCTAAGGCAGCATTTGGGGGGATGTCCTGAATTTCTGCCCCCTCTAATTATGGCCACTGAGACTTCTGTTGCCCTGCCAGGATCTGCCATCCCTCCATCTTCTACCTCTGAATACCCATCCTTAGACCCTGTGACCCACCTCTATCCTAGCTGAGTAAATCTGGGTCTCTAGGATACCAGAGGCAGTACACTCAAGCTGGGAAATCCTCAGGGCTCCTGCCAGCAGGACTGCCTCACTGCCCCACCTCCTGCTCCTTGGCCTGTGCCCAAATTCCTCCCCTGATTTACTGGACTCATGCTCGTTTCACTTTCACATGGAATTTCCAAGTTATGAAATTAATAAAAATCAATGATTCCACATCTGTCTGTGCCTCTGTCTGGGGGCCAGGTAGGGCTGGCCTAGTGGGAGGGGGAGGCCAGAATGACTCCATGAGCCACAGGAAGGCAGGTCAGAGACCCCACTGGACAAACAGTGGCTGGACTCTGCCCCATAACACACAATCAACAGGGGGAGTGAGCTGGATCCTTATTTCTGGTCCCTAAGTGGGTGGTCTGGGTTTGTTGGGGGAGGAGCTGAGGCCAGAGAGGAGGTGCTGAAGGGGGAGAGTCCTGGACCTTGGGCAGCAAAGGGTGGGACTTGAGCAGTTTCTGTTTCCTTGACTGGCAGCTCAGCGGGGCCCTCCCGCTTGGATATTCCGGGAAAGTGATGTGGGTAGGACAGGCGGGGTGAGCTGCAGGTGCCAGAACACAGATTGCATAAAAGGCTGGGGGCTGGTGCGGGGCAAGGGAAGGGAATGTGACCAGGTCTAGGTCTGGAGTTTCAGCTTGGACACTGAGCCAAGCAGACACGCAAAACAAGCCAGGGCTCACCATCCTGCCCCAGGCCCAGCTTCTCTCCTGCCTTCCAACGCCATGGGGAGCAATCTTAGCCCCCAACTCCGTCTGGTGCCCTTCATCTTGGGTCTCTTGTCTGGAGGTAAGCAGGGGTACCCTCCCCTTCCTGCTGTCCCCAGCATCCCTCCTTGACCTTGTGGGGCCAGGTTTCATCAGCCTTTCTCTTCAGGTGTGACCACCACTCCATTGCTTGTGGCCCGGCCCCAAGGATCCTGCTCTCTGGAGGGGGTAGAGATCAAAGGTGGTCCTCCGACTTCTCCAAGAGGGCCAGTCACTGGAGTACCTGTGTCCTTCTGGCTTCTACCCGTACCCTGTGCAGACACGTACCTGCAGATCCACGGGGTCTTGGAGCACCCTGCAGACTCGAGACCAAAAGACTGTCAAGAAGGCAGAGTGCAGAGGTTTGAGGGCAGAGAGTGTGGGCAGTGGTCTAAGGGAGAAACAGAGCAGGTGGCAGCAAGCTCAGGTCTAGAATGAGACTAGGCAGGCTGACAAGGTGGGCTGACCAGGAGTAGGAGCAGTTTTAGGGTGGCAGAGGGGGAAGGAGGGAAGAGAAAGGGGAGTTAACCTTTACTAAGCATTTACCCTGGGCTTCCAGGCAGCCCTGGAAGTCAAGAGAACGCTCAGAAATGGGAATGGAGAGGCCGGGCATGGTGGCTGACGCCTGTAATCCGAGTACTTTGAAAGACTGAGGCGGGTGGATCACAAGGTCAGGAGTTTGAGACCAGCCTGGCCAGCATAGTGAAACCCCATCTCTACCAAAAATACAAAAATTAGCCGGGCGTGGTGGTGGGCGCCTGTAGTCCCAGCTACTCGGGAGGCTGAGGCAAGAGAATCGATTGAACCAAGAGGTGGAGGTTGCAGTGAGCTGAGACTGCACCACTGCACTGCAGGCTGGGTGACAGAGTGAGACTCCATCTCAAAAAAAAAAAAAAAAAGAAATGGGGAGGGAGAAGCAGTGGAAACCCCTATGGGTTGAGGGGGAAGGTAAGATGCTGCTTCTGCGGGAGTGGGAATGCGTTGTTTCTCAGTGACACGGTCTCTGAGACCAGGGGGGGGATACCCCTAAGGCAGCCTTTCCCTCTTGATGACTTCTACTTGTCCCCTCTTCTCAAAGCAATTCACTGTCCAAGACCACAGGACTTCGAGAACGGGGGAATACTGGCCCTGGTCTCCCTACTACAACGTGAGTGACGAGATTTCTTTCCACTGCTATGACGGTTATGCTCTCCGGGGCTCTGCCAATCGCACCTGCCAAGTGAATGGCCGGTGGAGTGGACAGACAGCGATCTGTGACAACGGAGGTGAGAAGCATCCCCTCCCCCACGTTGCTGTCTCCCTGAGAGCTCCCAGCCTGAGGAATGGGCACTCGGCACCGGCCACTGTAACTTTTGCTCTCTGCCTTGCCCTCGGGGCCTCGGGCTTACCTCCATGTCTCATGCCTCTACAGCGGGATATTGTTCCAACCCCGGCATCCCCATTGGCACAAGGAAGGTGGGCACCCAGTACCGCCTTGAAGACAGTGTCACCTACCACTGCAGCCGGGGTCTTACCCTGCGTGGCTCCCGGCAGCGAACGTGTCAGGAAGGTGGCTCTTGGAGCGGGACGGAGCCTTCCTGCCAAGGTGACCCTTGACCTCTACCCTCAGGTCAGATCCTGATCTTCCATTCTACTGTATTCTCTCCCTGCCTCAACCCTGCTGTTTCCTTACTTCCTTTAAACCTCCCCTGTAGAACGGTCTCACTTCTGAGCCTTTTCTACCCTGGAAACCCACGATCCCCCATCTCTTTGGTCATCGTGTCCCTGACACCCTCAGACATTTGACCTCATTTCTGACTCCCAGATTCTTTCATGTACGACACCCCTCAAGAGGTGGCCGAAGCTTTCCTGACTTCCCTGACAGAGACCATAGAAGGAGTGGATGCCGAGGATGGGCACAGCCCAGGTTTGAAGGCAGAGAGGGGAGGCAGGGCAGGGAACTGGGGGAAGATGGAGAAGGGACATGAGAACTGTAATGCTGGAGCCTGAGTCACTCTCTTGGCACCCAGGGGAACAACAGATGCGGAAGATCGTCCTGGACCCTTCAGGCTCCATGAACATCTACCTGGTGCTGGATGGATCAGACAGCATTGGGTCGGGCAACTTCACAGGAGCCAAAAGGTGTCTAGTGAACTTAATTGAGAAGGTGAGGTCCTCCTACCCCTGAACTTGGGGGACTAAATGGACCCTCACTGCTCTTCCAGGACTGGCTCCCTGATAATTCCAGACCCTCTGAACCACAGGGCCTGAAAAAATCTCCCAGGTCCTATTCTGTCCCTCCTTCCCTTTTACTTGAAGCAGTTTCTTGACTGGTAATTCGTCCTTAGTAAGAGGCTCAGCCCTTGAGCCTCTCACCAAGCACCTCCCTATCCCAGCAAAGTTGCTGAAGTCTCCCAATCACAGAATTCTTTCAATGCCATGATGCCTTGTTCTCCTCACCCACAGGTGGCAAGTTATGGTGTGAAGCCAAAATATGGTCTCATAACATATGCCACATACCCCAAAATTTGGGTCAAAGTGGCTGACAAACAGAGCAGTGATGCAGACTGGGTCACAAAGAAGCTCAATGAAATCAATTATGAAGGTGAGCGGTTAGGGAACGGTGGGGAGGTTCACTTTGGGTCAGAAGGCTCAGGGGTGTTTTGTGGAGGGGGGTCATAAGACTACCTTGAGGGTGATAGAGAGGACCACTTTGTAGTCAAAGGTTGAACTGCAGGGGCATTGGGCAATGGAGGTTAGTCAGAACCTGTTGGTGGCTGGAAGGGCCACTTTGTGGTCAAAGGGAAGTCTGTGCAATGATAATTGACTTAAAAAGTTGAAAGATGTGGGATTTCAGTTGCAGACTGGCCTCTGGGGTTAAGATGGCTTGGAAGACCAGGTGAGGTGATAATCTCTTCCCTCTCCATAGACCACAAGTTGAAGTCAGGGACTAACACCAAGAAGGCCCTCCAGGCAGTGTACACCATGATGAGCTGGCCAGACAACCCTCCCGAAGGCTGGAACCGCACCCGCCATGTCATCATCCTCATGACCGATGGTCAGAAGGGACCTCTCTCCTGTCCCTGTCTCCCCCACCTTCTCAGACCAGCATGTGGCCCTTAAGCCCACTTGTCACACTATCCTCATGGTTGGGGCCCTGAACGTGACTCATAGCTGGCTGTTAATCTCTCCTGCGACCCTTTAGAAGAAATTCCTCTAAAGCCCTGTTACCAACTATCTCTGTCCCCTTCCTCGACTTGCTCACCTTGCCATGTGTGTCACTGCCTCTAGCCAATTTATCTTCCTTATCTCCCATCCTCATGGTCCCGTCTCTTCTGCAGGATTGCACAACATGGGTGGGGACCCAGTTACTGTCATTGATGAGATCCGAGACTTGCTGTACATTGGCAAGGATCGCAAGAACCCAAGGGAGGATTACCTGGGTGAGTAGCCTGCCTAGGACCCAGCACCCCACTTCCTCAGGGATTGGACCCTCATAGTTCCTTTTTCTCCCTCAGATGTCTATGTGTTTGGGGTCGGGCCTTTGGTGGACGAAGTGAACATCAATGCTTTGGCTTCCAAGAAAGACAATGAACGACATGTGTTCAAGGTCAAGGATATGGAAAACCTGGAAGATGTTTTCTTTCAAATGATTGGTAGGCAGATACAAGAAGGGAATACAGAACGCAACTCTCCTCAGGTTCCTCCAAAGTAATTCATTCTTCCTCCACCCCGGAAGCTCTAGTTGCCTAGAAAGCCTTTTCATTCCTCCTTCTCTACCTCAGTGTCACTATTGTTTCCTGGCACTGTTCACTTCTTAACCTTACAATCACAGAGTTCTGAGCACTTCAGAGATCTTTCTATAGTCCTACATTTGACACATGTGGAAACAGGCCAAAAGAGGTTAAGGGGTAGCAAGCTAGCAACAGGGTTGGGCCTGAAAACAGCCAGGCCTCTGCCAGCTTGATCCAAAGTTCTTTTCCTTTTCACTCCCCCACAGCAGTCTTCTAACACGGGAAACAAATGCCCCTGGCCTTTCCCTTTATCCTTTTGGGCTTCTGCTCCCCATAGAGATGCAGGGACTCTTCCCCAAAAGACTGCTGCCATTTGGGAATGATGTATTCCCAGTTTTCAGCACATTCTCATTCTTTGCCAGATGAATCCCAGTCTCTGAGTCTTTGTGGCATGGTTTGGGAACACACGAAGGGTACCGATTACCACAAGCAACCATGGCACGCCAAGATCTCAGTCACTGTAAGCACAGAATCCTAGTAGTGGAGACTTGGGGGAGGTGACATCAAGGTGAAGTGGGAGTAGGGGAAGGGCAAAATGGCCCTAAGAGATGGTGGTTTGTGAAAGTTGAGCTTTCCCCCTCTACTGTTCTGTTCCCAGCGCCCTTCGAAGGGACATGAGAACTGTATGGGGGCTGTGGTGTCTGAGTACTTTGTGCTGACAGCAGCACACTGTTTCACTGTGGATGACAAGGAACACTCGATCAAGGTCAGCGTGGGTAAGGATGCAACTGATGGTCCTGGGCTGCAGCTACGCCCTCCAGGCAACACCTCCCACTTTCTACAGATCCTACACTCCACCAATCCTCGATGCAGCCCCATCCCTTGCCTCCCAGACCAGTCAGGGATGGGGAAGACTTGAAGTTAGGAATGACATGGGGCCAGAGGCAGGAAGCTGCCCACAAAGCAGTACCTACTCTCCTACTTCAGGAGGGAAGAGACGGGAGCTGGAGATAGAAAAATCCTATTTCACCCCAACTACAACATTAATGGGAAAAAAGAAGCAGGAATTCCTGAATTTTATGACTATGACGTTGCCTTGGTCAAGCTCAAGACTAAGCTGCAGTATGACGAGATTGTCAGGTGAGAGCACCCAGATCCCTGCTGGGAAAGCCTGGCTGGAGGACTGGGGTGAGGGCCAGGCCTGCTTTGCCGTTCCTGACTTTCTCCCTGTCCTTTATAGGCCCATTTGTCTCCCCCTGCACCGAGGGAACAACTCGAGCTTTGAGGCTTCCTCCAGGGACCACTTGCCAGCAACAGAGTAAGACATATTCAGGGAGAGGATAAGGATGAGATCCCAAGAGACAAGTGGGGAATGAGAGGGAGGTGCAATAAGAAGAGATGATGCCCCACCCAGGACCTAGCTCTAGGAAGGGCTTAGGGGACATCTGCTGAGTGACAAAGGCAATGGGGAGATGACAGTGGTGGGGGCAGCTGAATGACACAGTCTATTTGTCCAGAGGAAGAGCTGCTCCCTGCACAGGATATCAAAGCTCTGTTTGTGTCTGAGGAGGAGAAGAAGCTGACTCGGAAGGAGGTCTACATCAAGAATGGGGATAAGGTCAGACATGGCATCCTAAGGAGGTACTCTAGGCCCCAGTCCTTCCTAAGCTACATCTGTTCATTATCCTTCTCCATGCTTCCCACCTCCCCTACAGAAAGGCAACTGCGAGAGGGATGCTCGATACGCCCCAGGCTATGAAAAAGTCAAGGACATCTCTGAGGTGGTCACCCCCCCGGTTCCTTTGTACTGGAGGAGTGAGTCCCTATGCTGACCCCAATACTTGCAGAGGTGAGAGAAGGCTCTGTGGTTGTGCTGCAAGTTCCCGAGGCCCAAGAGTCCTTTTCCCTACAGCTTCTCCTCTCCTTGCAGGTGATTCTGGCGGCCCCTTGATTGTTCACAAGAGGAGTCGTTTCATTCAAGTGAGTCCTCCCTTCCCTAACTGGGGAGATGCCGAGTGGTCAGCGTGGGCCCGAAAGCAGGAAAGCTCAATGCATGTGGCTAGTTATGCAAGAGGGGCAGAGCCTGCCTCACCTCAGGGCCGCATGTCTGGCCTGTGTCTGTCAAGAACAAGGCTGAGCTGGGTCCCTAGTCTGATTCCTTTAGGTCAGCTAAGACACAATCAGGATCAGCCATGCTTCCAGGACTAGACAGGAATTCTACTGAATGATCCATGGCACCCCTCTGCATCTGCAGGTTGGTGTAATCAGCTGGGGGAGTAGTGGATGTCTGCAAAAACCATAGGCGGCAAAAGCAGGTACCTGCTCACGCCCGAGACTTTCACATCAACCTCTTCCAAGTGCTGCCCTGGCTGAAGGAGAAACTCCAAGACGAGGATCTGGACTTTCTATAAGGGGTTTCCTGCTGGACGGGGCATGGGACTGAATTAAAACAGCTGCGACAACACCTGTGTTCCAGATCCTTTTGGGGCGAGGGAGTGGGGGAACAGGCACTGGCCGTGTTGTTACAGAGATCAAAGCTGACAGCCGTTTTTAAAGGCTTAACCCCAATCCCAAGTGCTGAAAAACCAGAGGCTGAGGGAGATGTGTAAGCTTCCACCTCAGTGTTTTACTGAGACCAGCATTGGGGCATATGAGGCACAAGGAATCCAGCTCTGTTCCCTAGAAGCCATCCACAAGGTTTTCCTTGTAGACGTCATCACTGTAGACAATCTGGGTCCTCTTGTCCCGGTGGCAACCCTTAGGGCTGTTCTGGACAGCTAGGGAGGGAGGAGAGGAACAGTTAAGGTCTAAAGGAGATCACAGATCAGACCCTGAGGCCAACTCCGGACTACCTCACTCCTGGCTCGGGTCGCTGGAAGCCCAGTTTCCACACTGCCCTCTGGTGGCCAGGATGGCCTGTCTCCCTTAGCTCCTTCCTGCCAACCCACGGCCAAGAAGAGTATAAGCAGATATGATGATGAATGTTTTGTTCTTAGAAAAATCCCAAATGTCATTGCTGAGACACGTGAACAATGTTACCCTCTACTTATAGTATGTCAAAAGTTAAAAACTAGAAAACCTCTGTAGCCCTTTGTTGACATGCTGGTCAATTCTAGTTCCTTCATTTTGCCTGAAGGGCCATTTTTGCTCTGAGCCCTTCTTTCACTGCTCACTCCTTTCCCAGGAAAATCTACTTTCAGGTAGAATGGTTATTCACACGAAGAAAGGCTACTAGCTCCACCAGGAGAACTCATCCAGGGTGTAGCTGTGGCCCTCACCAGTCTCTCTCAAGCCTCTAGCTGTGTCTTCCCCTTTCTCTTTCTTCCCTCCACCAGACATGTCACTCTTTTCACCCTATCTAACAATTCCATCCCCCACCACTCTGGGGCTAGAGAGAATGTCTCCCACCCACTTCCCACCCTGTGATCTCTGTACCTTGACACTACTGGCTACTCTCCCCTCTCAAAGTGTGTGTCCTTTGGCTTCAGTGGCCCAGGCCCCTCTGGTGCTGCTCCCAGCTCCGACCCTTCCTCCTGTCTCCTTTGCTAACGTTACGCTCGACGTTAGCCTAACATGTCAGGAGAGCTGGGGATATGTGGGGCATGAGGGGGACAGTCCTGTTTCCTAACACAGTCCCTGAGTACTCCTCAGGCCTAGTCCTGGGTCGTTTTTTCCCTCTGAAATCAGTCTCCCTGATTATCCTATTGTTTGGGAGCATCCCTGTGATGTGGATGATTGAATCTATGTTTTCATTCCTTACCTCACACCTGAGTTCCAGATCGCTGATTTTAAACACTTATGAAACTTGCTCTACTCCGCCTCAAAATGAACAAGTCCCATGAGACACTCATCTTTCTCACCAATCTCATTCCAGCTCCCACTTTCTTTCCTGTCCAGTCACTGCTTTGGAAGCCGCTTTCAATCCTTTTCTCTCCTTTCTTTACCTCTGACGGAGGATCTGAAATTTTCCTTCCCATTCCCACAGCCTCCACACAAACTGACCTCTATCATCTCTAGGAAACCCAAGTATGTGAGGGGGAACCAAAAGAGTGGGCTGTGGGAGAGAGGATGGGGAAGGAAGAACCCCATTCTTACCAAGAGAGCCCCAAACAGACTTGCCAGTAGCGGCATCCAGCATGGGCTGTTTTCGGGCTATGTTGACTTTGAGCTGTACAGACTCCACCTGGGTCCCGTTGAGCTGAAGAAGAGGGGGAGGCAGAGGATGGGGGAAGAAAACATTACAGATAAACCAAAGAAGTTATTCCAGGGGTTGCTATCCTAGGAGTAGACTGAGTAGGAATCTGAGAATATAAGTTTTTCCGCGTGAATAGGGGAGAGACTTTCTTTATCAAGAGGAACCAACTTCTTCCTGGCATCTAGTATTTTGAGGAGAAAATATGAGAACAGCAGAAGGGATGGGAAGAACAGATTTGGGAATTTCCAACCTCAGCAACGGCCTGATCTGCTGACTCCATCTTTTCATAGGTGACGAAGGCACAGCTGGGATAAGAGAAAACAGGGTCAGTGGAGAACCAGTGGGCTCTTGTGGACCCAACCAAACCCAGGGATCATAGGCGGCTGCAGACAGGGCAGCTTCCTCCCTCAGGTCTCACAGCCCAGGATTCCCCCAGGACTTCCTTCTCATCATGCCCCGTTGTCATCCTTACTTTCTGGGTGGGTCCATGGAGAGGTCAATGATGTTTCCAAAAGGAGAGAAGGCCCCACGGAGGAGGGTGGGTGTCATGTCTTCTCCATACACATAGAGAGTGTTCCCTTTCCTAGGGCTCGCCGTTAGGGAATGAGTCCGACCCTTTGGGATCAGAAATCACAGTCACAAGACATAGCCCACGCCACACTTCACATAGTAGGACCCACATAAACCTCAGTTAAGGTCACCTTGACCTCCAGCCAAGCTCACTCACTGCGGAAAGGACCCTCTCGCTCTCGGTCTCGGTCTCGGTCCCGCTCCCGCTCCCCGCTCTCGGTCTCGATCCCTGTCCCCGGTCCCGCTCTCGATCCCTGTCCCGGTCCCGGTCTCTGTCTCGGTCCCGGTCTCGATCCCGCTCCCGATCTCGGTCTCTGTCCCGGCTCCTCTCATGGCTGCGGTCCCGGCTGCGGCTTCGGGGAGGGGAGGCTGAGGACCGGGCACCACCACGTTCTTCATAGCCCCAGTCAAAGCTTCGAGGGGGACCATCACCAGCCCCTGGGCCCTCTGCCTCTTCTCCATCTGGCCCTAATTCTCGAAGCCGGTCGCTAGAAGACACAAAGCTGGGGGAGAAGCAGACTGAAGATCAAAGGGTGCTTTTACCTTCTCCCCCTCAGACCCTGTGGAGACTCAACACTCCCTCAACAGCCCAGCCCCTACAGCCCAAACCTCCCAAGGACTCAGGCAATCAACCCCGCCAAGTGGGCCCAGTCTTATCTCTACTCTCTAACCTCTCATACAGAGATTTCCTCTGGGGACGTCTGGACGACTGTAAAAGAGACCAAGAAGAGTTAAGATTCCCAGTTGCTGACATGTGGTCCAAAATACATTAGTCTCTCATGTTCCTCCATCCCCAACCCCTCAGAGACAGAAAATTGGGAGCCTTTACCTCCTGCAGGTCATCATCAGCAGATATGCTCCTCTGGAAGGGCTGGAAAGTGGGGACTGGTCCCTTCTCGGGGTCCTGGAGAGGTGAGGGACCTCCCTCAGTGTGGAGCAGAAAGCTGCCCAACCATGGAACAGAGGTGTTCCTCTTCACTCACCTTCTTCTAGGTTTCCTCTGATCTTTTTTTCCTTTTAATTCTATGTACATTTCTTATTTGACTAAGTAGTTTTATTTTTTGAGACAGGGTCTTGCTCTGTTGTCCAGGCTGAAGTGCAATAGTGCAATCGTAGCTTGCTGCAGCCTTGACCTCCCAGGCTCAAGCAATCCTCCCACCTTAGCCTCCCTAGTAGCTGGGACTAGAGGTGCGCTCTATCATGCTTGGCTAATTTCTGTATTTCTTCTCTGCAGAGATAGGGTTTCACTACGTTGCCAGGGCTAGTCTCAAACTCCTGGGCTCAAGCAATCCTCCTGCCTCAGCCTCCTGAAGTGCTAAAATTACAGGAATGAGCCACTGCTGCACCTGGCATTGTTTTTTGTTTTTGTTTTTTTTTCCTTTTAGACAGAATCTTGCTCTGTCCCCTGGGCTGCAGTGCCATCTCGACTCACCGCAACCTCTGCCTCCTGGGTTCAAGCAATTCTCTGGCCTCAGCCTCCTCAGTAACTGGGACTATAGGTGTGTACCATTATGTTCTGCTAATTTTTGTATTTTTAGTAGAGATGGGGTTTCACCATGTTGGGCAGGTTGGTTTCAAACTCCTAACCTCAAGTGATCCACCCTCCTTGGCCTCCCAAAGTGCTGGGATTATAGGCATGAGCCACCATGCCCGGCTGGTATTTTTAAGTGACTCGATATATACATGTTCAGTTTATTTGAACCTCTCTTAAATCTGGTAACATTTTTAGCCCTTTCCATTCCTTAGAGCAACATATTCCAACAGTTCCAATCCAAGGTGGATTAGAACCACAGAATTTGTAAAATGGAGAAGAATTTAGGAATCACCTAGTTTTTTTCATTTTATACATGAGAAATGAAACTCAAAATGGTACAGCAATTTGCCAATGCTTGAGTATGCATATTTTTCCCCAAACCCATCTATATTCCAACTTGGAGGGATGCCCTCTGAACAAGCCTTCTGCTTGTGCTCACCTTTAACTTCCCCTCAAGGGTTCGAGAACGCTTGAAGCCCGAGTTCTTTGTCTCAGCCTTGATGGCACTGATGGCTCCTGACTTCACCAGCTGCTTTGCCTGCTCTGTTGCAGTGGCTGTGTCCACGACAGGCTGCTCTGACAGTGCTGGAGTGATAAGGGGAAGAGGCATTTGTTGGCCAGGCCATCGCAAAGGTCAGCCCCATGCTGCCCACTTCCAGTCCATCCCCATTTCCCCTGTCACTCACAGCGTTTGACACCGCCTTGGCTGGTTGTACTGCTGCTACTTTGCTTCTTCAGGGCCAGCAACGCCTTTTTCTGGGAACAAGGGTGAGAAGAAAGGGGTCAGTGAGGGCCAACCCCTAGCCGGTTCCTCTCCCCAAGGCCCCTAGGCACATCATTCCAGGGACCGCCTTTCTTGATGCCCTCAGAGTGATGCATTGATGTGCCCTGACTCTTGCCTCCGGTCCCCTACCTCATGTATGATGCTGGAAATTCCTAATATAACCAAACCATGGAATCCAGAGGTTTTCCAGAGTGTTAATTTTTTTTTTTTTTTGAGACAGAGCTGGAGTGCAGTGGCGTGATCTCAGCTCACTGCAGAGCGTGTTATATTTTTGAAGTTGAAGACAAAGAATTCAATCATGGACCAGAATCCTAGGATATAAGCTGCAAGTGAGTATAAGTCCATGTGCCTTTCTTGGAGGCTTCATCCATCTATTCCCTAAATATTTAATGAGGCCCAGCCATGACTTTGTAACAGGGATATCCAGGAGGCTAATGCATGGTCCCTACCCTCAAAAAGCTTACAGTCTGAGAAATAAAATAAATTGAGTGAATTAACAATATGAATATAAGAGGTACAGAATACTCATAGAGGAAAGCTAGTAAGATTTTCTGATGTTTAATGGCCATTAAACTAGGCCCTCCCCCCCATACCTCTGCACGACACGGAGAGGAGAAGGTATTTTAAAAAAAGAAAACAGGGTGGCAAAGATGCAGAGAAAAGAAGGCTTTGGGAATGCATGTTTTGGGAGTAGTGAACAGATCTACTTCACTAGACAGGGCTGCCAAACTAAGGTTTTGGGGTTTTGTCGTATAGACAATGTGAAGCCATTTATGAGTTTCGAGAAACAGAGGAAGCAGAATTTTGTGTTTTCAATGGATTATTTGAGCAGGAGTGAAGAAGTCTGCTCAAAAAAAGACTAAGAAATTTGCTGAGAGACCATTACAACAGCCCACATGAGTGTCAATAAAGCCCTGCTCTGGGGGAATACACAATAAAGAATAAACACACACACAAAAAACAAAAACAAGATTTGGCAAATGTCTGGCTATGCAAATAGTGGAGAAGTCAGAGACGAGATTTTGAGTCCAAACACATGGCAGAATTGGTGTAGTCAGTCTTATCTGGAAGATCAAGAATAGAAAGTGATAGTTTCAACTTCGGGTATCCGAAGTTTTTCAGTATGACACTGGATAGAACTGGAAACACCGAACTTGGGGATCATTAGCTTTTAGGTGGTATTAAAACCCATGGGAAAGGAAGACAACCCCATGGCAGACTGCACAGAAAGACAGAGGGTCCACACCAAGGTTTGGGAAAGCCATCTCTTGAAGCTACACTGTGAGGTGATATGTCTCCAGGTGTGGGCCAGAAAAACTTCCCCATTCGCTCACACTCACCCCAGGTCTTGTCAGAGTGCAGAGTCTGTGAAAGTTAGGCCATGTCGACACACAGTCCCTCACCTTTTTCTTGAGTTTGTTGAATTTCTTCTGGAGAGCCTCCTCTTCCTCACTCAGTCCGGGGGGTATCACCAACATGGTGGCTCCTGGTTCAGGGGCAGGGCCCAAGACATCTTTCTCCACTGTTACCACCCAGGGTTCACCCGCCATCCACACTGTACCCAACCCCCACCCCTTCAGGCCTCCATACTCCTGCCTTTGGCTTTCCCTACCCCTGGCTTAAACCAGGCTGCTGTCCGAGTTCCCGCTCATCGGGATCATCCAGCAATCCCTCCTGTCTCCAGGGATCATAGACACCAGCACCTCGAGGTACCATGTGGCCCAGGGAGGGACGAACACCCACTCCGTCGGCAGGACGACGGCACCCGACCCCCCTACCCTCGCTGGGTTAAGGCCAACCGCGGGGTTCGAACGGCAGAGAAGGCGGTGAAACCAGCGTAGCTCCCTTAGAGCAACGCAAGGGCGTTAGAAGAGAGAAAGGGCTATGAAAAAAGGGGCGAAGAGTGAGGCGCAGAGGGACTTACCTGAGGGGGCGGCAACCGGGGCCCCAGGGTCTCGGGCCGCGCCCGCGCCGGCCGCGGATAGCGGGCTCACAGAGATGACGTAGCGAGGGGCGGAAAACGCGGTGACCAGGGCGGCCCCAGGCGCGCACTTCCGCCCGGCCTTCCACCGGTCCAAGTCTGGCCCTCCGCGGCGATAGTTCACACTCTCAGCGGGGCTGTGCCGGAAGTTGCCTCTACTTCCGCCCGTCCCGGGGCGGGGCTTACTTTGCAGCGACTGCTTGCAGCACTTCCGGGCTGCCCGGCAGCTACTGTGGCTCCAGGATGATGGAGACAGAGCGACTCGGTGAGGGGGAGGGGAGTGAAATGGAACGGAGTAGCAGACATGAAGTGACCTTTGACCCCTGACTTTTGACCTTCCTCCGTAGTATTACCTCCTCCAGATCCGCTGGACCTACCTCTTCGGGCCTTGGAGCTCGGATGCACCGGGCGGTGGGAGCTGCTGAACTTGCCTGGAGCTCCAGAGAGCACCGTGAGTGACTTCTGACCCTAATCTTTGACTCGTATTGAGTCTAAACCTCCTTCACCCTCCTCTCAGTAGGATCTAGCTTAATCTTCTTCATCTGTTCCTGTACGCCTGTCCATCCAAGCTTAAACTGGTGCTGGACAGATTCCAGCCCAGTGTACCTGCAGTGGGTCACAGTCCATGTGACCAGAGCAGAGAGGGCTGGGGATATTTTTGCTTTGAGAGCTGCTCTTTCAAATGTGGCATTTCTCCGTGGAGCTCCCTTCTGTCTCCAAGCACCAGGGCACTTGGTGACTGAGATGCTAGGCTTTGAGCCTCCAACTCTTCATCCTTAGGTCTGGGACCACTTTTTCCAAAATCAGTGAGTCTCAAATTTCAGTGTGCTTCATGATTAGCAGGGGAGCTTTTTAAAAATGCAGATTCCTGGGTCCAGCCTCCATGTTTCTGAAATCCAAAATCTGCCCCAGGTAATTCAGTAGCAGGCAGTTTTTGGACAAGCGTGATTGTCCTAGTCTGTTTGACACATCTGTCATTTCTGATCTAAACACAAATCCCATCATCTCTTTTGTCTGCATTTTACCCTCTTTCCTTACCTAATGCCTCTGGTCTTGCTCGTTTCAGCTTCCCCATGGCCTCCCTCCTTGTGCCCCAGATCTGCAGCAAGAAGCAGAACAGTTGTTTCTGTCATCCCCAGCCTGGCTGCCTCTGCATGGTGTGGAGCACTCAGCCCGGTGAGGAGTCTGGAGGGTCTTTGACTAGGGTGATGGGTTCCTGAAGGAAGCTGGGACAGAGGAAGAAAGAAGACCCAAAAGTTACTTTTATTCTTTCCAGAAAATGGCAGAGGAAGACGGATCCCCTGGTCTCTTCTGGCTGTCCTGGGAGCCCCAGTCCCATCCGACCTGCAGGCCCAAAGACACCCAACCACAGGCCAGATACTGGGTTACAAAGAGGTAGGAGGTCAGGGGTCATGAGAAACAGAGCTGGGGAGAAGGGGAGGTGGTCAGAGACAAACAAGCTCAGCCTCACTGGGGCTCTGATCTCTTACCTCAGGTCTTGCTGGAGAACACAAATCTGTCGGCCACAACCTCCTTGTCTCTTCACCGACCTCCAGGGCCGGCCTCCCAGTCCTTATGGGGAAATCCAACTCAGTATCCCTTCTGGCCAGGTGACTCTTGTGGAGATGGGATGGTAGAAGAGGATGTCCTTAATCTCCAGGGAAGGGTTCCCCACCTATCTCGTATTATCCTCATCCCATGAATTCTTATCTATCTTCTCTCTTCCCAGGGGGGATGGATGAACCCACTGTAACAGATCTGAGCACACGGGAGGAGGCCGAGGAGGAGATAGACTTTGAGAAAGGTAAGGTGGGGCTCTGGGTCTGAGTCCTGACGGGGAAGAGCTCAGGCGATCTCTGGGCTACTGTTAGCCCTCCCATGCCTTTGAGAAAATTAGAAAAAGGGATCCTGTCTATAACAACCTTTACTGTCATCTGTTGGGAAATGTCCACAACAACCTTTATTGTCATCTTTTGGGGGAAGTGTCACAGCAAACATTCTCATCTATAGCATTTGTCCTGTAAATGGTATCCTTTAGGTTTATATAATGTACACAATTTGCTCACCAGTGTGCAGTGACCCTGATTCCATGTCCCTATCCCCCCAGATCTTCTTACTGTTCCACCTGGTTTCAAGAAAGGCATGGACTTTGCACCAAAAGGTTAGTTTTGGTTTTTGAGTGGGGTGTAGAAGTTATGTCCTCCTAAGGAACAGAGACGGACGTGACAAGGGTGACCTTTTTGCCTTGCTTCTCAGATCATCTAACTCCAGCTCCCGGATTGCTAAGCCTTAGCTGTCTGTTGGAGCCTCTGGATTTGGGTGGGGGTGACGAGGATGAGAATGAGGCAGTGGGACAGCCAGGAGGTCCCAGAGGGGTCGCTGTTTCAGCCTCTCCCTGCAGTGCTCCCCTGGCCCGAGCAAGCAGCTTGGAGGACCTAGTGTTGAAGGTTTGTGGTTCTGCATGGTGGAAGCAAGAAAGAGAACCTTGCCACAGGGACGTGGGCTGGCTAGGATGGGTCTGAGGGGGAAGAAAGGGACATCTTTGGGAGGAGTGGTAATCGAGAACCCTCTGGTTGTATCTTTATCACCCGTGCCCTGACTCTTCCAGGAAGCATCCACAGCTGTATCCACCCCGGAAGCCCCCAAGCCTCCACCTCAGGAGCAGTGGGCCATCCCTGTGGATGCCACCTCCCCCTGTTGGTGATTTCTACCGCCTCATTCCCCAGCCAGCCTTCCAGGTACTGCAGCCCCATCTTCACACGCTCCTCTGCCTCTTGCTGGGTCAGACTTCCAGCCCACCCCTTGTCTCCTCTGTCCGCCAGAGGTCACGTCCATCCCAGGCCAGTCTTGGTCCTCAATCCCAGCCTCGGCTGGCTCTGGTCTTCATCCCCCTGCTCCGCTCCGTGTGCTCCATGAGCAGGAGGCAGGAAGGCCCCTCTCCTTTCTTCAGCTCCCATTTATTTCTCTCTTCCATAGTGGGCATTTGAGCCAGACGTGTTTCAGAAACAGGCCATCCTGCACTTGGAGCGGCATGACTCTGTCTTTGTTGCAGCTCACACATCCGCAGGAAAAACAGTGGTGGCTGAATACGCCATTGCCTTAGCCCAGAAACACATGACACGGTACGAGTCCTCTCGCCAACCTCCTTCACCAGCCAGCCCCATTTTCTCCTGAATCCTTTGAAAATCTCATCTCTTCCCCCACCTCCCTAGCTCATTCTTTAAGTGAGAGGTTCAGGGATGAGACTGAGACAAGAGCCTGGAGAGAAGTGAGAAGGCATGGTGGGGGAGACAGGTTAGAAGAATGACCTGGGTTAGTTTAGGAAGGGGTTGGGGACAGAATTTGTCTGCAGTTGTATCATGAAGGAGAATGTGAGGGCAGTTTGGGTGAAGAAGGGGAACACCTGAGCTCCTGGGGCTTGCTTCTGCGAGGGCTCCATGTGGGAGAGGAGGTGCGGGTCATGAGTCTGCGGAGGGCCCGGCTAACCTCATGCTGTCTCCCCCAGCACCATCTACACTTCGCCCATCAAGGCCCTGAGCAACCAGAAGTTCCGGGATTTCCGAACACGTTCGGGGATGTGGGGCTGCTCACCGGGGGATGTGCAGCTGCATCCAGAGGCCTCCTGCCTCATCATGACCACAGAGATCCTTCGGTGAGAGAGGGAGACACTCAATACAGGGGAATTTTGGCTAGAAAGATGTGGGCTGTTCAGGAGAGTGTGCTGTCTGAGGAGGGGTGGAGACAGGAGCCACTCAGGGGTCAACCCTCGGCCTCTTCTCCTTAGCTCCATGCTGTACAGCGGCTCAGATGTTATCCGGGACCTAGAGTGGGTCATCTTTGATGAGGTTCACTATATCAACGATGCTGAGGTAAGACTCATGGGCTCCCCAGATCCCGGCAGTCCTCTGCTTTGGGACCAGTTGAGCAGCTCCTTATTCTATACACTCAGGATATCTTACTGCTTTCTTGACCCCCATACGGAATCCTGTGCCTCTTTAGGGGCAGAAGGGCAGGCTGCACTCCTATGACCTCTCTTCCCTCTCTGTCCCCAGCGTGGGGTCGTATGGGAGGAGGTGCTCATTATGCTTCCTGACCACGTTTCTATCATCCTTCTGAGTGCCACCGTCCCCAACGCCCTTGAGTTTGCTGACTGGATTGGGTGAGATGAGTGTCCCAGGTTGCCTGGGTGAAGGGGGCTAGAGTACTCCTTGGCTGGGGTGGGGGAACTGAGTCTACCACAGCAAGGAGAGCGGTCAGGCCTTAGGGGTGAGGCTGGGGGACATGTCTCACCTGGTGGCTGTGGGATCCCCTTTGGGTCCAGATTACTTTGCACGTTCAGATGGGATGTTGGGGGACAGCCTTCCATTCTGGGTCTCAGAAAAGACTGGGGAAAGTTGGAGGAGTAGAGAAGGGGGTGGGGATGTGGGTTCCTTCCCACACTCCCACCCCTGACCTGCTGCCCTCTCCTCTCTTAAGGCGACTGAAGCGTCGTCAGATCTATGTGATTAGCACCGTAACCCGCCCCGTGCCCCTGGAGCACTATCTTTTCACAGGGAACAGTCCCAAGACCCAGGGAGAGCTCTTTTTGTTGCTGGACTCCCGAGGAGCCTTCCATACAAAAGGGTAAGCCCAGAGATGGGGGAAAGAGTCAGGGCTGGGCCTCCAGCTGGGCATGACGGCTACCCTCCCTGTGCCCTAGGTACTATGCAGCTGTGGAGGCCAAGAAGGAGAGAATGAGCAAACACGCCCAGACCTTTGGCGCCAAGCAGCCCACACATCAGGGGGGCCCTGCACAGGTGAGAACTGGGAGGGTTTTGTACCTGCCAGCACCTGTTTTTCCTCCATCTTTTTTCCTTGTCCTCCAGGGGTTTTGACTTGAGCCTTGAGCACTGCCCCAGTGAACACTAGTTCACCTCTCATTGGTTCAGGAACTCAACCTCTGCCCTTTCCCCTTCCTTCTCCAGGACCGCGGAGTGTACCTGTCCCTCCTGGCCTCCCTGCGCACACGTGCCCAGTTGCCCGTGGTGGTGTTCACCTTCTCCCGGGGCCGCTGTGATGAGCAGGCCTCAGGCCTCACCTCCCTTGACCTCACCACCAGTTCAGAGAAGAGTGAGATCCACCTCTTCCTGCAGCGCTGCCTTGCTCGCCTCCGTGGCTCTGACCGCCAGCTGCCCCAGGTGCATCTGTGTGTGTATACGTGCGTGCATGCACACATTTGGCAGACTGGTGGGGGATAGGGTATTCTGGGGCCCCATTGCTGACCATGGGCCTCCTCCCACCACAGGTCCTGCACATGTCAGAGCTCCTGCATCGCGGCCTGGGTGTGCACCATAGCGGCATCCTGCCCATCCTCAAGGAGATTGTGGAGATGCTCTTCAGCCGTGGCCTGGTCAAGGTGCATGTGGTGTTGGGAAAGGGACTCGCCAGGGTGCTTGTTGTTCCCTTAGGGGCTGCCCAGAGGGCAGACGGCAGAGGTTTAGGCAGGTCAGTGCTGTGCTTAAGAACTTGGGCTCTGGATCCAGACTACCTGGGTTTGAATCCCAGCTCCGCCGTGCATTCACAGTATCATCCTGGACAAATTATTCAGTCTTCCTCAACTTTAGGTTTCCCATCATAAAATGGGGATGTATAAGATATGAACACATAGGTCTCAGAAAAGAAACCCAGTAAGCTAGCAAGCATACGAAAAGTTATTAGCAATCAGAAATATGCAAATTGAAGTACTCACAAAATATGACTTTACAGCTATTAGACTGGTAAAATTTAGGAAATGAGTCAAGGCAGAGTGTTGCCAGAGATGTAGGAGACCCTAGGATTCCGGGAGTCCTTGTACAGGATTCCTAGCCAGCTTGGAGTGCACCCAGGCACTATTGAGGCAAAATAACGATACCGTACTCTGACCCTGTATTTCATTCCTGGGTAAAGAAATTCTCACGCTGTTCTGTGAGAGAACATGTACACCCTTCTTTTGTTTGTGGTGGCAGAGTGTTGGTGGCGCCAGGGTGCCCTTCACTGGGAGAGAGGGAAGGTTAGTGTCGGGGATGCACCCCTAGCGTTCCGCCGTAGTTGGAGCAGTGGGTTAGATGTGACCATGGGAACATGGACAGATGTTGAAACGCTAGGTGGAGGAAAAGAAGCAAGAAAACGATCAGATATATAACCATCTTTTATGTGAATTAGAAACTATAGGCTCACAAAGGAAGACACGTTCTGTAAGAACATATTCACATAAAAAGATATTTGTTAGATACATTGGAATGATTACAGTTGGGGGTGGGAGTGGGATATGGGGGTAAAGGAAAGAAATAGAAATAAGTAGCCTCATAAGTAAAATGAGGAAAACAGTAGCACCTACCCCATAACTGGGATGGTGCCTTGTGCCTACAAAGTACGGTGGGCTTGCCCAGGGCTGGGTATGTGTGTGTGTAGAGCCTTTGCTGATCCTCTGTGTTCACCTCTGTCCCAGGTCTTGTTTGCCACAGAGACCTTTGCCATGGGAGTAAACATGCCGGCTCGCACAGTAGTGTTTGACTCCATGCGCAAGCATGATGGCTCTACCTTCCGGGACCTGCTCCCTGGGGAGTATGTGCAGATGGCAGGCCGGGCAGGGCGGAGGGGCCTGGACCCCACGGGTACCGTTATCCTGCTCTGCAAGGGCCGAGTGCCCGAGATGGCAGACCTGCACCGCATGATGATGGTGAGTGGGCCAGCATCCTGGGCAGGGGCCCAGCTCCAGGACCTTGCTGGATTCTCTGTTCCATTCTCCTCTCTTCTAACTTCTTTTTTTTTTGAGACAGAGTCTCACTCTGTCACCTAGGCTGGAGGGCAGTGGCACAATCTTGGCTCACTGCAACCTCTGTCTCCCAGGCTCAAGTGATCCTCCCACCTTACCCTCCCAAGTAGCTGGGACTCCAGGCACATGCCACCATGCCTGGCTAATTGTTTTTTTTTTTTTCTATTTTTTGTAGAGATGAGATTTTGCTATGTTACCCAGGTTGGTCTTGAACTCCTGGGCTCAAGTGATCTGCCTGCCCCAGCTTCCCAAAGTGTTGTGATGATAGGTGTGAGCCACAGCGCCCAGCTTTCTCTGACTTTTTTGTTTTGCCTGGGAGAAGCCAAGGTAGGAGTGAGCGAATCCAAGGATGAGATTGGAGCCCATGGCTTCCAGTTTTTTCCCCCTGTGAATATGGAGCTAGATGTGGCCTTTGAGAATCTATTTATTTCAGTTTGCTCCTTTATGTTACAAGAGGTGAGCAAGTGGTTTGTCAAAGGCCCCATGGTTGCAGAGTGAGGACCAGATCTGACTGGAGCAGGCCCAGTCCAGAAGGCTGGCTGGGTGCACTAGGTCCCAGCCTGATCTCACTGACTTCTCCAGGGGGAAGCCATCCCAGCTGCAGTCCCAGTTCCGCCTCACATACACTATGATCCTCAACTTGCTGCGGGTGGATGCCCTCAGGGTGGAGGACATGATGAAGAGGAGCTTCTCTGAGTTTCCCTCCCGCAAGGACAGCAAGGTAAGGAGCCTAGGGTGACGAGTCTGTGGAGCAGGAGGTTGGACAAAGCCAGGCTGGGAAGAGGTAGGCATCCAGAGGTCGGTGTGTTGAGGGTGGGAGGTATGGCACACTGGGCCTGGAGACTCCCCTTCACAGTTTCTCCCCTGCCTCCACCCAAGGCCCATGAACAAGCCCTGGCCGAACTGACCAAGAGGCTGGGAGCTTTGGAGGAGCCCGATGTGACTGGCCAACTGGTTGACCTGCCTGAATATTACAGCTGGGGGGGAGGAACTGACAGAGACCCAGCACATGATCCAGGTGAGCAACTGTATGTTGAGGAGGTGAAAGGAGAAGGGAGGAAGATATTGTGTCGTTCTAGCTGCGGCTAAACTTAGTCCAAGTGTCTGTCCCTGTGATGCCTCCTCCCATCCGTCCTTTGCGTGCATCCCTGCTCTTCAGCGGCACATCATGGAGTCTGTGAATGGGCTGAAGTCTCTCTCAGCAGGAAGGGTAGTGGTTGTGAAGAATCAGGAGCATCACAATGCACTGGGAGTGATCCTACAGGTGAGGGTGATGGGGATTTGGACCCCAGAGGGTGGGAGGGAGCAAGCCCTCTCCCCATTTCCCCCACTTGGCCAGGGGGCAGGTTGCATCACAAGAGGGCCCTCATTTCCCCCCCGCTGCCCTCCTTTTCACCCCCTCCCTTCCCATCCCCACCACATCATGCTCACTCCTTCCTCCCACCCCGCAAGAAGTCTGCTCTGATTGCTTGACTTGGTCGCCCCTTCCTACTGGTGAGCTCTGCATGGTCGCTTCCTGATTCCTGCCCAAGGGTGGGTATCTGGTCTCTACCTTTGATGTCTACTCCTCACGCCCCCGCCTCTCCTGGTCTCTCTGACCACCACCAGGTCTCCTCGAACTCCACCAGCAGAGTATTCACAACCCTGGTCTTGTGTGATAAGCCCTTGTCCAAGGACCCACAGGACAGGGGGCCGGCCACTCCAGAGGTGCCTTATCCAGATGACCTCGTGGGATTCAAGCTGTTCCTGCCTGAAGGTGAGAGTGTGGCAGATGCCTGCTTTCTGCCAGCAGTGTAAGCAGGATGCCTGGGTCCATGGAAAGGTCTGCTCTGCTCTCTCCTTTTCACAGGGCCCTGTGACCACACCGTGATCAAGCTTCAGCCAGCAGATATAGCTGCCATCACCACCAAGGTGCTCCGGGTGAATGGGGAGAAGATCTTGGAGGACTTCAGCAAGAGGCAGCAGCCAAAATTCAAGTCAGAGATGCTAAGGAGGCCCTTTAGCATTCGGGAGGGGCATGTAGAGCGGGTAGGGTAGTGGTCTGGGAGTTTCCCCCAGCCTGAGGGAGACCATGATGTGGGGTTGTAGGAGGGCTCCCACAGCCTGAGGGGGGGCTTCTGTGGGAGAGAAGATCTTACTCCAGATCTTAAGATCTGCTCCCTCTTCAGGAAGGATCCTCCCCTTGCAGCCGTGACCACTGCTGTCCAGGAACTGCTGCGTCTGGCTCAGGCCCACCCAGCCGGACCCCCGACCCTCGACCCTGTCAATGACCTGCAGCTCAAAGATGTGTCAGTTGTAGAGGGTGGGCTCCGGGCCCGGAAGCTGGAGGAGCTGATCCAGGGGGCTCAGTGTGTGCACAGCCCCCGTTTTCCTGCCCAGGTAGGGCCTGGGTGCTAACTCCCAAGCTGGGAGTGGGGGCTTTTTCTCTCTGGTCCCCTGTAGACCAGCCACCCCCCTCTCAGCCCTTGTCCTCAGTGCAACCCTGCTAAGGGGCAAGGGGAAGGCTGATGGGTGGCTCTCTGCAGTACCTAAAGCTGCGGGAGCGAATGCAGATACAGAAGGAGATGGAGCGGCTGCGCTTCCTACTGTCGGATCAGTCACTGCTGCTGCTTCCCGAGTACCACCAGCGAGTAGAGGTGGGCGGGGCAGTGGTTGGGGCAGGGGGCTGGGGGGGAGGGGGACAGCAGGTTGTCCAACACCCACCCTTTTTCTTGCAGGTCCTCCGAACCCTGGGTTACGTGGATGAGGCGGGCACCGTGAAGCTGGCAGGGCGGGTGGCTTGTGCCATGAGCAGCCATGAGTTGCTTCTCACTGAGCTCATGTTCGACAATGCACTGAGTACCCTGCGGCCTGAGGAGATTGCTGCCTTGCTTTCTGGCCTGGTCTGCCAGAGCCCTGGGGATGCTGGGGATCAGCTCCCAAACACCCTCAAGCAGGTAGCGGACACCAGCCCTTTCTCCCTGCCAGGGCTGTGGCATTCCCTTCCTCTACCCTCAGGTAGTCCCCCCAGGTGACCCGCTCCAGCCCTGTAAGTGCCCAAGGATGGGAATTGCTGCCTCCTTAATCTGGTCCTTCCCTGTCCTGGAGCAGGAAGGCAGGCGTTAACCTCTCCTTCATCTCTGCAGGGAATAGAACGTGTCCGGGCTGTGGCCAAGAGGATTGGTGAGGTCCAGGTGGCTTGCGGCCTGAACCAGACGGTGGAGGAATTTGTTGGGGAGCTGAATTTTGGTCTGGTCGAGGTTGTGTATGAGTGGGCCCGGGGCATGGTGAGTACCTGGGGTTTGGGATTTTGCAGATGGCTGGCAGGGGGAGAGCCTGCCCAGGGTGGGCACATCCAGTCCTCACCCTGCTTTCCCCCACAGCCCTTCTCCGAGTTGGCAGGGCTCTCAGGGACTCCCGAGGGCCTCGTTGTCCGCTGCATTCAGCGCCTGGCGGAGATGTGTCGCTCACTGCGGGGGGCTGCCCGCCTGGTAGGAGAGCCTGTCCTGGGTGCCAAGATGGAGACAGCGGCTACCCTGCTACGGCGGGACATTGTCTTTGCGGCCAGCCTTTACACCCAGTGAATGTCCTATGTAAAAATGTGATGATAAAACAGCAAACCACTGTGTGTGCTTGAGTTGTTGGGCAGGGATGACTCAGCTAAGAAGACATAGCAGGAGAACCTCTTAGAAATATTCTTTTATTATCTGCACAGAGATATCACTGCCCCCTCTAAAGCATCACTATTTGGGGGAGGGAGTCTTGGGGGGGTGATGGGAGGTCCTGACTCATGGCTTCCACATACCATATGGGCAGGAAGGCATAGGGTGCATCTCGGTGTACAGACACGGTGACTGGGCCGCCAGGCTCCCAAGAGAAGAGGTGAACAAGTCTAGGGGGCAGATGGAGGCATCAGTTAAGGGCTGGAGGCTGGATCCTGGGATCCAGAGGGGAGGGACAGAGCTGAATGCCTCACCTGGGGTCATCCTGGACAACTGTGCTCTGGGCAAAGCTAAGGAAGGCAGCACAGAAGTTCATGCACACAGAGGGATTCCAGCCGTCACGGTCATTCTGGAACAGGCAGAGGAGGCATAAGACTGGCAGTCGGGGTGGTGGGAGGAGGGGGAAGGCAGGCTACTGCCCTAGAACTTAGACCTGTGGTCTTGGTGTTTGGGGATATGATGGGAGCTGCAACACCATTCCCTTACCCTAACATATTCAAACATCTCCATGGTAGGAAAGGTCTTGAGAGAAGAGACAAAACCCTCTGGGTTACGGAAGCCAGCAACTACATTCGGGACCCCTGGGAGGAAGGACTGAGCCCACCATTTCAGGAGCTTGTGTCTGTCGGGAAAAGCAAGGGGTCAGTGGGACCCGTTGTCCACCATCCATTCTGCCTTCACCCTCCTCCCCAAGTCCCTTTCCCAGCCTTCAAGTCTAGGCTTTCGCCCCGCCCACCCCTATCCTGAACCTGTAGAAGCTTCTCCATTGGCCAGGGCTGTGCATCTCCTTGGAGGTCTTGAGTTCCACATAGCAGGTGGGGGGCTGTGTGGATGGGGCCTGGGGGTCTGTGCAGTCTACCTCCCCTGAGAAGAGCAGAGGGTGGCTTCCCAGGCGGCTGCGTAGCACAGAGCAGAAGGCCACGTTGGTGTTAACCTCCCCAGAGGGGTCTGGGGGAGCTTCCAGGTTTGTCTGCACAAGAAGAGAAGCAGCGGCAGGGGTGGGGGGCTCTCAGTCTCTGGGAATGGGAAAGGGGCTTTGAAGCAGGGGCAACTCACCTGCACACATGTACTGCTCGAATTTGTATCCCATGTACATAAGCTCCCGGAGGAGCGGCGGGCGAGCAAGCCTCTGAGCCCGAGCGGCCGGTGTCTCCACCTCACTTAGGTATAGTGTTCCCTGGAACCGGGAGGCTGCCAGCTGCCAGCCCTCCTGCCGCTCATACGGTGTCGTCAGCAATTTTGTCAGGTGACCCCGCCATGTCACTATGGCCCCTGCCAGCCAGCCTGGACCCCTGAGAGAGAGTTACAGTCTGAAGGTCTAACTCAAGCATTAGTGAGATGCTCCCCGCCAAAAATAGCCTAAATTTCTTCTAAGGACTGATTCTCACCCCAGCTTTCGCTCTCCTAATTTTAGAGGGTAGGTGTATGTCTCCAGATCTACTGCCTGCTATGCTTTGCTCACCCCCTCCAGCTGGCCTCGGTGTTCCAGAAGCCAGCACAGCAGGTGGTCCAGCCTTTCTTGGACCTCCTCGTCCCGGGGCTGGTATCGATCCGGGTATCCGTCTCTGAGGTCAAAGTTGGGGCCTGGACCATTGGTGGGGGGGGTGGGCTGTAGTAGCGCAGGGCTCGGGCATCTCCATGGTACTGGCGTTGAGCATCCAGGGAGAAGCAGCCCAGTTCCGAAGGGCGCCGGTAGAAGGAAAGGGCCCAGAGTAGTGGGCAGGGTCTGTTGGCAGAGAAGGTGCTGGACGGAGTAGTTTGTTCCGAGGCTCAGCTACCTCTGTCTTCCCAGCTTCTCTCTTGGTCCCCCTGGGCTCCATGAAGTCCTACGGGAGGCAGGGGGAAAGAGTTTCCATTTTACAGAAGAGGCTTGGAGAAGGGTGAAATGTGGTTTAGGACTAAGCGAGCCACCTGATCGCCAGGCTCTGGCCTTGAAACATGCAGGCTCCTCAGACGGCACCTAGGCCAAGCTCTCATCCTGCCTTTTTCCTTGCCCTTTACCCACCCTCCCTTCAGGTACTCCTGCAGTGAGATTAGGAAGGACATCTGCGCTCAGAGATCAAGAATTTGGTTACCTCAAAGCCCGCCCAACTTGCACCTCCGTAGGGCTCTGACGTCACAGAGGCCGAAGGATGCAAAAGTGGTTTTTCTGCTTTCGATGATGCAATCATTCAGCGACAGTGGCGGGTAAACCCCTCGCGGGGCGGGGGAGATATGAGCTTCCCGCAGGAGGCTGATCCCAACGTGACCACCGGCGCCCCTCCACGCCGCCCACGAGTCCCAGGGCGTGCGTGCTCCTGGAGGGACCCAATCCGCTGTAGGCCTGGGGCCCGGCCCGGCGGAGGTAGTGCTGGTACCTGCTTTGGCACCACCCCTTTCAGCACGGGCCTGAGGGATGACAAGTTGACGCTCCTTTCGTCATCACGTCTTGGTACTTACGCTGGGTCACCTGGTTTCCTAGGAGGGACGCCCGGGGGAGGCCGTACGTCACTGCTCTGCGCCGGAAGACCCTATTTTCAGGTTATCTTCCCTCTATCCCTACCTCTTCCCCGGTATCATAAAATCCCGGGATATGAGTCGGAAGAGGCATCGCCTGGTCCCGGAGACCACTGGACTTAAAAGGCGGCGGAAGCAAGGGCTTGTGGAGTCGGATCCTCTGCGGGGGAGAGCCAGGTAACCATGGCAACCCCGGGGCGGGGCTAAAGACCCCAGCTGGGCGGGGCCTCGCTTCCGGTGGCCGAGAGTTTTGTGAGAACAGCGTCCCCGCCCCGGTTCCCTGTCAGTGACCCGGTTTCTCTGCCCAGGGTCGGCGCGCGCGGGCTGTCTCAGAGCTCATGCAGCTGTTCCCGCGAGGCCTGTTTGAGGACGCGCTGCCGCCCATCGTGCTGAGAAGCCAGGTGTACAGCCTCGTGCCTGACAGGACCGTGGCCGACCGGCAGCTGGTGAGGGGCATCGGTGCGACCGCCGGAGGCCCCTTTCCTAACTCCTGAATTTTCCTGTCACTCAATCACTCCGCCAGCCGTTCAGCAAGCTTTAGGCCTTTCAGGGGAGGGTACTGTGCCAGGCACTGCGGTGCCACAGAGAACGCTACAGACCCTGTTAAAAGGCCCGCAGAGAGTATAAGGCATTTCAAATCTGGGAGGTAGAGAACGAGGGTTTTGGGGAAACTGAGTCATGGGGCATGGTTTCCCCCTAGGAGTGCAGTCGGACGTCAGATCATGACAGGCCTTGTACATCAGTGTGGTTTCCATCTTACACTGAGGCTATGAGCTGGTAGAGAATGTCATAGAGGAGAGGGAATGGTGTATTGGAGGTAGTGGATGAGGCAGAGAGGTCAGCTAAGAAGATACTGCATCTGAGAAGTGGTGAAGGCCTAAACTAGGTCAGTGCAGTAGGGATGGAGAGGAGAGTGAGGAAGAGGGAGGAGTCGAGGACAACTCAGACTTTCCAGATGACTGCGTGTCTGGTGGTATTAGGAGCACATTTAGTTGTTGGAGTGCAGATGATGTGTTTAATTTTGTACAAGTTGAGTTGATGGTGTATGTGAAGCATCCAAAAACAAAAGTATTAGACGATATGAGAGTTGGAGAGAATTCCGGGCCAGTGATGTAGAACAAGTCATGGAGGTCTGAATAGCAAGTGGTTAATTCTGTGTATATGGGTGAGATCCAGTAGGAAGAGTGGGTAGAGGAGTGATTTCTAACCTTTTTATAATCGTTAAAAGGTGATAAAAGCTATGGCTCTCTCTCTTCAGAAAATGCATGCATGTCACATATACACAGAGTATATGTACAGTTAGGGGGGGATATATTTCACTAATTCTCCGAGGTCCGTGGTTAAGGACTCCAGATTTAGAGTGGAAGATAATAGGGTCAAATCCATAATGCTTGGAAACACAATCATTTAAGGCAGTGTTACTGAATGTATGACCTCAGTTATTGCCTGTGTTAAAATTACATGGGTTGCTTATTAAAAAAATATAGATTCCTGGGACTCATCCAAGGTTAATGAATTATGATCTCTTGGTAGATTTGGGAATCGACATTTTTTAACTGTCTTAAGTACTTTTTAAGTGTGCCTTAAAATTTGAGATCCACTGATGGAAAGGGAAAGCAGAAGAGAGGAATATATGACACAGGCAGAGAAAGAATTGCCTAAATTCAGAGGAACCCAGAGGCTGGCACAGTGGCTCACACCTGCAATCCCAGCACTTTGGGAGGCCGAGGTGGGTGGATCTTTTGAGTTCATGGGTTTGAGACCAGCATGGGCAACGTGACAAAACCCCATCTCTACAAAAAATACAAAAATTAGCCAGGCGTGGTGTTACATGCCTGTAGAACTACTGGGGAGGCTGAGGTGGGAGGATTGCTTGAGCTGGGGAGGCGGAGGTTGTAGTGAGCTGAGATAGCACCACTGCACCCCAGCCTGGGTGATAGGGCTAGACCTTGTCTCAAAAAAAAAAAAAAAAAAAAGGCGGGGTGCGGTGGCTCACGCCTGTAATCCCAGCACTTTGGGAGGCTGAGGTGGGCGGATCACGAGGTCAAGAGATTGAGACAATCCAGGCCAACATGGTGAAACCCCATCTTACTAAAAATACAAAAAAATTAGCTGGGCATGGTGGCGCGCGCCTGTGGTCCCAGCTACTTGGGAGGCTGAGGCAGGAGAATTGCTTGAACCTGGGAGGCGGAGGTTGCATTGAGCCGAGGCCGTGCCACTGCACTCCAGCCTCGCCCCAGGTGACAGAGTGAGACTCTGTCTCAAAAAAAAAAAAAAAAAGTAACCCAGGAAGAGGCCTACTGTGAAACTAAAGAGAATTTTGAGAAAGTGAAGTAGTTGGCAGTATTACAACCTGTGATTCAAGCCAGTGCCCCAGGTCTAAGAAGAGGGAAGAGGTAAAGTAAAACATAAACTGAAATCTAAGCTGAGTGTGGTGGCTCATACCTGTAATCCCATCACTTTGGGAGGCTGAGGCAGGAGGATAGCTTGAAACCAAAAGTTTAAGACCAGCCTGAGCAACAAAGTGAGATTCCATATTTACTAAGTAGCTAAGTGAGACCCCCATCTCTACTAAATAAATAAAGTAAATTAAAACACAAAAATTCTTAGCTGGGCATGGTAGTGTGCACCTGTAGTTCTAGCTATTTGGGAAGTTGAGGCAGAAAGATCTCTTGAGCCCAGGAGTTTGAGGCTGCAGTGAGCTATGATGCATGACTGCACTCCTGCCTGGGTGACAGAGTGAGACCCTGTCTCTAAAAAAATGAAAATGAGGCTGGGCATGATGGCTCATGCCTGTAATCCCAGCACATTGGGAGGCCGAGGTAGGCAGATCACTTGAGGTCAGGAGTTCGAGACTAGCCTGACCAACATGGAGAAACCCCGTCTCTACTAAAAATACAAATTAGCTGGGTGTGGTGGTGCATATCTGTAATCACAGCTACTCAGTAGGCTGCGGCAGGAGAATCCCTTGAACTGGGAAGGTGGAGGTTGCGGTGAGCTGAGATCACACCATTGCACTCCAGCCTGGGCAACAAGAGCAAAACTCCATCTCAAAAAAAGAAAAAAAGAAAAAAAAATGAAAACAACAACAACAAAAAAACCCCGAACTGAAATCTGGATTTAGCAGGTAGAAGGTTAATAGTGATCTGTCTAGAAAAGAGGGAAGAAAAGGAAGGGAGAGCTAGTCTCCCTCACTGAGGCTCGTGTAAGGAAGCATGCCAGATGGAACCACTCCTTAAAGAGTATTTGTTTTTAATGTATTGGTGTTAGCTTTTATTTTTAAAAACCTTTGAAAATTGCAGAATGAAAATATAAACATACGTAATTTAAATAATGTTTATAAAGCAGATACCCATCTAGCCACTGCCTAGGTCAAATTATAGAACATGGCCAGTATCCCATGTCTGTCCTTCTCTGATCAAAAAGTCTCTGATCAGAATGTTCCTGGGAGATGACTGCTATGGTAATTGTTCCCTTAGTTCTCATTCTCTCTTTTTTTTTTTTTTTTTTTGAGATGGAGTCTCGCCCTGTCACCCAGGCTGGAGTCCAGTGGTGTGATCTCAGCTCACTGCAACCTCCGCCTCCTGAGTTCAAGTGATTCTTCTGTCTCAGCCTCCCAAGAAGCTGGGACTACAAACGCATACCTGGCTAATTTTTGTATTTTTAGTAGAGGTGGGGTTTCATCATGCTGGCCAGGCTGGTCTTGAACTCCTGACCTCGTGATCTGGCTATCTCGGCCTCCCAAAGTGGTGGGGACAGGCATGAGCCACAGCGCCCAGCCCCCTTGGTTTTCTTTCTACCACTTATGTGTGTGAACAACATGGCTTAATTTTACCCATTTTTAAACTTCACATAAATGAAATCATACTGTATGTCTTATACTCCATCCATGCTGCTATAACAAAATTTCTGAGATTGAGTAATTTATAAACAACAGAATTTATTTCATATTTTAGAGGCTGGAAAACCCAAGATCAGACACCAGTAGATTCAGTGTTTGGTGAAGACTGGCTCTTTCTTTCCAAAATGTTACTGTGTTGCTATGTCCTCACATGGCAGAAGAGAGAGAAAGGCCAGGCAGCCCTCTGAAGCATCTTTTTTTTTTTTTTGTGAGACAGAGCCTTGCTCTGTCGCCCAGGCTGGAGTGCAATGCCACAACCTTGGCTCACTGCAACCTCTGCCTCCCAGGTTCAAGCGATTCTCAGTAGCTGGGATTACAGGCACCTGCCACCATGCCTGTCTAATTTTTGTATTTTCAGTAGAGATGGGGTTTTGCCATGCTGGCCAGGCTAGTCTCGAACTCCTGACCTCAGGTGATCCGCCATCCTTGGCCTCCCAAAGTGTTGGGATTACAGGCATGAGTCACTACGCCCAGACTGAAGCCTCTTTTATAAGGACTGTTCAAGAGAGTACAGCCCCCGTGGCCTAATCACCTCCCAAAGGCCCCACTTTTTTTTTTTTTTTTTTTTTTTAGGCAGGATCTCACACTGTCTGGAGGCTGGAGTGCAGTGGTGCACTCTCAGCTCACTGCAGCCTTGACCTTCCAGACTCAGGTGATCCTCCCACCTCAACCTCCCAAAGTTCTAGGATTATAGGCGTGAGCCACCGTGCCCGGCCCCAACATAAGAATGTTAGAAGCACATAACTTGTTTGATTTTCCAGGTTCACAGCTGGAGAGCAGTTTGTCTCAGGATGAAATATATCTTTGAGTCTCACATATCTGATTTAGATGATATTTAGAGTAGACTCAGGACTTTAGACTTTTGAAGGGGTGCTGGAACAAGTTAAGACTTTGGGGGCTATTGGGATGGTATGAATGTATTTTGTATGTGAGAAGGAAATAAATTTAGGGGCACCAGGGACAGAATGCCATGGTTTGGATATGTGTCCCTCCAAAATTCATCTGTTGGAATCTAATATGCAATGTGATAGTATTAAGAGGTGGGGCCTATGTGAAGTGATTAAGTGATGAAGGCTCTGCCCTTGTGAATGGATTAATGCCCTTATAAAAGAGGCTTCAGGCTGGTCGAGGTGGCTTACGCCTGTAATCCCAGTACTTTGGGAGGCCGAGGCAGGTGGATCACCCGAGGCCAGGAGTTCGAGACCAGCCTGGCCAACATGGTGAAACCTCGTCTCTACCAAAAATACAAAAATTAGCCAGGCGTGGTGGTGGGCACCTATAATCCCAGCTACTCAGGAGGCTGAGACAGGAGAATCGCTTGAACCTGGGAGACGGAGGTGGCCATCAGCCGAGATGGCACCACTGCACTCCAGCCTGGGCAACAGAGTGAGACTCCATCTCAAATAAATAAATAAATAAGGCCAGGCATGGTGGCTCATGCCTGTAATCCCAGCACTTTGGGAAGCTGAGGTGGGCAGATCACCTGAGGTCAGGAGTTAGAGACCAGCCTGGCCAACATGGTGAAACTCTGTCTGTACTAAAAATACAAAAATCAGCCAGTTGTGGTGGCATGCACCTGTAATCCCAGCTACTCAGGATGCTGAGGCAGGAGAATCGCTTGAACCTGGGAGGCGGAGGTTGTAGTAAGCTGAGATTGCACCACTGCACTCCAGCCTGGGCTACAGAGCAAGACTGTCTCCAAAAAAAAAAAAAAAGAAAGAAAAAAAGTAAAAGAGGCTTCAGAGAGCTGCCTGTTCCTTCCATCTCTTCCACCATATAGGGACACAGTGTTCATCCTCTTCAGAGGATGCAGTAAAAATACATCTTAGAAGCAGAGACTGGGTTCTCAGCAGGCACTGAAGCTACTGGTGCCTTAATCTTGGACTTCCAGTCTCCAGAACTGCGAGAGATAAATTTATTTTCTTTATGAAGTACCCAGACTCATTTTGTCACAGCAGCAGGAATAGACTAAAATACTGTATTTATTTATATGTTTGTAAATTGAATATTTTTGAGATTCTTCCAAGTTATATGTAGGCATAGTTAATTGATTTTCATAGATTTTCAGTTTATGAATATATCCCAATTTTCCATGTTAGTGAAACAAATTCCATTTTTCTGGGGATTTGTCAATTTCATTTAAAATTTTCAAATTTATTGGCATAAAGTGTGTAATCATGTTATCTGTTGGATCTGTAGTGATGACCCATTTTTCTTTCTTTTCTTTCTTTCTTTGTTTCTTTTTTTTTTTAAGAGATAGGGTCTTGCTATGTTGTTCAGGCTGGAGTGTAGTGGTACAGTCATGCTCACTGCAGCCTTGAACTTCTGGGCTCTAGCAATCCTCCCACCTCAGCCTCCTCAGTAGCTAGGAAGCTAGGACTATACGCATATGCCACCATGCCTGGCTAACTTTTTGTTTGTTTGTTTGTTTAGAGATGAAATCCCACTATGTTGCCTTGGCTGGCCTTGAACTTTTGACCTTAAGTGATCCTCCTGCTCCTGTCTCCTAAAGTGCCAGGATTACAGGCATGAGCCACTGCACCCAGCATTCTTCATTCTTTCTGTTGGTTATCTGTGCTTTTTCTGGTTCCTCCTATCCTTTCTCTTGTCAGTCTCACCAGTGGCTTATTCTTTTAAAGAATCAATCTTTGGCTTTGTTGCTTTCTTTGCACGTTTTTCTGCTTTTTCTCCTTTGGGGTTTATTTTACTTTATTTTTCCTATTAATTTTCATCCTTTCTTTTTTACTATATGCATGTAAGGCTGTAGTTTCCCCTCTAAGTAGTTATATATGTATCTCTCTACACACACAAATTTTGGTATATATTTTCATTGTTATTATTATTATTATTTTATTTTTATTTTTTTTAAAGATGGGGTTTCACCATGTTGGTCAGGCTGGTCTTGAACTCCCGACCTCAGGTGATCCACCTGCCTTGGCCTCCAAAGTGCTTGGATTACAGGCGTGAGCCACCGCGCCCGGCCCTATTATTATTATTGATATGGAGTCTGGCTCTGTTGTCCAGGCTGGAGTGCAGTGATGCAATCTTGGCTGACTGCAATCTCCGCCTCCCAGGTTCAAGCCATTCTCCTGCCTCAGCCTCCTGAGTAGCTGGGACTACAGGCACGCGCCACCACAGCTAGCTAATTTTTGTATTTTTAGTAGAGACGGGGTTTCGCCATGTTGGCCAGGCTGGTCTTGAACTCCTGACATCAGATGATCCGCTTGGGCCTCCCAAAGTGCTGGGATTATAGGCATGAGCCACCGTGGGATTACAGGCATGAGCCACCACGCCTGGCCTATATTTTCATTATTAATTATTTTTAAATATCTTCTTTGTTTTTTTTTTTTTTTGAGACAGAGTCTTGCTCTGCTGCCCAGGCTGGAGTGCAGTGGCGTGACCTTGGCTCACTGCAACCTCCACCTCCCAGGTTCAAACGATTCTCCTGCCTCAGCCTCCCGAGTAGCTAGGATTACAGGCACATGCCACCATGCCCGGCTAATTTTTGTATTTTTAGTAGAGATGGGTTTTCACCATCTTGGCCAGTCTGGTCTTGAACTCCTGACCTCGTGATACACCTATCTTGGCCTCCCAAAGTGCTGGGGTTACAGGCATGAGCCACCTCATCCAGCCCTTCTAAGATTTTTCCATCTTGCCTTTTACATTATGGGCATAGTTTTGCTTTTTTTTTTTTTTTTTTTTTTTTTTTTTGAGATGGAGACTCGCTTCGTCACCCAGTCTGAAGTGCAATGGCATGATCTTGGCTCACTGTAACCTCTGCTTCCTGGGTTCAAGTGATTCTCCTGCCTTGACCTCCTGAGTAGCTGGGATTACAGGCATGTACCATCACGCCTGGCTAATTTTGTATTTTTAATAGGGATGGGTTTTCACCATGTTGGCCAGGCTGCTCTTCAACTCCTGACCTGAAATGATCCATCTGCCTTGGCCTCCCAAAGTGCTGGGTTTTTTTTGTTTTTTTTTTTTAGTAGTCGTTTTGATAATTCTACTATTGCTTGTCTTTTGGGGTTTGTTTTTATTGTCTCTTTGGGTTTTGTTTCCTTGTGCACCCAGTTATTTTTGAAAATGTTCTGGGCAGATTTGCCTTGATTGATAAATGCCGTTCATGTTCCAATTACTTTTTTTTTTGAGACAGGATCTCATGCTGTCACCCAAGATGGAATGCAGTGGCATGATCTCGGCTTACTGCAACCTCCACCTCCTGAGTTCAAGTGATTCTCCTGCCTCGGCCTCTCGGGTAGCTGGGATTACAGGCACCCGCCACCATGCCTGGCTAATTTTTGTATTTGTTTGTTGGTTTGGTTTTGGTTTTGGTTTTTGTGAGATGGAGTTTCGCTCTTGTCACCCAGGCTGGAGTTCAATGTGCGACCTTGGCCCACTGCAACCTCCGTCTCCCAGGTTCCAATGATTCTCCTGCCTCAGCTTCCCGAGTAGCTGGGACTACAGGTGCCCGCCACCATGCCCAGCTAGTTTTTTTGTATTTTTAGTAGAGATGGGGTTTCACCATGTTGGCCAGGCTAATTTTTGTAGTTTTAATAGAGACTGGGTTTCATCATGTTAGCTAGGCTGGTCTTGAACTTCTGACCTCAAGTGATTCATCTTTTGTGGCCTCCCAGAGTTCTGGGATTACAGGCACGAACCACCGTGCCCGGCCCCAGTTACTTTTTTTGTTGTTGTTGTTGAGATGGAGTTCCACTCTGTCACCCAGGCTGGAGTGTAGTGGCATGATCTCGGCTCACAGCAACTTTCCGGGTTCAAGAAATTCTCCTGTCTTAGCCTTTCAAGTAGCTGGGACTATAGGTGCACACCACCACATCTGGCTCATATTTGTGTTTTTAGTAGAGGCAGGCTTTTACCATATTGGTCAGGTTGATTGTGAACTCCTGACGTGAGGTGACTGCCCACCTCAGCCTCCCAAAGTGCTGGGATTACAGGCATGAGCCACCACATCTGGCCTATGTAGATGTTGTGTTAGTGATAATTCCTGTTATCTTGTGAGCTCTTTAGTGTCTAAACAATTTTTCTTTAAGAGACAGGGTCTCTGTTGCCCAGGTGCAATCATAACTTACTATAGCCTGCGTCAAGTGGTCCTCTTGCCTCAGTCTCCCAAGTAACTAAGACTACAGGTCTGTGCCACCACGCCTGGCTAAATTTTTACATTTTTTGTAGAGTTGGGGGTCTCACTGTGTTACCCAGACTGGTCTTGAACTCCTGTCCTCAATTGATCCTGCTACCGCAGCCTCCCAAAATGCTGGATCACAGGCATGAGCCACCGTGCCTGGTCTTAAACAATTTTTAAATAACATTTTATCCAACATTTTAGTTAATTTTCAACAGGTGGATTAGTTCTTACTGTATTCTGGTAAACAGAAGTCCTGGTTTATTTTTATTTATTTTAAACATTGAATCCCATACTCCTCCCCCACCTTACCCCACCCAGGATTTAGACTGTAATGTTTTGAAGTGAGAGCCTGCGTTTTAATCACTATTTTATCTTAGTGCCTGGTCTTAGAAAATTATATTGACTGTTTGACAGACCATTGATGAGGCAGGTGGATGAGAGAGGTGGGTAGCTAGTTGGAAAAGGCAGCTTGGTCATTTGCCTGATTATCTTCCCACACAATTTTTCCTTTACTAAGAGAAAATGCCCCAATATTGGCAGACAAAATCTCCCTGCCTGACAGTGCCCAGAGTATAGCAGAGCATTTTACCCTGACACCCTTCTTTTCACTTCCTTCTCTGTGGAGACAGAAGGAGCTTCAAGATCAGGGGGGAGATCAGAATCGTCCAGCTGGGCTTCGACTTGGATGCCCATGGAATTATCTTCACTGAGGACTACAGGACCAGAGTATGTGACTGTGTGTGTCAGGGGTACCAGGGGCAGGGCACGGGTTGGGGGAGACGGGGAAGTTGGGAAACAGAAATAAAAACAAAAGAAAGAATTTCCCTGCCCCTACATCCCATGGAGAGGGCACAGGGCCCTGGTAAGTAGTGAGGGAGAGAGACAGGAGGGAAGGAGGGAGGAGTGAGAGGGGGAAGAGTGGGGAGGGAGATGGGAGAGGAGGGGGGAGGAGAAGAAGGAGTAGGAGGAAGAGGAGGAGGAAAGGTATGAGAGGTGGAGGGATCTGAGCAAGAGGGAAGGCAGGAAGAGAAATGCTATCTCGGGGGTGGAGGTTGGTAGAGAGTGAGGGTGGGGACGGACCATGTCTCTCATCTCTGCTTCTAGGTCCTCAAGGCCTGTGATGGCCGACCGTATGCTGGGGCAGTACAGAAATTTCTAGCTTCAGTACTTCCGGCCTGTGGGGGGTCTTAGTTTCCAGCAGGACCAAATGACACAGACCTTTGGCTTCAGGGACTCAGAAATCACGTGAGACTTGTGGAACCAACAAAGTCAGGCATCTGGCGCCTCCCTGCCTCCCTCCAGTTCATCCAGCCTGTCCTGTGTTTTCTTGGTGAACCTGCCAAAAAAGCTGTCAAAAAGCTGACTCTTCTTTTTAATAAAATGGCCCAAGTTTGTATTCCTCCCCCACAAGAGAGGAGGCCTGTCTCACCTGGGGCCTTAGAAAGAGCCCTGGAATAGAATTCAGTTCTGGGTGGCTTATCAAAAGCACACAGGGGCCTGGCAGGAACCATGAACACTTGATGTTAATCATACTGGGACTAAGAGGCTAGAGAATGGTAGGAGTTGGGATACCCCTAAACATTCAAATTAAAACATAAAACCCCCAAAGCTAAAAAACAACTGGGCAGGAGCTAAATAAAAATATAATTTTCAGAGGCTGTATCTGTCTCAGGCCTCCTCCTTTGTAACCCGTAGAATAAGTGGAAGCATTTGAAGAACTGTAGCGCTGGTCTCATATGCGCAAACACACTCTCAGGGAGATGCGGTGGGAGCCGTGGCGTTCTCTGCCGCCAGTCCCCTCCCGGGACTTTATTGTGGGCCGGTAGGTGGCGGCAGGAGCACAGCGCCGAAGACCCTGATTTCTCTCCTCTGTCCTAAGACTGAGTGTGTGTCAGGGCATGTGCTCCGGGAAGAGAAGCTATTTAAATGAACAAGTAATAGCAGCAGGAAAAGAAAGAGTGGAGGGTGGGCAGTCCAGGTCAGGGGCCTGGAACGAGCAACTGCACCACTGAGGCAGCTGGTACGAGCAGAGAACCGCCTCGGGTAGGGGTTTTGTTCTCCAGTCTCTCTTGTATGGTTGCCCGTGTTTCTAGAGACTTGTGTAAACATTAACGGATGAGGAGGAGAGATGGTTCTCAGAGCCCACGCCTCATGTCTGCTGGCTTCCTACTGCCCTTAGGCATCTGGTGAATGCTGGCGTTCTCACCGTCCGAGATGCTGGGAGCTGGTGGCTAGCTGTGCCTGGAGCTGGGAGATTCATCAAGTACTTTGTTAAAGGTATCCTATCTGCAGCTCAAGCCTGTAGCCCCTTACCTTTTGGTGGCTCCTCAGGCCTCTAGGCCTTATTCACCTTTCCCCCTCTCCTGTGCCACTTCTCCTCCAGGGCGCCAGGCTGTCCTTGGCATGGTCCGGAAGGCCAAGTACCGGGAGCTGCTCCTATCAGAGCTCCTGGGCCGGCGCGTGCCTGCCGTGGTGCGGCTTGGCCTCACCTACCATGTGCATGACCTCATTGGGGCCCAGCTAGTGGACTGGTGAGTCTTTCCCCTGGCCTCTGGCAGATGACAGAGCAATGACCCAAGGTTGGATTTCCTCCCAGCTCACCCTTAATTCCCTAGTGAAGGCCAGTGGCTCTCTGGAACCTGGGAGCACCCCTTCCCAAGTTCTATGTTCCCCTCACAACTTGGGCCTAGGCACCTGGCTCCAGCCTTGTCTTTCTCTTGCACAGCATTTCTACCACTTCTGGAACCCTCCTCCGCCTGCCAGAGACATGAAGATTCTGCTTATCATTGCTCAGCTCCCCAGAGTGGGCCAGGAGGGGACTGGAAGAGCTGCATGATGGTGGCTGAGACAGGGTCACCTTGGGAAGGCTTGGGAGCCAGGATGAATGTTGGGCTCTCATCTGTGCAAAGGGTCAGATGTGACTGCTGCTGTTTGTCTGGGCTCTGACCCAGTGGTGGGGCTTGAGCAATGAATGCTTCTCTGCCCTTCCATGAAAGGTAGAACCAGAAATGGTGCCGAGGCTGTGGCTGTTCCCTTTCATGTAAAATGGTGCTGTTATTACTCTGTCTTGATATAGAAAGGTGGGATTTCTGGGGAGGTGAAGGAGGGCAGGGTTCTTTTCCCTACATGTCATGTTAAAATTGCCAAATAAAGTACCTCTGCCTGTGATATTTTCTGGATGCCCTTTATTCACTGTGACGTGCATGTTTAGGTGCCTTGTTTAGGGGTAGAGGTGAAGTCTGAGTTTTGCCTTGTTGTTCAGAGAGGAAAGGGGTTAGGGGTTCACTTTGACATTCAGGCCATTCTCCCTATGGAGTAGGGAGGGTACACCTAATCTCCTAAACCACAGAATTTCTGTTAGGGCCTACAAAAAGCAAAAGCCTAGTATAGTTCAGTTTGTGTTGGAAGGAAAGTAAGAGACAAGTGTCTTAGAAGCCTGTCATTGTTTTGTGAGGGCCTTTAAAAATTCTGTACTTGTGAGCCATGCTGGGCCCTTGTATGCCCATGTAACATGAGATTGTGTGCACCTTATACCCTGATACAGATACACCTGGTAGCGGGAGGTGCACAGGCACTGGAATGAGGGGTTAACAGGAAAGGACAGGGTGATTTCTGGGTCAAGATTCTCTCAGAGATTCTCTGGGAGACCCAGGTGTCCGGGGTGCCCCCACAACACTGGGCCTGAAGCCAGTTGCATTTCTTGGCTGTCACGTGGTTTCCCAGCTTAGCTGGGCTAGGGGAGGAGCAAGGTCCAGAGTTAACTCTGTCCCAAGCCCTAGCTTGGCCAGAAGGTAGCAGACAGACAGACAGACGGATCTAACCGCTCTTTGATCCGCCAGCCATGAGGCTCCTCTGGGGGCTGATCTGGGCATCCAGCTTCTTCACCTTATCTCTTCAGAAGCCCAGGTCCTGGAGGCAGGATGCTGAGTGCTTGGATTGGGGCAGGGCTGGCAACGGGACCCGATTCAGCAGTGAGGGAGAGCAGGGGTGGAGGGGTTAGAGTGAAGTCTGACTGCTGATCCTGTCTGTTCTCCCCAGGTTGCTCCTGTTCTCTCCTTCTGTGGTTCATCTGGGGGTCCCCCTGTCGGTGGGGGTGCAGCTCCAGGATGTGCCCCGAGGACAGGTAGTGACAGGATCAGTGTTCCTGAGAAACCCATCTTATAATAATGCCCCCTGCTCCCCAAAGGTGGACTTCACCCTTACCTCAGAAAAAAACATCGCACTCCTCAGTCTCCAGGTAACGGAACCCCACACCCTCCTATTTCTGGGGGCCTCCCGCCCTATTCCCCCTCTGTCTTATAAGTGTCTTCATCTTCCCACTGGCTTCCTCCTCTCCTGTCTTCCCACCCTGGCATTCTCCTTCCATGTTTCTCCCTTGGTCTCTGCCCTTTCTGCCAGCTCTTTCTCGCTCTGTGACCCAGCTCCCTCTCCCCTCTCCTGACAGGTGCCCAGGAAAGACGTGAAGAGCTGTGGCCTCCATCAACTCCTTAGAGGCCCTGAGGTCCAGCTGGTGGCCCAGTCGCCATGGCTGAAGGACTCCCTGTCCAACAGACAAACACCCAGGGTGTCAATCTGCTCTTCTCTTCTCGACGGGGGCACCTCTTTTTGCAGACAGACCAGCCCATTTACAACCCTGGCCAGCGGGGTGAGTCTCAGCTCCAGGGCCTCAAACTTTAACCCCCGCCAAGCTCTCTCAGGATGTGTTTGGTGCCCCCTAAGTGAGACAACATGAAAGAAAGTGCCACATGTAGGGCTGCTTAGGAAATATTTGTCCCCCGCTCCCTCCGTGGAGTTGGACCCACCCTCCCCTTGCACACGGAACCCTGCTCACCTCTCGTCCTCCACTCCCAGTTCGGTACCGGGTCTTTGCTCTGGATCAAAAGGTGCGCCCGAGCACTGACGCCATCACAGTCACGGTGGAGGTGAGTCCCTGACCTCTGGCCTTCTGACCCTGGCCACTGATGTGACCTCCCGTCTGTGACCACTTCTCCCCTTGCAGAACTCTCATGGCCTCCGCGTGCGGAAGAAGGAGGTGTACTTGCCATCATCCATCTTCCAGGATGACTTTGTGATCCCAGACATCTCACAGTGAGCTCCCCCAGTCTGGGGGCTGTCCCCAAGCGATACCACCCCAACTCCTGCTAGGCGCTCCACCTCCCAGCAAAGTCACATCCCGAGATGCCCTGGCCCTCAGCCTCCTGAGCCTCTGGTTAACCCCCACAGTCCTCTTCCCAGGGAAGCAGGCTGCTGGCTCTCCCATGCCCCACTGCACAGGTGGGCTGAGTCCCTTTCTTGTCCATTCTTAGGCCAGGGACCTGGAAGATCTCAGCCCGATTCTCAGATAGCCTGGAATCCAACAGCAGCACCCAGTTTGAGGTGAAGAAATATGGTGAGAGCTGGAAACTTGAGGGACAGGCAGCTGCTTTCCTGAAGGAAATAAGGGTGGAAGGAGAGGTAGTGGGAGAAGCTCACGGCAGGGAGATATGGGTGCCACAGCCCTGAGCGGAGGCGAGTCTTTGAACTGGAGTCTGACCTGCCTACCCCTTCACCCTGGGTCAGTCCTTCCCAATTTTGAGGTGAAGATCACCCCTGGAAAGCCCTACATCCTGACGGTGCCAGACCATCTTGATGAAATCCAGTTAGACATCCAGGCCAGGTAATACCTCCCTCCCCCACCTCTGCCCACCAGTGCAGGGTCCTGTTCCCCTACTCAATATGAACAGGCGCCTGCTTCCCTGCCCTCAGGCCATCATTCCCCCCAGCCCTTGGCCCACCCTCTTCTCCCTGCCATGACAGGTACATCTATGGGAAGCCAGTGCAGGGGGTGGCATATGTGCGCTTTGGGCTTCTGGATGAGGAGGGTAAGAAGACTTTCCTTCGGGGGCTGGAGAGTCAGACCAAGGTAGGAAAGAGGATAGGGGTTGGGTAGGGGAAGGGGAAAGGCAGATGAGGTGGGAGACTTAGTCTCACCCTATATTCTGTTTCTTTCTGTGCCCCAGCTGGCGAATGGACAGAGCCACATTTCCCTCTCAAAGGCAGAGTTCCAGGATGCCCTGGAGAAGCTAAATATGAGCATTACTGACCTCCAGGGGCTGTGTCTTTACGTTGCCGCAGCCATCATTGAGTCTCCAGGTGGGTGACTTTCCCTGATTGTAACCCCAGATCCATGCCTCTGACCTCTGAGCTGACCTTCTGTCCTCCAGCACCAACACCACCCCCACTTCTCCCACCTCATCTCAGACTCGAAACCAGGAAACACCCAGGAACCCTGGTCCTCTCTCCAACTCTGTCTCTGTGACTTGGCCCTTTTCCCTGGCTTAGTCTGTTTGCTCCTTCTGCTCATTTGTTCACTCCTCCAGTGCACACGCATTATTCACTGTCCTGTGCTGGGCCTCAGATTGTAGAGACAGGCATACGGCGGCCTGCGCCCTGGGAGCCCACTGTCTTGTGGGAGGGAAACGGTCAAGCTACTCCCACTTGTCCTCCTGTCCCTCTCTTCTTGGGCTCTGTCCTCTGCCTCTCTCTGTCCTTTGTCTTGCAGGTGGGGGAGATGGAGGAGGCAGAGCTCACATCCTGGCGTTTTGTGTCATCCCCCTTCTCTTTGGATCTTAGCAAGACCAAGCGACACCTCGTGCCTGGGTCCCCCTCTCCTGCTACAGGTTTCTTCCAGAGGGGAAGGACAAATAGGGGAGGGTGTGGTAGTCAGGAGGGCTCAGGGTCTGCCCACTCTCTTTCACCTGCCCTCCTTTACTTGCCTAGGCCTTGGTCCGTGAGATGTCAGGCTCCCCAGCTTCTGGCATTCCTGTCAAAGTTTCTGCCACGGTGTCTTCTGCTGGGTCTGGTTCTAAAATCCAGGACATCCAACAAAACACAGATGGGAGCGGCCAAGTCAGCATTCCCATCATTATCCCTCAGGCTGTCTCAGCACTGCAGCTCTCGGTAGGACTCCTCGGACTCCTAGGAGATGGTGGGGAAGGGGATGAGGGTGAGCCGGGGTCCTGAGGATCCATGGCCCGACTTGGGGGGATGGTGGGGTACCTGGCTCTGAGCTACTACCCTACTTGCACCTGCCTCCCTCTCCAGGTATCTGCAGGCTCCCCCTATCCAGCCATAGCCAGGCTCACTGTGGCAGCCCCACCTTCAGGAGGCCCTGGGTTTCTGTCTATCGAGCAGCCGGATCCTCGACCTCCTCGTATCGGGGGACAATCTGAACCTGAACCTTCGAGCTGTGGGCAGTGGGGCCACCTTTTCTCATTACTACTACATGGTGTGCATGAGCCAGGGAGTCAAAGAGGGCTAGGGTGCAAGGAAGAGCCCTCTGGGTGGGGCTGGGGGTTCAAGGCTGGGGCTGTCCCATGAAGAGGCAGTCACTCTCATCCCTTCCCTTTTTGCCCAGATCCTATCCCGGGGGCAGATCGTGTTAATGAAGCAAGAGCCCAGGAGACACCTGACCTCGGTCTCTGTGTTTGTGGACCACCACCTGGCACCCTCCTTCTACTTTGTGGCCTTCTACTACCATGGAGACCACCCAGTAGCCAACTCCCTGCGAGTGGATGTCCAGGCTGGGGCCTGCGAGGGCAAGGTGACTAGGGTCAGGAGAGATGGCACGTGTGCTGAGGGGTTAAGGACAGGGTGATTGCTAGCAGGGGGGCAGTGAGGATGCCGGGGGACTGAAGGAAGCTGTCCCCACTCTGACCACCCCCGCCTCCCGCCTCTGCCAGCTGGAGCTCAGCGTGGGTGGTGCCAAGGAGTACCGGAACGGGGAGTCCATGAAGCTCCGCTTACAAACTGACTCCCCAGCCTTGGTGGCGCTGGGGGCCTTGGACACAGCTCTGTACGCTGTGGGCAGCAAGGCCCACAAGCCCCTCAACATGGGCAAGGTTTGTCCACACCCTCTCCCCAGCCTCTCACCACTGCACGGCTCATCCCTGCTGCCCTGAGCCCTGGGCACAGCCCCTGGATCCCACTGAGGCTCCTCACAGCCTCTTCCCCACTTGGCCCTGTGTGTCTGTCTCCTTGCTCTGTACCCTCTCCTATCCGTCCATGCGCTGCCCTCTCACCTGTGGGAATGCTCAGTCCTGCCCCCTCAGCCACACGTGGCTCCAGCATTCCTGCTTCTTCTTCCCAGGTCTTTGAAGCTATAAACAGCTATGACCTCGGCTGTGGTCCTGGGGGTGGGGACAGTGCCGTTAGGTGTTCCAGGCAGCAGGCCTGGCCTTTTCTGATGGAGACAAATGGACCTCATCCAGAAAGAGTGAGAACAGAGAAGGAAAGGGAGTGGGTGGCGGGGAAGGTAAGGAAGGAGGAAGGGCCTGAGGAGGCCAGGTAGGAAGAGTCAGGGCGGGAAGGGCCGGGCAGGGGAAGGGGAGGAGGAGAGGAGGCCCAGTGCCTGATGGCTGGACTGCAGCCTTGCTCTCTACCAGGACTGAGCTGTCCCAAGGAGAAGACACCCCGGAAAAGAGAAACGTGAACTTCCAAAAGGCAATTAGTGAGAAATGTGAGTTGTGGGTCCCTAGGCAGCAGCTTAGGCTCTCCATGTGGGATCAGGGATGGGGTCTGCCTCTCTGGCCCTTGGCTCCTTGCTGAACCAATGTGTGGTATTTGGGGACAAGGATCCAATTCCACGAATACAGGTGGAAGGGTGGGCAGGTCTTTCCATCAGTCTCTTATGTTGCTGGTCTCAAGGGGTCGGGGCAGGGCTGAGGTGTATCTTCTTTTTGTCCTCTCACGCTCACTCCCACCTGGCCCGCAGTGGGTCAGTATGCTTCCCCAACAGCCAAGCGCTGCTGCGAGGATGGACTGACACGGCTGCCCATGATACGTTCCTGTGAGCAGCGGGCAGCCCGCGTGCGGCAGCTGGACTGCCGGGAGCCCTTCCTGTCCTGCTGCCAGTTTGCTGAGAACCTGCGCAAGAAGAGCAGGGTCCGGGGCCAGATGGGCCTCGAACGAGGTGAGGGGCTGCGTGGGGCTAGGGCGCAGGCGGCAGTGCTCACAAGGGCAGAACGGCCCCCTTCTCACTCCTGTCCACTGTGGTCTCCCAGCCCTGGAGATCCTGCAGGAAGAAGACCTGATTGATGAGGATGACATTCCCGTGCGCAGCTTCTTCCCGGAGAACTGGCTCTGGAGAGTGGAAGCAGTGGACCACTTCCAAACGTGAGAGAGTTTTCCGGCCCAGCTTGTCTCTGGGCTGTGTCTGGGGCCAGCCCAGGGGATGACGGGGGCTTCTCCCACCTTTCCCTACAGATTGACACTGTGGCTCCCTGACTCTCTGACCACGTGGGAGATCCATGGCCTGAGCCTGTCCAAAACCAAAGGTGAGATCGCCATCTCTGGGCTTCAGGTGACCCCACTTATATTTCCCTCGACTCCAGCTCCCTGCTTCCTTTGCTTTTAATGGAGGAAGGGGGTCCAGTGATCTAGGGAGGTCTGTGCCAGCATGCAGCTGGCATGGACCACAGGGCAGAGGCAGGCTGAGGCAGAGCTGGGTCACCCCCACCCCTCCCTCCTATGGCCCTGAAGCTTTGATGCCCCCTCTGATCTCTGCCCCTCCGCCCCCACTTCCCTTCCCTCAGGCCTATGTGTGGCCACACCAGTCCAAGTCCGGGTGTTCCGTGAGTTCCACATGCACCTCCGCCTGCCCATGTCTGTCCACCGCTTTGAGCAGCTCGAGCTGCGGCCTGTCCTCTACAACTACCTGGATAAAAACCTGACCGTGAGGCCCCGTGGGAGTCTGGGAATACAGGGGTTTGGGGAGCCAGGGCCCAGTGACGGGTGGGGGTCCTAACCAGGCCGGGACTCTGGCAATCCTCGTTTCCTGCCCTCAGGTGAGCGTCCACGTGTCCCCAGTGGAGGGGCTGTGTCTGGCTGGGGGCGGAGGGCTGGCCCAGCAGGTACTGGTGCCTGCAGGCTCTGCCCGGCCTGTCGCCTTCTCTGTGGTGCCCACGGCAGCTGCTGCTGTGTCCCTGAAGGTGGTGGCTCGAGGGTCCTCTGAATTCCCTGTGGGAGATGCAGTGTCTAAAGTTCTGCAGATTGAGGTGAATGAAGCACCCCTGAATACAAGTCCTCAGGCCCCCAGCTTTATGCCCTACCCTCAGCAGTCTCTCTGCTGGCCAGGTGAGGGACCCAACACCCAAAGCAAAGCCTCAGTCTGTTCACATTTTCTACAGTTCTGATCCAAATCTGTCCCTGGGTTGAAACTCAAAGTCCTGGGGGGAGTCTGTGCTGGCAGGGCAGGCTGTGGTCCTGTGTGACCTCACAAGCATGTTTCCCCTGAGACAGAAGGAAGGGGCCATCCAAACAGAGGAGCTGGTGTATGAACTCAACCCCCTGGGTGAGTGACCCTCTACTTCCAGCCATCGGTTTCCTAAGGGGGTACAGGTAGTGGGGAGGTGGACAACAGGACAAGCTGCTAACTTCCCCCGTTTTCCCAGACCACCGAGCCCGGACCTTGGAAATTCCTGGCAACTCTGATCCCAATATGATCCCTGATGGGGACTTTAACAGCTACGTCAGGGTTACAGGTGGGAGTGCCCTTTAGCCCCTTCCCAGTGGACCTGTGGATTCATGTGGACCTGTGGATCCCTGCTTGGTCCCACTCCCCGTGAGCCTCTGACACAGGGTCCTCAGACCTCTACCCTCTCCTTACCATGTAGCCTCAGATCCATTGGACACTTTGGGCTCTGAGGGGGCCTTGTCACCAGGAGGTGTGGCCTCCCTCTTGAGGCTTCCCAGAGGCTGCGCGGAGCAAACCATGATCTACTTGGCTCCGACACTGGCTGCTCCCGCTACCTGGACAAGACAGAGCAGTGGAGCTCACTGCCCCCCCGAGACCAAGGACCACGCTGTGGATCTGATCCAGAAAGGTTCTGGGTGCAGGGGCGTGCAGGAGGGGGCCAGGAAAGGACAGTTCCTAGGAGATGGGCAGCCCAGGAAGCTACAGAGGGAAAGACGGGGATGGGGAGCATGGCCTTGGGCTCAAACAGCAGAAGGGTGAGTGTTACCTGAGCGACCGCCTCCCCTCTCCAAGGCTACATTCGGATCCAGCAGTTTCGAAAGACAGATGGTTCCTATGGGGCTTGGTTGACACGGGACAGCAGCACCTGGTGAGGTTGGGAGAGGGGTTCCAGGGCTCTGGGGGGGGTCAGGGCCAGGGCAGGGGCGGGACAGAGCTGGTACAATGGGAGGGTGAATACCCAGGTACCTGGGGGCGTGGGCATAAGGATAAGCAAGTCCTTATCCCCAACCCTCCTTTGCTCCCCCCCTCCAGGCTCACAGCCTTTGTGCTGAAGGTCCTGAGTTTGGCCCAGGAGCAGGTAGGAGGCTCACCTGAGAATTTGCAGGAGACGGCTAAGTGGCTGCTATCCCAGCAGCAGGCTGACGGCTCGTTCCAGGACCCCTGTCCAGTGTTACACAGGGGCATGCAGGTTCGGGCATGCTGGGGCCCGGCCGAGGAGCACCGGTCAGACTCTCTTTGCCCCTTCCACCTCCTGTTTGACATCGTCTTTCTCCCCTCACTAGGGGGGTTTGGTGGGCAATGATGAGACTGTGGCACTCACAGCCTTTGTGACCATCGCCCTTCATCATGGGTTGGCCATCTTCCAGGATGAGGGCGCAGAGCAGTTGAAGCAGAGAGTGGTAAGGACAGTGGTGTTTCTGCCCTCCACTGGCCCTCAGCTCTACCCCTTTTTCCTCAGGAACCCAGGGGTCCAGCCCCCAGACCTTCCTCCTGTTTTCTTCCAGGAAGCCTCCATCTCAAAGGCAAACTCATTTTTGGGGGAGAAAGCAACTGCTGGACTCCTGGGTGCCCACGCAGCCGCCATCACAGCCTATGCCCTGACACTGACCAAGGCCTCCGGGGACCTGCGGGGTGTTGCCCACAACAACCTCATGGCCATGGCCCAGGAGTCTGGAGGTGAGGGACGAGGGGTTCCTGGCAGTGAGCCCGAGGCCCAGGGGGCCTTAGGATCCCAGACTGTGCCCAGAGGAAAGGCTGGATGAAGACTCAGAGGAGGAATGAAGGCGTAAACAGGGGTGGGTCGGGGGAGAATCAGGAGAGCCCAGCAGGCAGTGGCTAAGGGCCAGGGGACCGGGCTCTTCTCCCTGCCCTCCTGTTTACTCGTGGTCTCCCTTTACTTCCAGATAACCTGTACTGGGGCTCAGTCACTGGTTCTCAGAACAATGCTGTGTCGCCCACCCTGGCTCCTCTCAGCCCAGCAGACCCTGTGCCCCAGGCCCCAGCCCTGTGGATTGAGACCACAGCCTACGCCCTATTGCACCTCCTGCTTCATGAGGGCAAGGCAGAGATGGCAGATCAGGCTGCAGCCTGGCTTACCCATCAGGGCAGCTTCCAAGGCGGATTCCGCAGTACCCAAGTAGGGGCCGCCCCCGGGCTCTGGGGGCTGGGGGATAGTCCTGAGACCAAGCGCTTGAGTCCGGGCCCAACCTCCCCAGGACACGGTGATTGCCCTGGATGCCCTGTCTGCCTACTGGATCTCTTCCCACACCACCGAGGAGAGGGGACTCAATGTGACGCTCAGCTCCACAGGCCGGAATGGGTTCAAGTCCTATATGCTGCAGCTGAACAACCACCAGAGTCGCGGCCTGGAGGAGGAGCTACAGGTGAACCACTTTCTCTCCTGGGTTGCCATTACACCTGGGCCTACGTGGTCAGAGCTGAAGCCGTCCCCACCCTCCCACCTGTGGAATCCCCCGCAGCACTTCTTCCTGGGTCCCTGGGGGAATGACTGACTTCCTGGCTGTGTGACCTGGAGCTCTGAGCTTCAGTTTTCTCTTATAGAGTAACATATGCAGAGTCTACCCTACAGGGTTGTTAGAAGGCTGAATGAGATAATGCATGTGAATGTGTAAACTTTGTGGAAATGCGAGGTGGGGGAGAGGAGGTGGGACTGTTTTGAGGAAGGAGATAAGTTATTGGAGCCACAAAAATAGGTTTGGTTGTGCCCTTCTAACACCGCCTTCCCTTTTCTGTTGTTGAAAGTTTTCCTTGGGCAGCAAGATCAATGTGAAGGTGGGAGGAAACAGCAAAGGAACCTTGAAGGTGAGGGCCAGGGAAGGGGTGGGGCCAGGCACTGGCAGGGGAGATGGGTGTGGAGTGAGGGGCCTGCGGGCAGAGGCTCATGGTCCGGGGACGGAGGCAGACACCTCAGAGTTGGTGTCCTGTGCTTCTGTCCTGGTCTCTTCCCCTGCTTGCTCTCCTCATCTCTGGGTATCTATTTCCTTTACCTGCCTCTGTGCTGATGGCTCCGAATCCTGCTCATCAGCCCAGGCCTCTTCCAGAGCCATGGGCCCCACTCGTCCCACTCCCACAACACCTCAGACAGGGCATGTCCCAAAGCCCTTCTTCATCCTGTGTCTCTTGTCTGGCTGATGGGAGCTCCCAGCAAGGAGCCCGGCCACTACTCCAGAGGCCGTGTCAGCGGCCCCTCTCCCCAAGCCTGTCCTAATGGCCCCAGTGACTCCTCCTCTGCTTCCCTGCCGCCTGCGGCCCTTGGTGCTTGCATCCTAGATTCTGTGCTTAGATGGCCTTCTCCCTATCTGGAACGTCTCCCTACCTCCTGTCTCCCCTGTCTGATCCACTGTCCACACGGCAGTGAGACTGACCCTCTAAAAGCTCCAGTCAGATCAGCCTTGGGGGAGCTGCCCATGGCTGGGCTGGGCCTCTGCCCACCTCTCCGGCCAGACAGATCTCCTTGCCTTTTGTGTCCTTCCCCTGCTTCTTGGCCCACAGGACAAGTTCTTTCTCCTCCTTCAAGCCTCGATCAGAAGCCTTTCCTGAGCTTTTCAGTCCAGCCTCTTCCGAGCACAGTGTAGAGTGTTGGCCTCTGGGGCAGGCCCCCTGCTTCTTTACCTCTCTGTCTCACCCACTGCCTGTGGTGCATCTGGTGCCCCTTGTGTGTGGACTGTACAGTGACGGGGATGAGAAGGCGCTGAAGGTCTCAAATACCATAGTCTGGGAAGATGCCCTTAGGTATGGCACCAGAGAGGTCTGTGGCCTCACATGTCCTGCGTCCTCTCCCTGCCCCTTGCTGAGCCAGGTCCTTCGTGTATACAATGTCATGGACATGAAGAACACAACCTGCCAGGACCTGAAGATAGAAGTGACAGTCAAAGGCCATGTTGAGTACACGAGTGAGTTTTGGGGTTGGGAGGCCTTGAGCCCAGCAGGGGCTGGTGCAAGGAGCCACGTGGCCATCCCAGCTCTCCTCACAATGCTTCCCTTGCAGTGGAAGCAAACGAGGACTATGAGGACTATGAGTATGATCAGTTTCCAGCCAGGGACGACCCAGATGCCCATTTGCAGCCCGTGACGCCCCTGCAGCTGTTTGAGGGTCGGAGGAACCGCCGCAGGAGGGAGGCACCCAAGGTGGTGGAGGAGCAGGAGTCCAGGGTGCACTACAGCGTGTGCATCTGGTGGGCGCCGGGAGCTACCCTGGGCCAGGGGAGGGAGGGCAGGACCCAGGTTGGGGCTGGGCATCTGGAGCCCGCACAGGCGGAACCTGGACGACCGGTCACATCTCTCCACAGGCGGAACGGCAACATGGGGCTGTCTGGCATGGCCATCGCAGACATCACCCTCCTAAGTGGATTCCACGCCCTGCGTGCTGACCTGGAGAAGGTGTGGTCAGCCCCCAGAGCCACCCCCCTCTGCCCCAGGTGCTGGGCCCTGTCATGTGCAGGGCCTGTGACCTGTGACCGTCTCCCCTTCTGCGCAGCTGACCTCCCCTCTCTGACCGTTACGTGAGCCACTTTGAGACCGAGGGGCCCCACGTCCTGCTGTATTTCGACTCGGTGAGTGGGAGAGGTGACACAGGAAGGGAGTCAGTCGGTGGCACCTGGTTTACTGAGTATGCGTTAGGAGGTTTCTCGGGAGACGCCGTGTCAGCGACCTTGTGATGTCAGCAAGGAGAAGGACGAGAATGTGAGCCTGTGAGCCACAGCAGAGTAAGGGGAGACCTGCAGGTGTCAGGGACCAGTGCCAGTCAGTAGGGGCCCCTCAGGGCTTGAGACGGGGCCTTCTGTAAAGCTGGCTTTATTCAACTTGAGGGGCTGCCTTTGTTTTTTTGTTGAACTTCCTATTTTTTTTTAATATTAAAGTATATTTTCTTTTACAAAGTGATGGTAGCCAGAGATGATAGTTATATTTGTCTTTTTACGGTCAAATTTTGCTAAAACAGTTATCAACCCTCTTATGGCCTTGAAAACTTTTTTTTTTTTAAATTTAGTAAAGACAGGGTGACTCCCGCTCTGTTGCCCAGGCTGGTCTTGAACTCTTGGCTTCAAGCGATCCTCTGGCCTAGGCCTTTCAAAGTACTAGGTTTACAGGCCTGAGCCACCATGCCTGGTCTTCAAAATTTTTTTTGAACATTTACTGTAACCTCTGGGAGAAAACGTGAGAAAAGTGTGGTGGCTGTCATTAGCCAGCTGTTTGTAGGTCAGGAAGACCCCTGCCCAGTGTGTGCAGGAGGTCCAGCCCTGTCAGCTGGGGAAGCCTGGCTGACACATCTGGGTTGAACACAATGGAAAATGCAGAGCCAGGAAGATTCCTGGGCAGGGAGCTGACAGCGCAGCAGCCTAGCTCAGGAGGGACGCTGGCACAGCACCGTGTGGACTGGGCCCATGTGGGCACGAGGAGGGGTCGGCCCTGGGACCTGAGGGGTGGGATCACGCAGGATGACAGAACCTGCAGTTAGGTTATGGCAAATAAAGGAGGACCCAGTTGTATCCATGACAAAGATGAGGCTGTCAGGAGGGCGAGTGGGTTTGGGGCAGGCAGAGTGCCTTGGAGAACTTACAGGTCCTGCCAAAATCCTAATGCAAGGATGGAGTTGCAAGTTCAGTTTGGGAATCGTCAGCCTGGACTGGTTTTGTGGAAGCCAGAGAGCGCTTGATACCCCCACAGGGGGAGCACTGAGGAAGGAAGGCAGAGCAGGGAATGTAAGAAATGACCGGGGTCAGAACCAAGGCTGCTCCAGAAGCGAACCCTTAGCTTAGGGACAGTTTCACAGAGAACATGTCCCTGATGCAAGACTGTGCTGAGGGCCTGGGGCAGTGAAGAATGGGCCAAGGTCACCCTCTGGGAAGTGAAGTCACCGGAGACCTTGCGGAGCAGCTTTGAGAGTTCTCTGAATAGGAAGGTAACAGAATGTGAAGGACACTGGAGAGAAGGCCAACAGGAATCAAACAAAAGCAGGCCAAGGCAGTACAGCACAGGGGGCTGCCGGGCCCAGGGAGCGGGCCCCTCATCTCTCCTTCCCATGCTGGGCCAGGTCCCCACCTCCCGGGAGTGTGTGGGCTTTGAAGCTGTGCAGGAAGTGCCCGTGGGGCTGGTGCAGCCGGCCAGCGCAGCCCTGTATGACTACTACAACCCCGGTGAGCACTGTGGGACACCCTGGAATTCAAGGGAGCTTTGGCATAGGCGCCCTCCTATGGGACAGCGGGCACTGGGGCAGTGAGGGGTCAGAGAGCCCTGGGGCTCCCTGGGATTGAGGAGGCAGAACAGAGGGGCCTGTGCCCTAACTCCTCTCTGTTCTCCAGAGCGCAGATGTTCTGTGTTTTACGGGGCACCAAGTAAGAGCAGGCTCCTGGCCACCTTGTGTTCTGCTGAAGTCTGCCAATGCGCTGAGGGTGAGACTGAGGGCCTGGGGCGGGGTGGTGGAGATGGCCAGGGGGGGTCCCCACACTGTCTGATGGGGCCCCCGACTTCAGGGAAGTGCCCTCGCCCGCGTCGCGCCCTGGAGCGGGGCCTGCAGGATGAGGATGGCTACAGGATGAAGTTTGCCTGCTACCACCCCCGTGTGGAGTACGGTTAGTCTTCCGCCAAGGACCTGGCCTCACCTTCCCTTGGGGACCGACTGTGTTGGTCTCTCTGGGTGTAGCCTGCTCCTCTTACAGGCCATGCATGCAGCCTCTTTGCTCTGACACCAACTTCCTGCCCTCTCGGCCTCAGAGTAACTCACCTTTCCCCCTTCTGCCAACCCCTTCTTAGGCTTCCAGGTTAAGGTTCTCCGAGAAGACAACAGAGCTGCTTTCCGCCTCTTTGAGACCAAGATCACCCAAGTCCTGCACTTCAGTATGAAGGGAACTGCAGAGGCGGGCAGGGCGGTGGGGGAGACAGGGAGGCTGAGGTCTGGCTGAGGACGTGACCGTATGGACGTGTGAAAATCCCCTTGGCCGATCAGAAGCCCTGGGCTTGCCCGTAACTAGGGAGGCAGTGGCACCTCTCCATGGGGGTGGCCGAGGTGGAATGAGAGGATCTACACAGAGCCTGGGCTGTGCTCGTCCTGCACCTTCTCTTTCCCTCTGACCACTTTCGTGCACGTCATCCCCTCAGCCAAGGATGTCAAGGCCACTGTTGATCAGATGCGCAGCTTCCTGGTTCGAGCCTCTTGCCGCCTTCGCTTGGAACCTGGGAAAGAATATCTGATCATGGGTCTGGATGGAGCCACCTATGACCTCGAGGGACAGTGAGTCATCTGGTCCCCTCAGTCTCTTGCTCTCCTCATGCCCCACCGCCTAGGCCTTGCCCCTCAGAAGCCAGATGCCCGTGCTCTCCGTTCCCACCTGCCATCCTCCTGAGCCCTGCTGACTGGCCCTTTGCCCCCTGCAGCCCCCAGTACCTGCTGGACTCGAATAGCTGGATCGAGGAGATGCCCTCTGAAAGCCTGTGCCGGAGCACCCGCCAGCGGGCAGCCTGCACCCAGCTCAACGACTTCATCCAGGAGTACAGCACTCAGGGGTGCCAGGTGTGAGGGCTGCTCTCCCACCTCCCCCAGGAGGAACCTGAGCCTGGGAACCATGAAGCCGGAAGCACTGCTGTGTCCCATTTCCTGAGCACAGCCTGGGGCTGGGGCATAATAAAGGCCTTTGGCATCAAAGCGTCAGTGTGTGTTGTAGGGCCGAGAGCGGTGCCCCTGCCCATTCCAGTTCTGGGGCAGGCCAGGTTGACATAACCTCAGACTCTCTGAGCCCTGATGACCCTTGGGCTGCCCAGCTCTGCTGAACCCTCCCAGATGGCCCACTAGGAGTTTAGTGTATCACAGGACCACCCTGAACAGAGCTGGGACCCAAGAGCCTGCATCCTGAGGACCAGAGTCCACGCCATGGCCACCCTTCAGCTTCCAAGGCCCTCTACTGCCTAGCTTTCCCCCAGTCACCACGGCCTCAGACAGGGCTTGTGCTCAGCCGACACCTCTGACACAGCTCTTCTGCCGCATGAGCTTCTGTCCAGCCACACCTCCCCCACTGTCCTCGTGCTGCTGGCAGTTCTGAGGTCTGTGGATTTTAGCTGACTTCCAGGCAGTTGAAAGCCTGCTGACGCTTGGTTCTGTTATCAGTGGCATGAGGTGACTGTCCCAGAGTTGTGCAATCCCCAGGTCCCATAGTGTTTTTCCAGCTACTGATTTCAAACAAGCCAAAAGTCTGACTTTGGTGTGTTTGCTAATACTCTGAGGAAGCTGCTGTTCTCCTGGGGTCTACCTTCCCCACCTCCCGTGCCTAGTTTTCCCCCATTTAGTGGCACACCTGGGGTCTTCAGAGATGACTCCAAAATCTGTCCAAAGAAGTTTGCTGAGATCAGTTTCCATGGAGGTCATGACAGTTCAGCAGTTCCGCAGCCTGCCATCCAATCGTTCGACAAAAACTTGTGAAACTTGCACTTCGAGAACCTGGCCATGTCCTGTGCCAGGTTCCAGAGACACAGCTACTCACTCACTCCAGGGCTCATTGCTGGGGGAGACAGATAAGAGGACGGGCAGTGCCCAACCTCTGTGAAAGATGTCATGTCAGGGAGCGGTGTGGGCCTGTGAGGCATCTAACCAAGTCAGGGGCATTGCCAGGCAGGGGCAGGGAAGGCTTCCTGGATCAGGTGGCCTCCAAGGGGGGGCTCTGAAGACTGAGAAGGAACCAGGCAACCAGTAGGGGTAGATGAGGGTGCCTGGAGCAGAAGGAGAATATACAAAGGCCTGGAGGCCAAGGGCAAGACAGGGCACCTCTGGGGACATTGCATGTAACTGACCACATTTGGAGTTTGGATTTGGAGATGGGGTGGAAGAGATGGGAGATGGTGAGCCAAGTAGTAAGCATCCCGGCCTTCCAGGGTACGCTCCTTTTCCAATGAGTGTGCTCTTATCCCATGTAACTTAGAGAAGTTTGGACCTTTCCCACTGTGGCAGAGGTTTCCTGGGAATCTCGCATACATGGCCCTATGGTTGCCCATCACATCTTTCTCCCAAAAGCTGGTCAGCATGGTGGTGGCATAAACCCATTTTCCAGAGCTAGGGATTCAGTTGCAGCTGTGGCAAGACATGGCCCAGTCTGGGAGATCAACCATGAAGAAGGCAGTAGCCATCATTGCCCAACCCCAGAAATCCCAATCCTGTTTCTCCCTCTCAGTCCTGATAATGGATTCAGGATTCAGCGGCAGTGAACTCGTCAATCTAGCGGGTGGCAGAGCCGGGATGTTGACTAGGGCCCTGCAGCAGCACAGCCTGGATAAAGCTCTGAAGGGGGAGAGACCCTCACTGGTCCCTGGGTCTGGCTACAGAACCAGAAATGGGGAGCTGGGGGAAGGGATGGGCCTGGGTCGCCTCTGACCTCTCACACGCCATCCAGGTGGCCCTGGCCTCTCACTAAGCCCTGCCACTCCTCTTTGACATGGCCTCTTCCCAAACCCCCACATTGCCTCTTCACCCACAAAAGTGGTCTCTAAGTGTCATTTGGTCCATGGAACCCTCACTCCTATGGCTTCAGTTCCCCCAAATAGGGCTGGACCCCTGATCCTGATCCAGCTGTAGCTATCCAGCTCCTTCCTGGGGACTTTGGAATTGAGGGGGGCATGCCTGGTTGTGCTGGAAATCCACACTCTCCCTGGCTGGACCTAGAAGCTGTGGACTCTGGTCCTGAGGGCAGTCATGTTCTGCCTGCACCTGGAAACAAAAGAAACTTACTTGACTGCGGAGAGAAGAAAGAGGAGAGAGGAACAGAGCCAGGAAACTGCCTGTCTCTGGGGCTTTTTCTGTTCCCCTATCCTTGGCTTTCTAAGGCCACAGTGAGGTCTCCCCCCACCACTGCTTTCCTGTTCCTGAGTTCTGTTCTGTGAAATACCCCAATTCTTACTTTTTATCTCAAACCAGCTCAAGGTGGTCTCTTTTCCTTTCAACCAAAGAAAAATGCTCCTAGTGGCTAAAGGTACATATTCTGCAGCTAGATTTCCAGGCCCGAATCCTGCCCCCGACAACATGCGGACAATACCCGTGTTGCATACAGAGCATGGCTGTGAAGAATTGAGTGAGTGCAGGCAAAACGCTGTCCACAGTGTGTGGTACATGATAAGTACTCCGCAACGGGAGACCACCTCCTTCTTGGTCTTCTGGGCACTTCTGGGAGTGAAAGGAGGCACTAATAACAATCATACTGGGATACCCGTATATACTGGAATGCCCCAGGTGAACCAGGTCTTATCTGTATTACTCCATCTGTAACTTAAACTAACAAAAAACCCACACAAGTCACATTTTGTTCTTCAGGCTACCCAGGAAGGCATATTAGGCAGGGACTGCCACTTTCTCTCTAAGACAAACATCATGCCAGTAAACTGGCCCACGGTGGGCAGAGGGAGAGGGCCCAGGAGGGGGCGGACACCCATGCCTGCGCAGTTGATGAGGAGCCAGAAGGCTGATTCTGGCTGCAGGAAAAAGGTCAGGGTTGCATTTTCCTTCTTTGCTTCTTGATGGATGATCAATATTTTGAAATATGACATCCCAAGGCCAATGAGACTGGTGCCACTCCAGAAAAGGGCCACTCTGTGGGCGGGATGGTGGGAAGGGACCTGAAGGTGGGGTCAAGGGAGGCCCCAAAACAGTCTACACAGCAGGAGGGATGGCCAGGGCTCAAGAGCTATAAGTGGCGCCTCAGGGCCCTGACGGGAGTCTCACCATGCTGTTCCTGGGGCTGCTGCTGCTGCCCCTGCTGGCTGGTGCCCGCCTGCTGTGGAACTGGTGGCAGTGCAGGAGCCTCCACCTCCCGCCTCTTGCCCCGGGCTTTCTGCACCTGCTGCAGCCCAACCTCCCCATCTATCTGCTTGGCCTGACTCAGAAATTCGGGCCCGTCTATAGGCTCCACCTTGGGCTGCAAGGTGAGAACCTATTCTCACCCTGGCCCTCACCACAGGAGGATGGCGGAGGAGGGGAGGGGGTCCTCTCTCTCCGCTGACCCTGCTTTGGCTCTCCCCCAGATGTGGTGGTGCTGAACTCCAAGAGGACCATTGAGGAAGCCATGGTCAAAAAGTGGGCAGACTTTGCTGGCAGACCTGAGCCACTTACCTGTAAGGGCTAGGGGCATTTTTTCTTTCTTAAAAAAAATTTTTTTGTAAGAGATGGGGTTTTGCTATGTTGCCCAGGCGGGTCTTGAATTCCTGGTCTCAAGTGATCCTCCCATCTCAGCCTCAAGTGGGGAGCCACCTGTACCTGGTGGGGGCATTTCTTGGGGGGGAAGAAGCAGGGGTTGGGGAGGCAGAAGAAGGTCGGCCCCTTGGCTGACCTTGGTCAGTTCCCCACCCTCCAGCCCCCTACTCCTCCTGCAGACAAGCTGGTGTCTAAGAACTACCCAGACCTGTCCCTGGGAGACTACTCTCTGCTCTGGAAAGCACACAAGAAGCTCACCCGCTCAGCCCTGCTGCTGGGCCTCCGTGACTCCATGGAGCCCGTGGTGGAGCAGCTGACCCAGGACTTCTGTGAGGTAAGCCTGGGCTCCTGAGACCCGTTGGGTCAGCCTCACCTCTCGCAGTAGCCCCCGCCCTGCCTGCTGCACACTGGCCTGCTGAGCACGCTCCTTCTCCACAGCGCATGAGGGCCCAGGCCGGCACCCCTGTGGCCATCGAGGAGGAATCTCTCTCCTCACTTGCAGCATCATCTGTTACCTCACCTTTGGAGACAAGACCAAGGTGCCTCGCAGCCCCTCCAGCCCACCCCAGCCCCTCCCTGGGCCTCTCCTGGTCCTGAACTGAAAGCTTGTCCTCCTTTTCTGGCAGGAGGACAACTTGATGCCTGCCTGTTACAAATGTATCCAGGAGGTGTTAAAAACCTGGAGCCACTGGTCCATCCAAATTGTGGACGTGATTCCCTTTCTCAGGGTGAGGAGGTGGAGCCTAGACACCCCTGGGTCCTGGGGGAGACGGTGGGTGGAGGGAGAGGCTTCTTCCCACAGCTGCATTCTCATGCTTCCTGTGGCAGTTCTTCCCCAATCCAGGTCTCCGGAGGCTGAAGAAGGCCATAGAGAAGAGGGACCATTTCGTGGAGAAGCAGCTGAGGCAGCACAAGGTGGGGGCTGTGTGTGGACGGGCTCCCCCTCGGCCCACAGCCAGGGACGCTACTGGCCTCAGCATCATTACGAGGCGGGTTCTCCTGCATCCCCCCAGTTCTGGGCCTGTTGCCACTCCGTGCCCCTCTCCCCCAGGCCGGGCGCTCAGCCTGCCTCCTCCCACCCTGTGCAGGAGAGCCTGGTGGCAGGCCGGTGGAGGGGCATGATGGACTACATGCTCCAAGGAGTGGCGCAGCCGAGCGTGGAAGAGGACTCTGGACACCTCCTGGAAGGGCACGTGCACATGGCTGCGGTGGACCTCCTCATTGGTGGCACTGAGACCACGGCAGTCACTCTCTCCTGGGCCGTGGTGTTTTGCTTCACCACCCTGAGGTGCGCCCTGGGGACAGGCAAAAGTCTCCTTCCCAGCAGCCCAGTCAGCGTGGTGGGCACCCTCACTGGGCTCTGAGTGCTGTGCTTGCCCAGAGGGGCTGCTGTCTCCTCACCAGCACTCAGGCTCACTGGGTAGCTGAGGGAGTGGCTGGACGCTGGGCAGCTGTGGGCTGGCTGAGGCAGGACTCCTCCCAATCATTCCCCAGATTCAGCAACGACTGCAGGAGGAGCTAGACCACGAACTGGGCCCCGGTGCCTTTAGCTCCCGAGTGCCCTACAAGGACCGCGCACGGCTGCCCTTGCTCAATGCCACCATCGCCGAGGTGCTGCGCCTGCGGCCCGCTGTGCCCTTGGCCTTGCCCCACCGCACCACACGGCCCAGCAGGTGACTCCCGAGGGTTGGGATGAGTGAGGAAAGCCTGAGCCCAGCGAGGTCCTGGCCAGCCTCTAACTGCAGCCCCCTTCAGCATCTCTGGCTATGACATCCCCCGAGGGCACAGTCATCATCCCCAACCTCCAAGGCGCCCACCTCGATGAGACGGTCTGGGAGAGGCCGCATGAGTTCTGGCCTGGTATGTGGGGGGGCCAAGGGCCTGCCGTGCAAAGGTGGCGGAGGCTGGTCCCCGCAGCCGCTGAGCACCTCCCCCACCCACCTGTCCACCCGCCCACAGATCGCTTCCTGGAGCCAGGCAAGAACTCCAGAGCGCTGGCCTTCGGCTGCGGGGCGCGTGTGTGCCTGGGCGAGCCTCTGGCGCGCCTGGAGCTGTTTGTGGTGCTGGCCCGACTGCTGCAGGCCTTCACGCTGCTGCCCCCCGGGGACACCCTGCCCCTCCCCTGCAGCCCATGCCCTACTGCAGCGTCATCCTCAAGATGCAGCCTTTCCACGTGCGGCTGCAGCCCCGGGGGGATGGGGATCCACAGCCAGTGATGGGGCAGGACCGATTCCAGTCGGGTGCCTGTTTCTCCTTTATTGCTCCCCTATGAGCCCCTCCCCCTCCCCCCTGTAAACATAGTGCTGTGAGGTTGCTGGCAGAGAAGGAGAAGGCTTCCTCCAGTGGCCAGGTGGTGAAGGCCCCTGGCTCTTCTCTTGGGGCGACCCCTCAGTGCTCGGCAGTCATACTGGGGTGCGAGAGAGGTGGGCAGCAGCTCAGCCTCCCCCCGCTGGGGACCGAAAGTTTCTTGGTCTCAGCTTCATTTCCGTGAAGGGCACCGAGAACTCAAAGCCCTTCCAGTAGTACCAGCTCACTCCCTGGGAAAGGGGTGTCAAGAGAGCGTCAAAGCCAGATGTCCCATCTGCTCCTCCTGTTGAGCCAACCGCCCCACACAGCTCCCCCTCCTGACCCTCCGGCTTCATCCTGAGCTGGCCCTTTCCAGCCAATAAATCACCTCCAGCTCTCTCTGTGTGGCTGACATGATTGTTCCCTTTTACCCAGCGCTCAGTCCCTTGCCTGTTACACTGCAGGGCTAAAACCTAGGGAGGCTGAGCCCCAGCCACCCCCAGCTCTGTGCTGCCTCCTGCCCCTCACCTGATGGTCCACCGTGCTCCCGTAGAGCCCGTTGAGGTTGGCGTAGTGGCAGTTCCTGTACCACCAGGCCCCTCGGTAGGAGACAGCGCAGGAGATGAGCAAGTTGTTGGGGTCGCGATCACGGGCAGAGAAGACACTGCCGCTGTGGTAGCTCATGGAGTCCCCTGGGCAGGGTGGAGGAAGGAGCCATGAGGGCCTCCCCCTCCCAGCCTCACCCTCCCAACCCCGTGGCCCGTGCCTACCTGCAGTGCCATGGTAGCCCTCCAGGTGGAGGCGGTAGTACTCCGCCGCCGAGTCTACGCGGAAGGAGTCGTACTGGGCGAACACAGCCTCGTCCCCAGCCCGCAGGTCCACGCGCATGGAGTAGTCACCGGCCTGTGTCAGGCTATGCAGGGCCTCATTGCCTGGGGGTGGGAGACGTGCCCTCATCAGGGCCCTGGTGTCCACAGGGCCCCCATCCCCTCCATAATTTCCCAATCCTTGTGAGGCACTGACCCAGCCAGAATTCTCCAGAGATGTTCCCAAAACCATGGGCATAGTCCTCCCAGTCCCTCCAGAAGTCTGTCTGTCCATCCATGCGGCGCTGGAACACCTGGGAAGTAGGTGGGGGGCACCATCAGCCTCTGGCTCCCGGGGCAACAGCTCCTGCCATGCACAGACCCCTGGGCTTCCCAATACCACCCACCAGCCAGCCGCCCCCATCAGTCTCCATGTCGCAAAACACGTTAGGGGCCGCTCGCGGTTGCCGTTGAGGAAGATGGTGGTGGTCCTGGAGGCAGCGGCTCCGTTCTGCATCTCCTCCCCCGCAGTCCCTGGGGAAGGGGATCCGCAGCCCACCTGGGGAGAGAGAGCAAGGGCCAGTCCTTTTCCAAGCCTTAGGCCCTGGCTGCCCACCCAGCCCCCAGCTGCCAGCCCTTGCGTCCAGGTACCTGTGGTGAAAGAGGTGGACACGGGCGGCAGGAGCTTCTCGCCCCCACATGGCCTGGAGCCGAGCACTGTAGGGGGTGGAGGGAAAGAGGCTGAGCAGCTGGTGAGACGTGACCCCTGCCGGGAGCAGGATCTCCTGTGGGACAGACAAGGGGGTGGGTCAAGGGAGAGGGAGGTGGAGACCCTCTGGGTGGGCCAGAGGCAGCACCTCCTGGAATCACGCAAGGAGGGGAGTTGGTCAGTGGGGCACCTGGGTCTGTCCACCAGGGGTGTCGAAGCTCAGCAGGTAGCCTGTGGGCCGGACTTGGGGCTCAGTCCAAGTGAGCAGGGCTGTGCGGGGGGGTCACTTCCTTGGCCTCCAAGTCCCGAGGGGCCTCTAGCCCTAGGAGGGAAAATGAGAAGAGGAGATGGGGATGAGGCCCATCCTGGCTTCTTCTACCTCCCCCTCCCCCATCCCACTCACCTCACAGATCCTACCTGTGGTGAAGGTGATGCTGGCTGGGGAAGTGAGGTTGGGGCCCCCGCAGGCCACGCACGGTGGCGGTGTAGTTGGTGTGGAGGACGAGGTCATGCAGGGGGTAGTCCACTGCACTGCCTGGAGCCGCAGCCTGCAGAGGCGGGGCTGGGAGTGCAGGTTGTGGGGCATCAACGCCTGCCCCCTCTATCCCCAGCCAGAGTCCAGCCTCCCAGCTGCAATCCCCACCCTGCACAGGTCCCTTCCAGAGGCCTCAGCCCTGCTCACCCCCGGGGGCTGTGACCTGGACGTCATAGGTGTCCACAGGATTCTGGGGGGGGGGCTTCCAGTGCAGCATGGCGAATCCCTCGGTCAAGTTCAGTGCATGCAACTGGGTGGGGCCATCAGGAACTGGGGGAAGGGGAGGGGCTCAGAGGTGTCCCAGCTGCTCTCTCTACTCCAGGCCTCCCCAAACTCCACTGGGCTCCTGCCCGACATTGGAGCCTCCACCACCTCCCTTCACCCTCCCCATTCCCTGCCAACTGCCACCCATGCCATTTTCATGGCTCCCACTTCTTGCCCTGGGTCCCAGTCCATTTCACCTGTGGTGAGGAAGCCTGTGAGAGGCTCACTCTCCTCAAAGCCTCGGACGGAGACCACGGTCACCTCGTAGCGAGCACCTGGAATCAGCCCCTGGAGTTTCTGGGTCCGGGGCCCGGCCATCCACCTGCACACTTTGAGGCTCCCCTGAAAACAATGGGGATGAGGGGGTTACCCAGGGAACCCCAGAGTGGCTGGAGGGTGGGCAGAGTACAGGGGGGAGGCTGACACGTGAGGCCATGAACACATGGCAAAGGCACCACCTCCGTCCGCCAGCTGGTAGGAGACTTTGAAGCTGTCCACCCGGGATGGTGGGGGCATCCAGTTGACCCTGGCTGAAGTCTCCCTGATTTCGGTGAATTGGAGGTTACGGGGGCTCTCCAGCACTGCAGAGGGGGCAGGAAACAAAGGTGCAGGCAGGGGCAGGGAGGCTCCTACCTACGATTCCCACCCCTCGCCCCTGCCCCGGGACAGGCCACCACCCCTCTCCCCTAGACCCCAGGAATGGAAGTCGCTCTGTAGATCCCTCCAAGCTGACCACAAACTCGCCCGCCCCTGCCGCTGGGTGAGGCACTAGGTCTCCCCCGCCCCCCTCGAAGTATAAAGACCCTCACTTTGGGCAGAGCGTGTGTGGGGCCTTACCTGGGCTGAGGGTGCGGGCGGTGCCCTGGATGCTGTCAGCCTTGTGGGGCCCTCGCAGCCCATACAGCGTTAGGCTGTACAGAGTCCCCGGACGCAGGTCCCGAAGCACGGCCGAGTGCCGCGTCCCCGGCACCATCAGCTCCCGCTGCAGCAGAGGACGCGGATGGGGCTCCAGGGTGCTTGGGGATGGGACCCCGAAGCGGAGCAGGAAGGAGTCGAATGCCCCAGGTGGGGCCTCCCAGTTGAGCCTCAGTGAACTGGTGGTCACGTCGGTCACGGACAGCTGGGACAGGCGGGGTCCTGGCTCTCCTGAGGTCTGACCAGCAGGTGCCGGCCCTGCATGGAATGGGTGAGGGAGAAGGGATTGGAGATAGAAGCACACCAGCTTGGTGACCCCGGGCACGTTCTTTCCACCCCCCCCTCCCTCCCCGTTTCTCCATCTGTAACCAGGGACTTGCAACCACAGTGGGGTCCTGTGGGGCAGAGCTAAAGGCCACTCGCATCCAGCCCACCTGTCCTCTCTCTCTTCCCTGCGACCACTGCTTCTGGGCCCCATTTCCCCCTTCCCCCCTTCCCAGTCACAGATTAGAGGCCGGGTACACCTGGTGGTACCTGTGATGGCCTCAGCTGAGACGGGCCCCAGGCGCTTCCCTTCATGGAGGCCATAGAGGAGGAACCTGTAGGAGGTGCTGGGCTCCAGGCCTGAGATGAGGACCTTGCTCTGGTCGCCGTCCACCAGCAAGGCTTGGGGCTGCCCTTTTGCGTCCTCATACTGGACCACGAAGGAATCAAAGGGGCCCTGGGCCACGCTCCATGAGAGGCGCATGGAGTCCGGGGTTGTGTCGGTCACGGCCAGCACCCCTAGGCGGGGGCTCTTCAGGAGGTTCAGGGGCCTCTGGGGCTAACTCTGAGGATGGCGTGTCCTCTTCTGGGGCTGCATGGGAGAAGCCCAGGAAAGAATCTGAGTGAAGGATGCCACGGGGCCCTCCATTTTATCTTTCTCCCCAAAGAGGGGATTCCAGGCTTGCCCAAGGCTGAGAGGGGAAGCTTACAGGTCCTGGCCGTGGCAGCCTGGTGGAGAGAAGGGAGGAGCCAGGCTCTGCCAGTGCTTCCGTCCCTGACTCTGCCATATCCCTGCTTTGGTGCTGACTCCTCAGAACCCCTGGGGCTTCTAAGCCCCAGCACCATGGCCTGCGCCCTGCTTGGGAAGTCACTGTGGCCTCGTGACTCCTTCGAGAGCCCCTCGATGTCTGATTCAGGTGCTCATTTCCCCTTCCACACCCAGTGTCCTATGGTGCCCACCTCGAGATAGCACAGGCTCTGCCCCCACTCGTTGAGCTTGGGGGGTGTGGTGCTCCCTGCTCCCTTCTGAGAGAAGCTGAGGGTGGGACTGGCCACTGAAGGTGACTGGCAAATCCCACCAGCCGTGCCCTGGTCAGGCCTGGCAGAGGAGCCTGCACCATAAATGCAGCCACTTCTGCCGGTTTCTGTGACCCCGCTCATTTTGTTTTCCAGTGATTTTCCTCTTAAGAAAATGCACCTGACTCATCCATGGCAGGGAGGTTTGCCCCTATCTGGACAAGGTCACCCTTCGGGGAGGTGACAGCTGCCCCAGTGAGTAATGGGGAGCAGTGGCAGTGATGGGGCAGAGAGGGGGCTGGGAGATTGGGGGCCCCTGCCAGGGCCTTTCCATCCTGCCTGGCCTGGCTTCTGCTCTCGACTCCTTGACAGATATCGAAGCCCACAGGGCTGCAGACCCCTCTTTCCTGGGCAGAGGCCAGGGTGCCTCACTCCCGCCTGCCCACTCCTGCGGTCATCTTCGTCTTCAGCCCAAAGGCACAAGGAAACCCAGGCAGGCAGCCTCACCTGTCATTCCCAGGGCGGAGACCGGGCCTAGGCGCCTTCCCCCGAGGAGCCCGTACAGCAGAAACTTGTATTCCTGCCAGGCTCCAGGTCCTCTATGGTGACCATGCGCTGGTCTGCAGCCACAGGCACTGTCTTAGGCTGCCCATCCTTGTCCCTGTACTGGACCACGAAGGAGTCAAAGGGGCCCTGGGCCACCGTCCAGGACAGGCGCAGAGAGCTGGAGGTCTCCTCGGCCACGGTCAGTTCCCCAAGGCGGGGAGGCGGCTGCAGCTCCTTCTCCAGGGGAGCTGTGCAGAGGGAGGAGGGAACACTCTTAGGCACATGCTGCCTTTACCTCAGTCCTGGCAGCTTCCGGGAGGTGTGAGGTTCTGGGAAAGGGTCTCCAGTGTAGCCTCAGGGACAGCTACTTGAGGCAACACACAGGCCTGCTCCCGCCACACCCCTCAGGAATGAGGAAGAACAGCCCCCTCCTCCTCTGGAGGCCACTGCCCAAACTCCTTCCTGCCCCACTCCCTCCTGCTGTGATGAGGGTGTGGTAAATACATTAAAGATCATCAACCGAGGGAGGGTGGCAGGGGTGCACGGAGGGCCTTTGTTTCCCGGACCCCCAGCCCCTGAGCTGGGATGAGGCCAGAGCTGAGGGGGACTCCCAGGAGGTCTCTGGGTTGTCAGGGAGACACCCCAAACATCGAGAGCTGGTCTGGGTAGCTGGCCAGTGCGTGGTTCCCATCACTGCCAGCCTGTGACCCCCCCTTGTCCCCTTGTGGCCATCAGCCTGGCCATCCGTGTCTCCTGCTTCCCACACTGACCCCACTGGGCCAGGGCAGCCGGGGTGGGGCGGGGGAGAAGACAGGGGCAGAGCTGGGAAAACAGAGGGCAGAGAGGAGGCTTGTCCGGGTGGGGCTGGGGCCGTTGGGTGGGGGCGGAGGGAGAGCCTATACCCCATCCCCCACAGTGAGGGTTTGGGAAGAGAATTATGGAGTCCCAGGGACCCAGGCCCCGACTGGCCAGCTGCTCTGTCCTCCTTTGGGCAGAGTGACTCATGGTCTTGGAAGTAGGGTGAGGGTCAGTGACCCACCACACCCCTTCCTTGGGGGGGCTGAGTCATGGCCACAGTGACACCAGGTTTTTCCATAGTCTTTCCGTAGCCAAGCCCTCCCTTATTTTCCACCCCTCGCCTCTGAGTTAGGGAGGAGGGAGGGGGGATGGGAACTGCTACTGAAAGCAGCGTTACTCCCCAGCAATCATGCAGGTGAGGACACCGAGGTTCTGGGGATGAAGCGGCTTGGCCATGGTCACCCTGGCAAGGGCTGGGACTGGAACTGAAACACAGATCTGCTGGCCCCAAGCCTGTGTCCCTTTTATTTCCTCGGCAGTCATCGAATGGAGGGAATAATGCATATTCCTCAGAACTGCGCCTGGCACCTATAGGGACCCATTTTCGGAGTTAAAATGGTTGTGTCAGGGCTGACAGAGGCAATCTCACAGGAAGGCCATAGGGCCAGCTCTGAGGGCTCAGATGAGAGGCAGCTCTGGAAAAGGTACAGGCCGGGCTGGGGCTCACCTGTGGTGCCCTCAGCAGAGACAGGGCCCAATCGCTTCCTGCCTGCCAGACCGTAGAGCAGGGATTTTATTCCTACTGGGCTCCAGGCCGGGGACAGTGACCTCCTGCTGGTCGGCTGCCACTGGCACCACCTGGGGCTGCCCATCCCTGTCCTTGTACTGGACCACAAAGGAGTCGAATTCGCCCTCAGGAACCGTCCACGAGAGTCCCACGGAGTCAGGGGTCACATCTGTCACAGTCAGCTCCCCCAGGCGGGGGAGATGGTTCGTGTCTGGTGCTGGAAAAGACAGTGAGGTGCATGGAGAGTGGCGGGGACGGGGATGGAGGCAGAGGGGCCTCGGAGCTTGCTGGGCTGCCATGGCTCTGTGAGCTGGTCCCGGGAATGGGAGGGTGACTGGCCCAGGAGTAGGGATAAAGAGGAGCCAGACAAGAAAGCAAGTGTCCCCTGGGGTTCAGGGAAGGTAGGGAGAAGGATAGGCGTGAGGGGGAAGAAAGGAGCTCAGGGCCTGGGTTTCCAGTAAATCAATGGGTGGTGAGGATTGGAGTGTGGGGCACAGAAACGTGAAATTCCAACTGGCGCCACAAGGGGGCGAAGGCTCTGGCTGCGGGAGGCCTCCAGCCCTCCTCACTCACCGGTCCTGGCCTCCACAGGGACTGGGCCGTGGCGTTTCCCATTTTGGAGTCCAAAGAGCAGGAACTTGTACTTGCGAGCCGGGTCCAGCCCCGAGACAGTGACCGCTTGGAGGTCTCCACTCACAGGCACTGCCTGGGGCTGCCCCTGGACGTCCCTGTACTGCACCAGAAAGGAGTCGAAGGGGCCCTGGGCCACCGTCCACGAGAGTCCCACGGAGTCAGGGGTCACGTCTGCCACCACCAGCTCCCCCAGGCGGGGCTCTACGGGTGGCAGTGTGGGCAGGGGCACTGAAAAGAGCAGAGCAGGCCCATGAGTCAGGAGGCAGGACCCTGCCCAAGGCAGGCAGTGCTCTCCCGGCAATGGAGGGGGCATTTTTTTTTTTGAGACGGAGTCTCATTCTGTCACCCAGGCTGGAGGGCAGTGGCACAATCTCAGCTCACTGCAACTTTCGCCTCCTCGGTTTAAGCGATTGTCCTGCCTCAGCCTCCCTAGTAGCTGGGATTACAGGCATGCACCACCACACCCAGTTAATTTTTAATATTTTTGGTAGAGATGGGGTTTCACCATGTTGGCCAGGCTGGTCGCGAACTCCTGACCTCAAGTGATCTGCCCACCTTGGCCTCCCAAGGTGCTGAGATTACAGACGTGAGCCACGGTGCCCGGCTGGAGTGAGCACTACTTAGTTGCCTCCTCCAAAGCACTTGCTGTGCCCTGCATTGCTGTCAGTAGCTCACCAACAGTGGAGCACTTAACCCTCGAACAGCATGTGATGCAGGTGCCATTATTATCACCCCAACTTTGCAGGGATCTGAAGCACAAGGTTAGGAAGCGCCTGCAAGGCCGCACAGTCACTACACTGAAAGGCACATGCAGATCCGGGCAGCTGGATCTGAAGCATTTTCTGAGCCACTAAAATACTCCATAAGGGAGATGAAAACCTAACAAATGAGCACACGGGCAACGCGGAGCTCCGAATCACGATGGAAGGAAGGAACATACAACAAACAGAGTATAGACTACCCGTCCATCTGACTACGCAGTCTCCATGAAGCCAAGGACCAGGCAGGATCATTAGCAACATGGGAGAACAGACAGAAACCTAGAGGCCCAGTTGTAAGGGGTGCTGAGATCCAAAGGAGAACACAGAGGGCCATGGAGGTAAACCTGGGGGACGAGTGCCTGTCCCCCCCACTCACCCGTGATGCCCACGGTGGACACCGGGCCCACGCGCCGCCCCTCATGGTGGCCGTACAGGTGTATCTTGTACTTGCGCCCGGGCTCCAGGCCCCCCACGGTGACCTCGCTCTCCTCGCCCCCGACACGCACCCCCTGGGGCCGCCCGTCCCTGTCCTTGTACTGTACGGTGAAGGAGTCGAAGCGGCCCTGGGGGACGGTCCAGGAGAGACTCAGCGAGTCAGGGGAGGCTCCTGTCACTGTCAGCTCCCCCAGGAGTGGCTCCTCGGGGGGCTCTGGGGCCTCCGTGCTGGGTTCTGTGGGGCTGGGGGTCTCTTCCTCTGCAGCTGAGAAAAAGGGACACAGAGAGAGTGAGGCAGGGTCCCTGGGGGATGCCCTTGGGACTTGGGGAAAGGAGAGAGAAGCCAAGGCTGTGACTAGGGGGTCCTGAGGTCGGCTCAGAGAGGCCCATTCTTGGGGCTGGGGAGTCCTGCTCCGCTGACAGCTAACACACATGACAAGTCCCAGGGTCAGCTGTGGGGGACCTGGGACAGCCACTAGCACAGCAAAGCTCCCCAGTGAGCCCTCCCTGCTCAGGAGGAGCCAGGGGTCAACCTCACAGGAAGGCTCAAGGGGAGGCCCAGCTCCAGCCACAAACAGGTCTGAGGTACTGACCAGATCCCGGCCACCATTCCCCCACCAGTCATCACCAAAGAGCAAGAGGGTGACCTCTCACGGCTCCCACCCTGGGACTCCCACCGTCCACTCACCTGTCACCCCGATGGCAGACACGGGGCCTATGCGCTGGCCATCGTGGAAGCCGTATAGGTTCATCTTGTACTTGTAGTCTGGCTCCAGGCCTGAGATGGTGACCCCGTCCTCGTGTCCCGGCACCCGCACTGCCTTGGGCTGCCCGTCCCCCGTTCCTGTACTGGACCACAAAGTGGTCAAACTGGCCGTCAGGGACCGTCCAGGACAGGCTGAGGGAGTCGGGGGTGGCATCTGTCACAGTCAGCTCCCCCAGGTGAGGCTTGATGGGGGGCTCAGGGGTTGTGGTGGGTACTGCTTGGGTGGTCTTGGCTTCATCCTCTGGAGCTGGACAGACATGTATGAAGATAGTGAGGTTCCTGGGTCCTCAGGTCAGCACAGAAGAAGGTGTCTGGGCCAGGCATGGTGGCTAATGCCTGTAATCCCAGCACTTTGAGAGGCCAAGGTGGGCAAATCACATGATCAGGAGTTCGAGACCAGCCTGGCCAACATGGTGAAACCCTGTCTCTACTAAAAATACAAAAAAATTAGCTGGGCATAGTAGGTACCAGTAATCCCAGCTACTCAGGAGGCTGAGGCAGGAGAATAGCTTGAACCCCAGAGGCAGAGGTTCAAGTGAGCTGTGATCAAGCAGTGAGCTGAGATCTCACCACTGTACTCCATCCAGCCTGGGGAACAGACTGAGACTCCGTCTCAAAAGAAAGAAAAAAAGCAGGATGGGGTTGGGAGGCTGAGACAGGTGGATCACCTGAGGTCAGGAGTTCGAGACCAGCCTGATTAACATAGAGAAACCCTGTCTCTACTAAAAATACAAAATTAGCCAGGCGTGGTGGTGGGCGCCTATAATGCCAGCTACTCAGGAGGCTGAGGCAGGAGAATCGCTTGAGCCTGGAAGGCGGAGGTTGAGATGAGCCATAATCGCACTATTGTACTCCAGCCTGGGCAACAAAAGTGACACTGTCTCAAAAAAACTAAACTAAAATAAAATAAAAATAAGAAAGGATGTGTCACGAAACACAAAGTGCCCAAGAGCAGGACGATGCTGCCCACGGTGGCTTCAGCACAGCTCTTCTTCCTTCCCCTCCTGTGGCCTTTCCTATCCCCTCACCCTGACTCCCCAACCTCAGCCCCCACCTCACCCCGCCTCCCAACACCCAGGCCACCGCCCCGTCCCTCCAGCACCGCCTCTCTTCTGAGCACAGCCCCACCCGGCCTCTGCACCCCAGGCCTCCCTGCACTGGGCTCTCCTCACCATCTGTTGTTCACTGGCTTCTGTCTCTGCTCCCCCAGCAAGCTCAGCACACCCCTCCCCCAAGCCAGAGCCTGGGGTGTGTTCCTGGACCCGGCCCCTCACCAGCAGCCTCAGAGTCTCTCTCCCCAATTACCCTGGATACCTTCCCCACCACCTCCCGCCCCCAATCCTGGCTTGGGCCACTGTCACCTCTCACCAGGGCCACCAACTCCCCTGCTGGCCTCCCTGCCTCCAGGCTCCCCACTACCCAAACCCCATCTTCAGCCCCTGCGGATTAGCTTCACACTGGCACAGCTGCTACAGCCATCTCACCACAGACCTGGGCAACCACCTCCTCATCCCTGGGAGACGCCAGGCCCGGTGAGCTGCCCCCTCCTCTGCTCCCACACTTCAGAACGATCTATCCACCCCCAAAAGACACCCCACTCAATCCTCAGTGCCTCTCACGTGCCATGCTCTTTTCTAGCCTCTGGCCTTTGCACCAGCTGTGATGATCTGACACACTTCACCTCCTCTCTAAAGCTGTCACCAAGCCAAGGCCTGCCCGGCCTCAGGTCCTGACTGTCCCCTGAGTATCCACAGGTAGAGCAGCTTAGGTGTTCTTGCCTGGCCCTGGGCTTCCTGTCACATGCTCACCACCTTTGCTTTATTGCTGGTCCACAACCTGTTCCCCGTGATGTTAGCCCCATTGGGACAGGAACTTATCCCATTAGGATATGAACCTTAACTCTGAGCCTAACCTCTGTGAGGATTGATGAATGCAAGAAAAATTTGCTTCAACAAATTCTAAGAGAGTTTCCAAATCTGTTATTGGGGAGGAGCTTTACTACAAAGGTGTTCTGTGATTTGCACATAAATATTCACAGCAGCATTATCCACAACAGCTAAGGGGTGGAAGCAACCCAAGTGGCCATCGGTGGAAGAAAGGATGGGCAAAGCGTGGTCGATACGTATAAAGTGAACATTATTCAGCCTTCAAAGGGAGGAAATTCTGGCAAGGTGCAGTGGCTTTTGCCTATAATCCCAGCACTTTGGGAGGTCGAGGTGGGAGGATCACTTGAGGCCAGGAGTTTGAGACCAGCCTGGGCAACATAATAAGACCCCATCTCTGCAAAAAATAAAAAGGAAATTCTGAGGATGCCACAACATAGATGAACCTTGACATATTTAATGAAATGAACCATTCAAAAAAGACAAATATTGTATGATTCCACTTATAAGAGCTACCTGGAGCTGAGTTCAGAGAGACAGACAGTAGGATGGTGTTGCCAGGCGCTGGGGTAGGGGGAGAATGGGGGAGTGGTGTCTAACGGGCAGGAAGTTTCAGTGTGGGAGGAGGAGTCCTGGAGGTGGGTGGTGTCGGTGTGCAGCGATGTGCGTGTACCTGATGCCACACTTATACTGGAGAGCGACTGGAGTAGCCATTTATGTCATGTGTACTTTACTACAATAAAAACAACAAAAAAAAGTGTGTTCCTTGGACCAGTGCCACCAAGATCAAGGAGAATCTTGTGAGACATGCACTGTCTGACCCTAGGCCAAGCCTGCTGAATCCCAAATCTGCCTTTTAACAAAAATCTCCAGGCATTTGCACATGTAAAGGAAGGAATACTCTTGAGAATATGTTTTCACGAAGACCGTAGAGGCAGCAGCGTCTCCTAGGGCCATCTTCCCCCACCCTCCTCACTCACACTCACTCACCTGTCACGCCCACGGTGGACACTGGGCCCACGCGCCGCCCCTCATGGTGGCCGTACAGGTGCATCTTGTACTTGCGCCCGGGCTCCAGGCCCCCCCACGGTGACCTCGCTCTCCTTGCCCCCCGACACGCACCCCCTGGGGCCGCCCGTCCCTGTCCTTGTACTGCACGGTGAAGGAGTCGAAGCGGCCCTGGGGACGGTCCAGGAGAGGCTCAGCGAGTCAGGGGGAGGCTCCTGTCACTGTCAGCTCCCCGAGGAGCGGCTCCTCAGGGGGGTCCGGGGCCTCCGTGCTGGGTTCTGTGGGGGGCAGGAGTTTCTTCCTCTGCAGCTGAGAAGAGGGGACAGAGAAGGTGAGCAGCTTCCCTGGGGATGTCCTCGGGTATTGCGAGGAAAGAGAGTGAAGCTGGGGCCATGACTGGGGGTCCTGAGGTCAGCTCAGAGAGGCCCATCTTCGGAGCTGGGTGATCCTGCTCAGCTTATGGTCAACACACACGACAAGCTCTGAGGTCAGTGGTGGAGAACTTGGGACAGCCACCAACAGAGCTCACAGGGCCCTTCTGCACCCAGGAAGACCTGTCAGTCCTCAGTGAGGTGGGGGAAGGGCACAAAGGCACCATGGCTCAGGCAAGAGCAGAGGGGCTTCCTGGGCCAGTTCACCCATCATCAGAGAAAGAGAGATCCTCCCAGAGGCCCCACTCTGGGGCTCCCCACGGTCCACTCACCTGTCACCCCAATGGCAGACACGGGGCCCACACGCTGGCCATCGTGGAAGCCATACAGGTTCATCTTGTACTTGTGGTCTGGCTCCAGGCCCGAGATGGTGACCCCGTCCTCGTGTCCCGGCACTCGCACCGCCTTGGGCTGCCCGTCCCCCGTTCCTGTACTGGACCACGAAGTGGTCAAACTGGCCCTCGGGGACCGTCCAGGACAGGCTGAGGGAGTCGGGGGGTGGCATCTGTCACAGTCAGCTCCCCGAGGTGAGGCTTGATGGGGGGCTCAGGGGTCGTGGTGGGTACTGCTTGGGTGGTCTCGGCTTCATCCTCTGGAGCTGGACAGACACATAGGGGGACAGTGAGGTCCCTGGGTCCTCAGTTCAGCATAGAAAGGATGTGTCACAAAATACAAAGTGCCCAAGAGCAGGACGATGCTGCCCATGGCGGCTCCAGCACAGCTCTCTTCCTCCTCCCTCCTGTGGTCTTTCCTATCCCTCACCCTGACCCCCTGACCTCAGCCCCCACCTCACCCCAACCTCCCAACACCCCAGGCCACCTCCCCCGTCCCTCCAGCACCGCCTCTCTCTGAGCACAGCCCCACCCCGGCCTCTGCACCCCAGGCCTCCCTGCACTGGGCTCTTCATGTTCCTGGACCCGGCCCCCTCACCAGCTGCCAGCGGCCTCAGAGCATCTCTGCCCCGAGTTACCCTGGATACCTTCCCCTACCACCTCCAACCCCCAATCCTGGTTTGGGCCACTGTCACCTCTCACCAGGGCCACCAACTCCCTACTGGCCTCCCCTGCCTCCAGGCTCCCCCGCCACCCCATCCCCCATCTTCACCCCCATGGATGAGCTTCACACAGGCACAGACCTGGGTAACCACCTCCTCATCCCTGGGAGACCCCAGGCCTGGTGAGCTGCCCCCCTCTCTGCTCCCCACACTTCAGGATGATCTACCCACTACAGAAGACGCCCACTCAATCCTCAGTGCCTCTCACGTGCCATGCTCTTTCTAGCCTCCTGGCCTTTGCACCAGCTGTGATGATCTGACACACTTCACCTTCTCTCTAAAGCTGCCACCAAGCCAAGGCGTGCCTGGCCTCAGGTCATGGCCGTCCCCTGAGTACTTGTGGGCAGGGTGACTTCAGTGTCCCTTCCCAGTCCTGGCCTGGCCCCAGGCCTTCACACGCTCATCCTTCTTTGCTTTCCTTTCTGGCTTTCTGTTTGTGCCCACAACTGTGAGCCCCGTGAAAATGTGAACTTGTGAGTGTCACTTTCCAGCATCCGCCTATGGAAGAAAAAGCAGCCCTGACAGCCACGAGCTGCCCTCCCCCTCCCTTCCCCTCAGCCAGGGCCACGGTTGCTTGGGGCTGGCCCGACACAGTCTGGTCTTTGTGGTCCAGTTGAACACAGACAATTTCATGGAACATCAACATCAGACTTGGCCATTTGTCAGCAGGATGGATCAAGACAAGAACGAGGCCAGTCTGTGGTCATGTCTCAATATAGACAAACTCTAACATTTTCCAAAGCAGGAAAATAATCAAACATCACCCATCCAGCTAATCCGAGTGACAGCTGCTTCTTTACCAATGGCCACTTTCGTTTTGCTCTAGTTGACACCTCCGCAAAGATAAGACTTAGTGAGATGCTCGATGATGGAGTTATCCCTTCTTCCTGACAGCTTCTAATACAGACCAAAACCTCACTTCCTTAAACCCTTTCCCAAAACACCAAACACAAGCCCAGTTCCTTAACAATCTCTTTCTAAAGCCTCTTCCTGAGTCACCCCACAGTCCTGCTGCACCGCACAGAGCATAACTCCATCCATTTGACTTTAGGTGAGCTTCTGGAGGTTGCTGGCTGGAGGTCATTGATACCCTAAAATTACAGTGCCCGGATCAGGACATGGAATTCTTTGCTGAATGAACAAATGGACTCATTGGAGGGGAAAGACCTGTTCCTATTTCTATTCCAATAGGGGGCTTCCAGAATGCGCAGTTGAGACACTGGCCCTCACTGCCTCTGTCTTCCTTCTCGGTCCCCAGTCAACTCCACAGAGAAAGCACACTACGAGGAATCAGGGATGCAGAAAAATTCTCTTCAACAAACTTCAAAAAAGGCTCTAACTCCTTTGTCGTGAGGAACTTTGCTACTCAAGGGGCATGATCCATGGGCCAGCAACATCGGCGTCATTTCTTACTGGAAATGCAGAATCTTTGGCCCCAGCTGTTGAATCCCAATCTGTCTCTCAGCAAGATCCCCCAGGAATGGGGACGTGCAAAGAAGCCCAGCTGGTGAGAATATTTTTGTTTTCATGAAGTTTGTAGAGAAAGCAACATCTTCTAGGACCGTCTCCCCCGACCCTGCCTCACTCACAAACACTCACCAGTCACACCCACGGCGGACACCGGGCCCACGCGCCGCCCCTCGTGGAGGCCGTACAGGTGCATCTTGTACTCTGCGCCCGGGCTCCAGGCCCCCCCACGGTGACCTCGCTCTCCTCGCCCCCGACACGCACCACCTGGGGCCGCCCGTCCCTGTCCTTGTACTGCACGGTGAAAGAGTCAAAGCGGCCCTGGGGGACGGTCCAGGAGAGGCTCAGCGAGTCAGGGGAGGCTCCTGTCACTGTCAGCTCCCCCAGAAGCGGCTCCTTGGGGGGCTCTGGGGCCTCCGTGCTGGGTTCTGTGGGGCTGGGGGTCTCTTCCTCTGCAGCTGAGAAAAAGGGACACAGAGAGAGTGAGGCAGGGTCCCTGGGGGATGCCTTTGGGACTTGGGGGAAAGGAGGGAGAAGCCAAGGCTGTGACTGGGGGTCCTGAGGTCAGCTCAGAGAGGCCCATTCTTGGGGCTGGGGAGTCCTGGCTCAGCTGACAGCTAACACACATGACAAGTCCCAGGGTCAGCTGTGGGGGACCTGGGACAGCCACTAGCACAGCAAAGCTCCCCAGTGAGCCCTCCCTGCTCAGGAGGAGCCAGGGGTCAACCTCACAGGAAGGCACAACGGGAGGCCCAGCCCCAGCCACAAACAGGTCTGAGTTACTGACCAGATCCCGGCCACCATTCCCCCACCAGTCATCACCAAAGAGCAAGAGGGTGACCCTCCCACGGCTCCCATCCTGGGGCTCCCACCGTCCACTCACCCGTCACCCCAATGGCAGACACGGGGCCCACGCGCTGGCCATCGTGGAAGCCGTACAGGTTCATCTTGTACTTGTGGTCTGGCTCCAGGCCCGAGATGGTGACCCCGTCCTCGTGTCCCGGCACTCGCACCGCCTTGGGCTGCCCATCCCCCGTTCCTGTACTGGACCACGAAGTGGTCAAACTGGCCCTCGGGGACCGTCCAGGACAGGCTGAGGGAGTCTGGGGTGGCATCTGTCACGGTCAGCTCCCCCGAAGTTAGGCTTGATGGGGGGCTCAGGGGTCATGGTGGGTACTGCTTGGGTGGTCTCGGCTTCATCCTCTGGAGCTGGACAGACACATAGGGGGGACAGTGAGGTCCCTGGGTCCTCAGTTCAGCATAGAAAGGATGTGTCACAAAACACAAAGTGCCCAAGAGCAGGACGATGCTGCCCATGGCGGCTCCAGCACAGCTCTTCTTCCTCCTCCCTCCTGTGGCCTTTCCTATCCCTCACCCTGACTCCCTGACCTCAGCCCCCACCTCACCCCACCTCCCAACACCCAGGCCACCTCCCCCGTCCCCTCCAGCACCGCCTCTCTTCTGAGCACAGCCCCACCCCGGCCTCTGCACCCCAGGCCTCCCTGCACTGGGCTCTCCTCACCATCTGTTGTTCACTGGCTTCTGTCTCTGTTCCCCAGCAAGCTCAGCACACCCCTCCCCAGGCCAGAGCCTGGGTGTGTTCCTGGACCCGGCCCCTCACCAGCTGCCAGCGGCCTCAGAGCATCTCTGCCCTGAGTTACCCTGGATACCTTCCCCCACCACCTCCAGCCCCCAATCCTGGCTTGGGCCACTGTCACCTCTCACCAGGGCCACCAACTCCCTACTGGCCTCCCTGCCTCCAGGTTCCCCCGCCACCCCATCCTCATCTTCAGCCCCCATGGATGAGCTTCACACAGGCACAGATCTGGGCAACCACAGACCTGGGAGACCCCAGGCCTGGTGAGCTGCCCCCTCTCTGCTCCCACACTTCAGGATGATCTACCCACTACAGAAGACGCCCACTCAATCCTCAGTGCCTCTCACGTGCCATGCTCTTTCTAGCCTCCTGGCCTTTGCACCAGCTGTGATGATCTGACGCACTTCACCTTCTCTCTAAAGCTGTCACCAAGCCAAGGCGTGCCTGGCCTCAGGTCATGGCCGTCCCCTGGGTACCCATGGGCAGGTTGGCTTAGGTGTCCCTGCCTGGTCCTGGCCTGAGCCCTGGTCCTCTCTGTCACAAGCTCACCCTCCTTTCCTTCCTTTGCTGGATCACATCCTGTCTCTTCATGACACGTCTTTCCATAATGTTGCTATACTCCTTTCACTGTGAGACCCATCAAGACAGAAATATGTATAGGAAAATGGTAGGGAAGGGCACACTTTCTAGGGCTGTCTTCTGACCTGCCCCACCCACACTCACTCACCTGTGACGCCCACGGTGGACACGGGGCCCACGCGCCGCCCCTCGTGGAGGCCGTACAGGTGCATCTTGTACTTGCGCCCGGGCTCCAGGCCCCCCCACGGTGACCTCGCTCTCCTCGCCTCCGACACGCACCACCTGGGGCCGCCCGTCCCTGTCCTTGTACTGCACGGTGAAGGAGTCGAAGCGGCCCTGGGGGGACGGTCCAGGAGAGGCTCAGCGAGTCAGAGGAGGCTCCTGTCACTGTCAGCTCCCCCAGGAGTGGCTCCTCGGGGGGCTCCGGGGCCTCCGTGCTGGGTTCTGTGGGGCTGGGGGTCTCGTCCACAACCTCTTCTGGGGCTGAAAGGTAATATAGGGGATATAAGGTTTAAGGGAGACTTGCTTTGCTGGTGCTGTCAACAGAGGTCATGGGACCTGACATCAAACACACCCCTCCAGAGCAGGCTGAGGGTGAGGCTGCTTTATGTTCACCATTCAGTGACTCTTGGAATAAGCGCAAGTGAGGTATCCCCGAGCACCCGGCCGGCACTGCTGGCAGAGCCACACTGTTCAAACCTCCAGAAGGCATCTGAGACGCAGTGTCAGGAGCCAAAGTAATTCTCATTTCCTCTGACCCAATAATCCCAGTTCTGGGCATTTATCCTAAGAAAATTACTAAAGCAGGAAAAAGTTATAGCATGGAAGAATTCATGATGGGATTATTCATGACAGCAAATGTGTCAGGAACCCAAATGACCCGTGGAAGACGATTAATTTTGTTATAATGCTTTCACCACAACACATCAAATAACCACTGAAACGATGACTAATGGTGGTTGTGTAGCCGCAAGGTAAATGATTACAACTTACCTGTGTACAAAAAAATAAGAGCCAAGAATTTTATGAACACCGATTGCAACTTTAAAACACGCTCTGCATGCCAAATGCAGAAAGGAAAAGTGCACAACAAACATTGTTATGAATGCCGGCAGCTGGGAGAATGTGGGACTATAGATTCTTTCTTTCTGTTTTTCAAGCTTTCCATATAATGTTGTTATATTATTTTCACTAAGAAAAGGTGGGTTAAAAAAGGAATTCTGAGCCAGGAGCAGTGGCTCACGCCTGTAATTCTAGCATTTTGGGAGGCCAAGGCGGGTGGATTACCTGAGGTCAGGAGTTCAAGACCAGCCTGGCCAACATGGTAAAACTCTGTCTCTACTAAAAATACAAAAATTAGCCAGGCATGGTGGCATGTGCCTGTAATCCTAGCTACTTGGGAGGCTGAGGCAGGAGAATCGCTTGAACCTGGGAGGATGAGGTTGCAGTGAGCTGAGATCACGCCAGCCTGGGCAACAGAGACTCAATCTCAAGAAAGAAAGAAAGAAAGAAACAAGAAATTCTGGGCTACAACAATTAAAAATCGAGTGTGGAGTGGGGGGTGGGGTGGCATTGCAGATGGAAGAGGAGGGGCAGGGGCAGGTCCCTCAGCCTGTCCTCTGTCCGTTCTGTGTTTCACTATGGCGGGTGTAGGAACACAAAACTCAACATCGACCAGAACAGCTTACCCTCGGAGTGTGAATTTTCCTAATGTTCATTTTCCAGTAATTTCCCTATTCCCCGTTTCCCAAAACTCAGATGGTCCTCTGAGCACGCATATGGAAATGAGGTCTCTTCCCCAGGAATCGGGGAGACCGAGTGAGAGTGTTTCCTCTGTCTGGATGGTCTTCGGGAGACCAGCTTGCACCTCACCTGGTGTCACAGAGGTGGCGACCTGCCTCACAAGAGACCTCTCAGCAGGGTGGATTCTTCCCCATTGGTAGGAATTCTTGAAATATACTCTAAACCAGGCATAACCACCTGGCTGAGAATGACTTAGAAAAGGCAGCTTGACTGCGCATTTGGAATTCAGTTCATCTCATGATTCCCAATCCCCCAATTTCTTATGGACTAGAAATCTTGAAATTTCTCATAATTAGAAATGAGGTAAGTCACAAGAGTGACAGAGGAGAATGACAGATGGAGTGTAAAGAAGGAGAAGACATTATATATTTTCTTTTTTTTCCTTTCTCCAATTATGAAAGAAATATTTGCCATTTAAGAAGATTTGGACTACGCAGAATAGAATAATACCAAAAAAATGTGCTGGAACATTCTATTCTATCTAACAAATCATGCCACCCGTGGGATGTGTTTCTTTCCAGTCTTCTTGCCATGCCTATTACTTTCAAATGGCTGTGATTAGCATCCTTACAACAAGTCGGCTCTCTTTTTTCTTTTTTTTCTGAGACTGAGTTCGGCTCTATCGCCCAGGCTGTAGTGCAGTGGTGATCTCGGCTCACTACAACCTCCGCCTCCCAGGTTCAAGTGATTCTCATGCCTCAGCCTCCTGAGTAGCTAGGATTACAGGCATGTACCACCAAGCCTGGCTAATTTTTGTAGTTTTAGTAGAGACAGGGTTTCACCATGTTGGCCAGGCTGGTCTGGAACTCCTGACCTCAGGTGATCAGCCTCCTTGGCTTCCCAAAGTGCTGGGATTACAGGCGTGAGCCATCGTGTCTGGCCTGGGCTCTCTTTTATAGTGTAACATTATAAAGTAAGGGTCTTATGTTAAAACATTTCAGTGGTGGCATAATAGCTCTTTTTATAGATGTTGTCTAAATTAGTCATCCCAATGTGGTTTGACATTGGATTGTTTCGCTTGTGTGTATTTGTGTATGTGGTTATAACAAAGAATGCTGTGATTAAGGTGGAAAAAAAGGAAAATTCTCATTAGTTAGGCTTGGTGTGCACCTGACATATTTCACCCTTGGAGGTCCTCAGTGGTTGACCCTCAGAGGGAGGTCACACCAAAGTGGACAAGCAAACCGCTAGCACGGGCCACAGGCATGGGGCACAGACGGAGGGCAGGACACGGCAGCCAAGACCTGGACTCACAGGGCTTGGCAAAAAGGCAGAGCAGTAACCAGGTACCCATGAGGGGAAAGGTAGTTACCCCATGAGACCCCAAGCACTACTCACCAGTCACACCCACGGTGGACACGGGGCCCACGCGCCGCCCCTCGTGGTGGCCGTACAGGTGCATCTTGTACTTGCGCCCGGGCTCCAGGCCCCCCCACGGTGACCTCGCTCTCCTCGCCTCCGACACGCACCCCCTGGGGCCGCCCGTCCCTGTCCTTGTACTGCACGGTGAAGGAGTCGAAGCGGCCCTGGGGGACGGTCCAGGAGAGGCTCAGCGAGTCAGGGGAGGCTCCTGTCACTGTCAGCTCCCCCAGGAGTGGCTCCTCGGGGGGGGTTCCGGGGCCTCCGTGCTGGGTTCTGTGGGGCTGGGGCTCTCTTCCTCTGTAGCTGAGGAAAAGGAACATAGAGAGGATGAGAGGGTCCCTGGGGGATGTGCTCACGTCTTGGGAAAAGGAGGGAGAAGCCAAGGCTGTGACTGAGGGACCTGAGGTCGGCTCGGAGAGGCCCATTCTTGGGGCTGGGGAGTCCTGCTCAGCTGACAGCTAACACACATGACAAGTTCCAGGGTCAGCTATGGGGGACCTGGGACAGCCACCAACACAGCAAAGCTCCCAGTGAGCCCTCCCTGCTCAGGAGGAGCCAGGAGTCAACCTCACAGGAAGGCACAACGGGAGCTGAAGCCCCAGACACAAGCAGATCTGAGGTACTGACCAGATCCCGGCCACCATTCCCCCACCAGTCATCACCAAAGAGCAAGAGGGTGACCCTCCCATGGCTCCCCACCCTGGGGCTCCCCACCATCCACTCACCTGTCACCCCGATGGCAGACACGGGGCCCACGCGCTGGCCATCGTGGAAACCGTACAGGTTCATCTTGTACTTGTAGTCTGGCTCCAGGCCCGAGATGGTGACTCCGTCCTCGTGTCCCGGCACCCGCACTGCCTTGGGCTGCCCGTCCCCCGTTCCTGTACTGGACCACGAAGTGGTCAAACTGACCCTCGGGGACCGTCCAGGACAGGCTGAGGGAGTCGGGGGTGGCATCTGTCACAGTCAGCTCCCCCAGGTGAGGCTTGATGGGGGGCTCGGTGGTGAGAGGTTCTGTTGGGGCTGGGCCCATTTCTTCATCGTTTCCTGGGGCTGCATCAGAAGATAGAGAGACTGGGTGGACATGCCTGTGGGCCTCCTTCTAGCTAGGGGATTCTGGGATTCTCTTAGACACACTAGGGTCCCACAGGCTTAGGATATCATTTCTCTGCTTTGAACGTTCAGTTAACAGAGGACAGAGCACACACTTGTGGCCAAGTCATGATGCTTGGGTGGCATCCCCATGATGCTTAGTGTGCATGCCCAGAACAAGGGTTCCAGCATGCCAAGTAAATTTGTTTTACAGGACAGAATTGATGCTTTATAAGAACACCAACTAGGACTGGGCGTGGTGGCTCATGCCTGTAATCCCAGAACTTTGAGGGGCTGAGGCGGGCAGATCACCTGAGGTCAGGAGTTTGAGACCAGCCTGGCCAACATGGTGAAACCCCGTCTCTGCTAAAAATACAAAAATTAGCCAGGCCTGGTGGTGAACGCCTGTGATCCCAGGTACTCGCGAGGCTGAGGCAGGAGAATCACTTGAACCCCAGGGGGCAGAGGTTGCAATGAACTGAGATTGTGCCATTGCACTCCAGCCTGGGTGCCTGGGTGCCTGGGTGCCTGGGTGACAGAGTGAGACTCCATCTCAAAAAAAAAAGAAAAAATGCTGGGCGCGGTGGCTCACGCCTGTAATCCTAGCACTTTGGGAGGCTGAGGTGGGCGGATCACCAGAGGTCAGGAGTTCAAGACCAGCCTGACCAATATGGTGAAACCCCGTCTTTAAAAAAAAAAAAGAAAGACAAAACAAAAAAAAAAGAAAAAAGAAAACAAAGAATACCCACTAAGCACAACCAAGCATAACAGGCAAGTTGTATCAGGAGGTTCATCCACTTGGGCTTGGAAATTCCATCTAATTCTGAGCATTTTTAGAAACCAATTTAGGTTTTACAGCTGAGAGTAGAGAGATGACACCACATGAGGGCATCTTCGCAGCTTTGTCGTCTCTGGATCTTGCAGTAGCTCTGCTAACTTATGGCGGAGAGCACACCTCTAGTGATGCCAGCTCTTTTGGCCTGTGTGAAATCATTGATTTCCTTAATCTTTTCTGCTCTTCATAGGGTTTCATTCTGCCTCGATAGAGGAATTACAAAATCACCACATTTCATTTGTCTGTTCTTTTTGAGAATTGAGTCTTAAGCATCTAGGTGATAACAGCTATAAAAGAGCTTTAACGAAAAAAATCAAAGAGCCAAGTTACAGGTAATTAATGAAGGGAAATGCCTTGTTAAGTTGTGCACATGACCAGTATTTACAATTAAAGTAATAGTATCCATGTTAACAGAATTCAGTGTTGTTTTAAAAATAAATGGGTATTAATTGGTGGGCTTAAGGAACACATACAATTTTTCCCACTGAAATCAGTGATCATTATGAGAGTTTGCCCTAAGGGATTTTCAGGAACGACCTACTTTCCTCAGAAGGGAAAAACTGCAGTGATCTCTCACTGTGTGTGACAGCCAAGTCACACTCCCACGCTTCACAACAGGTATGGTTATTCCTTCTTTACAGATGAGGGAAAGGAGGTACAGAGAGGTGCATGCCTGGTTTTTCTTTTTGTTTTTTTCATTTTTTGTTTTTGATACAGAGTCTTGCTCTGTCGCCCAGGCTGGAGTGCAATGGCGTGATCTTGGCTCACTACAACCTCTGCCTCCCAGGTTGGAGCAATTCTCCTGCCTCAGCCTCCCAAGTAGCTGGGAGTACAGGTGCCCACTACCACACCCAGCTAATTTTTGTATTTTTAGTAGAGACGGGGTTTCACCATGTTGGCCAGGCTGGTCTCGAACTCCTGACATCAGGTAATCTGCCCCCTTGGCCTCCCAAAGTGTTGGGATTACAGGCGTGAGCCACTGTGCCCAGACATGTGCGATTCTCTTGAGGTCACACAGCTCAAATGGGCTGAGGCTATGGTCAACCCCAGGTGTGCCTCAGTCTGTGTTATTTCCCTAGTCCCCCACCTCTTCAAGAACCCAAAAAGCCCATGTGTAAAGGGTAGAAGACCTGGGCAATACCAAAGGCTTGGAGTGAAGGCACCAGAAGAACCATTCCCAGGAGGTTGGGAGGCTTGGTCTCAGAGAAAGTAAAACAAAGCCACCAGATGCTGACAATAAAGGGGAAACTGAGTCTAGTTCAGGGCAGGGCCCAGTGCCCTATTGCACACTCACCAGTTAAACCAACAGCAGAGATGGGGCCAACACGCTGGCCACCATAGAAGCCATACAGGTTCATCTTGTACTTGTGGTCTGGCTCCAGGCCTGAGATGGTGACCTCGTCCTCGTGTCCTGGTATCCGCACCGCCTTGGGCTGCCCGTCCCCATTCTTATACTGGACCAAGAAATGGTCAAATTGGCCCTCGGGGGACCGTCCAGGAGAGGATGAGGGAGTCAGGGGTGGCATCTGTCACAGTCATCTCCCCTAGACGCGGCTTCACAAGAGGAACATCAGGAGGCTCCTCTTTGGGGGCTGGGAAAAGACAGAAACAGAATCTTTTCTCTTACTGGAAGGAGCTGTTGAGGCCCCAGATGCCTTGAATTCAGGTCAGAAGGTGGGCTCAGTCTGGGCCTAACTTAAGATTCATTTCAGATTATAATCATTAAAGTCTTTTGTAGGCCAGGTGCCGTGGCTCATGCCTGTAATCCCAGCACTTTGGGAGGCCGAGGTGGGTGGATCACCTGAGGTCAGGAGTTCGAGACCAGCCTGGTCAACATGGCGAAATCCCATCTCCATTAAAAAAAAAAGTCTTCTGTGGCTTCCTATGGTCCCTCAAACATGCCAGGTAGCCTCCCCCACCTCAGCGCTTTGGCACTGACTGTCCCCTCTACCTAACTGCTCTTTTCCCAGATAGCCTCATGGCTCATGTCCACACTTCCTTTAAGTCTTTGTTCAAAAGCCACCTTCTTCTTCGGGCCTTCGATGACCACTCTATGTAAAATTTCAGTTTTCTCAATTGCAACGTATCCTCCTGATTTCAGCAACAAATTGGAAAAACAACTATGAGACAATCAGGAGACCGTAGCACTACCTGCATACTTGATATCAAGGAATGATTGTTCATTTATCAGGGTATGCTAATTGTATTGTGGAATTTTATTATTTATTTATTTTTTGAGACAGAGTCTTGCTCTGTCACCCCGGCTGGAGTGCAGTGGTGCAATCTTGGCACATTGCAACCTCTGCCTTCTAGGTTCAAGCAATTTCTTATGCCTCAGCCCCGCCAAGGCACGAGCCACCACCCTCTGCTTTTTTTTTTTTTTTAAGTAGAGACGGGGTTTTACCATGTTGGTCAGGCTGGTCTCGAGCTCTACCTCAAGTGATCCACATGCTTTGGCTTTCCAAAGTGCTGGGATTACAGGTGTGAGCCACCTCACCCAGCCATATTGTGGATTTTTTAAAAAAATAATTTTTTAAAAAAGAGATATAACTTTAAATATTTAGTGATGAAAGGACAGGATGTGTGGGGTTCGTTTTTAAATACTGCAGTGGTATATCCATACAATGCAATACCGTTTGGCAATAAAAAGCAATGTAGTGGCTAAGAGCAGGTGACTCCTCCCTGTTATCCCAGCTCTTTGTAAGGCCCAGGCAGGAGGATTGCTTGAAGCCAGGAGTCTGATATCAGCCTGGGTAACACTGTGAGACCTCCATCTCCACACAAAAAATTAAAAATTAGCTGAGGGTGGTGGCAAGCATCAGTGGTCCCAGCTAGTTGGGAAGCTGAGATGGAGGATGGCTTGAGCCCAGGAGTTTGGGGCTGGATCTGGGGCTAGCAATGAGCTATGATCACGCCACTGCCCTGCATCCTGGGCAACAGAGTGAGAGTTTGTCTCAAAAAAAAAAAAAAAAATTCAATCAATCGATCAATCAATAGCAATATAGTAAATATAGTACTTCTACATGCTACATCAATGAACCTCAAAAACATTATGCTCAGAGAAAGAAGCCAGACACCAAAGAATACGTATTGTGTGATTCTGTTTATACGAAATATCATGAAAAGGCAAATCTACAGAGACAAAAGCATATTAGTTATAAACTAGGGCTGAGACAGGAACGGGTCTGGACCCAAGATTTCTTCCGGGGGTGATGGAAATGTTCTAAAATTAGATTGTGGTGATGGCTGCACAAGTAGGCAAAGATACTAAAATCAGTAAGTTGTACACTTAAAACAAGTGTATTTTATGCCACATGAATTATATCTTCATAAAGGTGCTAATAAAGAAAACAGTCGGGCGGGGTTTGGTGCCTCACGCCTGGAATCCCATCTCTTTGACTGAGGTGGGAGAATCACCTGAATCCAGGAGTTTCAGACTGGCCTGGGCAACATGGTTAAACCCTGTCGCTACAAAAAATACAAAAAAATTAGTCGGGCGTGGTGGAGTGAGCTTGTGGTCCCAGCTATTCGGGAGGCTGAGGTGGGAGGATCCCTCAAGCCCAGGAGGTTCAGGCTGCAGTGCAGTGAGTTTCGATTGTGCCAATACACGCCAGCCTGGGCGACAAAGTGAGACCCTGTCTCAAAAACAAACAAAAACAAAAACAAAAAAACATTCTAGTGATTCTAGTGGAGAAAATGGGTGGGGCAGAGGTGAGCCAGACTGGCCAGAAGTTGATATTTGGTTGAAGCAGGGTGGCAGGGTGATGGGTACCTGAAGTTTTCATACTATTCTTTCTGATTATACATTTGAACTTTTATTTAACAAATACTTATTAATTTAACTAATTTGTATTTCAAAAAATATGTTCCAATCTCACAAAAAGAGTTCCCTCTAGAGCTCCAAGGATAAGCAGAGAGCCACAAACCAGCCAGTGGATCACCTCCTGAGAGGCCTCAGTCCCCGAGGGCCTCTCCCACATGACTGACACTTCTCCTGGATTTGCTCTCTCTGTCCCCAGGTCACATCTGTCCTGAGGCCTTAGTGAACAGTGTGGATTATAGGTTTGAGGTCTTGGGGTCCTGGGTCTCTAGTGAAGGAGATGCTGGAGGCTGCACTTTCCTAAGACCCAATCCACAGGGCTCTGCAGCCCCCACCCACCGTGACGCCCATGGTGGACACGGGAGCCAAGACCTGGACTCACAGGGCTTGGCAAAAGGGCAGAGCAGTAATCAGGTACCCATGAAGGAAAGGTAGTTACCCCGATGAAACCCCAAGCACTACTCACCAGTCACACCCACGGTGGACACTGGGCCCACGCGCTGCCCCTCGTGGAGGCCGTACAGGTGCATCTTGTACTTGCGCCCGGGCTCCAGGCCCCCCCACGGTGATCTCGCTCTCCTCGCCCCCGACACGTACTCCCTGGGGTCGCCCGTCCCTGCCCTTGTACTGCACGGTGAAGGAGTCGAAGCGGCCCTGGGGGGATGGTCCAGGAGAGGCTCAGCGAGTCAGGGGAGGCTCCTGTCACTGTCAGCTCCCCCAGGAGTGGCTCCTCGGGGGTTCCGGGGCCTCCGTGCTGGGTTCTGTGGGGCTGGGGGTCTCTTCCTCTGCAGCTGAGAAAAAGGGGCATAGAGAGAGTGAAGCAGGGTCCCTGGGGGGATACCCTTGGGACTTGGGGAAAGGAGGGAGAAGCCAAGGCTGTGACTGGGGGGTCCTGAGGTCGGCTCAGAGAGGCCCATTCTTGGGGCTGGGGAGTCCTGCTCAGCTGACAGCTAACACACATGACAAGTCCCAGGGTCAGCTGTGGGGGGACCTGGGACAGCCACCAACACAGCAAAGCTCCCAGTGAGCCCTCCCTGCTCAGGAGGGGCCAGGGGTCAACCTCACAGGAAGGCTCAAGGGGGAGGCCCAGACCCAGCCACAAACAGGTCTGGGGAACTGACCAGATCCTGGCCACCATTCCCCACCAGTCATCACCAAAGAGCAAGAGGGTGACCCTCCCATGGCTCCCACCCTGGGGCTCCCACCGTCCACTCACCTGTCACCCCGATGGCAGACACGGGGCCCACGCGCTGGCCATCATGGAAGCCGTACAGGTTCATTTTGTACTTGTGGTCTGGCTCCAGGCCCGAGATGGTGACCCCGTCCTCGTGTCCCGGCACTCGCACCGCCTTGGGCTGCCCGTCCCCGTTCCTGTACTGGACCACGAAGTGGTCAAACTGGCCCTCGGGGACCGTCCAGGACAGGCTGAGGGAGTCGGGGGTGGCATCCGTCACAGTCAGCTCCCCCAGGCGAGGCTTGATGGGGGGCTCAGGGGTTTCGGTGGGGAGGTTCTGAAGGCTCCTGCTCCTCCGGGACTGGATAGAGATGTGGAAAGAGAGAACTGAGAGATGGGCAGGGTATCCACGGACACTCTGCTCTCCTCTGCACTCTCCCAGCCATCTGAAAGGAGGCACAGTGGGCAGACTTCTCACCTGTCAGGGCCTCAACATGGACAGGACCCACATGCTTTCCATCATGGAAACCATACAGGGTCACCAGGTATCTGTGGTCAGATTCCAGGCCAGAGAGGGTGATGTCATTTCGGTCGCCTCCTGTACGGACCATTTGGAGTTGCCCATCTCTGTCTGTGTACTGGACTTCAAAGGAGTCAAATTCTCCCTCAGTCACCATCCAGGAGAGATGCAGGGTGTGCGGCGTGGCCTCCTCCACCGTCAGCTCCCCCGAGGCGGGGCTCAGGTGCTGGAGGGGTGGGGCCGTGGTGTGAGTTTCCATTTCTTCCCCCACGGGCTGGTTCTGAGAGACAGGTAGAGACGGATGGCTGGTCTGTCGCTGCACCCAGACTCTCAGGAGGAGTCAGGGAGGAGAGGGAGTGAGGACAAGCAGTCAGCAATCGAAGGACCAGCTTTTGCTGCACATGGGTGAATTTCAAAAGCATTGTGCTAAGTGCAAGAAACGAAACACAAGAGACTGCGTATTGTGATTCCATTACATGGAAAGTCAAAAGGCTGTCCCCATGATGATCAAAAGCAGGCAGTGGTTGCTGGAGGCTGGGGTTGAGGGAATTGACTTTAAAGGGACACAAGGAAACTTCCTGGATCAATGGAAATGATATAAAATGGGAAGCTCAGAGATCTTATGGCCAGTCAGACCAGGAGAGCCAGGCGGGGAAGGAGGCACAGGTGTTCCAGCTGCCGCACACTCACCGGTTATGGCGACGGCCGAGATGGGACCCACGCGCTTGCCGCTGTGCAGCCCGTAGAGCAGCAGCTTGTACCTGTGAGCGGGGTACAGGCCCGACACACTACCTCCCTGAGGCTGCCCTCCACGGGCACCACCTGGGGCTGCCCGTCCCTGTCCTTGTACTGGACCACAAAGGAGTCAAATTGGCCCTCAGGGACCGTCCAGGAGAGGTCCACGGAGTTCTGGGTCACGCTGGTCACCTGCAGCTCCTCCCCCAGATGGGGTTTTGGGGGGACGCTTTGTTCCAGTATCGTTCGTAGCACTCCGGGCCTCTGAGATGGAGACACGGAATGGGAACGGCTGAGCTGTTTCTGGAAGGCTGGGTGACCTCGAAGGGCAGGATTGAGAGGTCTGCAGACAGGGCTTTGCATGCCTGAGTCCTGCCGGGCTGTGCTAGGGGCTTGTGCAGGGACAGGGGGGAGCTGGATCTGAGTTGAATGGCTGGGGCCAAATAACGGTAATGGCAGCCACCACAGGTGACCGCCTGCTGCCTGACCTGAAGGGAGCACAGCAGGGACCTGCAGGGAATGCCCCTCACCCGTGGTGCCGTCAGCGGTGAGGGGGCCATGGCGCTTCTTGCCCAGAAGGCCATAGAGGAGGGATCTGTACTTGCGGCCAGCGTCCAGAGGGGGAGATGGTGACAGAGCGCTCATGGCCCTCCACGGGCACCACCTGGGGCCCATCTTGTCCTTGAACTGGACCACAAAAGAGTCAAACTGGCCCTCAGGGACCGTCCTAGGCGAGGCGCAGTGAGTCCGGGGTGGGGTCCGTCACCCACAGCTCCCCCGAGGCGGGGTGGGGCCCCTGGGCTGGCAACTGATGAAGAGAAAAGGTTCTTGTGTTTATTTTTTCCAAAATGACTCCTTGACAGCCTCCCTCTGGGGCTGGAAAACCCAGAACTGCCCAAATGCCCAGTGCTTCCCCAAAATATTTCCATCACCTCCCATCCTCACCACCATCTCCATGTGGCCCACGCCTCTCTCCCCCTTGCCCAAGTGAAAAGGGTCACCCATCCTGAGTCACCTCTGGGAAAGAGATTCCCTAGCTCCCTGCCTCGTCTTACTCCCCTTTCTGTCCAGCCTCTTCCCACCTGTCACAGACTGCTTCCCCAGCAGGGTGCAGCTTCTTACAGACTTGCTCTCTAGCTCGTCTTACCCAGGAGCCCACACTTCGTGATTTGGCCAGCCTCTGAGGAAACCCAAGGGGCACAAGATCCCTGATGGGGGCAGACAACAAGTTGCGGGGTGGGGCAGGACACAGGAAGATCTCATTCCTTCTCTGTTCCATTTCTCATTCTGCACCAGCTGACCCGGGAGAACTAAGGCTCCCACAGGGCCTGTGAAGGAGCGTGGGCTGCCTGTGAGAATGAGGAGGGGATGAAGCTGGGGAGCTCAGGCAGGGAAGGGATCTGGTGTCCGCCTGAGGAGCCATCCCAGGCCTTGAGAAGGAGCTGGCCTGCTGCCTTTCTGGACGGTGAGGACGCTGACGGCATTGTTATTGTGAGTTTTCTGGCAACAGGGAGCCCCTAGGGGCAGGGGAGGGCCTGGACTGAACCCTCGGAAAGGGGCACAGCTGGGCTGGGCTCCTCCGGTTCCCAATTTCTGAGGCTCCAGGAGGAGGGCAGAGAAGGAAGGGCAGCCTCTGTAGGAGGCACATATGGGCCCAGACAGGCCTGAGCTAGGAGGGTGAGAACCTGGGTGAGAGTCACAGGGAAGACCAAAGACTCTCAGGAGGTGATGGACTCGAAAGGCAGGAAGGGCTCCTGGCTCCCCTCGCCCCCTCTCCCAGCACCCCCAGGCTCCCACATCCACCCTGAAGGAAGAGGCCTGGAGGGGCTTCCCTCATCCAATAGAATTATAGAGAGGTAGAGTCAGCAGGGGACAACAGGCCAGGAACTGGCCCGGCTCTCCTGGGTCCTCATCTGCTTTGTGGCTTTTCTTTTCTTTTTTTTTTGGTCTTTTTTGAGACGGAGTCTCACTCTATCACCCGAGCTGGGGTGCAGTGGCTCGATCTTGGCTCACTGCAGCCTCCATCTCCTGGGTTCAATCGATTCTTGTTACTCAGACTCCCAAGTAGCTGGAATTACTGGCACCCGTCACCACGCCCAGTTAATTTTTGTCTTTTTGGTAGAGACAGGGTTTCGCCATGTTGGCCAGGCTGCTCTTGAACTCCTGACCTCAAGTGATCCGCCTGCTTCAGCCTCCCAAAGTGCTGGGATTACAGGCATGAGTCATTGTGCTCGCCCCATGTGGCTTTTCAAATGAGACAGAGCAGGTGGACAAGGGAAGACTCGGCTGGGGGAGGGCAGGGAGGGGTGGGGAAGGCCGTGGCTCAGGCTCAGCTGTGTGGGGGCCCCTCTCACCCGTCTTTGCCTCCACAGAGACTGGGCTGCGTCGTTTCCCATCCTGGATCCCAAAGAGCAGGAACTTGTACTTGCGGGAGGGTTCCAGGCCAGGGATGGTGACCGCCCGCTGGTCTGCAGCCACGGGCACCACCTGGGACTGCCCATCCCTGTCCTTGTACTGAACCACAAAGGAGTCGAATTCACCCTCAGGGACTGTCCACGAGAGGCCCACGGAGTCAGAGGTCACATCCGTCACTGTCAGCTCCCCTAGGCGTGGCTCCAGGGGAGGCTTGGAGACCTCTGTGGTTGGGGCCGGTGGGAGGGGAGCTGGGATTTGGGAAGACAAAGAACATGGCTGAGATCTCTGAGGGGGAGAACCCTGGGCTTCAAGGGCCTCAAGGGGGCTGTGAGCTAAGATGGGGATAGTCACATCTTTATTTCCAGTCCTCTAACTGAAATGCAGCATTTCCTTCAAAAACTAATATAGAAAACCAACCAGAGTATAATTACTGTGACTTTGTCACCAACAGAAACCAGAGATTTTTTTTTATTTTGAGACGGAGTCTTGCTTTGTCACCCAGGCCGGAGTGCAGTGGTGCGATCTCAGCTCACTGCAACCTCCGCCTCCCAGGTTCAAGTGATTCTCCTGCCTCATCCTCCTGAGTAGCTGGGACTACAGGCACATGTCACCATGCCCAGCTAATGTTTTTGTTTTTTGTATTTTTAGTAGAGATGGGATTTCACTGTGTTAGCCAAGATAGTCTTGATCTCCTGACCTCGTGATCCTCCCGCCTCGGCCTCCCAAAGTGCTGGGATTATTACAGGTGTGAGCCACCACGCCCAGCCTCAGATGTTTTCACATCACCTTAGAGTTATTGCAGAAACTTTAAAATCCCTTTTATATCCATCACTCCTCTAAATATCATAGTTTAGTAAACATGCCAATAAGTCTTGTTATTTAATGAACTAATTAAAAGTCCAAGTATTACTAAATCACAAATTTGCATTTTTAAGTAATATTTTGGGCTGGGTGCAGTGGCTCATGCCTGTAATCCCAGCACTTTGGGAGGCCGAGGTGGGTGGATCACCTGAGGTCAGAAGTTCAGGACCAGCCTGGCCGACATGGTGCAATCCTGTCTCTACTAAAAATACAAAAAATTAGCCTGGTATGGTGGCGGGTGCCTGTAATCCCAGCTACTCGGGAGGCTGAGGCAGGAGAATCGCTGAGAACCCGGGAGGCAGAGGTTGAGGTGAGCTGAGATTGTGGCATTGCACTCCAGCCTGGGTGACAAGAGGGAAATTTTGTCTCAAAAAAAATTTTTTTGATAACTGTCTATGTGTAATTGGTTTTCTTTACAATCCTATACATTTTATTTTATAGATTTTAAAGCACTGCCTTGAGAGGAGGGCTAGGGGTTTCACCAGTTGCCACAGCACAAAAGTCGTGGAGAATCTGTGCCCAGGAAGCCATGAGGGGGCAGGAAGGGGCCAGGAGCAAGAGCCAGGGTGGCTTCCTGGAGAGATGAAAACTCGCATGGGCCAGGGCGGAACGCACTTTACCTCAACAAAAAAGGACAGAAGCGGGAAGTGGCAGCTGTGTCCAAGTCACAGCAGGGTTGTAAAGAGAAGGGGTGGAAACAGATGTGGACAGTTGGAGCGGGGGAGAGAAAGTCTGTGGCTGGATTTAGGCCAAATGGAAAGAAGACATTCCCCCTAGGCAGGGGCGGAGTGGAGATGGGGAAGGAGCTGGAGGGCTGAGAAGGCTGCAGGCCTGGGAGGAGTAAAGGAGTCAGGGAACAGATGGACTGGCAGGGTGACTAAGGCAGGGCCTGAGGGGAGCTAGCCCCTCAGTGAGGGAGCATTGGTGCCAAGGCAGGGCTGGGAGAAGGGCCATGGGGTGGGGAAGCTCTGGGTAACCAGAGACGGGGGACTGCCTCCTTCCATCACCCACCTGTCACGATGACAACAGACAGGGGGCCCGCGCGTTGCCCATCATGTAGTCCATACAAGTTCATCTTGTATTTTCTCTCAGGCTCCAGGTTATAGACTGTGACCTCCCCGCTGGTCTGCAGCCACGGGTACCACCTGGGGCTGCCCGTCCCTGTCCTTGTACTGGACCATGAAGGAGTCAAACTGGCCCTCAGGGACCGTCCAGGAGAGGCCCACGGAGTTGGGAGTCACCTCTGTCACTGTCAGCTCCCCTAGACGTGGCTCCAGTGGGAACTCGGTGGCTGGAGGGGTCTCTTCTTGTTGTGGGGCTGGAACAGAGATGGTAGGGGCTGTTAATAAAGAAACCCCCCTTCGGCTGGGCTTGGTGGCTCACACCTGTAATCCCAGCACTTTGGGAGGCCGAGGCGGGCGGACCACAAGGTCAGGAGTTTGAGACCAGCCTGGCCAACAGGGTGAAACCCCCGTCTCTAATAAAAATACAAAAAAATTAGCCGGACATGGTGGCATGGTGGTGTGCGCCTGTAGTCCCAGCTACTCAGGAGGCTGAGGCAGAATAATCGCTTGAACCCAGGAAGCAGAGGTTGCAGTGAACCAAGATTGCGCCACTGCACTCCGGCTTGCCAGCTTGGGTGTGACAAGGCGAACCATCTCAAAAAACAAAAAAGAACCCCCCTTTTCCCTTTTCTTATAGTAACGATGTCTAGTTATTTATTTGTTTTTTTGAGATGGAGTCTCACTCTGTCACCCAGAGCAGTGGGCAACATTGGCTCACTGCAGACTCTGCCTCCCGGGTTCAAGTGATCCTCCTGCCTCAGCCTCCCAAGTAGCTGGGACTATAGGTGTGCACCACCATGCCTAGCTAATTTTTTTTATGTATATATATTTTTAGTGGAGACAGGATCTTGCCATGTTGGCCAGGCTGGTCTCAAACTCCTGACCTCAGGTGATCCACCTGCCTCAGCCTCCCAAAGTGCTGGGATTACAGGGGTGATCCCACCTCACCCATCAATGTTGGTTGTGTTTGTGGAACCCACAAGATGGTTTTAGATGTAAAAGGGCATTGATCTGACTATCTGTCTGGTCAACAATCTTTCACTAGGTCCTTGCCCAGTGTCTGAGGCTGCACTTGTTGGGGGAGAAGAGTGTCAGCCGTCACTGAGACCTTGGGAAAGTGCTGACGTTCCATCTACATGCAATGACTCCAGACTTATGCCCTCTGTCCAGACCTTCCCTGAACCCCAGGCTAGTGTTTGTGCAACGTCTTCCTTGGAGGCCTACTTGGGTGTCAAACCGAACAAGTACAAAACTGAGCCTCTGAGCTTCCTGACACCTGCTCCTGCCACAGCCTCCCCCACCTCAGTAAGATTACAACTTCATTCTTCCAGCTGCTCAGATCAAAACCCGCAGAGTCATCCCTAAGTCTTCTCTTACACTCCACATCCACCCTGTGGTTAAGTCCTGTTGTCACTACCTTCAGAGTCTGACCCCTCCTCACCACCTCCAAGCACCACCGGCTCCTACTGGATTATCACAAGTCTCCCAGGTCATCTCCTTCTGCCCTCACCCCCTTCAGTCTGTTGGATCTGCAGCCAGAAGGATCCTGTTAACACATTAGCCAGAGCCGGTTCCCGCAGCGGCTTCTATCTCACTCAGGGTGAAAGCCAAGTCCTGCAGTGGCCTCTAAGGTCCCATATTCACCTCCTACATCATCGCCTGTTGCTGCCCTCCTCCAGCTCCACCCCAAAACGCCCTGCTTTCCTCACTGTCTGCAGACATCTGGGGCGCTCCCGCCTGCCAGTCTCTCCATTTGCTCTTCTTTCTGTCTGGGACGCTCTTTCCCCAAAGACCTGGGTGGCTGTCCTCTCACCTCCTCTGGGCTTTCCTTAGACACTGCCTTGGCAGCGAGGCCCTCGCCGTCCCCCTACTAGGCTCTGCTTTTCTCCACCACTCATCACTGTCGCACACGGTGCCACTGACATTTCTGTGCAATGTGTTGCCTGTCCCCCTCCACTAGAATGTGAGCTCCGCAGGCAGGAGCTTTGCTTTATTCACTGCTGTGTCCCAGTGCCTGGCACACAGTAGGTGCTCCATAAAAGTCTGTAAAATAATGAGTAGTCTGCAGGTCTGGGCTCAGGACCTGCTGATCCCCCACCACTCCCGCGTGAGCTCTCCGGGAGGGAAGCACTCGTTAGTGAGTGAACTAGAAGGTAGTCCCAAGGGGCAAAATGGGAGACAAGGTGGCTGGGTGGGTAGGGCTCCTAAGAGTTTGTTTCTCTGGCTTCCTCGGGAGGGCAAGACAATGTTCCAGGCAAGTGACACCTGCTTAAAACGGGCTGGTGACCAGGCCTCAGGCAGACAGAAATGAGTCACGGTGGGGAGGGCAGGTGTGGAGGCAGCTGAGGGGTGGGAGGGAGCAGAGTGATCCCCCATGTATTGAACATCTGCTATGCACCGGTAACAGGCCGGGCATTTTCTCTCATTTAATTCGTCTTCTAACCTTAGTTGTTCCCGTAGCATCCATCCCCTGCTCCTTTTGCCCTCTCTGCACTTTTTTTTTTTTGATATGGAGTCTCGCCCTGTCGCCCAGGCTGGAGTGCAATGGTGCCATCTTGGCCCACTGCAACCTCCACCTCCCAGGTTCAAACGATTCTCCTCTCTCAGCCTCCCGAGTAGCTGGGATTATAGGCACCTGCCACCACACCCAGATATTTTTTGTATTTTCAGTAGAGATGGGGTTTCCCCATATTGGCCAGGCTGGCCTCAAACTCCTGAACTCGTGATCCGTCTGTCTCAGCCTCCCAAAGTGACAGGATTACAGGAGTGAGCCACCACGCCCAGCCGCCCTCTCTACACTTCTTTCCATAAGGGAATGAAACTGTCCTTCGCCATCAAGCTTTATTGTTGGTGGTTTGGCTTAACTGGAAAGGTGCGATTATAACGACTCATGACTCTGGCAGTCCCCATGCTACATGTGGGACAGTCTTTTTCCAATTTCAAAATGTGTCTAATGGGCTCCATGCACCTCTCCCGCTGACAACTGCACTGTGTGCGCTGCCAGGCACAGCCCCAGCCTGGCGGGCTCCAGCTGCTTCGTCACCTTGCTGCTCTGATAATGCGCACTGATGCCCATTTCTTTCCTAAAGGGCCTCATCTATCTTATCCAGGATGCTTAAAGTACATGTCTTCAAAATATCCAGCATTAGACCATGGATATACAGGGATTCCCCCGTGGGAAGGTCTGAGCGAAAGATGAATGAGCTGAGAGATGCCAGACATGTTACATCACCAGGTCTAACCGTGATGATGAACTGAGTGGCGTTTACTCCCCTCCTGAATATGAGGAAGCTGAGGTTCTCGGACAGGAGGTAAGATCACACAGTTACCTGGGTGAGGTGGCTCATGACTGTAATCCCAGCACTTTGGGAGGTCGAGGCAAGTGGATTACCTGAGGTTGGAAGTTAGAGACCAGCCAGGCCACCATGGTGAAACCCCATCTCTACTAAAAACACAAAAATTAGGCCAGGTGCAGTGGCTCATGCCTGTAATCCCAGCACTTTGGGAGGTCGAGGTGGGCAGATCATGTGAGGTCAGGAGCTCAAGACCAGCCTGACCAAGATGGCAAAACCCAGTCTCCATTAAAAATACAAAAATTAGCCGGGCATGAAGGCGGGTGCTTGTAATCCCAGCTACTCGGGAGGCTGAGGCAGAGAATTGCTTCAACCCGGGAGCTGGAGGTTGTAGTGAGCCGAGATCATGACACTGCACTCCAGCTCAGGTGACACAGCAAGACTCCATCTCAAAAAAAAAAAAACAAATAAACAAAAAAACAACAACAACAAAAACACACACAAAAAAATTAGTTGGGTGTGGTGGCAGGTGCCTGTAATCCCAGCTACTCGGGGGTGCTGAGGCTTGAACCTGGGAGGCAGATTTTGCTGTTAGCTGAGATCACGCCACTGCACTCCAGCCTGGCCGACAGAGCAAGACTCTGTCTCAAAAAAGAAAAACAGCACACAGTCGAGAACAGGGGAAGCCAGGGAGGAACTCAGTTTGTCAGATTCCCAAACTCCATTTATCTCTACTGCACCACCTCAGTCGGTGCCTGACAGAGCCCATCCTTCCCCCAGGGACCAGGCACAAGGCCTCACAGAGCCCAGTGTGGGTCCCTGGGACAGAGGGGCAGAGGGAGGATCACTCCAGGAGCAGCCCTGGCAGCATGTCTGGGCCTGGCACCAGCCTCCACCCTACAACCTCAGGCCCCAAGGAGAGTCACTCAGGGTGGATTTCCCCCTCTCCCTCTTCTCAGTGCTGACTGAGGCAAAGAAAATAAATTGAGAGTGGAAGGTTCTGGAAAAAAAAATCAACCAAGTCATGATGAAGCTGAGCTTGGTAGAATTAAACCATGTTCTGGAAAACTATCTATTTCTCTACTTCGACGTTTGTAATCTTGCCCCTTATTGTATAAGTTGTTTTGAGAAAGGTGTGTCTTTGTTTCTGTGAGCAAAGGGAAAAAGAGATTCCCCTCCCTGTGACCGGGCAAGTCAGCAGGAGGGTCCCAGAGGCACTGCTGCCCACTCAGTCTCTTGGGCTGAAGCCCTGGAGAGGATATGCCCAGGCTGGTCCTGTGTGGCAGTGGATGTGGCCCTGTAACCAGGCCTGAGAGAGAGGGTGGAAGGGATGGTCTTCTTTGCTGTAAAATCACTGGCTGGATGAGTATTAAAGAAAGCTTTGTGGTCAGGCATGGTGGCTCACGCCTATAATCCTAGCACTCTGGGAGGCCGAGGTGGTGGAGCACTTGAGGTCAGGAGTTCGAGACCAGCCTGGCTGACATGGTGAAACCCCATCTCTATTAAAAATACAAAAATTAGCTAGGCGTGGTGGCGTGTGCCTGTAATCCCCGCTACTCGGGAGGCTGAGGCAGGAGAATTGCTTGAACCTGGGAGGCAGAGGTTGCAGTAAGCCAAGATCGTACCACTGCATTCCAGCCTGGGTGACAGAGCAAGACTCAGTCTCAAAAAAAAAAAAAAAAGAAAGAAAGAAAGAAAGAAAAAGAAAGCTTGCTTCAAGCTGCATTGATGAAGAGGCCAATGTCTCATGCACATTCTCCCATCCAAGTACTAACCAACCTGACCCTGCCTAGTTTCTGAGATCAGAGGAGATGATGGGGCACGTTCAGGGTGGTATGGCCTTAGATTCACGTGCATTCTAACCAAGTAACTGAACCAGCTAAAGGGGACAAAGCAGACCCCAAAGTAAGAATATTCACAGCAATTCTCACAGCAGATACTGGCAGCATGTTTACTTTTGCCAGGCCCATCCTGGATGCTTTACATCTGTTAACTCACTTAACCCTCACAATAGCTCTGTGAGGTAGGTGTCATTTTGTGGACAAGGAAACAGGGACACAGAAAGTTTTAAATTTGGCTGTGCATGGTGACTCACACCTATAATTCCAGGACTTTGGGAGGCCGAGGCAGGTGGATCACCTGAGGTCGGGAGTTCAAGACCAGCCTGACCAACATGGAGAAACTCCATCTCTACTAAAAATACAAAATTAGCTGGGCATGGTGGTACATGCCTGTAATCCCAGCTAATCAGGAGGCTGAGGCAGAAGAATCGCTTGAACCCGGAGGTGGAGATTGCGGTGAGCTGAGATTGCACCATTGCACTCCAGCATGGGCAAACAAGAGCGAAACTCCATGTCAAAAAAAAAAAAAAAAAAAAAAAAAAGAAAGTTTAAAACTTGCAAGAGAGGACACAAACAGATGGAAAAACATTCCATGCTCATGGTTAGGAAAAATCAATATTGTGAAAATGGCCATACTGCCCAAAGTAATTTAGAGATTCAATGCTATCCCCCATCAAGCTGCCTATGACCCTCTTCAAAGAACAGGAAAAAACTACCTTAAACTTCATATGGAATCACAAGAGAGCTCGCATAGCCAAGTCAATTCTAAGCAAAAAGGACAAAGCGGGAGGCATCACACTACCTGACTTCAAACTATACTACAAGGCTACAATAATCAAAACAGCATGACACCGGTACCAAAACAGAGAGATAGACCAATGGAACAGAACAGAGGCCTCGGAGGAAACGCCACACATCTACAACCATCTGATCTTTGAAAAACCTGACAGAAACAAGCAATGGGGAAAGGATTCCCTGTTTAATAAATGGTTTTGGGAAAACTGGCTGGCCATGTGCAGAAAGTAGAAACTGGACCCCTTCCTGACACCTTACACTAAAATTAACTCCGGATGGATTAAAGACTTAAACATAAGACCTGCGCGGGGCGGGGGGGGGGGGGGGGGGAAACAAAAAAACACCATAAAAACCCTAGAAGAAAACCTAGGCAAAACCATTCAGGACATAGGCATAGGCAAGGACTTCATGACTAAAACACCAAAAGCATTGGCAACAAATAGACAAATGGGATCTAATTAAACTCCAGAGCTTCTGCACAGCAAAAGAAACAATTGTTAGAGTGAACTGGCAACCAACAGAATGGGAAAAAATTTTGCAATCTACCCATCTGACAAATGGCTAATATTCAGAATCTACAAAGAACTAAAACAGATTTACAAGAAAAAACAAACCCATTCAAAAGTGGGCGAAGGATACGAACAGACGCTTTTCAAAAAAAGACATATATGAGGCCAACAAACATAGGAAAAAATGCTCATCATCACTAGTCATTAGAGAAGTGCAAATCAAAACCACCTGGAGATACAATCTCATGCCAGTTAGAATAGTGATCATTAAAAAATCTGGAGACAACAGATGCTGGAGAGGATGTGGAGAAACAGGAAGACTTTTACACTGTTGGTGGGAGTGTAAATTAGTTCAACCATTGTGGAACACAGTGTGGCGATTCCTCAAGGACCTAGAAATAGAAATTCCATTTGACCCAGCAATCCCATTACTGGGTATATATCCAAAGGATTATAAATCGTTCTACTATAAGGACACATGCACATGAATGTTCATTGCAGCACTGTTTACAATAGCAAAGACTTGGAACCAACCCAAATGCCCATCGATGATAGACTGGACAAGGAAAATGTGGCACATATACACCATGGAATACTATGCAGCCATAAAAAATGATGAGTTTGTGTCCTTTGTAGGGACATGGATGAATCTGGAAACCATCATTCTCAGCAAACTGACACAAGAACAGAAAATCAAACACCGCATGTTCTCACTCATAGGTGGGTGTTGAACAATTAGAACACATGGACACAGGGAGGGGAGCATCACACACTGGGGTCTGTTGGGGGGACTAGGGGAGGAGCAGCAGAGGGTAGGGAGTTGGGGAGAGATAACATGGGGAGTAATGCCAGATATAGGTGACGGGGATGGAGGCAGCAAACCACATTGCCATGTATGTACCTATGCAACAATCCTGCATGTTCTGCACATGTACCCCAGAACCTAAGCTGCAATAAAATATTTAAAAAAAAACAACAACAAAACTTGCTCAGGGTCATGAAAGCTGGTGGTGCCCCAGTCCCCAGTGACATGATCTTTCTAGGTCTTCCCCTGGCAGGTGGCCTCAAGACTCCACTGGAGCAAGGAGAGCAACTGGCTACAGGGCAGCTGGGAGCCAGCAGTGAAAGGGAACCAGAGTAGGCCCCTGCCCCTCACTCACCTGTCATGCCCACGGCAGACACTGGGCCCACGCGCTGCCCCTCGTGGAGGCCGTACAGGTGCATCTTGTACTTGCGCCCGGGCTCCAGGCCCCCCACGGTGACCTCGCTCTCCTCGCCCCCGACACGCACCGCCTGGGCCGCCCGTCCCTGTCCTTGTACTGCAGGGTGAAGGAGTCAAAGCGGCCCTGGGGGGACGGTCCAAGAGGCTCAGCGAGTCAGGGGAGGCTCCTGTCACTGTCAGCTCCCCCAGGAGTGGCTCCTCGGGGGGCTCCGGGGCCTCCGTGCTGGGTTCTGTGGGGCTGGGGGTCTCGTCCACAACCTCCTGAGGAGCTGAGAGAAGAGACAGAGGCATAAAGGGCTGCTGGCTTTGCTGCTGCTGCCAACAGGGGATAGCCACGGAAATGCCCTCGCACTGTGGGCTCAGGGGCTCTGTGGCCTTTGTATTCGCCATTCAGTACTCACAGATGGAGAGGGCTGAGACAGCCCCTACCCCATCCTGCTCTGGTGGGTTCTGTGTAGGTGACGGGTCTCCCTTCATGTCCGAGAAAGGAGCTGAGATGGGAAGAGAGGAAGCCTCTGAGGGTTCTTCCAAACCACGTTCACTGACAGCGCTGACCTCAGACAGCCAGGAGGGCAGTGAGGCTCTTCCCCACCTGTGCCCTCCCCATGGCACTCTGGCTGCCGCACCCTTCATATGAGAATCGGACCACAGAATGTGCTCCTGCTACGGCCTCCCCAGGCAGCCCTGCCCCTCCCTCCCCTTTGACCCCAAGGAATGAATTGCTAAGGCGGGGCTCTGGGCAGGAGTGGGAGAAAAATTCTGGGGAGAGTGGGATCCAGGGAAGGCCATGCCCTTCCCTGGCTGGCTCTGGAGTCACAGCCCCGTGGGCACCTGCCCGCCCCTGCAGTTAGGTCTCTGCCTGAGGCTCCATGGAGTGGGGAGACTGTGGCACAAGGGAAGCCAGCCCTTCAGTGACCCACTCCCTTGTACACCGGGGACTAATTTGGGATAGACTGAGGAAAGAACCGGCATGAATGACAACCCAGGGGAAGGGAGGGAGGTGGGGAGCAAAAAAGATTACTGGGAAGTGAGAGAGTCGGAGAAATTGCAGCTCACTTTGAAAAGGTTTTGCTGCTCCTTGCACTATTCTAGGTTATCCGTATATTAACTCATGTAATTGCAACAGCTCTGTGTGGTGGTAACCACTATCATCCCACCTGACAGAATGGAAAGCTGAGGCACAGAGGGGTTAAGCAACTTGCACAAGGTCCATAGGAAGTAAGCTGCAAGGCTGGTAGTGAGACTCAGACATTGGCTCTGGGGTCTCTGCTCCTAACCACTATCCACACTATCTCTCATCAAAGAATTCACAGGCCATGGGAATGGCACCGCGCAGGGAAAGGCTGGGCACATGGAGGAACAGGCTGGGGTGCTGAGCTCAATGAAATCCCTTTGCCCTGTTCCAAGCGGGCTGGGAGTCAAGGAGTCAGGAGCTGGGAGGAGTCCGCTTCATGCTGCAGAAAGGCTGAAGAAACGTGGTGCTCTTGTCACTTGGATCTGCCACCTCTGAACACAGCAGAAATAGCAGGAGGGTGTGGGGGAGCAGGTGACAGAAGCTCAGAAGTGACCATGGCCCAAACCAGACCAGGAAGGAGCCCGGTAAAAACTGTGGGGTGAGAACACAGTGACTGAATGGGGAGGACATCTGTGGGGGAGACAGCCTCAGGAGGAGGGACGAGTCCAGGTGCTTCAAATGGGGGAAAGAGGACCTGCCCTTGGAGATGAAAAGTAAGGCTGAGAAAGATGAGAAGCTGGAGGCTGGATGAGGGGACCTGGCATGCAGAGGACAGGAGAGCAGTGGAGGAGGACGTGGGTGGAGGCTTTGGCAAAATGAGCTGAGAAGGTGAAGGTGGAGGGAGGCTGGAAGGAGCCCCAGCCAAGTCCCGCTCGCAGGATGGGGCTAGCAGGAGAGGGAGGCCTGGCAGCCATGACTCACCAGTCTTGGCCACCACAGACTCGGGCCCCACACGCTGCCTGCCACGAAGCCCGTAAAGATTCATCTTATACTTCCGGTCGGGATCCAGGCCAGGGACGGTAACCTCGTTCTCATCCCCCGCAACAGGCACTGCCTGGGGCTGTCCCTGTGCATCCTTGTACTGGACCATGAACGAGTCAAAAGGGCCCTGGGCCACCGTCCACGAGAGGCGCAAGGAGTCTGGGGTCACGCCGGTCACCGTCAGTTCCCCCAGGACAGGCTGCTCCAGGAACTCAGGGTGGGGGGCTCCTCTTTCCTCTCTGGAGCTGTAAACAAGATCCAGCCAAGTGCTGAACTGGCAGCCGGGGACTGGGGCTTGGGGTTTGGATGAGATGTCACACCTACAGGGGGTGGGGGGGGGGTCACTACTCCATTAATTTGAATGCTAAACTCCTGGGCAGCCTGACACAGCCAGGGTATGACACACCTTCTGGGCCTTGGGGAGCTGCTGCTTGGGATGGAAGGGGCCCAGCAGTGTGGGGGAGTCTGGCTGCCCCCTCAGCCCAGGAGCGGGGCCAGGATGCTCAAGTCAGCTGTCTTGCTGGGGGACTCCAGCTAGTTTCAAGCTAAAGGCAAGTGTGCAGAGGGCTGAGAGGGGGTCACGTGGGGGCTGCGGTGGCCGCTACTCACCAGTGGTGCCATCAGCCGTGAGAGGCCCATACCGCTTCTTGTTTGCGATCCCAAACAGAGTGAATCTGTACTTGTGGTCAGGGTCCAGTGAGGAGACAACAACTTAACGCTCGGGCCCTTCCACAGGTATGACTTGGGGCCGTCCATCCCTGTCCCTGTACTGGACCATGAAGGTGTCGAACTGGCCCTCAGGGACAGTCCAGGAGAGGTGCAGTGAGTCTGGGGTGGGGTCTGTCACCCACAGGTTTCCCAGGCGGGGTGGAGTCCCTGGACTTGGGTCGGTCCGAGGCACTAGGAAGAGCGGGTAGAGAGAAGGGAAGGGCTTACGTCAAAGGAGAATGGGGAAGCCAAGTCCCACATAGGGATGCTGTGTGAGGTTGTGCAAGTTGCTCACTGCACAAAAGCACACTTGCTGAGGGAGTAGAGGGACTGAAATTCAGTCAACATTGTGCTTGCTGAGCTGTGTGCCCTGGTGAGGAGCAGGGTCCACTTAGAGGAATGGGTGTCTTCTTCCAAATGGCATGGAAGCACCGCGTGGACTAGTGTGGCTCTGCCTCCATCCACGACCCGGAGCAGTGGGGGAGAAAGAAGGGAGCCCAGCCAGGCCCTTTCACATGTCCACAGCCAGGGAAATCTTCCCAGTACAACCTCCACTGCTTCCAAGCCTAACTACTAGCTGGCTGCTTCTCCAAGAGAGGAGAGCACAATCCTTGAAGTGTTTTAATGTGAAACAGCCTCCCACACCTACACTGCAGCCCTCCTCCTCGGGAACTTCGACCCATGGGTGGACTCCCCCACCGGCATCACTGACCCTTCACGCCCCAGCGGCTGTGCCATCAGCATTTCAACACGTTACTGTCACACCCCTCCCCCCGCATTCTGCATGAATCTCTTTTCCAGCCTCCATCTTCCCTCTTCGCTCGCATTCCCAGCGCAGATTCCAGAAGGTGATGTCTACACTGATTGTCTCCCACGTCCTCGTCTCCATCGCCCTCCCAATCCAGCTTCACCCCGCCACCAGGCAGCAGCTCTGATGGAGGCCAGTGGTGACCTTGCCATTGCTAAATCCTGCGGACGCTCCATAGCGCTTGATTCACTGTTCTGGAATCTGACAAGTCCAACCACGCCCTCCTTCCTGGAGTCCAGGACGGCACCCTCCCTGATTCTGCCCCCTCCCTGCAAGTCACTCCTTAAGCTACCCTGTGGGCTCTTGTTCCTCTGCCTCTGCTCTGAGTGTAGGCCGTCCCCAGGGTTCCAGTGACCCTGTCTCTTCCGCAGCCCCACACTGCTACCCTGGCGCCTCAATTCTCCTGATCTATAAAGCGAGCATGCCTCCTAGGTGTGCTTTAAGGAGTAAGTGTCGTGATCCACTTAGAGAACATCTTGATCACAATTGACTGTTAATAAACGCCCAAAAGATATTTATGTAAGTGTCCCTTAGATGTTGATCTAAGTTTACCTAAGGCATCATTCCACACCTCTGCTGCTCCCTGCCTCAGGGAATGGGACTATCTCATCCAGAATCCTGGGGGCTGCCTGGTACGCCTTGCTTTCCTTCACCTCCCAACATCCAGCCCCACTGCCACATCCCAGCCAATCCGTCATTTTTTTTTTTTTTTTTTTTTGGAGACAGGGTGTTGCTCTGTGCAGAATGTGGATAGCACCCAGGCTGGAGTACAGTGGGACAATCATGGCTCACTGCAGTCTCGGTCTTCTGGGCTCAAGTGATCCTCCCACCTCAGCCTCTCAAGTAGGTGGGACTACAGGCACGCACCACCACACCTGGCTAATATCTTTTGTTGTAGTAGAGATGGGGTCTTGCTATGTTTCCAGGCTGGTCTCAAACTCCCAGCCTCAAGTGATCCTGCCTGAGGAGGCCTCGGGCCTCCAAAGATCCTGGGATTACAGGCAGGATCCACCCTGCCAGCCCTTACCAGCTCTTAACTCTCATCTCCAGCTAGTCTCAGCAGCAGTCACAGTGCAATTTGCAAGATAAATATCTAGTCACAACACTCTCCCACTTCACCCTTCAGAGGCCCTCTAGGGGCCTTCAAATGAGGCCCAAGTCCCTCAGCACAAACCAGAAAGCCCTGAGACCAGGCCCTTTGGCAGCCCCACATGCCCTGTTCTCCAGCCAGAAGAAACTGTGACAGTGATTCTCTTGCTGGCCATGCTCTCCCCACCTCGCTCACTGTGACTCCCTCAGGTTGCACTGAGCTTCTCAACCTCTGTGCTTGCCCCACCACTACCTTCCCTTCAGAATTCAGCTCATGCGCCACTGCCTCCAAGAAGCTTTCCTGGAACTCCCAAATGGGTTCCTAAAGCACTGAGAAAACCTCCTTCAGGGCAGTACAGAGGGCAGGGTGTTAGTGTTGTCACTCACAGGTCTTGGCTTCGGCCACCAGGGGACCATGCCTCTTCTTGCCAACGAACCCATACAGGACAAATTTGTACTTGCGGCCAGGATCCAGGGAGGTGATGTCAGCCGAACGCTGGGGCCCCCTCCACGGGCACCACCTGGGGCTGCCCGTCCCTGTCCTTGTACTGGATCATGAAGGAGTCAAACTCGCCCTCGGGGACTGTCCAGCGCAGGAGCAAGGAGTCAGAGGTCCTGTCCGTCACAGTCAGCTCACCCAGGCGTGGCGGGCCTGAGAACTTCCCAGGTTTCTCCTCGTCCGTGTCTGGAGTTTGGGAGCCAAAAGCAAAGCATAGTGGACTCAATCGTTCTTTTGTCTGTGTCTCCTTCCCTCTCCCCTGCCCACCTCACTCCATCCTGGATAGCTCCCTCCCTGGAAGACTCTATTTCCCCACCCCTCAGCCCTCTGTGACCAGCTCTCCTGGAAGAGGGACGTTTCCCTCTCAATCTCCGCTCCTTCCCTTGTAACAGTTTCTCCATCCCTCACAAGGTCTTGGTCCCTTTGCACACCAGGATCTTGGGGGGGGGTTTCAGGTCCCCCCTGGTTCTGCAGCGGGTTTTAGGCCTCCCCGCTGCAGCTTCAGAGGAGTCTGAAGGCTCCTCCGCCCACCTGAGCTGCTCTCTCTCTCACCGCGATCTCTTCCAGAGGTGAGCTTGGGGATCTCACAGAGAGGAACAAAGAGGGGGGTGTGAAAGTCACGTACCCTGGGCCCTGTCTTTCATTGGCCCTGCAAACCTCATCCATGTCTGAAGTCCTGAGGTCTGTGGAGCCCCCCCTGCCCCAAGGAGCCTTCACCCCCAGCAGAAACTGGCTGATGGAACCATGGACTGCTATCCATTGCAAACCCAGCTCCCAGGGACAAGGTGTCGGGGGCTGAGGGTCAGTGTCCAGAGGCCTTCCCATGCCCACCCTGAAAGACCTGCAAGGGCAGGAAAGGGTAGAGGAGCAACCAAAGAGTGGGGGCAGGGGACAGCGCAAGGAAAGCTACAGGTGGAGGGCCAGGGAGCTTCAGCCTCTCTCCTGGAATCTCTGTCCCACCGTGGAGTTCTTTTCCTCTGCCTCTTCGCCTCTCCTCACCTACCCTCATCATTGTTTTAAGATCCCCCTCCACTGTCTTCCCAATGAACCTGCAATTCCTTCTCTTTCCTTTCTCCTACTATCCAGAGCCAAATATCACCCCTGCCCTTCACTGGACCCTCAATATCCATCCCACCTCTGAAGGCCCAATAGCCCCAGCTTCTTCCCCAAACTCAGGATACTGATCTGAGCAAAGTCCAGAATGTACCCATAATGCCTTGGTAGATGATGGGGTCAGAGGGCTTGCCCCCAGGAGGGACCCCACGAAGTGACAGCTCGTAGGGGGATCCAGGAGCGGGTGGAGGCACCAGAGCCTGGCGGACGTCCCCTGGCAGCAGTTCCTCATGTGCCCCTGGCCCCTCGGGCACCCTCAGGCGCAGCTGGAAGTGGGCAAAGGTGTCGGGCTGGGCGGTCCAGGCCACACGGAGGCGCCCTGTCTCATCTCTGCCCAGCACCCTCAACTCTCCCAGCTCCTGGGGGCGCTGCTGCAGGAGAGGGGCCTGGGCCCCTTGGGTCGTCGAGGGGCCTGAGGGAGGAGGCTCGTCAGTAGTCCCCAAGAGGCCAGAGGGTGAGGTCCCTGGGAAGGGGCAGGGTGAGAAAGAGGAGAGTCCAGTATAAGAACTAGAAAGGAATCCCCAGTCCTCAGGTTCTGCCCTCCAGCCTCTTAACAACCTCGAGACCCTCCACTCTTCTACTTCTGGTTCCATCACCTGGGCCACCCCTCCTCTCAAAGGTCAGCCAGTCCTCCAGACACCCCCCATCTACCATTCCTGAGCAGACAGGCCTGTGCTTCAGGCAGGTAATAAGTAAAATAAATTCTGCTATCCCTCATCCCATAAGGCTTCCATGACCTCCAGCCCCCAGAGACTTCCATGCCCCTCCCCCACATACATCCCCCCCACTGGGTGGTGGTCAGGTGGCTTCCATTAGTGCTGCAGTGAGAAGCCTGGAAGAGACAGTGGTGTTAGAGAGGGAGGATGCAAGAGGAGAGTGGGCAGTGGGAAGAAAGAGAGGGCGTGGGGGTGGACATCCAGGTCAGGTGGCATCTGGGCCCTATGGGGGAAGAAGAGGTCCACCACCCTCCCCACAGCAGCCACAGGGTGCCCTTCCCCCAAGCCCAGACATCGTTCCTGTGGGAGAGACCAGCATAAAGTGAGCCAGGAGGTCTGAAAAGCCAGCTCAAGAAGCCGTGGTTTCATCCCCCACATCCGGTTGCTGCCTGATGGCACCCAGGCCACCCCCCACGCAGTTCTGATGTGTCTCTTCAAGGTCAAGGCCAAATTGTGGAAAACAGTAGCCACTGACCACAGTCTTCAGCCACCCTCACCACAATGAGTCAGAGCGGGAATCCCTGTGTCAATTCCCAGCCCACTCAAACCGCTCCAGTGAATCTTTGCAGGTGCCCCAACCGCATCCCCCGTCTATTGCCTAAAATAGCAATCCTGAAGCGACCAGGGAACCCCAAGGACGGGGCCGCCTTGACCTTAGGCATCCACAGGATGATGCCAGGACCCTGGGGTGAAGACGTCTTCTAGGGACACTGGACTCGTGCTTTGTCCCGGGGCCCCCTGGAGCCTGAACCAGGTAGGGCCTGAAGGTAGAAGGGTGCAGTGGGGGGGTGGCAGGGGAGGAACTCGTGAATGCAGGCTCCAATGGCAGGTGAGGCTGGACAGGGGATGGGTGTCCCGTGGCCCCAGCCCACGCTACCTGTGGTGGTGATGAAGGCGTAGGACTTGGAGGTCTGCCCCGCCCGCACCCCGTGGACCTCCACGTGGTAGGTGGTGCCGGGCCTGAGGTCGGGCAGGCTGACGGTGCGCGTGGTGCCCGGCACGGTCAGCTCACCGCCGGGGCCCTCTGCAGGCGGCTGAGGCCGCCAGCGCAGCACCACGCGCTCGAACTGGCCGCGGAGCCCGTCGAGAGACACGAGAAGCGCGCCGTCAGCGGAACTGCCCAGCACCTCAGGCTTGGGGTGGCGGGGCGCAGCCACCCGGTCGACGCCTTCAGGCGAGAGGCCGTAGATGCCCTGGTTGGAGTCCCGCTTCCTGGTGCCGGGGTCGGGGCTGGCGGAGGGGCGGGGATGGCGGGGCGGAGGTGCGGGGGAGCCGGCGGGGGCGGCGGCCGCCCGACGCCGCTGCAAGTATTCATGGATGTGGCGCGCCACCGACGTGTAAGTCTGGTTGGCCCGCAGTGGGTAACCGTGAGCCCGCAGGTGGCGCTCCAGGTCCTGCACCGTGCCGCGGAAGCGGCCCAACTCGGCCGTCAGGTTGCCCCAAGGCCGCCGTGGGGGGCTGGGACGAGCTTGGCGGGGGCCCGGACTCCTCCCCTTCCTCTGCGGGCCTCGAGGGCCGAGGGGGCTGTGGGGGACGCGGGGCTGGGGCTGGCCGGGGCCGGGGCTTGGGGGGGGCGGGGATGGGGGGCGCACCTCCGGGTAACTGTAGTGGCCTGGTGCTGCCAGGAGCGAAAAAGGGGAGGAGAGCAGGTCAGTGGCAGCTCCCTCCGGCACTTCTCCCCGCGGCAGCCCCTCCCCCTATCCCTCCCACCAGAGCCAGAGGCCTCTTCCCTGTGCCCCAGCCCCCACCTGGAAAGAGAACGGAGGGAAATCGGTCAGTGTCCCCGAGCCCCCATCCCCCATCCAAGCCCACCACTGTTGGTGCCCTAGAAAGAAGAGATAAGCCCGTGGGCCCTGCAGCTGAAGAAGAGAAAGGGGAGTGGGGGGAAGAGAAAATGAGCTACAGCGAGGTGGGTGTCCCCCGTCACAGGAAAAGAAAAGAAATATCCAGGTATCTGTTAAGAAACCTTGAGGTTTAGTGGAAAATCACTGCTGTGAGACCCACCTCCCAGCAATCCCAATCCTGAAGTCAACAGGACTGATGATCTCTAATCTGCCTAATTCCAGTCCCACAAGATCTATCAGCATAAGGCCTGTCCCTGTACCTAAATGTAAATAAGAATGTCCCTTAACTGGCTGGAATAGGAGACAGCATCTCCTATTCACTTCTCTCCCTGGGGCAGTTCCTTCCATACTCTAACCTGCAGCCTTCCTACAGGACTCCAGGCATCTGAGGGCTCTGTCTCCCCAGTGGCCTCAGGACAGAGCAAGGCCCCCAGCAGGTGCCTGGGAGACTGCCACACACCTGCCAGATGCAGTCAGAGGAGCCTGTGAGCCCTGGGCCTGGGCTCCTGAGAAGGAGGATCCAAGGCTGGGAAACCAGGGCACTTCCCTAAGCTCTGGCCAGCCATACCTGTGTTTGCCCTGACAGAAGCCGGGTAGCTGACTGCCCGGCCCCGCTCCGCTGTGACAGTCACCACATACTCCACGCCTGGCATCAGGTCAGTCAGCAGCGTCCTGTCTGCTTCAGGGGGCACTTCCAGCCGTACCCTCTGGTTGCCAGCACTGACATAGGACACCACAAATCGGTCCACCTCGGCCTGGGGACGCAGCCAGCTGAGCTCCAGTGTTGTTGGCGTCACAGCCACCACTCGGAGGTCCTGGGGCCCATCGATCACTAGCCAAGTTAAAAGAGAGGAGGGCTCAGGTGGGTGTCTAGTTCTTCAGTCATCAGCTTTCTTTCCAAGAGCCTAGCCCCCATCCAGCCCCTCCCCCTCTCCCTCTGGAAGGTAGATTCCCTCTCCAGTCCGAATCTCCACCCAGGACGCCAGCCCCAGCAGCCCCAGCTCTCACTGGTGGTGATGGTCTTGGAGGCAGGAGGGCCCCAGCTGGTTCCTCGAAGGGCTCGGACAGTGACCTGGTACTCCTGTCCAGGGGCCAGTCCTCTCTGGTCATAGGCTGAGGCAGAGCTTGGAACCCGTGCTGTGAATGGGGGGCTTGCCCCCTCTGTCTGTGAGAGGGAGCACCAGGTGATTCAGGGGCTGGCACTCTCGCCTCTGCTGCTCAATCCCCCCTTATCTCTTCTTTCTCCAATTCTAAACAGTGTCAGTGTGGGATTGTGTGGAACTTGGCCCTGTACAAGCTGGGGAGCACAGGCAGTAACAGCAAAGACATTGAGAGCACTAACTCCTTGCCAGCCACTGTTCTAGGCGATTTACATGTGTGAACTCACTTCATTCTCACAACAACCCTATGAAACAGGTTCTATTAGTCCCACTTCACAGATAAAGAAACTGAGACCCAGAAGGACAAGTACCCTGCCAAGGTCACCAACACCAAGAAAGTGCCAAGGGTTTAGGCCCTGACAGTGTGATCCCAGAATCCCCCTCTCATGGGCACCCCCTGTTCATCTGCCAGAATTCCACCCAACACGCACCAGGACTCTCCCTCCGGCTTTGCCCTAGCAACTCTGACTACCTGGGCATGAGCAGGCTTCTCCTAAGCTCAGTCCTTTCAGAACAAATGAAGTAGATCTACGATGCCCCTTCAAGTTGCACTTTCTCCTTAAAGGGTCTCCCTCAGCCTGAAACTCCCAGCAGATGCCTGCTCGTGGCTGGGTAATAGGAGTGTGACCCGCATCACAACCTTCCCCTTGAGGGACTTTTCTTATCTCTTCAGCAGGCTTGTAGGCTCCTCAAAACAAGACCCATCTGCTCAAATTTCCACAGATATGTTTCCTGATTGTTGATTTTGTACCTGGCATCATGCTGGGCATTGGAGACACAAAAACAAAACATATGGTCCCTGTCCTCAGGTAGCTCATACTCTAGCAGCTAAACATATGGCCATATCTTGAATTTTATGAGATACTTACAACAATCTCTATGCTTAGCAAATGCCTGTGAGAAAACAACCCTCCTAAAAGTGTACATTTAAGTTATTATGATTATGTGTGGTGGCACCAAAGGAAATCTGCTGGCCCCTGCTCCAGGCAGGGTCTCCTAGAGCGCCCACTGCTAGGGAAACAGGAGGAACTGGACATCTGTGAGCATTCTAACAGCCCCACATTTCGATGCGCTGTCCAGCCAGGACGGCCGCTAAGGACTCTCTGTTCTGCTTAGCTATGTTGGCCGTGATGGGGACACTTCCATTCAGCCAAGTAGGATTGGAAATTTCAAAAGGTACTCTCCTAAACCAAGAGAACTGTGAGGAAATCAACATAGTAAATATTAAAGTATAAAACCAGATGAGAAGGCCACGTAGAGATTTCTGGGTTGAGGATGAAATAAAGCTTTGTCAGTTTTCTGGGCTGAAAAGTTTTCCTAGACACACAGGACCTCCATCCCTCTCCTACTCACCCTGCCCTAGGATACCCCAGCCTAGGAAGCCTTGGGTTAACCTCACCTCAAGACCCATGAAATCCTTACCCTTCCCAGAACTTCTTTGTTCATTTTCTCTCTGTGTTTGTATCTTTTTCTCTTTATCCATACCTATCCCATCCCCCACCGCCTCAACACACACACACCTTGGATGCTCCCTGTTGATGTCTGGTTCTTTCAGCAAGGCAAGCCTAGCCCCAGAGTTCTCCTTCTTCCATAATATCAACCTATATTATCCTTTAGACACCTCTTGGTTCCTCCTGAGATCCACCTAGGGATAGTCCCCTGAAAGTCCATCAACCTAACCCACGTCTCCTAGCACCATCTTGCTGGTCTGAAGCAGGCTTTCTAAACAGATGCTGGCAGCTGGCTCTGCCCCTTGGTAAAGCTTGGCTGCTTCACTGATTTTTTTTTTAGATGGCGTTTTGCTCTGTCACCAGGCTGGAGTGCAATGCCATGATCTTGGCTCATTGCAACCTCCACCTCCCGGATTCGAGTGATTCTCCTGCCTTAGCCTTCCAAGTAGCTGGGATTACAGGCATACACCACTCTACTAAAAATTTTGTATTTTCAGTAGAGATGGAGTTTCACTATGTTGGTTACGCTGGTCTCAAACTCCTGACCTCAGGTGATTCACCCACTTTGGCCTCACAAAATGCTGAGATTACAGGTAGAAGCCACTGCGCCCGGCCTGCTTCACTGATTTTGTTCTTGGCAAGTTTTAAACCTTATCCCAATGCATCTCTGTTTTCAGACTAGACCCAAGCAAAAACTTCTCGGAGGCTGCAAGGTGTTGTGTCCCAGTGAACACTTAGCATGACCCTGGTTTCCAGGCTGCAGAACACACCCAGACAAGGAATATCTGAACCTCTTTCTGATTCAGGAACTCACCTCCCTCAGATTCCCTATGCTTTCTCTCACATTCATGGAGGAGCTAGCATTCTGCAGAATAGCAACATTCCTTCACTTAGTGGGCCTCAGGCTGGAGGTGCATCAGAATCACCTGGAGGGCTTGTTGTAATACAGGTTACTGGGCTCTGTGCCCAGACCTTCTGACTCAGCAGATCTGGGGAGGGGAGTCTGACCACCTGCATTCCTAACATACCCCCAGGTGATGCTGATGCTGCAGGTCCAGGGAACACACTTTGAGAATCACTGAGTCAAAGTAACAATGCCACATATGCAGGGAGAGGAGAAACCTTCTTCTGCATTCTGAAAAATAATTCCGGGCTGGGTGCCGTGGCTCATGCCTGAAATCCCAGCACTTTGGGAAGTCGAGGGAAGCGGATCACCTGAGATCGGAAGTTCAAGACCAGCCTGACCAACATGGAGAAACCCCATCTCTACTAAAAATACAAAATTAGCCAGGCGTGGTGGTGCATGCCTGTAATCCCAGCTACTCGGGAGGCTGAGACAGGAGAATCGCTTGAATTCGGGAGGCGGAGGTTGAGGTGAGCCGAGATCCCACCACTGCACTCCAGCCTGGGCAACAAGAGTGAAATTTCATCTCAAAATAATAATAATAGTAACAATAATTCCAATAACTAGGTGTGTTCCTTGATCTGGAATAGCAGAGTTTGGGCTTTGAGAGAGAAGTGCTTCTGGGAAGAGGGAAGGAAAGAGATAGAGATAGGCTTCTAGGATGACAGCAGCAGCCAGAGGACAGACAGCTACTCAATATACTCTGTGCCCACAGAAATGGACAGAGAACACTTGCCAAGGCAGAAGGTACAATGCCAGGGGCCAGCTACAGGGAGTGGAAAGCATAGTGTGAGGGTCGGTAGCCCAGACCCAAGAGGAGTGTCTGGGGAACCAATTTTACAGGAATGTCTTCCACACCCAGGTTTAGAGAAGACCCAGAATGTGACAGACACCCATACCCAGAGCAGAATGGATGAACTAAGAACATGGCCAAGCCTGTCGTAGGCCAACCTGGCACCACCACCCTGGCTCTGAGCGAGGGAGATGGTCTAGGGCTTCAAGTGGAAAGCCGCGCCTTGACAACACCAAGGATGGGTTTGTATTTATTTACTCAGAGCGGGAGACAACTGCTGCACTAAAAGCTCCTCTTATCTCAAGTGTTTATTTTAATTCTTCTTTCCCCTGAAGTTCTTAGGAAAGTTCCTTTTCAAAGTCCCACCCTTTCAAGATTAGAGCTATGTAAATAACGTACACAGAGAAGAAGAGAGTGGGAGAAACACTTTAAAATGTTAGCAGTGCTTGTTTTAGTGAGCAGCAGCCAAGAATTGTTTTTCTTTTCTCTAGTTACCAAATTCTTGTCCCGTGATTAAATTATTTTTATAACCCAAAAAAAAAAAAAAAAAAGATGTTTAAGCAGAAGAAAAAAATCCAAGCTATCTTGGTTGCGCCACAAAGTAGAGATTTCTGCTTCTGCTTTGGCTACAGAGTGAGGTGAGACAGAACACGGTAGGGGTCTGGCCTGAGGGGTATAATGAGAAGACAAGGCAAAGTGGTGAGAATGACAGACAGTCCCTCTCAGCTGCCCCCTTCTGCCCTAGTGCCTTCCGAGGCTTCAGGTCCGGGGGAGTTATTTTTACAGAGTCCTGGCTCAGCTGATGAAGATGAGGGTGGCATGGCCCACACCCCATGGCATTTGTGGCATGATGCAGGAAAACCTGAGTTGGACCGTAGAAATGTCAGAAGATGTGGAGCTGGGGAAATGACTATCTCTTAAAAGCCCGATCTGCACAAAGGGAGGTCCCAAATGAGTGATCACAAGGCTTTGTCCTTAGGGTGTTCCCTCTAATGTTTTAAGAGCAAGCTGGATGGCCAGGCGTGGTAGCTCATGCCTGTAATCCCAGCACTTTGGGAAGCTGAGGTGAGCAGATCGCTTGAGCCCAGGAGTTACGGACCAGCCTGGGCACGCAACATGGAGAAACCCCATCTCTGCTGAAAATACAAACATTAGCAGGGTAATGTGGTGCATGCCTGTAGTCCCAGCTACTCGGGAGGCTGAGGTGAAGAATGACCTGAGCCTGGGATGCAGAGACTGCAGTGAGCTGAGATGGCACCACTGCACTCGCGCCTGAACCACAGAGCGAGACACTGTCTCAAAAAAAAAAAAAAAGAACAAGTTGGAGGAAGACAGAGAAAAAACTAGTTTGCATGTGTTGATGACAAGGAGGTGGGAGATGAAGTTCACAGCCTCAAAATTATTGCAACAGCCTAGACAGCTTGGCCCAAACCAAAAAGATAACATTGAACAGGGCCAAATGCAAAGGCCTATATTTAGGTGAAAAGAAAAAGTGTATATAGTTGAATGTTGTCTTCTTTCCTGCCTTTCTTCTTCCCTTCCTTCCATCTTTTTTCCTTGCTAATCTGTATTTTCTAAATTTTCTGCACTGGGCCTATATTACTTTAATAAAGAAAAGTTACTTTAAAAACCAAATATGACCAAAACAGCTGCCCGCTTGTATTACTACAAGTTAATATATGCTGACTCTGAGAAAAGGGCCGAGAAATCCAGGGTAAGCCAGTGGGCCCCCGCTCTGCCCCCCACATTTTGGGGGAACACAAAAAAAGCAAGAGGCACAGGAAGGTAAAGGATTCAGAGAACAAAGACTTAGGGGAAAGGGGTGAAGAAACCGGGAGGTTTTGCCTGAGGAATGAAGACACCAGGCTGGTATCCCCCACCTGAAAGCCTGTGGGGTAGGACACAGGGAAAGCAAAAAGCATTCCAGCTGCTGATGAATACCCAGCTAGGGCCAACGGACGGTGTTAGAATGAGGGCAGACTGGGATTCCGCAACAACAATCGCAACTAACAGTGATGACCAACAATGGACTGCACAGCCTCAGGAAGTATTGAGCTCTCTGTTGCCAGGTGTTCCAATTGCGTGGGACCAATGCTTGCAGGAGATGCTGCAGAGGCCTCAGCGCCCAGTGTCAAGCAGGCTAAGAAGGCCTTTACAGTAGCTTCTGGAATCCAGCCATCTGGATTCAACCAATGATTACCCGGAACTTCCTGCAGGAGGTGAGCCCTGCCCCCCCCACCCTGTCCTGCCCACTCAGTCTCCTCCTGGAGCTTGGCATGTCTCTCACCGTGGGGGATGAATTGAATTTCATAGGCATCCACAGGGCCAGGAGCCCGGGTCCACTCTGTCCGAACTGTTGTCTCCTCCAGGAGATGCATCCTCATGCCTTCAATGGCTGGCACCTCTGCCCAAGAGAATGGGGTAGGGAAAGCTGGTTAGCACAAGGCAGCCACCCCCACCCGCAGCCCCTTTCACTCAGGGACATCCAAGAGGCCCATCCCAACTTCCACTCCTCTCTGCTAGTGAGGAATAGCTGACAGAGGGCTGAGCAGGGCTTGGGTCTCCTTCACCTTCCCCTCCATCTTCAGGAGCACAAAATCTCCCTAAATGCAACTAAATGGGCCCCAACCTGATCCTCAGAGATCTGAAGGCCAGTCCTGCCCACTGGCAACCCCTGTGGTTCTGCTGCCCTTGGTGAACACTGGCTCCTCCGAATGGCATGCTCTCTCTCCCTCCACTCTTCCTCAGGCTCTGGTCTTCCCCATGGCTCCTGTTCACAGAACCGTGGTCCCAGAGCACATTGGGGGAAGGCTGGCTGCTCACCTTCCCCGCAGTCTTCACCAGCATACCCTTCTTTGCAGACACAGCTGCCATCGTGACACTCTCCTCGGCCACGGCAGTCCTCTGGGCATGTCTGGATGGCACAGTCAGGGCCTCGGAAGCCCTCTACACACACACACTGGCCTGCCTGGCACAGTTCACGGGGCCCACAGCCTCCAGGGCAGGCGCTGGCTGGAGGCTCTTCCTGCCCGCAGTCCTCACCGCCATAGCCCACGTGGCATATGCATACTCCCTGGACACAGCGCCCACGTCCCCGGCAGTCAGCTGGGCACGTGCGGGTGGCACAGGTGGGGCCGGTGTAGCCTGGATCGCACAGGCAGCGCCCTTCCTCACAGCGGCCCCTTCCGTGGCAGTTGGAGGGGCAAGTGCGGATGCTGCAGTCCTCACCCACGTAACCTTCCCAGCAGACGCACACACCGTCCTGGCACACGCCGTGCTGGCTGCAGTCGCGCGGGCACCGCCTCACACCGCAGTCCTCGCCAGAGTAGTCGTCCTCGCACACACAGCGCCCATCTAGGCAGCGGCCGCGGCCTCGGCAGTCCCCGGGGCAGCTGCGCGTGCTGCAGTCTTCCCCTGAGTAGCCTGTGTCACACACGCACACGCCGTCCTCACAACGGCCGTGCCCACGGCAGTCCCCGGGACAGCGACGGCTCCCACAGTCCTCACCGGTGAAGCCCGGGTTGCACACGCAGCGGCCATCCACGCAGCGCCCCCGACCGCGACAGTCGCCGGGACAGGCGCGCGTGCCGCAGTCCCGGCCTGTGTACCCTGGCCAACACACGCAGCGGCCACTCTCACAGCGGCCGCGGCCACGACAGTCCCCAGGACAGCTGCGCACACCGCAGTCCTCGCCGCTGTAGCCCGCGTTGCAAACACACACGCCGCTCTCGCAGCGCCCGCGACCTCGACAGTCGCGTGGGCAGGCGCGCGAGCCGCAGTCAGGTCCAGTGTACCCAGGCCAGCACACGCAGCGGCCGTCCTCGCAGCGGCCCCTCTGGTTGCAGTCGCCAGGGCAGCTGCGCACGCCGCAATCGTCCCCGCTGTAGCCCGCGTCGCAAATGCATTCGCCGTCCTCGCAGCGCCCGCGGCCCCGGCAGTCCCTCGGACATGTCCGCGTGCTGCAGTCCTCGCCCGCGTACCCGGGCCAGCACACGCAGCGGCCGTCCACACAGCGCCCGCCCTCGCCACAGTCCCAGGGGCAGCTCCGCGTACCACAGTCCTCACCAGTGTAGCCAGGGTCACACACGCAGCGCCCGTCCTCGCAGCGTCCCCCGCTGGCTGCAGCCCCGAGGGCAGCTCCTCACCCCACAGTCCTCGCCAGTGTAGCCGGGGTTGCACACGCAGCGCCCATTCTCGCAGCGCCCCCTCTGGCTGCAGCCCCGAGGGCAGCTCCTCACCCCACAGTCCTCGCCAGTGTAGCCGGGGTCACACACGCAGCGCCCGTCCTCACAGCGCCCCCCTCTGGCTGCAACCCCGAGGGCAGGAGCGATGGCTGCAGTCGGGGCCTGAGAAGCCTGCCCGGCACACGCACACGCCCTGCACACAGCGCCCACGGCCTTGGCAGTCCCCGGGACAGGATGGCCAGCCACAGCTGGGGCCAGTGTAGCCTGGAAAGCACACGCAACGACCACGGACACAGCGACCCTGGTCATTGCAGTCATCTGGGCAGGACCCGGGGGCTGATGGTGGGGAGGAGGGAGGCATCTCAGTATCTGTGGGGTCTGAGCAAGTGGGCCCACCCCAGCCTGGCTCGCAGGAACAGGCGCAGCGGCTCAGATCAAACACACCATGGAGACTGCAGAGACTCCGCACATCTGTCTGACCTGGAGTAGATGGGAGAGGCAGGCCTCAGTCTCTCTCCTGGGAGAGACACTGAGCCTATATAGTGCTTCTAGTGTTCCTATGTGCAGGGGCCCTAGCCAGGCCAGCCTCATCTCATAAGGCCAGTTATGAGATGTCTGCTCCCAGTTGCTAATATGTGTAATGTATGCAGCCTCTCAGGGCCCTCGAGTATGCTTTGGTTGACATGTAGCTCAGCTCCGCTCTCCAAGTTGTGTTCTAGGCTGCATCCATACCCCAGAGGGTGAGGAAGGAATGCCTTCTTCTAATTCATGCCAAGGACCTTTATTGGCTGGTAGTGCCCATCCCACCCTAACCCACCTCTCCACCCTCTTCTGTGATCACCTGCTCACCTGTGCCAGCCTGGGCAGCAGTAGGACAGCATCCCCCAGTGCACTGTTCCTTGAGCCCCTTCACCAACTCCTCCAGGATCTCTAGCCGGACCCTCAGGGCCTGCACCTCTGAAGCGGGGACGGGGGGCTCAGTGCCTGGGGGACAGCCACAGCCAGTGGAAGGGGGCAGGTTAATGCGGTGGGTGAATACCACCTGCTTCTCCCCTCCTTCCACTGTGTGCTCGTAAAGCTGAGAAGAGGGGCTTCCCCCTCCTGCCCCCACTGTGAGACCCCCTGGCTGGGGAGGGGGCCGGGGGGCTGGCAGTGTCACATTGGACCGTGAAGAGAAGGGGCCTGCTCTGGCTGTGCCCAGCAGCACCAGGAGAGCCAGGCTGGAGGTTACAGGATGCTGGGCTCGCATCTTTCAGGAGGCTGCAGGGAGAGAGGGCACATATGAAAGCAGTTTCAAAAAGAAGGAGACAAAATGAATTCCCCCTTCTCTAGCACATACCCACAGTCTCACCATCCACAAGTAATCTACCCAACTCACATGTATGTAAAAATTCACATTCAGCCCAACCCTAAAGGATACCCTCCCTGGGCAAGTCTGTTCTCTACCTCTCTGATATCATTTGGTTATCCTGCTCCTCACCCTCTTTTCTACTGTGTTCCCCTACACTGGTCTTTTGTTTGTCCCCCAAGCAGTATAGGCTCTCACTACTCCAAGGGCCTTTGTACCGTATGTTCTCTCTGTCTGGGATGCTCTTCAGTCCACTCTTTTTTTTTTTTTTTTTTTAAGACGAGGTTTCACCATGTTGGTCAGGCAGGTCTTGAACTCCCGCCCTCAGGTGATCTGCCCGCCTTGGCCTCCAAAGTGCTTGGATTACAGGCGTGAGCCACTACGCCTGGCCCAGTCCACTCTTAAAGGCTGGCTCCATCTTCAAATCTTAACTCCCTGTTAGGGCAGTCTTCCACTACTCTCCATTACAAATCCTGTTCCTGCTCTTCATGGCACTTACTGCTGCCTGACTTATCTGTTTACCTGTTTATTACCTTTCTCTCAACACTAGAATGGGAGCTCCATGAGAACGAGGACATCATCTATCCCAGAACTGCTATATACTTGTGTCTGGCACATAAATGTTTTGGATAAATGTTCTATCCGACACATTAATGTTCAATGAATTAGTGGATGAGTACCTAGGGCCAATCCTTCCCCAAGCACCTGGATCCCACCTCCTTCTGTCTTCTAAGAAACCTTAAAGTGTAGATTATCTTCTCCCTCTCTCTCTCACTTACTTTTTTTTTTTTTTGAGGCAGAGTCTCACTCTGTCACCCAGGCTGCAGTGCAGTGATGAGATCTTGGCTCACTGCAACCTAACCTCTGCCTCCTAGCTCAAGGTAATTTTTCTGCCTCGGCCTCCCGAGTAGCTGGGATTACAGGTAACTGCCACCACACCTGGCTAATTTTTGTATTTTTAGTAGAGGTGAAGTTTCACCATGTTGGCCAGGCTGGTCTCCAACTCCTGACCTCAAGTGATCCGCCTGCCTTGGCCTCCCAAAGTGCTGGGATTACAGGCATGAGCCACCGTGTGGCCACTTTCTCTTTTTAATATTGTGACAGGATCTTGCTCAATCTCCTGAAGCTGGACTTGAACTCCTGGGCTCAAGCGATCCTCCCACCTCGGCCTCCCAAGTCACTGAGATTAAAGGCATGAGCCACCATCCTGGCTTCTCTTTTATTCAACTCCTCACTCTCAACGAGATCCTTCCTTAAATATCTCTGATTGAAAAAAAAAAACCTTTTCCTCAGAACTTACATGATCAAATATCAAGACTTATTTTAAAGGTGCAAGGATAGACAGATGAAACAGAATAGGGCCCACAAACAGGCCCACACATATGTGGTCACCTCATTCATGACAAAGGTGCCCCTGCAGTTAAAAGAGAAAGGGTGGTCTTTTTAGATACTGGTGCTGGGTCAATCCAACATCCATAAGTTAAAAAATAGTCATTCTCCACCTTATTTCTGACATACAGAAATTAATTTGAGATGAACCCAGGACCTAAATATGAAAAGTAAAGCAATACCTTTCATAGCAATATCTTAAAGAAGAAAAACTTTCTGACCTTGGAGTAAGCAACATTTCTTTCTTTCTTTTATTTTTAGACAGAGTCTCACTCTGTCACCCAGACTGGAGTGCAGTGGTGTTATCTCGGCTCACTGTAACCTCCATCTCCCGGGTTCAAATGATTCTCCTGCTTCAGCGTCCCAGGTAGTTGGGATTATAGGCATCTGCCACCACACCCAGCTTTTTTGTGTGTTTTTAGTAGAGCTGGGGTTTTACCATGTTGGCCAGGCTGATCTCGAACTCCTGACCTCAGGCGATCTGCCTGCCTTGGCCTCCCAAAGTGCTGGGATCACAGGCTTGAGCCACCGTGCCCAACTGCAAGATTTCTTAAGTGAAACACACACAAAACTTAACCATAGGCCAGGTGCAATAGCTCATACCTGTAATCCCAGCACTTTAGGAGGTCTAAGTGGGAAGATTGCTTGAGCCCAGGAGTTGGAGACCAGCCTGGGCAACACAGTGAGATTCTGTCTCTACAAAAAAACAGAAAGAATTCACTGGGCATGGTGGGGCACACCTGTAGTCCCAGCTACTCAGGGACTGAGGTGGGAGGATCATTTGAGTCTGGGAGGTCAAGGCTGTGGTGAGCTATGATCATGCCACTGCACTCCAGCCTGGGCAACAGAGCTGACACCCTGTTTCAAAACAACAAAACAAAATTTCAGGTCATCAAATGACATCATTAAGAGAATAAGAAGGGGGCCGGGAGCGGTGGCTCACACCCGTAATCCCAGCACTTTGGGAGGCTGAGGCGGGCAGATCATGAGGTCAAGAGTTCGAGACCAGCCTGGCCAACATGGTGAAACCCCGTCTCTACTAAAAATACAAAAATTAGTCAGGTGTGGTGGTAGGCACCTGTTATCCCAGCTACTCAGGAGGCTGAGGCAGGAGAATTGCATGAACCCAGGAGGCGGAGGTTGCAGTGAGCCAAGATGGTGCCATTGCACTCCAGCCTGGGCGACAGAGCAAGACTTCATCTCAAAAAAATCCTTGAGAGAAGTGACTTCTTACTAACTTTATATTTGCAACTTGATCCTAGTGCATCTGCAAAATCATAAATGCTTTTGACATTAAAGATCTCTTATATTAAGCTATAGTTACAACTCAAGGCAGCTTAAGAGTAGGGATTATAAAAGACCAATGCCTAATATTGTATACACTTGGATTTGTTTTTATTTAATTCAATTTCTGAAATAAATTAAAAAAATAATTTTTAGTTTAAAAAAAAAAAACGAAAAATAAATAAATAAATAAGGCAAGCCATAGTCTGGGAGAAAATATGTGAGATACACATACACACAAAGAGAGAGAATTAAAATCTAAAATAAAGAACTCTACAAGGCCAGGCACAGTGGCTCATGCCTGTAATCCCAGCCCTTTGGGAGGCCAAGGCAGGCGAATCACCAGGTCAAGAGATCGAGACCATCCTGGCCAACATGGTGAAAGCCGGTCTCTACTAAAAATATAAAAATTAGCTGCACGTGGTGGCACACGCCTGTAGTCCCAGCTACTCAGGAGGCTGAGGCAGGAGAATCGCGTGAACCCGGGAGGCAGAGGTTGCAGTGAGCTGAGGTCGTGCCACTGCACTCCACCCTGGTGACAGAGCGAGACTCCATCTCAAAAAGAAAGAAAAAAAAAAAAGAACTCTGCAAAACAAAACAAAAAGCCATAATGAGGAAATTCAGTTTTTTAAATTGGCAAAACACTTAGACAGGTATGCCAGAAAAGAATATAGCCAAAGGGCCAATAAACATTTTATTTATTTTACCCAGGCTCAAGTAATTCTCCTGCCTCAGCCTCCAGGGTAGCCAGGATTACAGGCATGTGCCACCATGCCCAGCTCATTTATTTTTTATTTTTTTTATTAATTTTTTTTTTTTTTTTTTTTTTTTTTTAGTAGAGACAGGGTTTCACCAAGTTGGCCAGGCTATTCTGAAACTCATGACCTGAAGTGATCCACCAGCCTTGGCCTCCCAAAGTATTGGGATTACAGGCGTGAGCCACCACGCCTAGCCTATTTCATTTTATTTTAAGATAAACTCTACCTCTGTCATCTGGGCTGGAGCACAGTGGCACAATCACAGCTCACTGCAACCTCAAACTTCTGGGCTCGAGTGATCCTCCTACCTTAGCCTCCAGAGTAGCTGGAACTACAGGTGAGCATCACCATGCCTGGCTACTTTTAAAATTATTTTTAGAGATGGGATCTTGCTATGTTGCCCAGGCTGGCCTTGAACTCCTGTCCTGAAGCAATCCTCCTGCCTCAGCCTCCAGAGTAATTGGGCTTACAGGTGTGAGCCACTGTGCCCAGCTCCAATAAACATTTAAAAGATGCACAAAATCACTAGTCATCAGGTAAATGTACATTAAAACCATAATGAGATGCCACAAAATACCCTCCAGAATGCTTGTCGCTCTCCAAAGAGACTATCATTGCTCGATATTAGCAAGAATGTAAAGCAACCGGAATTCTCATCTTTTGCAAGTGGGAACATATATTAGTGCAAACACTGGAAAGTTGTTTGGTAGTATCTGCTCAATCATAGTCTATAGCCCAGATATCTATAACTAACTATCCAGTGGGAATGACTGCCTAGATCTTCCAAAAGGCATAGACAATAATATCCATGAGATTTATTTCTATATTAGCCAAAACTGAAAACAACTCAAGTGTCCATTCATAGAGTAGATAAATTGTGCCTGAGTCATACAATGGAATAGTATACAGCAATTAAAAGTACTCTATTGCTACATGGAACAACATGGGTGAATTTCACATACATAATGCTGAGGAAAAAATACCACACACAAAAGAGAATACTCTCATATATCATTCCTGAGCTGCAAAAAAAAAAGAGAGAGAGAGAGAACTTTTGAATGACTCTGAATGACACCATTTATATGAGGTTGAAAAACAGGCAGAGTTAATGTTTGCTTTTAGAAGACAGGATAGGATTACTTGCAGGGATTATTGACCAAAAGGAGTCATATTTCTGGAAATATTTTGTGTCTCAATCTGGGTGGTTACGCAAATGTATACATATTCAAAAATTCATTGAGCTGCATACTTAAAACTTTTGCATTTTACTGTATAAAAATTAAACCATGGCTGGGTGTAGTGGCTCAAGCCTATAATGCCAGCACTTTGGGAGGCAGAGGCGAGCAGATCCTGAGACCCAGAGTTTGAGACCAGCCTGACCAACATGGTGAAACCCCGTCTCTACTAAAAATACAAAAAAATTAGCCAGGCATGGTGGTGGGCACCTGTAATCCCAGCTACTTGGGAGGCTGAGGCAGGAGAATCGCTTGAACTCGGGAGGCAGAGGTTGCAGTGAGCCAAGATCGTGCTACTGCACTCCAGCCTGGGGAACAGAGTGAGACTCTGTTTCAAAAATAGTAATAATAATTAAACCTTAAAAAGCCTTTCCCCGTGCTCGCTTCGGCAGCACATATACTAAAAAATTGGAACGATACAGAGAAGATTAGCATGGCCCCTGCGCAAGAATGACACACAAATTAGTGAATCGTTCCATTTTTCTTTTTATTTTTTATTTAAAAAAGCCTTTCCCCAATCTCACACCCCCTCAAGACACCACATACTTCTCTCCTTTACTTCATGACCACTGTTGTCAAGATTTATTTGTATTTGGTGTTTCCATTTCCCCCACAGCCCATGCATGCCTCAATCCACTCTCTACTCCCTCCAACCAACCAAACAGCCCCCTCTAGGGTTTCCCAATGACCTCGGTGCCACAAAATCTGAAGGACATTTGTCTTCATCTTGCTTGACCTCTCTCAAAATCACTGGACACATTTCACCGCATCTTCTCTTTTAAGACATTCTGCGGCTGGGCGCGGTGGCTCACGCCTGTAATCCTAGCACTTTGGGAGGCCGAGGTGGGTGGATCACCTCAGGTCAGGAGTTCAAGACCAGCCTGGCCATCATGGTGAAACCCCATCTTAAAAAAAAAAAAAAGAAAAAGAAAATTTAAAAAAAAAAGACATTCTGTGTCCACGCTGACCAATATGGTAGCCAGGAGGGGATACGTGGCTCTGTAACACTTGAGATGTGACTAGAATGACCGACTAACTCAATTTTATTCAGAATTTTTTAATGCTCCCCAGATGACTGTAAAGTGCAACAAATTTCTACTAAATTAATAGACCTACTGCTCTAGTCATCCACCTGGTACCTTCATCCAGACTCATGACTTCAGTTTCCAAACTATATACCAGTTTGTAAAACAGCCCAGTCATCTTCCTCTCACTCCACGGCAATCTATCCACCTTACTTAGCATCTCCACTTGGGCACCTCAGATTCACCATGCCAAAACTGAATTCACGGTTGCCTTCCTGTATTCCATCCCCTCCCAGAATTCCCCATCAAAGCTCAGAGCCCCACCATTCATCCAGCTTTACAAGCCAGAAGCCTAACAGCCCATTCAATGCCACCATGTTTCCTTGTATCTACCCATATTTTCTCATAAATATCTCTTTAATTCGTTTCCTTCTCTCCCACTTACTTTCGTTCTAATCCAAGCTTCCATCCGCCTCTTGCCTGACAATTGCAATTGCCTCCTGGCTGCCTTTTTTTTTCGTGACAGGGTCTCACTCTGTCTCCTAGGCTGTAGTGCAGTGGCGTGATCATAGCTCACTGCAGCACTGACCTCCTGTGCTCAAGCAATCCTCCCACCTCAGCCTCCTGAGTAGCTGGGACTACAGGTGTGTGCCATCATGCTCAGCTAATTTTTAATTTTTTTTAAGAGATAGGATCTTGCTATGTTGCCCAGGCTGGCCTTGAACTCCTGGGCTCAAGTAATCCTCCCACTCCAGCCTCCCAATGTGCTGGGATTACAGATGTGAGTCACTGTGTCAGGCCCTGACTCTTCCCTCTGCCTCCACTCTTGCCCTCTACAGTCTCACAAAGGTAACCAGGATGTCTCTGTCCTCAAAATGCTTCTGTCTCCCTTCCAAATTCTCTTAGAACACTGACAAACAGCCCTACCCTCATGCGGCCCCTGCCCCACTTTACCTCCCGAAACATTTCCCTCTCTCTCTCTCCATTCCAGCCCCACGTCCCACTGACCTTCAAGTCCCTCACACTCTCTGTGCCCATCCCCAACCCCAGACCTTTGTATATACTGTTCCATCCGTGTGGAACACTGTCCCTTCTCTCTTGGCCTCATCTTCAGGTCTCGGCCTGCCCTTTTTTTCACAGGGAAGTTTTCCTGACCAGGTCAGGTCCTCCTATCATTTGATATCACAGCATCATGTCATTCTCACTTGTAGCATTTTTTTTATTTTTTATTTAAAGATGGAGTTTCACCATGATGGCCAGGCTGGTCTTGAACTCCTGACTTCAGGTGATCCACCCACCTCGGCCTCCCAAAGTGCTAGGATTACAGGCGTGAGCCACCACGCCCGACCACTCGTAGCATTTATAACAATTTGTAACCATATATAAATAAAATTTTATTTTTTTGAAGTCCAAAGTAATATATAAATAAATACACTGTGAGATTATTACTTTCTTGCCCACTAGACTATAAAGTCCGTGAGGGCAGGCATGGCACCCTATTTTTTTCTTGGCTGCTGTATCCTTGCATCTGGCACATAATTGGTGCTCAATAAATATTTACTGACTATATGAATGAATGAAAAGTTCATTTAAATGCAGGACTAGCATTAAAGCTGGAACCAAGGGCAGCACCAAGGTCAGGGCTAGGACCACGGACAGTGTCTGGGACTGGAAGTTGGTTAGACACAGCCACCAGGGAAGAGGCAGAATCAAGCCAGGCCAGGGCACATCCTGGCAGGACCAGATGGTACAAGCACTTTGGAAAACTGTTTGACAGAACCTACTAAATGTACTAAAGCTGAACACATGCAAACCCTATGATCCTGCAATTCCACTCCTAGGAATATACCCAACACAGCAGTACTGCTCATAATAGCCCCAAACTGCGATCCACTCAAACATTTCACATCAGTAGAATAGATTAAATAAATTGTGGCTTATTCACACAGTGGAATAAAATAAAGCAGGAATGAACTCTAGTTATATGCAGGAGTGTGAGGGATCTCACTAAGATGAGGTTGAACAAAAGCCAGACACAGGAAGGAACATGCTGAATAGTTCTATTTCTGTGAAGTCTGAGGAGAGGCAACATTAATCTGTAGTGCCTCAAGTCAGAAGTGTGATACTCTCGAGGGGGTGGTGACTAGTAGGGGTGTGGTGCGGCGATGGTGCTAAAAGTGTCTTGTTTCTTGATCTAGATGATGGTTATCCAGTTGTGTTTGTTTGTGGAGTTTACTGAGGCAGGGATTGGGGAGCACAGAGAGACAAGAGGTGAAAGGAAAGGTAGTAGGGGGAGGGAGTCCCAGGATGAGACAGGAGAGAGGGGTATGGCGAACAGCAGTGTGAGGAGGCCGGTCAGGATTCAGCTTAGGTGAAGAGTTGAGGAAATGCTGAAAGGTGCCCAGCTCTTCCAGACCAGAGGCTGGACAAAGGAGGGCAGGGTGGGTGTGGAAATCCTGGCTGGTGAGGAGTGGGGGATGTGTCACTGCTAGGCGGAGGTGACTGAGACACACACACACTCACCCCTGCCCAACAAGCACACATCTTCTGGCTTTCCACTTTCAAACTTTTCTCCTGGATCAAGGAAAAAGGAGTTTTCAGGGCTAGCAGCCATCACATTCTGCTACCAGCCAGCAAGAGATGGAAGGGGGAGCCGCACAGGGACAGAGTGTTTCCACACCAAGAGGCTCCCCACCCAAGAAAGCTCAGGCCGAGAGGCCAGGAATGCAGAGAGCTGCCCTTTCCTGTGCCCCTGGCCCTCTCGAAGCCTGGAGTGCAGCCTTGGGTAAGAGGGGGGACTCTGGCCTACCCTCACGTCCTGTCACTTCAAGTCTAAGGCCATGCAAATCACTCCACACCATGGGAGTGCTTACACAAACGTGTGTACACATGTACACTTACAAATATATTCATGTGTTCATCCACAAATACAAAATAAACATACCTGCATAGAGACACACAAATCCACCCCCAAAAGCTTGCATCCTTGCAGGCACACATAGGGGGTGCCCATGCACACACACACGCACACACAACCTCCTGTTCAGGTTTCCTCCACACCTAGTCATTGGGTGGCACCTAAGAAGGTTGATTTCTTGTTGGCTCTGAGGGCAGCTGTGTGAATGAAAGAACCTAGATGGTGTGAGAGGAACCAAACAGGAGGCCCTTCCCCAGTGGGGGAGCAGAGGACACATGGCCTCCGCCACACTTCCCCGTACCCCTGGAGGCCTCTGTGAGTTGTCCAGTGCCCCTCCCCCAAATAATTGGATTCCTTAGCTTTCCCTCCTCAGTGTGGGGAAGGGGGAGAGGGTCTTTGCAGCAGGAAGGAGTGAAGACAGCTCATCAGCCTTTCTGGAGAGCTGGTGAGACTGGACTAGAAGAGCAGAGCAGCCTCCATTGACCACACACACAGAGGCTCCTTCCCAATCTCTCTCCCTGCCCTGTTGCCACCACCCACCCCCTCCGGCTCCCTCTTCCAGCTCCTGGAAGAATTCTGCTCTTTTCTCAGTACTGGGCAAGCAAAGAATTGGGTGTCTCTTCTGTCTCCCCTTCACCATTCCCCCTGCTGCTATGTCTGGGATGAGTCTCTGCAGTGTGTGGGGGGGGGGCATGGCCTCACCCTCTTGGCATCCTCCTCACAGTTGGAGGGCTGGCAGGGATGGGGGCATCGTCCCAAACTGTGACTCAGCTTCCTGGGTATTTGGTATTGTAGCCAACTTTGACACTTTGCTCATTAGGGACCGTACAGGTCCCAAGGGGTGGGGGAGAGGGGCTGGCTTCCATAAGATGTTCCAGAGATGGGGGTTCTGGCCCCACCCCATGCCTCCCTCTGACTCTCCTGCTACACCCCCAGTTGAATCTGGCAATGAGAGGTGAAGGTAGAAGGATTCGAGGAGTGAGACTTACAAGGGAATGTGGGGTCCCAGATTCCGGGCTGGAACCAGGTGGGATGGAGTTGTGGGTTGGGGGATCCAGATGGCCCTTAGTCTGGGGAGCTAATCGGCCTGGGAATAGAAAAATTAAGAGAAAGGATTTCCTGCCCCCAGTCGAAAATGGTTAGGGGGAGCAATGAGAGACAGGAAGGCAGGTTCTGGTCCTGCACCCTAGTAGCCAGGTCTCGAGTGAGCAGAAGGAAGTTGGAGCAATTGAGGTGTTGGATCCGCAGGCACTTGGAAGCTGGGTCAGGGAAAGGGGAGGGGCTGGAGATGCGGGAAGCAGGGGCGGGCCGGGCAGCAGCTGTGGTGTTTCCGAGTTGCTTCCCAGTAGTTCCTCTCAGTTCCACTTCCAGTTGTTTCTATGCCATGAAATTCTTTCCAGGCGAGATAAGGGGCCCGCCCGCCCACCCGGGGGAGTGTCACGTGTACTGGTGGTGGCAGGGGTGGGGGTGGGAGGGGGTCGGGGTTGAGAGCTCGGGTTCAGACAGAGACAGGGGGAGCCTGGAAGGAGCACAGAGTGAAGACAGAGCCCCTGTACCCCCACAGGCATCTCTCAGCCATCCCAGCCCGGCTCAACTGTGAGTCATGAGTGCAGAGCTCTGGCCAAGAATAAGTTTTAGGATCCTTCTCTGCAGGCTCTGTGCACTTCCCAGACCTGAGAGTCCTGACTGTCCCATTTCAGTATTTCCTGAAGAGATCTCCCCGACCTCCCTCCCTGCCACTCTCATGCTGCCACCTAGGGAGTCCCTATCCGGATGTCCAAAGGAGCACCCTCTGGCACCTCCTGGAGCCCGGAGCCCGGAGCCTGGAGCCCAGAGCCTGGCCTCAGCTGCTCCAGCCCAGCATTTAGGATTCCAAAAGCACTTTCCTTCCGAGGTTCAGCTGGCCACCAGCTCAGCCCAGCCCTATCTTGCCGCCAGCCCCAGCACCTCCAGGGCCCAGGGGCTCACCTACCAATAACCATCTCTATCCTGGTTCCACCATCTGACTCCCGGAGTCCCTCGGTTTATTCCCAACCCCTCTAAGTTGTCTGCATCCCAACCAAACCCTGACATACACCCCCCACCCTGATATACACCACCCACCCCAACACACACATACCACCCTCGCCTCCCAGACACTCCTTCACAGGAAGCCTGGTCCCCTGACTCCCTGTCCCCTCACTCCCATAGTGAATGCTCCCATCTCCTCTGTCCTGAGCAGAAGTCCTTGCCCTGGAAGCACTGCTGAGAGCTCACCTGCCACACCTTCACCTGAGCTGTGAGGACAGGTGAGAAATCCCCTGTCTCTCCTCTGGGTCTCCCCAGAGCTCTGTTCCTTACCTGGGCAACCAGGCAGCTGCAATGCCTCTGCACCTGCTCTGTCCCCAACCCCGGGAGGGGGCGTCTCAGGGCAGGACAGGGAAGTCTCCCTCACTTGTCCACTGCTACAGGGGCTGAGCCACAACTGACTGTGGATCTCACTAGCGACAGTGAGAAGGAGGGAGTCTGCAGCGAGCAGGGGGAGGAGAAGGGGGAGGACCAGAATGAGGTCAGGGAGGGGGGAGAGGAGATAGGGCAGGTCCTCCCCCCACCTCCCAGGCCCTCCCACATGTGACCCCTCCTCTTCTCCTGCCCTCACCACAGCACCCCCCACTCCCTGTCTGGCACCACTGTCTCACCATACCCTCATCTCAACCCCCAGCCCTGGTCTTACCTCCCATGTCCTTTCCCTATCCCATTTTTTACTCTCACCCCTATTTTTACCCAACTTGACATCCCCCACCCTTCCTGTCATTTCTTTTTCCCCACCTGCTGCCCCTCCTCTCTGACCCCAGTGGTTTCCTCTCAGCCTATATCCTTCCTTGTGGCCAGCCCCCCTCCCCTCTCTTCCCCAGGCTCCCCTCCCACCTCTTCCCAGCCACTGCTCTAGCTTGGATCTTTGGATCGCACCCCATGTCTGTCACACAGTGCTGGCTCCCTCTTCCTCTCACCAATTCTCCCTTGGCAGTCCAGGGCAGGGAGCAGGGGTTGGGGGCAGAAGGCAGGAGACAACCTCCTTCTCCAACTGGGACTGTCTCTAGGATTCCAAGTCCCCGCCCTCCCCCTAGTCCCACCATTTCTATCTTCTCTGCTTATCCCGTCCCCGAGCCACTCCTGCTGTCTGTTCTGCTCAGCCCCTCTCCAGTCCCTGCCCCCTTTGCATTCTCCCACCTCAGCAAGTTCCTAGAGAAAGAGCAGGTGAGGCTTGGGCACTGGCAGGGCAAGGGCTTGGGTAAACACCGGGACATAGAAGCCTTGGAGAGGAAGCTGAGGTTGAGGGGGAGACAAGGAAGGAAAGCTGGAAGGTTAGGAGGAAGGTTTGGGGATGAAGAACGGGCTAGAGGCAGGAGGCACATATAAGGGTGGGTCACCTGAGTAGAGGGTTAAGTGGTGGAAAGCAGGGGTGGGGCGCTGGTGCCTGAGTGCTGCAGGGGAGCAGGAGCAGAGGCGGGGAGAGCTAGGCGCGGAAGGAAATGGGCACTCTGTCTCTGGTTCCAGGCAGACAAAGACTGATAGCCAGAGGACAGGGCAGACAAGGAGATAGACACACCCCACATAATCTGTTGGGTGCTTCCCTGGCTTCCTCTTCCCATGTGCTGCTCTGGCAAGGGGCTGAAAAAGAGACTTTGCTACAGAGGAGAAATATCCCTGCCGAGTGGGAACCTACTACCCCAGCTTCACAGTAAGGACCTAGTCTCTCTATCCTGTTGCAAACCTCACTACTCAGGTGTAACCTGGCCAAGTCACAGGTGATAGTGAAAGGGATGTGAAGGAGCCCATATGGGTTTGATTCTGCCACATGGGTGGCGGCCCAGGTGTCTGCACACCAGGTCAGATCCCCCACGGTGGCAGGTATGCAGTGTTCCTGGGTCAGGGTGTGCCTGCACAGCATATGGCTGTGGCCAGATGCCTAGTAAGCTCCATGTGGCCGAGGGCAAAGGCACACATGGGCTTTCGCGTGGGTGTCCCCCGTGTGTGTCCGTGTGTCTGGGTGTGTGTGGCTGTTTTTTTCCTGGCTTTGATGGGGAGGATGAAGTCAGCATCTTGCACAGAGCCAGGCTCAGCTTCCTTCCTCTGCCTTGGCCTGAAGCCCCCAGAGCCAGGAGTAGGTAGCAGCTTCCCAAGGATCTCCTGGCAGGAGGTGGGCAGCGCAGCAGAGAAAGGATGAGGGAGGGTCTGGAGACAGCATCGCACACAGAGGGCACAATGCAGAGGATGAATTTCTTCTGACACCTTCAGATTTCTGTTCCATGGTCATCTCCTTTTTCTTTTTTGTGCCTATGTCCTATGTCCTGGCTTTATTATTTAGGGAGAATGGTCAACATAAGTACATTTGGCACAGAGATTGGCCAGGGACCCAAGAGGAGAGCCAGAAGTCCTGGGATGTTCTGGAAGCCCACTGTTGGGGTCTCAGAGAGAAATGTGGGATTCTAGATGTTCACAAGCTTATAAGGCATTTGGAGAAACCACTGGAAGCTTGGTAGATACAGTTCCAGGTTTTGAAATTATCATTGTTTACCATTTGATTCACCCTTTGGTTTCCAGGCTCATGGAGAAGCTCATGTCTTATATGTTCACATCTTGTAAGAAAAGCACCAAGCTGGCAGAGCGCGGTGGCTCACGCCTGTAATCCCAGCACTTTGGGAGCCCGAGGGGGGGTGGATTATGAGGTGAGGAGTTCAAGACCAGTCTGGCCAACATGGTGAAACCCCGTCTCTACTAAAAATACAAAAATTAGCTGGGCATGGTGGCACATGCCTGTAATCCCAGCTACTCGGGAGGCTGAGGCAGGAGAATTGCTTGAACCCGGACCCAGGAGGCGGACGGGGTTGGGGGTGAGCTGAGATCATGCCACTGCACTCCAGCCTGGGCTACAGAGCGAGACTCTGTCTCCAAAAAGAAGAAAAGAAAAGGAAGCCTTGCATAGTGTAGGTGACCAATAAATTCGAGTGAACACTGAAGTATGAAAGGACTGGGAGAGAGGAGGGGGAGAGAGTAAGGAGCCCAGGCGCGAAGGTAGGAAAGCCCAGTGGTCAGAGCTGGGGTTGGCTTCACTGAGGTGTCCTGGCTGGTGGTAGAAAGGTCAGTGTTTTTGAGAACTGTCCACAAGCTCCAGCTGTTCTCTGTATCCTCGGTCCCTGTGTCTTCAGCTCTGAGCCTCCTTTCCTTGAATGATCCTCCAAGTTCCTCCAATGTCCTGACCTCAGGAGGAAAAGGGATGAAAGATATAGAAAAGGAAAGATAGGGAGGAGAGAAGGCAGACACAGAAGAGTGTAAGGGCAATTGAGGGCAAGGACCTGAAGGATGAATGCAGGGGAACAAGAGATGCCAGGGGCTGCGATCCAAGGAAGCAGTCCCAGAGAGGGGGAAAGATAGAAAACACTTGTGTCGGGCTTCCGTTTACAAAACAGTTTCCTACACAGGGCGGGCATTAATCCCACTTTGTGGCTAAGGAAACGGAGACTCATAGACATTAAGGGTCTTGTTCAAAGGGCTAAGTTAGTGGTGGTGAAGGTGGGTCTCACCCAGGTGTTCTGATTCCTAAGCCTGTTTCACTCCCCTCCCCAAACAACTCCAGGAAAGGGCTGAAGACTTAAGGAAGAAACGAAGTGGCTTCTTGAAGGACTTGTGCAAAGAAGGGTGGACAATTCAGCTTTTTGAAACTACTTTCTGCATCCAGTTATTGTGTAGGTTGTTAGAAGAAACTGCATCAGATGGGGAAGGGGGTGGTCAACACTCCATCATTGAGAACTGGGGGTGGGATGAGGATGGGGAACACAGAATGAAAAGAGCCCAGATGAAAGATGGGAGAGAACTAAGAGGCTACAGCTGGAAAGGGGGCAAGAGAGCCTCAGAAAGAAGGGTTTGGACCCTTAAAACTTCCTTTGCCTGGAGACATGGGTGTGGGGAGAAGGGAGGAGGAAGGACATTTCTATCTCGTGACAAAAGAAAGTCACACAATTGTTTTGTTCTCTGCTCTGGGGCGGGTGGGCGCCTGTATTTACCAGAGGGACCCAGGTCGCTGTGGCAACCACACATCTGGGCCCCGGAATCCAGATGTGCTGTATCCAGAAGCCATAGCAGAACGATGAGGCAAACATTAGGCTCCCCAGTCCTGGCCCCCACAGCTGGGAAGAGGACAGAGAATTGGTGTGGGAAGTGAAGGGCGTGGGGGAAGGAAGGAGGAGGAGGACCAAAGTGGGGAAAAAAGGAAATAATGGAAAAGAACAAGGAATGTGGATGAAGGAGCAGAATGGGAAATAGAAAGGGGGAGGCATGAAAAGGGAGGAGGCAAGCACAGGGTCAGTGACAGCAGCAGATGAGAAGACCAAGAAAAACAAAGGAAAGAGACAGTGAGTTAAAAAAAATAAAATAAGACTGGCGTGGTGGCTCATGCCCATAATCCTAGCACTTTGGGAGGCCAAGATGGGAGGACTGCTTGAGGCCAGGAGTTCCAGAGCAGCCTGGACAACATAGTAAGATCCCACTTCTGTTTTTATGTAAAAAAAAAATTTTAATGACAGTGAAGCAGCGGATGGAGTGGAAGATACAAAAGAAGAAAAACAATGATGAATAACGGGTCTAAAGAGGTAGTGATAACTAGTAATGAAAGAGAGAGCAAAGAAAGGCAGGAAAGAAATCTAGAAAGGAAGCGGGGGAACGACAAATCCAGGGGGTGAGAGAAAACAAAAGGCAGGATCCTCAGGAAGAAAAGCAGGAGACAGTGGCACAGGAATGCAGAACAGAAAGATAAAGCGGGCATAGGGCAGGAGGGGCCAATGAGGTGCAGGAGTGACAGCGGCCTGGCATGCTGAGTGGCTCTGGGGTATGGCCAGAGGAATGGAGAGCTACATGGGCCTGAGGGCAGCAAGCAGCCCAGAGTCTGCCCTGCTTTCACCCTGCATCGGGTACCACCCACCATCCCTCTCAATCCCTCCTGCCACTGCACTCCCTCGGCCAAGAGAGGTCTGATGTCTCATTCACACCAAAGTGCCAGCTGTGCCTTGCCACTCAGCAGAGAGGCAGGATCCCTACCCCAGGACCCCGCCGTCTGAGATGCCAGCACTTCAAGTACTTCCCCATCTGGGGTCAGGAAGGAGGAAGAGCAATGAGACAATGAAACAGTGATAAATCCACATGGGATAAAAGTGGAGCAGAGGAGAAAAGGACAATGGAGATGAGGACAGAACGGGGCAAGGGACAAGGACAAGGTGTATCTATTATGGACCAGGCACTGAGGATGTCGTCTTTCATCCTCTCATTTACCCTGACTAGGAAGTAGGAACAGCTCCTCTTACAGATAAGGAAACTAAGCCTCAGAATGTTTAAGACATCTACTAATGAAAGGCAAGGCAGCGAATCCAGCTCAGGTGATGTGCTTCCAAAATCCTTGTTCTCACTGCACTCCCTGCAGAGATAGGGCTGGATAAGGCTCAAGGACTCTGGGATAGGAAGCACAGCTGAGAAGCCAGGGCTGCCCTCTGGAGGGAGGAAAGGTCTAGTTCCTGGGAGCCCTGGTTCCAGGTTGCCATAGTTACTTGGTCTGTTTTCACCCCAAACACAGTAACGGGTGAGGGCAGGGGGAGGGGAGGGGGGGATGCCTGGCTGGACACATGAGGTTCTTCCTCCCTCCTTCAGGCCTGGGCTTATGGCCCAGGCAGCCCCTGTCCAGTCATCTGGGCATTGAGCCCAGGCCCAGCTCATACCCTCCAGCTGACCCAGGACACTCCTGCAGGGTCAGGCCTGAGGCGCTGCTGGACAGGAGCAGCTGGAGGGGGGGATTCCACCAGGTTGGCCTCAGACTCAACCCCTCACTTTCTCCTACTCCCCTTCCTCCTAAATAGAATGCACAGCCTAGCCAGGCACAGTGGCTCATGCCTGTAATTCCAAGCACTTTGGGAGGCCAAGGTGGGCAGATCACGAGGTCAGGAGTTTGAGACCAGCCTGTTCAATATGGTGAAACCCTGTCTCTACTAAAAATACAAAAATTACCCAGGTACAGTGGCGCATGCCTGCAGTGCCGCTACTCAGGAGACTGAGGCAGAAGATCTCTTAAAACCGGGAGGCAGAGATTGCAGTGAGCAGAGATCGCGCCACTGCACTCCAGCCTGGGCGACACTGAGACCCCGTCTCAAAAATAAAATTAAAAAAAAAAAAAGAATGTACAGCCTTTTCTGCCTGCCCCACTCTTGTCTTTGCCTTTGATCTGCACTCTCAAGTCTCAGTCCCCCTCCAGTTTAGGGCTTAGAGAATATCCTGCCACATACCCCGTTCCCTTCCAAATATTACCCCTTCTTCACCGAGGCCCCTCCTTCCTGGGCTCTGAGCCTCTGGCCCCAGCTCCTGTTGTTTGCTGGAGCTGCTCGTCCTGGACAGCAAGATGAGGGGGAGAACCTGCTCGAGAGCAGGAGACCCAGAGGCTGCTGACCCTGAAGGGCGTGGGGCCCCATCTTTCCTGTTGACTCAGACACATTCCAGGGATGTGGATCCTCCAGTCTGTCACGCCATGGGACATCATTGCTAGACACAGATATACCCCAGAGTTGCAGGGGCGGGGGCAAGGGGATGACATGTGGTCTGTGATCCTGCACCCACCCCACCTCAGAGCCAGCTATGTCTTCAGTGCTTGATTCTTTCATGCTGGCCCTGGAGAAATCACTTTCCCCCAAACTCCCCATCACAAGCCAGGAAGGCAGCCACCATTCCTTCAACTCCCTCCAAGTTGTTTATTTAACAATAAAAAAGAAGAAATGCACGCACATAAACCTGTACTCCCCCCTCGCCACCCTCCCTTATTCCCAGTAAGTAGCTCCAAAATGCAAAAACTTCCCTTGTCCCACCGGGGGACTAAATTCCCACCTCCATCTGCCAAAACAGAGCAACAAAACAAAGAATATGCAGCAGCCCACTACCCGCCCCACAACTGAACCTCACGCAATCCTCTCAAAGAAAGAAGCCGGGACTGGGGGGTTCATAGGAATGAGAGGAGCCCTATATTCTGAAAAGGGACGAGAAGAGAGGTGAATACCCCCCACCTCAATAAGTGCTTAACCTCCATACCCGGTCTTTCCTTTACCAATTGCCCCAAGCCTGGGGATCAGGGGAAATTTGAAACAGTTCCACCTGGCCACCCGGTACCCCCTCCCCCCATTCTAAGTCAGTGTGAATGAAGAGGTCAGGGATGATTGAGGTAGAGGGGCTGGTGGGAGGCCTGGTGGGCCTGGCTGGCTGCAGAGGCTGGCAAGGGGCCACCTGTGGCATTGCCTGGGGTAGGGGATGGCTGCTTTCGGAGCGAGGGGGGGCACCGTGGAGGTCTTGATGTGAATCACCCTGGTGTCCATGACCTCACACTCGATCTGCATCATCTCCTCATAGTCGTCCGGGGCCCCACGGCCTGACAAGGTCTCTGTGAGAAGAGGAGAGTTGAGGAAGAAAAGATGCGGAGGCAAACAGGGATTGGAGGGAGGAGGGAGGAGGGTGGAAAAGTAGAGGTAAGCAGAGAAGGAAAGGAAAGGGCAGTAGTGAGGAGGCAGATCCATAGTGGGAGTTGAACGGGATGGCAGGGGCAGAGTTTGGTGCAGGGACAAGGAGCGGGGTAGGAAAATAAAAGGACATTGATGAATGTGGGGGGTCACACAGGAGAAGACATCAAGAGAAAAAAAAGGAAGTGAGAGTCTAGCAGGTTCCCGGCCTACCCGCCTCCGCCCAGCCATCCACCCAAGCACCAGGGAAGGACCCTCACCCTTGTCTTCCTCCCAAAGTCTCCTGCATGTTGCTCTTCCCCTCCACCCACTTCCTGCTGCTTTTTACCTGTGGGTCTAGCAGCTCTCTGGATGCCCTGCTCCTCTCCCCCTTCCCCCTCAGCTCCCAGGCTGGATCTCCCTATTAGAACTGCCCCCATACCCAGCAGGGGAAAGAGTTACCATTGGGGGCCATGGCAGGCATCACCAGAGACATCTTGGGCCGGGAGGTTTTGTTGTGGCTGATGGCTGGGAGCAGCAGGTGGTCCTGGGGAACAGAGGGGCCAGGCCGGGAGGGTGGAGGGAAAGAGGCCCACAGGCTCCCCACTCCACACCCTCCCACCGAAGATGGACTGTGGGGGAACCTGGGGTGGCAGAGATGGGCTGGCAGGAGAAACTCACCCTTCGGAAAGAGACAACATAAAATGTGTCTTCCCGTCGGTCAATTGCATCCAAGAATGCTGGCTGTGAACGGTCTGGGTGGCGATATAGCTGCAGCTGGCCCACAGAATCCCTAGGCAGGTGAGGAAATAGGATTTGAGCGAAACTAAGTCCAGTGCTCAGTTTCTACCAGGGAAGGGGATAGGATGAGAGCAGAAGACAAGAGACCCCTGGTGGAGGAGGGAGGTATAATCCCACTGGTGACAGTGATGACAGGCACAGGACAACTGGGGGTACAGCTCTTGAGAGTGGAATCTCACTTACTAAGCACCCCACCCCACACTCACCTTTCTGGGGGTCCAGGGGGTTGGATGGGGACTGCCTTAACTGGAGGTGACTTCTTCCGTGGCTGAGACTTCTGGAAGGAGAAGTATCTAAGGATTTGGAGAGGGTGAAGGGAAAAGGGAAAGAGCCCCTGGAAGCTGATGCCACCTCACACTCAACCCTCCACTTCCTTCAAACGATCCCTCTAACTTCCACAGTGAGATGCCCACTAGAAACCCCCACACAAGACATTTAGCCCTTGTCTTCAAGTGGCCTTCCTTGAACCAGCCACCAGCCCTACCTGTCTCTCCTGGGCCCTCTGAGGGATCTTCCGCCGCCCTCTCTGGTGGCGCTGGACCCAGCCACTCAGCTCGTCAGCAAGCCTGCGGAAGCGGAGGAGGCTCAGGACCTCCATGCCAGGCCAAGATTCCCACTCTCCTTGCCCACCCACAGGAGTGAGGAGAGGACAGGGAGCACTACACTTCAATATGTAGGCCAGCCAGCTGACTGCAGAGACCCTTGGGAGGACAGGGGGAGGACGCCCAGCTGTGAATCCCACACCTCAGGGACTCGGTTCGGTTGAAATGCCGGCAATCAGAGGAGAGGAAGAGCTGGTCTAGGTCTCTCAGTAGTAGCTCCTTGGCGCCCCCAGGGAAGGCTGTCAGGTTCCTGGAGTGAGGCAGGAAGAGGCAACGCTTGGAGACTGCCCAGCACTCCCACATCAACAAAGAAGGCAACGAAGGCAAGAGAAAGCTTTGGGTGCGCCCCCACTGAAAGCAGGGAGACGATTAACTCATATCCTCAAAGGAGGGGGTGTCCTCTCTCGCTCCTCACCTGAAACTGGGCTGGTCTGCGGGGCTGGGCTGGGGCTCCTCAGGGCCATGGGAGGACCCCTGGAGAGGCTGAACTCCATGAACCGGCTCTGAGAACTCCAGCAAGTGTCTCCGGGGTCGAGGCTCCCCCTTGTTCATCCGAGGAGAGACGGGAGCTGAAGGAGGCTCACTGATGCTGTGGATAAGAGGGACAGAGCACAATGAAGAACTGTACCTGTATCAAGTGTCTAGTTAAGAATAGGGCCCTGCAGAGGGACTGCTTGAGTTGCAATCTGCTACACAAGCCTGAGTCTCTGCCTCTGTAAGATGGGAATAAGGATGGTCCCTACATACGAAAAGAGTGTATCACCTAGAGACTAGAACTCAGTAAGCACTAAATAGTCACTATTTCTTTTTTTCCCCTCTACACACACCCTTGCACACATGTACACACCCCCCCCCCATAGTCACTATTTCTACCAACATTAACACCATCATCTACTCTCCACTGGAGAAATAATGGAGCAGGAGAGGGGCTGGCTAGACACACCATCAGTGCCACGGACACCAGAACTGTTTGTGTATAAGCAGAAGGAAATGGCCTGGGCCACAGCAGGCAGCCAGGAGGCTGTAAGGTGGGCTCCACCTGGAAGGTTCCAGTGAAGCAAGGAGGGTCTCACCTGACAGGTCCAAAGTTGAAGGTGATGAAGAGAAGGAAGACCATGATGCAGACCACCTTCCTGTTTCCAGATCCTAACTTGAGCTCGCTGTTCTAAGGTACAGAGAAAGGGTCAAGAAAGAGGGAATCATCCCAAGGAAGCTGTGTTCCTATGGGTCTCCCAGGGAAGACTGGTCTTACTTCAGCCAGCAGGGCCTCCAGCCGCCGCCGGAGGGCAGCATTCTCCCGGCGGAGCTGCTGGTTGTCAGCGAGTACTGCCTGTAGCCGAGCCTCCAGCCCCTGCAGATACTCTTTCTTCTTTCTCCGGGACTGGCAAGCTGACTCCCGGTTCTTGATCATTCGCTGCTGCCGCTTCAGCAGCTTTGCCTAGGCACCCAGAAGGTCAAAAAAGAGAATGACAGGTGAGTTGGAGAGCAGCACTATGCTTCCAAACCCTGGCGAAGGATATACCCAAAGCTCACAGGGCCACTCCCTTGCCTTCCTGACCCACCTACACAGTCAGCTTTTTCCTCTCTACTCAAACATTCTAGGGAAGGGGCCTTTCTCTCAAACATTTCCTGCTACTGCTCCTCAGAAGTGGGAAAAGTTAGAGCGCAGGAAGAACTCTGTCCATGCCAGTGGAAACTTTTTTTTTTTTTTTTTAAAGACACAGGGTCTCCGTATGTTGCCCAGGCTGGAGTGCAGTGAATATTCACAGGCGCGATCCCACTACTGATGAGCACGGGAGTTTTGACCGCCTCCGTTTCCGACCTGGGCTGGTTTATCCCTCCTTAGGCAACCTGGTGGTCCCCGCTCCAGGGAGATCACCATATTGATGCCGAACTTAGTGCGGACACCCGATCAGCATAGCGCACTACAGCCCAGAACTCCTGGGCTCAAGCGATCCTCCAGCCTCAGCCTTCCAAGTAGCTGGGACTACAGGCACGCCCCACGCCGCCCATTGGAAACTCTTTCCTTGGTAAGTCTTTCTTCCTGTCACCCCACATTTGTAGGGCTCAAAGTTTAACTGTTATACTGCTTATGCAGTTTATCTGATTTTCCCCTAGGAGGCTGCCTCCCTCCCCAACTAAGGCCACAAACATAGTTGTATAGTATAGTATGACTTCCCTGCCCTTAACTTACGGAGATCAACCCCATTTCTCCATCTACAGTCACAGCAAACCTAAAGGACCCTAAAACCACATGGAGTTGATACTCATATAGAAATAGGAGTCCATTCTGACCCCCCAGAATGATCTAATGGATCCGCTTCCTCACTTTTTGGTCCTGGGTCTCAACTCCCTCCTCATCCCAAAGTTCTCTCCACAACAGACTTCCCTCTTCCCTTCCCATCACTTGCCCTACTCCTCTCCTCCCCAACACTTACATCCACTTCAGGAGGGCAGGAGTTTCCAGGCATAGGAGCGGGAACGATGCTCTTCCTCTCAGGCCGTGGAAGAGAGGGAGCCGGCCCTTCAGGCTGAACTCGAATAGCACCCTGGATGAGGACAACTGGGGACACTGGGGCAAGTGAGCAGAGGAGGTGAGAGGGCTATGCGCTGGGTGGGGTCCCTGTGCCCACACCCACACCAGAGCACCCAAGGGTTGGGAGCCACAATGGCTGCGAGCTCCCTGACAAGGTCAATCCACCCTGCCTCCTTTTCTCTTTCTTTTAAAAAAATTAATTAATTTTAATTTCTGGGTGTTTTTTTTTTTTTTTTTTTTGAGATGAAGTCCTGCTCTGTCACCCAGGCTGGAGTGCAATCTCAGCTCATTGCAACCTCCGTCTCCTGGGTTCAAGTGATTCTCCTGCCTCAGCCTCCCAAGTAGCTGGGATTACAGGCACCTGCCACCATGCCCCACTAATTTTTGTATTTTTAGTAGAGACAAGGTTTTGCCATGTTGGCCAGGCTGGTCTTGAACTCCTGATCTTAGGTGATCCACCCACCTTGGCCTCCCAAAGTGTTGGGATTACAGGTGTGAACCACACCCCTTTTCTCCTTCTTCAATACCTGGGGGTTGCTGGACGAGAGGCTGCAGAAGAACAGTGGTGCTGGGAGGCACAGCTCTGGGTGGCATCGGGACGGTGGTTAGCACCACAGGTTTGGGCTGCAGTGGCGGCTTCCGGGTGGGCAGGGCTTTCCCTGAAGGAGGGTGAGAGAAAGGAACAAGAAATGTCAGGACCATAGGCCTCTCACTAGGGGATCCCAAGTGTCAGGAGGCCCCATTACCTGAGGAGCCATCAGGGGATGGGCCCATGCTGATCTGGACAGCTCCAAGTGAGGGGGCTGGGACATCCCACAGGAGGCACCCTGAAGGGAATGGGGACTCTGTCTTCACTTCCAGGACCTCCTCTCCTATAAAAGCCTATGTGGGGCATTCCAGAGATATGTTAGCCAGGAGTGTCGACAGGAAGGAGCTAAAGATGAGAAAGCTCTCATACCTCTGGGTCAGGAGGAACTCACTGCAGCACCTGGAGAGAGGAAGGAAGTTGGTGCTCACCTGGCTGGAGGAGTCGGCTGAGAGCAGGGAGGCCTCAGAGTTGATGGAGGAACATGGAGAGACAGGTTCTGTCTTGGTGTGGACATCTGTGGGAGGCAGGATGAGGCGAAAGCTGGATATTAAGTAAACACTGAAGTTTAAAAGGGTTGAGATGGGGAAATGGATCCTTTCTCTTTGAACCTGAAAATAAAACTCTTCTGGCCCTAGATGGTGGTCCATCCAGGAGGAGAAGCCACAGAGCTGCTCATCTGCTGGCTGTTCATCCTGCTCTTCACCTGGTGCTTCCCTTTCTCCTTCAGCGGCTCCTCTGATTTTTCTCATCCCTGCTCAGTGTTCCTCAAGGCTGTCTTTGCCCTTCTGCTTTTCCCTCTTTCTTGGTCACAGAACTCATCTATTCACATAGAATAAGCCTGAGCAGGCAGGGTCTCCAGCATTCACATGGCCCAAATTCCTATCTTGCTGGATTTCTACCTCATCCTTGCCCAATGCCATCTCCATGCTGACAACTGCCAAGTCTGCATCTCCACCCAGCTGCTCACCTGCACCAGATCCTGACTTCCAAGCTGCCTGCTGGTCCCTTCCATTCTCATGCCTCACCAGGCACCCAAATCTAACTGGCCCTAAGTGAGGCTTCCTGATTGTTCCTTCACACAAGTTTTCCTCCCAGGCACCAAAGAGCAAAGCATCAGTCACCTCTGAGCCTTCATGGCCTCCATTACATCTGCCTTTATGACTTGTTGATCACGCCATTTAAAAAAAAAAAAAGGTAGGTCCTATGTAGGTGAAATAAAACCCTTCTGAGAGCCAGATTCAGCCCACAGGTCAACAGTCCACCACTACCTCTGGTCCATGCCATTCACTTTGGTACTTAATTACATGATCACTAAGACTGCTTTTTAAAAGTTCAACTTATATTTTTGAATAGATAATAGCGTCTTGGCCAGGTGCAGTGGCTCACGCCTGTAATCCCAGCACGTTGGGAGGCCGAGGCCGGTGGATCACAAGGTGAGGAGTTTGAGACCAGCCTGGCCAACATGGTGAAACCCTGTCTCTACTAAAAATACAAAAATTAGCTGAGTATGGTGGCAGGTGTCTGTAATCACAGCTACTCAGGAGGCTAAGGCAGGAGAATCGCTTGAACCCAGGAAGTAGAGGCTGTAGTGAGCTGAGATTGCACCACTGCACTCCAGCCAGGCCGACAGAGTGAGACTCTGTCTCAAAAAAAAAAAAAAAAAAAAATACCATCTTGATACAAATTCCAAAGGAACAAAGGATAATTAAGTGAAAAAAAAAAAATCTTCCCTTCCTTCTCCTCCAGCCACTCAGATTCCCTGCACAGAGGTAACTAACCACTATTAAAACTATTTAACCATGGTTGAGCATGGTGGCTCACACCTGTAATGTCAGCACTTTGGGAGGCCGACAGCCAATGCAGGTGGATTGCTTGAAGCCAGGAGTTCGACACCAGCCTGAAACACATGGCAAAACCCTGTGTCTACCAAAAACACAAAAAAATAGCCAGGCCTGGTGATGTGTGCCTGTAGTCCCAGCTACCTAGGGGGCTGAGGCAGGAGAATCGCTTAAACCCAGGAAATGGATGTTGCAGTGAGCAGAGGCCACACCACTGCACTGCAGCCTGGGTGACAGGGCAAGACTGTCTCAAAATAAAAAAGGAACTATTTAACCATGATGTATCATAACCCTCACAAAAACTCCGAAAGCAAGGACTACGCCTCATGCTCATTGAAGTGATGGGTAAAGTACAGGCCCTTAAAAAATACCTAAGTATGGAGGAGAATCTGAGTCTAATAACACTCTCCGATGCAAAGTTACCAACAATCTTTTTGCTGCTAATGGTATTTCAGTCCTTACTTTGTGGGTCTTTTTTTAAATAACATTTATTAATCTGCTGGATATAATCTGTTTGTCCCCTCCAAATCCACTCTCCATCCCTCCCTGCTCTGCTCTGAGATCAAGGAAGAACCTGAATGGACTGCATCAGTGGGCTCCCTAGTTGGAGTTCAGCCAGCGAGAGTGGTACCAGGAGATCCAGAAGGTACTATGAAATCAACAATCAACATGTCGGCCGGGCGCAGTGGCTCACATCTGTAATTCCAGCACTTTGGGAGGCCAAGGTGGGCAGATCACCTGAGGTCAGGAGTTCAAGACTAGCCTGACCAATGTGGAGAAACCCCTGTCTCTACTAAAAGTACAAAATTAGGCTGGGTGCAATAGCTCGCACCTGTAATCCCAGCACTTTGGAAGGCTAAGGAGGGTGAATCACGAGGTCAGGAGTTCGAGACCAGCCTGGCCAACATGGTAAAACCCCGTCTCCACTAAAAATACAAAAAATTATCTGGGCATAGTGGCAGGCACCTGTAATCCCAGCTACTCAGGAGGTTGAGGCAGGAGAATTGCTTGAACCCAGGAGGCAGAGGTTGCAGTGAGCCAAGATTACACCACTGCACTCCAGCCTGGGCAACAGAATGAGACTCTTGTCTCAAAAAAAAAAAAAAAAAAATTACAAAATTAGCTGGGCGTGGTGGCGCATGTCTGTAATCCCAGCTTCTCGGGAAGCTGAGGCGGGAGAATCGCTTGAACCCAGGAGGCGGAGGTTGCGGTGAGCCGAGATCATGCCGCTACACTCCAGCCTGGACAACAAGAGCAAAACTCCATCTCAGCGGGGTGGAGGACTAGGGGAGGGATAGCATTAGGAGAAATACCTAATGTAGATGACCGGGTGATGGATGCAGCAAACCACCATGGCACATGTGTACCTATGTAACAAACCTGCCCGTTCTGTACATGTACCCCAGAACTTAAAGTATAATGAAAAATAAATTAAAACAAAACTAAATCTCAAAACAACAACAACAATCAACATGCGCATCACTGAATGCATCATCTTCCCTGACCAGAAAGCTCCTGCTTTTGCAGCCTGCATCCAGTGAACAGTAACATCACCCACCCGCAGCCGCCCTAGCCACAAGCCTCTTTGACTCCTACCTCTCTCCAGGGTCCAGGAGGTCACCACAACTCATCTACTCCACTTGATTCTTTCTCGAGTCTGCTTTCTTCATGACATCTGAATATCTTACTCGATTAACTGCATGAGCCTCTTCCCTGGTCCTCTTACCCCCGGCCCTGCCCCTCTGCAACCCATTTTCTACTCTGCCACTAGAATCATCTAATCATATTGCTTCTCTGCTTAATTCTTCAAAGGCCCCACCTACCCACAGGGTGAAAGCTAAGAGCCCCTTAGCAGGGCCCCCACCTGGCCCTGTAGGCTCTGTAGTTCCACACCACTCCCCATATCCTTCTTACACCCACTCTGAAAAAATGCAGGCTCCTCACACACAAGTCAACCCCCCACACAGTCCTCCTGGCTAATTTCTATGTGTCCTTTAAAACTCTCGGGAAACCCTTCTTACAGGAGCATGTCCCAGATCCAGCCCCAATTTGGATGAAATGTCCCCTCTTATGAGCTTTCATGGTACCCTCTAGTAATTTTTATCCTAAAATGATCACACTTGTATTGACTGATAATTGTCTTTCTCCCATTACTAAATCACAGGGTTGAAAGTCAGCATGTTGGTCAAGCCTTGTTCATCTTTGCATTCCCAGCACTCTGCTCAGAATCTGGCATAAAGTAGCTGCTCAATAAATATTTCTTTTTAAAATTATTGTCCCTCAGATATCCTCATATCAATAAACATTTACTAAATAAACAGCTATGAGTAAATCTGGGAACACTTTAAAAATAGAACAAATAATGTTAATTGTAGAATCTCGGAGTTTAATATATGGTTCAAGACCGGCCTGGCCAATGTGATGTGTTTAAAAATGTTTATAATAAAATATTGGGTAGGGGGGGGGAATCACACAGAAAAAGTACCCTAAACTGTTCACAAGTATTTAAAAAGTAAGCTGAGTGGCATGACAAAATGCTAGGAACAAGAAAAAGAGAGAAAAATAATCTCCATCTCCTCAGCACAGCACTGCCATTGCTGGGGTTCCCTGAAATGTTTCCTTCCCCTCCTGCCTTCCCTCCTGGTCACCTGCCATTTCCCCTCCCCCACCTGTCCCGTTGCCTGCACTTCCCCTCCATCTACACACATACACACACACGTACACGTTCTCCCTTGGTTAAGCCGAGGGTTGGGGGACAGGCTGTTATTACCTGAGGAATCATCAGAGGTGAGGCCTACATTGATCTGGACGGTTTCAAACGAGGATGTTGGGTCATCTCCCAGGAGACAGAGTGGGGGTGCCAAGGACTCTGTCTTCACATGGAGCCCCTCTCCTACCCCAAAAGCCTGAGAGTTGGGGTAGGGCAGGGGACAGAAAAAAGGGGCAAAAAACAAGGGAGATGTTGAGAGTAAGAGCAAGAACGAAAGCTTCAGAAGTTTAGGGCTTACAAACCATCAACTTTTTGACATTCTGATCTGAATGGTTCTGAGTATCTCCCTAACCTGTTCATTCTTTCTACTTTATTTCTGGGAGAACTGATGAAGTTTCATGATTTCAAATATGGCCTTAGAGTGGACAACTTGGGCAAGAACAGTTTCAGAATTCTCAGCAGTTAATAATTCTCTTCTTCCCAGCCCCACATAACTCTGTATATTAAAAAGACCCCAGATCAGGCATGGTGGCTCACACCTGTAATCCCAGTACTCTGGGATGCCAAGGTGAGAGGATCACCTGAGCTCAGGAGTTTACGACCATTCTGCGCAACATAGGAAGACCCCATTTTTACAAACAATAATTAAAAAAATTAGCCAGGCACGGTGGCATGTGCCTGTGGTCCCAGCTACTCCGGAGGCTGAGGGAGGAGGATCACATGAGCTCAGGAAGTGAAGGCTAGAGTGAACCATGACCATGTCACTACACTGTAGTTTGGCTGAGAGAGGGAGGCCTACCAAAAAAAAAAAACAAAAACCACACACACATCTTCACTGCTAAATAACCAAAGGGGATGTGGAAAATGAGGATACTAAGGAAATGGCAAGGTAGTGGAGAAGGCCCCCCACACCTCACACGCCTCATGACTGACAGCACACAAATCATTTAAATCATTTCCGGCACCCATGGGTGAAGGGGATGAAGCAGAGTCCCTGCCACAGACAGTAGGAGGGATATGGCTCTCTCACCTGGCTGGAGGGCTCTGTGGAGAGATGTGATGATTCCGAGCTGAGGGAGGAAGAAGAGCAGGGGGGAAGATGGCTCAGACTTCACCTGAAGATCTGGAGGAAAGGGGGTTAGAAATTAGCAGGAAGCAGAGCTTGAGAAGAGTCCAAAAAGTGCCCAAGGACACGTCGGTGGTGATCCCCCCCACTACAGCAAGGAAGAAGAAACAAAAATAGGGGATTGAAGGAGAGAGGACAGGCACTTATGTAGAGGTGTGAGGATATAGGAAACTATGTAGTTTCTGGGAAACTCTGGGAAGATGGGGGTTTCCGGAAAGCTGAGGGAACCACAAAGACTACCTTACCTGGAAAGATGGGCAGGAGTTCCCATGGTGGCTCAGGGGGGCTGACATCCATCCCCCACGTCCAGGGAACTGCCGTCAAACTGAATAAGGGAGGATGTAAAAGGGCAGGAGTGTGAGAAAGTAGAGGTGACTGGGCTCACTTTCCACCCATCAAGGGTTAGAGAAAGGCTGGGGACACAATACCGGGACATCCTGCTCCGGGCAACGGAAGAGCTGCGTCTGCTCTTCGGCCACTTCATCTAGGCCAGAATACAAGGTGCTGTCTGCAAGGAAGCTGAGTGTCAGTGGGGTCTTCCGGTGGGCCCAGCCTACAGATCGCACACAAGTCCTCACCCAATCCCTCATTGGCTCGGCTCGGCCAGACCCACCGCCCGCCCACTTGAAAAGTGATACAACTGGAGCGCTTCAGCCCCTCCTTCCCCGACCCTGGAACAACTCAACGTTCCCGCAGGGAGCAGAGGTCTTCCCCAACTTCTGTATCCCCCTAATGCACGAGCCCCCTGCTCCGCCCTCCTTCAGACGGCGGATTCCGTATTTGCCCAGCCTTCCTCTTTAGGCCTCCGATTCTTTCCCGCGTGCCTCAGGGACTCAGTTTGCCATAGCCCTCTCCCCTCCCCGGGGCCTCCCTCCCCGGGGCCTCACTCCGCAGACCCCAGTCCTCCGGGCTCAGCAGGTTGTCTGTGAAGAAACGCGTCGGGTCCGCAATCTCACTGAGGAGCATCAGCTCCGCCATCTTCCCCCCCACCCCCCAACCATGCGACGGTTCCCAAGGCCCGCCTCTCCCCATCATCAACCAATCGGTTGACTCTTTTACAAAAGGGGGGCGTCCCGGAAGCTCTACCGACCAGTAAGAGACCTGGGTGCTGAGCACGTGAATCAACAGACGCGGACGGCTGTGTGGGCGGGCCCAATGGGCGCACTGCAGCCGGAAGTAACTTCCCGACAGTGCCCGACCGCCAAGCGCATGCGCCAAACAGGCCCCGGCGATAAAGAGCCTGGGAGATGTAGTACCCAGTATTCCCAGTATTAAGGTCCACCATCTCCCCCAGCCAGTAGTAAGTTTAGTTTAGACAGCTTCTGTGTGTCTTTGGAGACGGATAAGCCCCTCAAAAGGGGCGCACTGGGACCACTGTTACCTCCCCTAGGAAGCCAAAAGCTGAGAATGGGATATGGGCAGAAACCTTCCCTCTGGCCCCCCACCCCCAAATCTCACAGTACAGACCACAATTCACAAGTTCCTGTCTCTTTTAAGGTTTAACTTTTAATCAGCCAAACATCTTGCGCAGACCCTGAGCCAGCCCTGCATCCTGTTTCTTCCCCTGAATGACCACCTTCCCCAGTTCTTCCTGGGCTGCCCGGTTTTTGGGGTCTATGGCCAGCACCTTCTTGAGGTCAGCAGTTGCTTTCTCCAGGTTCCCAAGTGCAGCCTGGGCAACCCCCCTTCGGTATAAGGCCTTTAAATGGCCAGGCTCCCGCTCCAACACCCGGTCACAGCTCTGGGCTGCCAACTGAGGCTGCCCTAGCAACAACTGACAGGCAGCCAGATTGGCATGAAGGACAGTTCGTTCTGGAGGGCCAGGTGGGGGTAAAGTCAGCAGCAGCCGAAGAGCCCGTCCATAGCATCGGGCAGCTCCTTCAGGGTTCCCAGCTCGAAACAGTTCTGTGCCCCTTGCACGTTCTTCCTTGGCCAGGGCTTCCTTCTCGCTAGTCTCCAGCTCCCAGGAGTCCCGGCCTTGAGTGAAGGAGGCCAGTGTGAGCCTGACAGGAGGTCCAGAGTGCCCAGGCAGCTGAAGCTCTGCTTCCTCACCTTGACACATGGACTCCAAGCATTTCTCTGTGAGCTCCCCCCAAGTTTCCTCCCTCCACGGCCCTACACCCATAGTTAGCTCTGTCCAGCCCTCTGGCGGCCCTGAGCCGAAAGGAAACCCCAAAGCCAGTACCCGGCAGCAGGAGCCTAGTTTGGGTTTGTCTAAGCCATGGCCACGGATTACGATCTTCTTGACAAAACTCCCATCCGGACAGTACCAGAGATCAGAGGCTTGAAGGGCCTCTGGCATCTGACTGGTTGATCCATGAGACTCATGAGAGTCTCCTTCAAGTTCAGCAACCAGTTTTTCAGTTCCTTGAGTATTCTCTAGAATTTGGCTGGCTGAATCTGGGCTTACTCCCAGCTCAAGGGTTTCGGTAGGAGGCTGCTGACTAATCTGAGTAACTGAATCAAGGTTCTCCCAGGGGTTCTTTTCCCACTGTTGTTGCGGCTGAGAGGTGTCCTTTTCTCCAATTGTACTGACTGGTGGCGTCTCCATTCGGATGCCTGGTCCCTTCCACCGTTTTGGTCAGAAAGGGATAGACCAAGTTCAGGTCAGCACCTGAAAAGAAAACCAAACAATGGTAATTGCAGTGTTCTTATTTAGACCCCCTTTCTCGTCCTTTCCTATCCTTCTGAGACCCAGACCCTTAGTCCTGAAAGTCCCCAGTTTTGCTTTCCTCCAAAAATCTGTTCGAGCTTCCCCGTTGTACCCATTCGTAATTTAGAACTATAAATTCCACAATTCCCTGCGGTTAAGGTAGCCACGCCAACTACGGACACCCGGCTGGGTCAGTAAGTACCTGCGCGGCCAAAGTCCCTAGCATGGTGGCAGGAGGAGCCAGGCCATTCGAATCACCTCTCCTTCCAAAGCTAAATGCTTACTGAATACTGTCCTCGGAGCCTTGCCCCGTGCGGAGAGCGCAGCCGGAGCAGGGCGGGGGACGGGGGTGAGGGGCGGAACAACTGGGAAAGATACTAACAACCCTGGAGTCCGCGAGACTCCCAATCTAGTCAAATTCCTGGCAGCCAATCGGAAGGAGGAAGAAATCTGGTTAGCCCGCCTATTGACCTTGACATCATTTCCTCCGCAACCGCGAAGCTCCAGGCCTTAGCAACTGAACTAGCTAGCCCAGAGCAACCGAACTAGGCAGAATCGAACAGAATTTGACGAGGTCAGGCTGGCCAAAGTGGGCCAACTTGGTGAGACCTTGGCTCTACTGAAAATACAAAAATAGGACTGGCAGGGTGGCCCACGTCTGTGATCCCAGCACTCTGGGAGGCCGAGGCAGGCGGCTCACCTGAGGTCGGGAGTTCGAGACCAACCTGCCCGACATGGAGGAACCCCGTCTCTACTAAAAATGCAAAAATTAGCCAGGCGCATGCCTGTAATCCCAGCTACTCGGGAAGGCTGAGACTGGAGAATCGCTTGAACCCGGGAGGCGGAGGCTGCAGTGAGCCAAGATCGCGCCATTGCACTCCAGCCTGGGCAACAAGAGAAAAACTCCATCTCAAAAAACAAAAAACAACAACAAAAAAAATTAGCCGGGCGCTTGTAATCCCAGCTCTTCGGGATGCTGAGACAGGAGACTCGCTTGAACCCGGGAGGTGGAGGTTGCAGTGAGCCGAGATTGCTCCATTGCACGCCGGCCTGGACGACTGAGCGAAACTCCATCTCAAAAAAAAAAAAAAAAGAAAGAAAGAAAAGAAAAGTGCACGAGGCGCAGTGGCTCACGCCTATAATCCCAACACTTTGGGAGGCCGAGGCGGGCGGATCACTTGAGGCCAGGAGTTCAAAACCAGCCTGGCCAAATGGTGAAACCCCGTCTCGACTAAAAATACAAAAATTAGCCGGGCATGGTGGGGTGTGCCTGTAATCCCAGCTACTCAGGAGGCTGAGGCAGGAGAATCGCTTGAACCTAGGAAGCAGAGGTTGCCAAGAGCCGAGATCGCACCACTGCATTCCAGCCTGGGCGACAGAGTGAGACTCCGTCTCAAAATAAAAATAAAAGAGGCAAAGTGTAGAGAAGTCCTGGAATGGAGACTCGAGTGGATGTAGAGTGGAGAATGGCGGGGGTGGTGGTAAATAATAGTGGCAGCAGCCTTTTATCTGGCGACCTTACGCCCTCCTATGCTACTATCTTTACGTTGGGAGTGCCCAGCAGGGGTTAACCCCTGTCAGTCCCTTGGCTCATTCAGTACGGGGGTGCTCCAAGATAAAACCTCAGGACTCTTTCCAACCGGACTGTGCCTTGGAGGAACACATGAGGCTTCTCCTTACCTTTCCTTTCATATCCATCATTGCCTTTCAAGCCCTGCTTCATCAAGAAATCTTAGTGCTTTTCAAACATGAATGTGCATACATATCACCTCGGGAACTTGTTAAATTGCAGATTATGATTTAGGAAGTCTGGGGTGGGGCCTGTATGCATTTCAATAAGCTGGATAATGCAGATGCTGCTGGTCCATGAACCACACTTTTTTCTTTTTTAATTTTTTTTTAATAAAATATGGAACAGTTCACGAATTTGCGTGTCATCCTTGCGCAGGGGCCATGCTAATCTTCTCTGCATGGTTCCAATTTTAGTGTATGTGCTGCCGGAGCGAGCACCACAGTTTTTTTTCTTTTTTCTTTTTTTTAAATAGAGATAGGGTCGGCTGGGGGTGCTGGCTCAGGCCTGTAATCCCAGCACTTTGGGAGGCCGAGGCGGGTGGATCACCTGAGGTCAGGAGTTTGAGACCAGCCTGGCCAACATGGCAAAACTCCACCTCTACTAAAAATACAAATAAGCTGGGCATGGTGGCACATGCCTGTAATCTCAGCTACTAGGGGGACTGAGGCAGGAGGATCGCTCAAACCTGGGAGGCAGAGGTTGCAGTGAGCCAAGATCGTGTCACTGCACTCCAGCCTGGGCAACAGAGCAAGACTTCATCTCAAAAAAATAAAATAAAATGTCCGGGCTCGGTGGTTCACGCCTGTAATCCCAACACTTTGGGAGGCCGAGGCCGGTGGATCACAAGGTCTAGAGATCGAGACCATCCTGGCCAACATGGTGAAACTCCGTCTCTACTAAAAATACAATAATTAGCTGGGTATGGTGGCACGCACCTGTAGTCCCAGCTACTCGGGAGGCTGAGGCAGAAGAATCACCTGAACCCTCGAAGCAGAGGTTACAGTGAGCTGAGATTGTGCCACTGCACTGCAGGCTGGGCCACAGAGCGAGACTCTGTCTGAAAAAATAAATAAATAAATAAATAAATAAACAAAAAATAATTAAAATAAGTAAATAGAGATGGGGTCCCGCTATGTTTACCAGGCTGGTCTCAAACTCCTGGCCTCAAAGGAGCCTCCCAAAGTGCTGGGATTATAGGTGTGAGCCACCACACCCAGCAATGAACCAATGAGATTATTCTAGAATCTCATCCCATTGTCTTCTCCCCTGGCTCTATGCCCCTTCAGTTTGTCCTACATTTTGCATATCTAACTGGTGTAACCTGTTCCACTGGGTGTAGCAGGTGCTCCTCCTCCTAACAGAAGACATCGAGCCCTGTTGTGATTCAGTCTTGCTTGTCCAGCCACCTACACAGCTTGGGCTACCACAGATCTCCAAGGAAGAAGAATCCCATTCTGAGTACCTCACTTTGGCTCTCTCTTCAGTTTGCTCTCACCATTGTGCCTCAGACTACCAAAACCGTGCCAAGACAGCTAGGAAGGGAGACAGTTTCATCATTAGCCACAGACTTGTGTCAAAACAGTCCTCTCCCTGTTTTGAGTTGAGCCTCAGATCACTAACCTAGACTTCTTTTTCTTTTTTTCTTTTTCCTTTTTTTTTTTGAGACCCTTGTTACCAAGGCTGGAGTTCAATGGCAGCTCGATCTCGGCTCACTGCAACCTCCGCCTCCCAGGTTCAGGCAATTTTCCTGCCTCAGCCTCCCGAAGTAGCTGGGATTACAGGCATGCGCCACCATGCCTGGCTAATTTTGTATTTTTAGTAGAGACGGGGTTTCTGCATGTTGGTCAGGCTGGTCTCAAACTGCCGACCTCAGGTGATCCTCCCACCTTGGCCTCCCAAAGTGCTGGGATTACAGGTGTGAGGCAACGCACATGGTGACTTTTTTCCTTAAGTTTTTTTGCTGAATTCTGAGTCAAAGTAACCACCCCTCATGGTTAACTACACTGATTGTTGGAATCCCTGGAATCCTACTGAAAATTAATCCATCTCTTCTCTCTCCTATGTTTTTATTTTCTTTTGAAATGGAGTCTTACTGTGTCTCCCAGGCTGAAATGCAATAGCGCCATCTCAGCCCACTGCAACCTCCGCCTCCCAGGTTCAAATGATTCTCCTGCCTCAGCCTCCTGAGTAGCTGGGATGACAGCCATCTGCCACCGCGCCTGCCTGATTCTCATATTTTTAGTGGAGATGGGTTTTCACCATGTTGGTCAGGCTGGTCTCGAACTCCTGACCAGAGGTGATCCACCCACCTCCACCTCCCAAAGTGCTAGGATTACAGGCATGAGCCACTGCACCAAGGCAGGTGGATCACTTGAGGTCAGGAGTTCGAGACCAGCCTGGCAAAATGATGAAACCCCATCTCTACTAAAAATACAAAAATTAGCTGGGCATGGTGACACATGCCGGTAGTCCCAGCTACTCAGGAGACTAAGGGAGGAATATTGCTTGAACCTGGGAGGCCAAGGTTGCAGTGAGCTGAGATCATGCCACTGCCTGGAGGCTGAGGCGGGCAGGTCACGGGGTCAGGAGTTCCAGACCAGCCGGGCCAATGTAGTGAAACCCCGTCTTTCCTAAAAATACAAAAATTAGCCAGGCGTGGTGGCACACCTGTAGTCCCAGCTACTTGGAAGGCTGAGGCAGAAGACTCGCTTGTACCTGGGAGGCAGAGGTTGCAGTGAGTCGAGAATCACACCACTGCACTTTAGCCTGGGTGACAGAGTGAGACTCTTCTCAACAAATAAATAAATAAACAAACATAGGCAATGAAACCCTAAAAAAATAAATAAATAAATAAAAAATAATCCAAATCATCATGTATGAAAATGTTTCTGTTTTAAAAAATATGGCCAATCGGCCCAGTGTGGTGGCTCATGCCTGTAATCCCAGCACTTTGGCAGGCCAAGACAGGTGGATCACAAGGTCAGGAGTTCAAGACCAGCCTGGCCAAGATGCTGAAACCCCATTTCTACTAAAAATACTAAAATTAGTAGGGTGTGGTGGCGGGTGCCTGTAATCCCAGCTACTTGGGAGGCTGAGGCAGAGAATTGTTGAATCCAGGAGGTGGAGGTTGCAGTGAGCCGAGATCGCACCATTGCACTCCTGCCTGGGCAACAGAGTGAGACTCCATCTCAAAAAATAAAAAAAAAATAAATAAATAAAAAAAGAGGCCGGGCACTGTGGCTCATGCCTGTAATCCCAGAACTTTGGGAGGCTGAGGCAGGCAGATTACCTGAGGTCAGGAATTCAAGACCAGCCTGACCAACATGCAGAAAACCTGTCTCTACTAAAAATACAAAAGCTTATCTGGGCATGGTGGCACATGCCTGTAATCCCAGCTACTCAGGAGGCTGAGGTAGGAGAATCGCTTGAACCCGGGAGGCGGAGGTTGCAGTGAGCCGAGATTGTACCACTGCACTCCAGTCTGGGTAACAAAAGTGAGACTCCATCTCAAAAACAAACAAAAGGAAGGAAGGAGGGAGGGAGGGAGGGAGGGAGGGAGGGAAGGAGGTCAGAAGGAAGGAAGGAAGGAAGGAAAAAAGATCTGAGAATGAAATGGAAGATGAGCAGGCATGATGGGAAAAGATGAAAAGGAATCTTCTTCCCCAAGGGACTGGATCCAATCCCTTCCTGTCACTACAGATGTCCTCAGCTCCCTCTCTTCCTTTGGTGTTGCAGGGACCAACGTCACTAATACTCCCAGAAATTGTATGAATGCAAGTGGAACATACTTACCCTGTCTTGCTACACAGAAGCCTCTGGAAAAGTGAGATTCTGGGTTAAGAATGTCAAAGAGGGCTGGGCACAGTGGCTCGTGCCTGTAATCCCAGCACTTTGGGAGGCCAAGACAGGTAGATCACATGAGGTCATGAGTGCAAGACCAGCTGGCCAACATGGTGAAACCCCATCTCTACTAATAAAATACAAAAATTAGCCAGACGTGATAGTGGATGCCTGTAATCCCAGCTACTTAAGAAGCTGAGGCAAGAGAATGGTTTGAACCTGGGAGGCGGAATTCGCACTGAGCCAAGATCGCACCATTGCACTCCAATCTGGGCAATAGAGTGAGACTCCATCTCAAAAAAAGGGTCAAAGAGACATGTGGGAGAATGGAAGGACTTGGGAGACAGACACTGATTCTGCTCTCTATGATTGCGGAAGGTTAACTCCATTTTGGAACAATTCTTTTTTTTTTTTTTTTGTCCTTGGCGTTTTGAATTTGGAACAATTCTCTACTCCTTTAAGTCAAGAAGATAGGATTGAGGGGGAAACTATATTTGATAAGTTTCTGGGGATTTACCTGCCAATATATTTACATCTCACCTGGAGTCACGTCTCTCCTTCTAAGGTGGCTCAGAGAAGCTGGCCATATTCTGTTATTCTCCTTGCTGTATCCCAGAAGGGCATTGTTTACCTTCATTAAAGATCTAACCTGAAGCCTGGGCAACATAGAGACCCTGACTCTACAGAATAAAAATTAGCCAGGCATGGTGGTGTACTTGTAGTTCTAGCTATTCAGGAGGCTAAGGTGGAAGGATTGCTTGAGCCGAGGACTTGAGACTGCAGTGAGCTAGGATCACACCACTGTACCCCAGCCTGGGCAAAAGAGTGACACTGTGTCTTTAAAAAAAAAAAAAAAAGAGTTAACCTGAGGCAAAACCCAAGGAGAGGTTCAGAAGCTGGCTCGAGGTAGTTTGCAAGCTGGTGGTTGTTTCATCTTGTTCCTGCACACACCCAGCATATAATGCTTGCCCTCTAAATGAGGGAAGTAGGACTTTTTTCTTATTCATTCAATAACCCTTATTGAATACTCAGAATTTGCCAGTGAAATATGGAGACAAATACAGAGGTTCCCCAGCAGTAATCTAATAAGGGTGAAAAGTCAGATTAGCCAATTTTCCAGATGCAAGGGAAAAAGTAATAAGTAGCAGGGAAGTTATTTTCAACTGGGAGTGATCTGAAAAGACCTCATGGAGGATTTCAGAGAGTTGAGCCTTGAAAGAGGGCCACAAATTTGACATGCAGAAATGGAAGAGATTTATTGCAGGTGGAGGAAGCAGCACAAGGCAGGAGAGGTAAGGAAAGACACTGAACACCCAGGATTATTCCTCTTCAGTGTGTGAGTCTCAGCTTTCCCAGGCTATTCCAATACTCCTTTGTGCTGCCCTGTCACCAGGCACTGAGCCTGTTGGAAGGTTTTACACTCTCACATCCCCCCTTCATTCCACACTCACCACACGGAACCATACACTGCACTTACTCTCTTCCATTTATTATACACACAAGAGACAAAAATTCTAGTTTTCCAAAAGCTAAATCAATTTCCCCTTCTGTTTAGCTTTGGTGGTTTCTGTGGCTTTTAGTTTTGCTGGGATTTGTGTCAAAATTGTTCCTCCCTCCCTCCTCTTTGCTCCCAAAGCATTTTGCTGTGCTTCCCTTATAGGCAGGGTTTTCAAGCAGGAGGAAGGCAGCCTTTTTGGCACTGAAGTGTTTAATGATAACAGTTGCTTCTTACCAAACCCTGACCATGCATTATGACTGTAATACCCAGCATTGTGCTAAATGTCTTGTATATATTAGTTGTTTTTTTTTTTTTTTTTAAGATGGGGTTTCACCATGATGGCCAGGCTGGTCTTGAACTCCTGACCTCAGGTGATCCACCCACCTCAGCTTCCCAAAGTGCTAGGATTACAGGCATGAGCCACTGCGCCCAGCCATCTTTTTTTTTTTTTTTTTTTTTTTGGAGACAGAGTCTTACTTTGTCGCCAGGCTGGAGTGAAATGGCGTGCTCTTGGCTCACTGCAACCTCTGCCCCACCGGGTTCAAGTGATTCTCCTGCCTCAGCCTCCAGAGTAGCTAGGATTATAGGCACGTGGCATTGCACCCAGCTTAATTTTGTATTTTCAGTAGAGATGGGGTTTCACCATCTTGGCCAGGCTGGTTTTGAACTTCTGACCTTGTGGTCCACCCTCCTCGGCCTCTCAAAGTGCTGAGATTACAGGTGTGAGCCACTGCGCCTGGCCACAAGTATATATTAGTTTATGTTCCTCTCACACAACTCTATGAGTTACTTACTCATTCAGTCATTCAAGGAATCTTTATTGAGGGCCTCCTTTGTGCCAAGCACTGTGCTACGTGCTGGGAGTAAGGCTGTGGAAAAAGCCTTGGATCTCTGGTAACTTATATTGAATTGAAGATGATAGACAATAAAAAACAAAAGCAATAAATAAAATATAATACAATGTTAGACACTAACAATTGCTATGAACTTGTAAGGGGTAAGGGAATGGGATAGAAAGTGCTCCCAAGCGTGCATGGTGCTGTATTTATTAATTATTATTATTTATAGGGTCTTGCTGTGTTGCCGAGGCTGGAGTGCAGTGGTGTGATCATGGCTCACTGTAGCCTTGACCTCCTAGGCTTAAGTGATTCTCCCACATCAGCCTCGAGAGTAGCTGGGACTGCAGGTGCTTGCCACCGTGTCTGGCTTTTTTTTTTTTTTGTAGAGACAAGGTTTCACTATGTTGCCTGGGCTGGTCTCAATCTCCAGGCCTCAAGCAATTCTCCTGCCTCTGCCTCCCAAAGTGCTGGGATTATAGGCAAAAGCCACTGTGTCTGGCCGTGATATATTTAATCAAGTGATGAGTGAAAGCCTCCTTGTGGAGGTGATGTCTGTGCAGATATAAATGATGTAAAGGAGCAGCCATGCAAATATCTGGAGGGAGAGTGTCCAGGAAAAGAAAAAGAGTGCAAAGGCCCTGGGGTAGAAAGGAATTGGATTTTTATGTTAAATTCAGAAAGGAGGTCAGAGTGGGTGGAGCAGAGTGAGCAAGGGAAAGAATGGTAAGGGATGAAGACTGGCAGGGAGAAACAAGGCCAGTAAGCTTCATAGGCCATGGGAAAGACTTTGTATTTTGTTTCAAATGTGATCAGGAGCCATCAGAGGGTTTTGAGCAGGTAAATGTTATCATCTGGTAATTTTAAAGGGTAGACCATATCAATAAAAAAATAGAAGCAGAAAATCCAATTAAGGGATAAATTAAGGGACAATGGAAGCATGGGCGCTTGGATTAGGGTAGAGGAGAGGGCCAAGAATAGAGCCCAGAGGCTCTCTAATATTTAAGGGTCTGGAAGATGAATAGGAGCTGTCAGTGAAGATTGAGAAGGAACAGCAAATAAGGAACTAGGGAATGCTTTCATTCTTCTTTTTTGTTTTTTGAGACAGGGTCTCCCTCTGTTGCCCAGGCTGGGTGCAGTGGCGTTATCACAGCTCACTGTAGTCTTGACTTTCCGGGTTCAAATGATCCTCCTACCTCATCCTCCCAAGCAGCCGGGACCACAGGTGTGTGCCATTATGCCCAGATAATTTTTTAATTTTTTGTAGAAACGGGGACTCCCTGTTTTGCCAGGCTGGGCTCGAACTCCTGGACTCAAGTGATCCTTCTGCCTCAGCTGCCCAAAGTGCTGGGATTACAGATGTGAACCACTGCACCTGGCAGAATAATTTTTTTATTCTTCTTTCTTCCCCACCCCCCCCCGACAATTTTAAATACAAGCAGTACATCTGCTTGTTTGTTACATGGTTGCGTTGCATACTGGTGGGGACTGGGCTTCTCGTGGTGTACCTATTACCCAAATCGTGAACAGTACCAAATAGCTAACTTTTTTTTTTTTTTTGAGACGGAGCCTTGCTCTGTCGCTCAGGCTGGAGTGCAGTGGCGCTATCTCTGCTCACTGCAACCTCCTCCTCCCCTCAGGTTCAAGTGATTCTCTTGCCTCAGCCTCCTGAGTAGCTGGGACCACAGGCACATGTCACCATGCCCAGCTAATTTTTTGTATTTTTGATAGAGACCAGGCTGGTCTCGAACTGCTAAGCTCAAGTGATCCTCTTGCCTTGGCATCCCAAAGTGTCGGGTTTATAGGCATGAGCCATCACACCCAGCCAAATATTTGGTTTTCTATGTTTGAGTTAGTTCACTTAGGATAATGGCCTCCAGCTTCATTCACACTTGTGCAAAGGACATGATGTCATTCTTTTCTTTTTTTTTTTTTTTTTTGAGATGGAGTTTTGCTCTTGTCACCCAGGCGGGAGTGCAATGGTGTGATCTTGGCTCACTGCAACCTCTGCCTCCCGGGTGGAGACAATTCTCCTGCCTCAGCTTCCCGAGTAGCTGGGATTACAGGCATGTGCCACCATACCCAGCTAATTTTTTGTATTTTTAGTAGAGTTTCACCAGGTTGGCCAGGCTGGTCTCAAACTCTTGACCTCAGGTGATCTGTCCGCCTCAGCTTCCCAAAGTGCTGGGATTACAGGCATGAGCCACTGTGCCCGGCCGATTTCATGGTTTTCTATGGCTGTGAAATAATTCTTTTTTTTTTTTTTTTTTGAGACAGAGTCTCATTCTGTTGCCCAGGCTGAGTGCAGTGTGATCTCGGCTCCCTGCAACCTCCACCTCCTTGGTTCAAGAGATTCTCCTGCCTCAAACTTCCAAGTAGCTGGGAATACAGGCGTGTGCCACCATGCCTGGCTAGAAATAATTCTTTATTGTGGCCTACAATGCAACGTATTTAACAGCATGCCTCGCCTCTACTCACTAGATGCTAGGAGCCCCTCCTCAGTTGTGATAACCAAAACCATCTCTAGACGTTGCCAAATGCTCCTGGGGGTGGGATGGGAGGATCACCCACTCTTGAAAACCACTGGTCAAGATGTCTTGCAGGAGGTATTTGGCAAGGCAACGCACAGGTCAGACCCTCATGGCAGAGAACTATCTGGCCGCAAATGTCAATCAACCCCAAAACTGAGAAACCCTGGTTTAGACTCTACTTGAGAACTTATTCCCGGAACCAAGCCAGGTCCGGCTGCATTTTCTTGTGGCCCAATACCAAGAAGCAGATAAACTGGGAAAGAAGGGAATTTATTGCTGTCACCGGATATAGGGAGAAGGTCGGAGATAATTCCACCAGAACAACTCAAAGTGTAACAATTTTCTTAGTGCTTATATGGGTTGGGGTTATGTGCCTACGGACAGTTTGGCACTCACTTAAGTCTATTGGTGACTAATTTTGTTTCAACTAGGTCAGAGGCAAAAAACTTCTTGCTAAGTCTGATTAAGCTGTGAGGGCCCCAGTACCTTCAAGGCCTGTCTACTGTGGTACCAGAGTGATCTTTCTTTCTTTCTTTATATATATATATATATTTTTTTCTTTTCCTTTTTTAAAGATGGGGTTTCTCCATGTTGGTCAGGCTGGTCTTGAACTCCTGACCTCAGGTGATCCACCCACCTCGGCCTCCCAAAGTGCTGGGATTACAGGCATGAGCCACCATGCCCGGCCGCTCTTTCTTTCTTCTCTCTCTCTCTTTCTTTCTCTCTCTCTCTCTTCTCTTTCCCTTCCTTCCTTCCTGTCTCTCTCTCTCTCTCTCTCCCCCCCACCCTCTCTGTCTCTCTCTTTCTTTCTTTCTTTCTTTTTTGAGATGCAGTCTTGCTCTGTCGCCAGGCTGGAGTGCAGTGGCGCGATCTTGGCTCACTGCAACCTCTGCCTCCCAGGTTCAAGCGATTCCCCTGCCTCAGTCTTCTGAGTAGTTGGGACATGCTCCACCATGCCCAGCTAGGTTTTTTTTTTTTTTTGTTTTTTTTTTTTTTCTGGTAGAGACAGGGTTTCATCATGTTGGCTGGGATGGTCTCAATCACCTGATCTTGTGATCTACATGCCTCAGCCTCCCCAAAGTGCTGGGATTACAGGTGTGAGGCACGTGCCCAGCCGTGATTATTATTTCCTTCTTTCTTTTTTTTTTTTTTTTTTTTTGAGATGGAGTCTTGCTCTGTTGCCCAGGCTGGAGTGCAGTGGCGGGATCTCGGCTCACTGAAACTCCCGCCTCCTGGATTTGAGCGATTCTCCTGCCTCAGCTTTCTGAGTAGCTGGGATTATAGGCATGTGCCACCATGCCCGACTAATTTTTGTATTGTTAGTAGAGACAGGGTTTCACCAAGTTGGTCAGGCTGGTCTCGAACTCCTGACCTCATGATCCACTCGCCTCGGCCTCCCAAAGTGCTGGGATTACAGGCGTGAGCCACTGTGCCCAGTTCGTGATTATTATTTCTATCTTATCTCCTTTACAGCTTGGTGCGGAGAGCTGCCTTAGACTCTCCAATAAATCTTTTTTTTTTTTTTTGCTAGCACAGAAATCACTTGATTCCAGATGAGACTCTCTGATAAATATATTCAAAACAGCTGCCTCTGTTACCTTAACTCATCTCAGATTTCGTCGACCCAAGATAGGTCTCCGCACTAGGAATGTAAGGCTGTCTCTATTATTTTGACTTGCTCCAGCAAGGGAGAAGCCCATGAAAGTCTCCTGCTGACCATATGTTTCATTTCTAGCTTTGATGTCTGGGCACTCATTTCCCCTAGGTTTAACTATTTGCTCCATGTTAAGGCAGCACTGTGGAAATTTGTTGGTGTAACTGGGATGCTATGCAGGCCTGTCTGTGTGACTGTCAGGGAGAATTGGCCTGCCACAAACTGACCCTTGACCATTGGGTTTAGAAACTTGGAGGTCATTTATGACTCTGACATGTGGTTTAACTAGAGTGGTGGGGATAAGAGCCTGATTGAGGGAAATTCAAGAGTGAATGGGAAGTGAGAAAGTGGAGGCAGTGAGAAGTTTTGTTATTAAGTGGAGAGGGAAGTGGAAAACTGAGGGGAGTGAGCTGGGTCAAGGAGAGTTTTTTAATTAAAAAATAAATGCATTATTTTATACATGTGAAATTATAACTTATATGCATAAATATATATGTATTACAAAGAATAATTATGTGAACATCAGGTAGCTTAAGAAGTAAAATCTTGGCCAGGCACGGTGGCTCACGCCTGTAATCCCTGCACTTTAGGAGGCCGAGGTGGGTGGATCACCAGAGGTCAGGAGTTCAAGACCAGCTTGGTCAGCATGGTGAAACCCTGTCTCTACTAAATATACAAAAATTAGCCAGGTATGGTGGCTGGTGCCTGTAATCTCAGCTACTTGGGAGGCTGAGGCAGGAGAATCACTTGAACCCAGGAGGGGGGAGGTTGCAGTGAGCCAGGATCTCGACATTGCCCTCCAGCCTGGGTGACAGAGCGAAACTCCATCTCAAAGAAAAAAAAAAAAGAAGTAAAATCTTCCCAGCACGGCGAGGTGGCTCACAACTATACTCATAGCACTTTGGGAGGCCAAGGTGGGCGGATCACCTGAGATCAGGAATTGGAGACCAGCCTGGCCAACATAGCGAAACCCCGTCTCTACTAAAACATTAGCTGGGTGTAATGGCGCATGCCTGTAATCCCACCTGCTTGAGGCAGGAGAATTGCTTGAACCCGGGAGGTAGAGGTTGCAGTGAGCCGAAATCACACCCCTGCACTCCAGCCTGGGCAACAGAGCAAGACTCCATCTCAAAAAAAAAAAGCAAACAAACAAGAAGTAACATCTTCCCGAATATAGTTGAAGCTTCCTGAATTTCCCTTTCCATATTCCTTTTCTGCTAAAGGGTAAGCACTATTCTCTGAATGTTTTGCTTTTATTTTTATTATTATTATTATTTTTAAGAGACAGGGTCTCACTATGTTGCCCAGGCTGGAGTGCCGTGGCTATTCACAGGCACGATCCCACTACTGATCAGCACAGGATTGACCTGCTCCGTTTCCGACCTGGGCCGGTTCACCCCCTCCTTAGGCAACCTGGTGGTCCCCGCTTCTGGGATATCACCATATTGATGCTGAACTTAGTGCAGACACCCATCAGCATAGCGCACTACAGCCCAGAACTCCTAGACTCAAGCAATCCTCCCACCTCAGCCTCCCGAGTAGCTGAGACAACAGGCACGTGCCACTGCGCCCGGCGAATGTTTTGCTTTTACTACATAAGTGAGTAGGGAAATAATTTTTTTCTTTATTTTCAGAGATGAGGTATAATATTATAGCACGTTTGTATAATGATGGGAGTGTTGCAGTGAAGAGGGATAAACTGATCATGCAGGACAGAGAGATAGGGGATAATTTCAGGAGTAACATCTCTGAGCAGGTGAGAGGGAACAGGATCCCGGGGTACAGAAGAGGTGGCGGGTGGGAGCAGGTCAGCCTCTCTGCCGTACAGTTGCAGGTAGACTGGTAAATTTGAGGTGGGACTGTGAGGAAGTTCCCTTCTGAAAGTTTGTTTTCTCAGTGAAATAGGAAGAAAGGTTGTCATCTTGTGAAGTTGTGGTCTCGGATTTGGGGAACATGAACTGTGTAGGGTAAGGCGGGCTGGCATGCCACACTGAGGGCCTGCAGGAAGCAGGACCAGTCAGTATGACCGGGTTTCTCCCCCAGCTGTTGAGTGCAGGTGTGGAGCAGGCACAGTGGGATTTGACCAGGGATGAAAATGTGTCAGAGGAAGAAGGTTCAGGAGTACAGAATGACGACTGAGAGGCGATTACCGTGTTGAACCTTTGAATCTAAACTGGCTAATGAGGAAAGTGAAAAATTGACATCAAACAACAATGAAAAGTAATAGAGTCCGTGGATGGGAGGCCCAGATGGGGTTGAAAAATTTTTGGAATAGGTGTACTGGGGAGCAACACGAAAAGACTAAGGATGAGATTTTAGAAGGGCAGCAGGTATTGGTGGCAACCAAGTTTAAGGTATGACATAGGGAGTGAGGGAAGCAGGGAGAAATAAATCACGGCAAGAGAAGGACAGGGTACTGGAGAGTCTGCATGAACACTGAAAACATAAAAATTGGCCGGGCGTGGTGGCTCACGCCTGTAATCCAAGCACTTTGGAGGCCAAGGCAGGTGAATCACCTGAGGTCGGGAGTTCTAGACCAGCCTGACCAATATGGTGAAACCTCGTCTTAAAAAAAAAAAAAAGAAAACATAAAAATATTCTTGCAGGCTTTTAGAGGATAAAAAAGAAAAAAAAAGAAAACATAAAATTAATAAAACGGGGCCAGGCACTGTGGCTCATGCCTGTAATCCCAGCACTTTAGGAGGCTAAGGCAGGCATATTGTGTGAGTTCAGGAGTTTAAGACCAGCCTGGACAACATAGTGAGATCTCATCTCTATTAAAAATCAAAGTCAGGAGGCTGGTCACAGTGGCTCACGCCTGTAATCCCAGCACTTTGGGAGGCTAAGGTGGGTCGATCACCTGAGATCAGGAGTTCGAGACCAGCCTGGCTAACATGGTGAAATCCTGTTTCTACTAAAAATACAAAAAATTAGCTGGGTGTGGTGGCATGTACCTATAATTTCAGCTACTTGGGAGGCTGAGGTAGGATAATTGCTTGAACCCAGAAGGCAGAGGTTGCAGTGAGCTGAGATCACGCCTTTGAACTCCAGCTTGGGCAACAAGAGTGAAACTCCATCTCTAAATAAATAAATACTTTTAAAAAACAGCCGAGTGTGGTGGTGTGTGCATGTAGTCCCAGCTACTTGGGAGGCTGAGACAGTAGGATCACTTGAGCCCGGGAGATAGAAGTTCAGTGAGCTCTGATCCTGCCACTGCACTCCAGCCTGTGTGACGGAGCAAGACTCTATTTCAGAAAAAAAAAGAAAAAAAGAAAAGAGGCTGGGTGTGGTGGCTCATAGGTGTAATCCCAGCGCTTTCTTGTTTTTTTTTTGGAGCTGTTACACTACCCCAACACTTTCTTTAGGATGCCGAGGGAGGCAGATCACCTACGGTCAGGAGTTTGAGACCAGCCTGGCCAACATGGTGAAACCCCCTCTTTACTAAAAATACAAAAATTAGCTGGGCATGGGTGTCGGGCGCCTGTAATCCCAGCTACTAATGAGGCTGAGGCAGGAGACTCGATTGAACCCAGGAGGCAGAGGTTGCAGTCACCTCCAAGATGACACCATTGCACTCCAGCCCCGGTGACAAGAGCAAAAACTCTGTCTCTAAATAAATAATTAATAAAAAGAAGACAATGAAATGAGAGGTGGAAGTAGAGTGATCAGGTGCTGAATCTTCAATTGTTGAGGGGAAATGGTGACCCAGAATCTAATTACGGGAGAGTCAGACCACCCACACAGATGTTAAAGGAGGGAAGAGCCTCTCCTAGAAGATGGAGTCTCTGTCAATAGAGGTACCAGAGCCAAGGGCATCCCCCTGTAGAGAGAGGTGAATCAGATAGGAAGAGGATAATATTGTAACAGTTTATTTCCTCTTGAGGGAGGAGTCTGACTGAGGTTAAGAGATCTGAGATTAAGAAACAAACACTTCCAAGGAAAAGCAAAAGAGAGCTAAATCATTTTTTTATTCATCTCTCCCTCTGCCTAATTCCTTTCAATTGATTTGAGTTCAAAGATTGGTAGAAGAGGTGTTATCTGATGAGGATCTGCAAACCAGAGATAAGCCAGATTTGACTCCTGCCTTCAAGTAGCTCACAAGGTAAAGCTGTGTACCTCAAGTTATCAGGAGGGGAAGAGATGAGAAAATATGCAGATAACGGGAATCTCAGATCTAGACACTTTTCTTCTAAAGAAAATTGCCCAGAGTTGAAGTTATTTTTGGCCTCTTCACTCTCCCTGGGTGGTCCTTAAAGTGCCTGTAAACCTATGATTCCCAACCTTGGCTGCCCTTTGGAATCACCTGATCATGTCTTAAATACTGATGCCTGAGTCCCACTCCCAGATACTCTTTTTTTGTTGTTGTTTGTTTTTCGAGACAGGGTCTCTCTGTTGCCCAGGCTGGAGCACAGTGGTGTGATCACTGCAGCCTCTGCCCCACAGGCCCAAGCAATCCTCCTGCCTCACCCTCCCAAGTAGCTAAGACTACAGGTGAGCGACCGGGCTCGGCTAATTTTTTTTTTTTTTGAGACAGAGTCACACTCTGTGGCCAAGGCTGGAGTGTAGTGTTACGATCTCAGCTCATTGCAACCTTCGCCTCCTAGGTTCAAGCGATTCTACTGCCTTTGCCTCCCGAATAGCTGGGATTACAGGCATATGCCACACCATACCCGACTGATTTTGTGGTTTTAGTGGAGACGGGGTTTTACCACGTTGGCCAGGCTGGTCTTGAACTCCTGACCTCAAGTGATCCACCTGGCCTCGGCCTTCCAAAGTGCTGGGATTACATGCATGAGCCACCGTGCCCGGCCTAGGCTGATGTTTAAACTTTTTGTAGCGATGGGGCCTCACCATATTGCCCAGGCTAGTCTCGAACTCCTGGGCTCAAAGGATCCCCCCTGCCTCAGCTTCCCAGAGTGCTGGGATTACAAGTGTGAGGCACTGCACTGGTCCCAGAGATTCTGATTTAATTGTTTTAGGATGCGACTTGGGCTTTGGGATTTTTCAGTGCTCCTCAGTGGATTCTAATATGTAACCTGGGGCAAGAACCATTACTCCAAGGAATGCCTGAAGCTATGTTTAGACATCTCACCAGTATCCAGTATGGAGTCTGCCTGTTGCATAAGTGCATAATGCTTTAATCTAACCCAGAGGACAGAGACAGACCTTTTTGCTGGAGTGAGGGATGAATTAATCTGGGTCTTGAAAGATATTATAGATAAAATTTGACCAAGTAGAGAGGCAGATGTGAAGAGGGGGAGAACGTCATGAGCAAGAGCCTATATGTAGTCTAAAGCCGCTGAAACTTGTGACAAGCTGCAAACAATTTGGTTTATAATAGGGAGAGATTTAGGAAGGGCTAAGATTTGGGAACAGCTGGGCAAATACCTGGAGGTGGAAATGATGAGTAATTCAGTATGGTTAGAAATTAGAAAGAACAGAGAAGCTAGATGATTTTAAATTATGGAAGCTGTTAAAGGCCAGATTAAAATTTTGTAAATAATTGAGTAGGGAATAGGGAATCTTGAAGGGCTTTTGAGCAGTGAGTTACATAAGTGTGTTTAGGGAGGCTCATCTGACAGCAAGTGTGGAGGGAGATGAGGTAGGCAGAGGTAGGAAGTAGGAACACCTGTTGGAAAGCTGATGCAATAATTCTAATTGTTCCAGCCTTGTTCCAGCAAGGGCTGGGGGAAAATTACAGACTCAAAAGCCATTGTGGTGGCAAAATTGACTGGGCTTGAGAACACACCAAAAATAAGGAAGGAGGGGAAAGGGAGGAGGCAGCAAATTTTCAGATAAGGAAGAGTGATTAGGAAAATGGTCTATTAACAGAGACAGGGAAGCAGGTTTTCTGTGGCATTTCATCAGTTTGTTTTGGAATGTGCTGATTTTAGAGGACCAGCAAGCATAATCCACGTGGCTGTGATCTGCAGGCACTGGAAAAAACGTCTGCATGTAAAATACAGGTTGGAGAAGCATTTGATTAGCTGAGTTGAGTGATTGAGCTTTTCAAAGGAAAGTCTCAGAGAAGGGGGAAAACAATTAAAGATGGACACTTAGGGGAAGGGAGAACAAGCAAGGAGGGAAGGCAGAGGCGAAGATGGTGAGAGGTCTACGTGGAGGCGGGGATGAAGGAAGATCAATATGTGCCTGAACCTGAGTGTGTGGGTAATTCAGGGTCAAGGGACAAACACGGAATGGTTTAGAAGCAGCGTACTGTGAAAATGCCATTGATTTGGGATCTGGGTAGTTGGTTGCCATTTGAGAGAGAAGTTTCAGGAGAGTAGGGTGTGGATGCATATTTCAATTAGTCAAGAAGTAGTGGGTATGAAAGACAGATTCAGACGTATCTCTGATAGCAATATCCCCCCCACCTCTTTTCTTTGAGATGGAGTTTCGCTCTTGGTGCCCAGGCTGGTGTACAATGATGTGGTCTCGGCTCACTGCAACCTCCACCTCCCGGGTTCAAGCGATTCTCTTGCCTCAGCCTCCTGAGTGGCTGGGATTACAGGCTCCACCACCACATTTGCCTAATTTTTGTATTTTTAGTAGAGACGGGGTTTCCATGTTGGCCAGGCTGTTCTTGAACTCCTGACCTCAAGTTATCTGCCCGCTCCCCCTCCCAAAGTGCTGGGAATTATAGGCATGAGCCGCCGCGACTGGCCTCCCCTATTTTTTTTAAGGTGTTAGAGGGTGAGTGGAAATGGAAGCTGCAAACATGAATTATTCTTTTCTTTTCTGAGACAGAGTCTCAGTCAGTTGCCCAGGCTGGAATGCAGTGGTAAGATCTCGGGTCACTGCAACCTGCACCTCCCAGGTTCAAGCAATTCTCCTGCCTCAGCCTCCCAAGTAGCTGGGATTACAGGTGCCTGCCACCACACCCTGCTAATTTTTTATATTTTTGGTAGACACAGGGTTTCATCATGTTGGCCAGGCTGGTCTCCAACTCCTGACCTCAAGTGATCTGCCGGCCTCAGCCTCTCAAAGTGCTGGGATTACAGGTGTGAGCCACTGCACCCAGCCGTAAATTCTTTTTTTCAAGAAGTTTGGTAAGGTAGGCACATTAAATCTGAAACATCCAAAGCAGAACCCATGATATCCACACCTTACCCCACCTCCTCCCACATCTCCTATCTTAGTGCATGACTTCCCTTCTAGATTGTAAGCTCCATGAGGTCAGGGGTCACACCTGCTGTCTGGGTGGATGTCTCACCAGTATCCAATATGGAGTCTGCCTGTTGCATAAATGCATAAATTCAGGATAGGACCACCAAAGACCCAAGCCCACTGCTGCTGCCATCCGATAATCCCCACTCCCCTCTCAAAAGAGGCCTCTTGGTTGACCTCTTTTGGATAGGAAAGGGCAGCTAGTTCCAGGGAGACTTGAGAGGCCATTGACCTCCTCCCTCGGCTCCCAATCTGCTCTCTTTGCCTTTCCTATACCCCCGCACAGTCCAGCATGTGGGGCTCTAATCCAAGTTGTCTGCCACCCTCCAGCCCAGTCAGGAACAGCTATGGGCAGCTGGCATCTTTTCCTGCATCACTCTATCCTTGACCAGCTTCTTCACCATGGTCTGCCCTCTTCTGTCTTCTTGCCTTCCTGGAGTTCTGGGGACAGTAGGGAATGGAAAAGGGGTACTGAGAAAATAAAGCCTCACTGAGAATGGACCCAAGGTCTTCTCTGGTGGATTCCCAGGGAGCTTCCCCTCCGTCTCCCATATTCGCATGTCTCTCTGGCGATCTGGGAATCTGTCTCCCTCACGTTAGTCTCTGTCGGATTTTCTTTTTGCGAGGCCGTAAGTCTTTGGAATTGCGGGCGATAAATCAACTAAGTCTCTTTAATACCGTCTTTCAGAAGTTCACACACACGCACACACAGATCAGAACAAGGCGGGGGCCGCCGAGGGGAGCGGGGAGCGGGGATTTGGGAGGTCCATAGCCTGGATTCCTTTCTGCCCAGCTGCCCAGGGGCTGGGAAAGGTGGAAGGGAGTATTTACAGAGCTTTTACAGGCATGTTTCTTATCCCAGGGAGAAGGGTCCTACACCAGGAACTTCCCAAATGTCCTTCCAAAAACAAAAGGAGAGGTTCTGGGATTAGCAAGAAAATAGGCTGAAATCTGGGTGGAGGAGGGACGAAATGTACTTGCAAAAACCGGGAGGTGGGGGCGTGGCTACCCCAGGGCTCGGTCCTTTGGCCGGAGGAAAGGGAGGAGTCTGTCCGTCTGTAGGCGAGGCCTGGAGCCACAAACCCAATCACTGGACTGAATCACCCCGCGGAGAAAAAGAAGGCGGAGCCTGCCGACCTGGAGGCGGGGTTTTGTCAGAGATGGGGCGGAGCTTATAGAGGAGGCGGGGTTTTAGGGACCAAACCGAGATTGCTCTGCTGCGGGCGCTACGCTTTGAGGGTGAGGGGGCCTGGAGCGACTGAGGGTCCGGCGTTTGGCCGGGATCCCGTAAAGCGGCGTCCCTTGGGGTGTGGGTTTTGGAGGGGTTCCTGAGGAACTGGATTCGGAGCTTGCTCGCCGGGCGAGACGTTCCGTGGAGGCGGAGTTTACGACATATTGAAGTCTGATGGCCCCAGAAGCGGGTGTGCAGGGCTCCCACTGGGTCCGCGGCATGACTGCAGAATGAGCCTGGGGGGTCGAGGGGCGCAGAGTGGGGGCCGGACCGGGGGCGTTTTTTAGGGATCCCAGTAGTTCTCGTGGTGCTGCGCGGCGATGATGATGACTACGGTGAGGATGGTACAGAGCACCATGGCCGCGATGCCCACGGCCAGGGAGATGAAGGAGAAGTTCCGGGCCTCGCGTGAAGCGATCTCGGCCGACACCATGTCTCCGCGGGCCAAGGCCGTGCGCACCTACGGAGGAGAAGTGGGGAAAGGAGGTCAGAGAGCTGCAGCCTTTCTCCACGATGGTCCCCGGAACGCCCAGAACTCCCTGCCCATCCCCCAAACCGAGTATGCTCCTGCCCCCTACCTGCACTGCCTTGAAGATGGCAATGATGCCCGTAGGCCAGAAGCAGCAGATGGTGGTCAGCACCGCGATGGGCATGTAGTCGTGTGGCGGGCGCCTCGGCTCCAGTAGGGCCAGCCCTGGGCCCTGGGGCGGCGGGGGGAGAGTGGAGGTCACTCCTGTCCCCCCCCCGGGGTCCCGCCTGCATATGGCTGTGGAAGGAAAGTTGGGGGGGGGGAAGGGGGCATCACTCGACCCTCTCCCAGCCAACCAGCATTGGGCGGCCGGCAGAGTGACTTTAAAAGCACAATTCTTACCTATGGTTTCTCAAAATAAACCACCCACTATCCTTCCAGGACACCCATAAATTCCACCTAGGCCCCTCTTCTCCCTTCCTTGCTTCATTAACCACCATTCTTGGGTTCTCTACATTCTCTCCCACAAGGTATGGTCCCGCAGGGGCTACCCTGGCCTCACTTCAGACCTTGTTCCTTCCTTCCAGACACCTACCAGGCCTCCTCTACCACTTAGTCCCAGGCTTCTCCCACATTCCCCTGGGTTCCCAGCTTTCATTTTTCCCCCTCCCAGACGATTTCCTACTTTCAGACCTCCTCCGAACCTCTAGGCTCCGTTCCCCTCTCCCAGGCCCTGACTTTGGGCACCAATAGATTCCTACTCCCGGGTCTCCCCCTAGTCCCTCACGTCTCAGGCTCCCTTCTTTCTAGGGCTTGTCCCGGGAACACTACCTGTTCCCTGCCCTTGTTCCTCTATCCTACCAGCCCCCAGCGTATCCCCAATTTCAAGTCCTGTATCGCATCCCCCTCTTCTCCCATGCCCCTGTCTGCCCGACACTCACCGTGCCCACCGGGTAGACCGGCACGTAAGCAGTGCAGGGCTGCAGCTGCAGGGGGTATCCGGGCGCTACGTAGCCCCCCCAGCGGCAGCGTGCCCACAGTCCCCGCGTGCGTGGGCACCACGAAGCCGGGGGCCTGGGCAGTCTGGGCGGGCGCCGGTGGGGGGCGGGGCGGCGGCGGCGGGCGGCGGCGGGGGAAGTGGGCCCTCGAAGCGAGTCTCCTGCAGGTAAGGGTCGGGTGGCATGCGGGGCAAGGTAGCGCAGCCGGGTGGGGGTGCCCGGCAGCAGGGCCGGGAGGGGCGTGGTGGGGGGGGGGCCTCGGCAGTGTGGCGGAGGCGGAGGCGGAGGGACCGCGCTGAGCGGTGGCCGAGGAAGAGGCCAGGCCCCCTGCCCCTAAGCGCGGGGAGGGTGGCGGTGCCAGACTGATGGTAATGGTGGTGGTGGTGATGGTGTGAGGAAGGGGCTGCCTGTGGCGGTGGGGCTGGGGGTTCGGCTGGAGGCTGAGGGGCATTGTAGGGCGGTGGAGAAGTGTGAGGGACTGAGTCTGGGAGTCCTGGAGGAGGTGAGTGGAGGGAGAGGATAAGGGGGAAAGATAACACAGTGATGAGATGAGGAGGGGTAAGGGGAAACACAGCGAGTCATGGATGGAGAAAGATAATAGGAGAGACACATAGAAAGAGACGAGTGAGAAACCATCTCTGATTTGAGGGGGGCAAGAGAGGGGCTATATCTAGGCCATCTGCCCCCTCCTTCTTCCTTCCAATCTAGTTTTGAGGTCACAACTCTCGTCTGCTTCTTTTCCGTCTTTTTCATCACCATGCACCCAGCTCTCACCTGCAGACCCAATCCCCCTCTCCTTTGCTATAGATGCCTTTGGGCTGGCCTATCCGAGCTAGTCCTGTATGTGCATATGTGTAGACATGCAACCCTGTGTTATCTGTGTTCGATTCAACAGTTGTATAAACACATGTGGGATGACATGTGCTCCACTCTGCTGTTTCTTCAGTGTGGGGAGGAGTGCCCCAGCCTCTATGAGAATCTCAGGACCTCTTTTAGGGCAGATTAAGAAGAGCCCTCAGGATTTTACTCCCTTGACAACCCCCATCTGGTCATGTCTCCATGTTTTCCTACAGGATGTCTCCATGCCAGCCAGGGATTGTCCATCTGTCACTTCCAATGATGCTATTCTTGCAGAACCTGGCTGTACTTCCTTCACCCTCTCAACCTACCCCCCCTCTGCCCCTGCTGTTGGCAAGGGGCAGAGGCTTCGACTGGAAGGAGGAAAGGAAGAAAGGGGGAGACAGAAAGAGGAGGGGGATTAGTGGAGTGTTGAGAGCTGGAGAGAAGGGGAATGAAATAGAAACACCGCTAGGGAGGGGGTGAAGAAGGGGGTTGGGGCAAGGGGGGAGGGAGAGTCAGAAGACAGTGGAGGGGGTGGGAGGTTTTGTTATTGTTTTTACCTGACTTTTCGGATGACATGCCTGCGGTCTCACTGGGACAGGGTCCCTGCAGCCGGAGTGGGGGTCCTCGGCCGGTGCTGGAGTCTGGGTGCTGGATGGCGCAGCCGGCAGCAGCGCAGAGATGGAGAGATGAAGGCAGCGGCGGGGGGCGGAGGGAGAACAGGGAGGGGGGGAGCTTAAAGGGACCGTGGCAAGGGAGGGGGGGGGAGCACTTCAGCCGTCCCCCCACTAGGTCTCTCTTTCTGTTCTTGGACCACCTCTCCCCTTCTCTCACCCCAGCATTCAAGCCCCCAGTTTAGGGTCCTTTGGAGTTGTCATGGAAACACGGAGGCTAGACCGGGCTAGGCGGGGTGGGACTAAGGGAAGGAGGACGGAGAGAGAACTCTCTGGAGTCTCCCCCTCCAAGACTCACTGTAGTGATTATATTGTGGGAGGAAGTGAACAGGTTCTCAGTGGAGTTAATAACCCAGGTACCTCCAGAGGCAGATCCTCCCCCCCCACTTAGCTCCCTGCAACGTGCCAGAGTCTTCCCTGAAAGGTGCCAGGGTCTTCTCCCAAATCCTTGGCCCGTTTCCTCCTCTTTAGAAGAGATAAATACTTGTGTGTGAGAGGGAATTGTGCAGAGTTCAGAACTGCGATGGTCTGAAAAGTTCCCAGGGTACGGTGGACCTGCCAACCTGACAGTAAGAGGGGAGGCCCAGATCTGTAATTCGGGGGAAGCTGGGCCTTGCGGGGAAAAGGGGAGAGAGAGTTTGTGTGGTGTGCATACATACCTTTTTGTCCAGGACTGAGGAGCTGAAGCTCTTTTGGAGAGGGTCGGCGGGGGTATGACTTAATTGCTCATTTCTGACAGCTCCGTTGGGAATGTGTGCTTGTTCCCCCACTCTCCCTTTGCTTGTTGAGGCTGCTTAGACTCTCTGAGCGGGTCAATGTTTAGATCCATTCCCTAAACCCCTCTACTCCCATCCACCACCTCTCACCAAGAGGCATCTCCACCTCCTGAGTCGACCTGCGGCACAGCGTTATTAGTCTTTTTATTTGCTTATTGTATCTTGGGAGCGCGTGGGTGGATGCAGGGAGCGAGGAGGATAGGCAGTCTACAGAGAGTTACACCAGTTGGGTTTTTTTTTTTTTTTACAAAAACACAGCCAGAGAATCATTATGCTCCTTACGCCCCCCAGCCCCCGCCTAAGGCCGTCGCTTTCCCGGTTGGATCCCTTTTTGTCCACATCCTAGTGGAGACTGCAGAGCAGTACAGAGGCTGTCGCTGAAACCAGTTCCAGGCTCCGGAGAGTCAGATCAAGGCTTCACACCAGTCGTTCTGGTCACTTAGGCGTTCGCGTGAACCCCAACCCCTTACCGCCACTCCGTCGTCACGCTACACCATTCCGAGCGCAAAGTGGTTTGACTGAGACAAATTTAGACCGAGCAATGACCTTGTAAACAGAGAGAGGGGCTCAGACATGCTGAGAAAGCCTTCTCTCAAGAGAAACGTCTTTAAATGCTAAGTAAAAGCCCTAGAGGCACTAGGGTGTGGGGTAGGGGTCACAAGCGGAGAGGTAGGGCGCCTGGGGGTCTCGGTAGGAGCCACTCACAGAGAGCTCAGAAAGCCAGATTGTGGGGGTGGCTCAGGTTGAAAGACTGGTAGAAATTACGCGGGCGTGAGTCAGCGCATCCCTTTGGGCCCTCCGCCCCTTCGGGGTGGGTCGCTTATGGGGGAGGGGAGTAGAGTAGGGCAGGAGAAACTGGGCCAGGCTGCACTTAGCTCAAGGGGCCTCAGAGGACTCTCCGCGTCTCTGGAGACAAGGGCACTACACGCACTTCAGAATGAAGAGTTGTAAGACGGTGACCTGGGGCGGGCTGGAGGGGGGATGGGGGTGGGTGTTGAGGGGTAAGCCCGCGCTGGCATCAGCCCTCCAGGCCACCCTGCCACTCACCCAGCACAAGGCAAAATGCTAAGGGCTATCTTTCCCTGGTCCACCCCCGACCGCCCCTTGGGGAAAGAAAACTTCGTGTTCTGCTGCAGAGCCGGATGCCTGTATTGGGAAGTGGGGAGAATCGGAGGGGGAAGTCGGATCTTTGGGTCGCTGGGGCCAACCAAGCCTGGAGAGGCCTTCTTTCCATTCCCAGAATATGTTTGCTGCTTTTTCCTCTCCCCCACTGGCCTAAATGGATCGCTCCGCCTGTTTCCTCCCCGGCACCTAGGGCGCAATGGAATATTCCATTGCCCCTCCGGTCCCGGCTCAGAGTTGCGGGGGGACGCTTGCGCGGTTGCCAGAGAAAGCCCCGGACGTGACGGATTTGCCCGACCCCAAGCAGCCACCCTTCCCCCCCTCCCATCCGTCATTCTCCTGTGCTCCCTTTCCTCCCCTTCCCCCTCCCCGTGGGTTCCAGATTTGGGAGAAGTAAACAGCGGGCGGGAGCCAGGCCTACGAGACCCAGGCCAGGTGGGAGTTTGCACTCTCCAGGGGGTCTGGGCTGCTGCTCCGGGGGGATTACAGAACTCCGCGTTGTTCATTGCTGGGGAGGTGCCTTAGGCTGGGCCTAGGGAAGAGGTCCCCCGAGCGATGGGTTGGGGGCGGGACTTCGGGTGCACGTTGGTGCGTCAACGTGGTAAGGGGGTGTGTTTGTATAGAGAGGGCTCGAGTAAGTTAAAAGTAGGCTATTTTGTGACAAGGACCTGGTGTGGGGAGCGAGAGGAGGCGGCTTGATTGCCGTGCGTTTGTTCCGAGGAAGGAGGGTGTTGCCATCTCCCTCACAGGCCCTTATCGCCCCTTTCTCAGGCGGGAGCATGCTGGGGCTCTGGGGGCAGCGGCTCCCCGCGGCGTGGGTCCTGCTCCTGTTGCCTTTCCTGCCGCTGCTGTTGCCTGCAGCCCCCGCGCCCCACCGCGCGTCCTACAAGCCGGTCATCGTGGTGCATGGGCTCTTCGACAGCTCGTACAGCTTCCGCCACCTGCTGGAATACATCAATGAGGTCTGGCACGGGACACCCGGGTGCCGGGCGTTAGAGGCTCTACTGTGGCAGGGGAGGGGAAAGCGGGAAACTGAAAGCCACCCCTCTGGGCCTGCCAAGTTCCTCAGGGAGCTGGTGCTGGCGTGGGGGAGAGGTTGGGGGGACGGGATCCCTGGTTGTAGCAGGGCACAATAGGCCTGTGGACTCGGGCCAGGGGGTGGCGTGTGGGAGCTTTTTAGCCTATCCCCCGGTGGCTGCATTGCCCCCTTCCCACAGACACACCCCGGGACTGTGGTGACAGTGCTCGATCTCTTCGATGGGAGAGAGAGCTTGCGACCCCTGTGGGAACAGGTGCAAGGGTTCCGAGAGGCTGTGGTCCCCATCATGGCAAAGGCCCCTCAAGGGGTGCATCTCATCTGCTACTCGCAGGGGTAGGCGACTCCCCTGCCCCTAACTCCTAAGCCCTATCCGAGGCTTGATCCTTATCCGAGGGACACTTCCTAGTGTCCCTTTCTCTGAACCACGTTGCTCCAGGTGCAGCCCTCGTACCTGAGCCCTTCCTTTCTGACTTCCCTCAGCATCTGGGTCTCATCTCTGTCTTGAATGGGAGGGGAGGCTCCCCTACACTGCTGCCCCTTCTTTCCCTATTATCCATGGTTCTTGGACATAAGGGCTAATGGGGCAGGTAAAAACACCCTAGAATTAGAGGCAGGAGGCCTAGCATCTAATTCGGGCTTGGTCATTTATATGATGTGTGACCTTTTGGCACAGGGTATGTCTGCTTTCCGGAAGCCTCAGTCTCCTTTATGTACAGTGTGTTGGGGGGGCAGTGTGTGTGTTCGTGGGGGTAGAGGGTGCCGCTGGCTTTGCTGTCCTTAAGTCCCTGCCCAATGTGGTGTTCTGCCTACAGGGGGCCTTGTGTGCCGGGCTCTGCTTTCTGTCATGGATGATCACAATGTGGACTCTTTCATCTCCCTCTCCTCTCCACAGATGGGACAGTATGGAGGTAAGTGGGCACTGGACCTCACAGAATGCCCTGAGTTTTGGGGGCACAGCGGTTTATGGTCACTTAGCACTGTCATTCTCTTGCCAGACACGGACTACTTGAAGTGGCTGTTCCCCACCTCCATGCGATCTAACCTCTATCGGATTTGCTATAGCCCCTGGGGCCAGGAATTCTCCATCTGCAACTACTGGCATGGTGAGTGGAGACGCTGAACTGGGGCTTCCATGGAGAGGGCACTGTGGAAGGTCAGGTCAGTTGCTTCCACCTCTGCTACAACCGATAGCTGTAATGACAATAAAAATAACTTACATTTATTGAGCATTTACTATTTGAACAGGCACTGTTGAGAATTTTTTTTTTTTTTTTGAGAGGGAGTCTCGCTCTATTTCCCAGTCTGGAGTACAGTGGTACGATCTCAGCTCACTGCAACTTCTGCCTCCCAGGTTTAAGTGATCCTCCTGCCTCAGCCCCCCTAGTAGCTGGGATTACAGGTACATGCTACCATGCCTGGCTAATTTTTGTATTTTTAGTAGAGATGGAGTTTCGCCATGTTGGCCAGGCTGGTCTCGAACTCCTGAACTCAGGTGATCCACTTGCCTTGGCCTCCCAAAGTGCTGGGATTACAGGTGTGAGCCACCACACCTGGCCCAGAATGTTTTAAGTGTGTCACCTTATTGCCTCAGCAGGTATAGTCTGATGCAGGAGTCAGCAAACCTTTTCTATAAAGGGCCAGAGAGTAAATATTTCTGGCTTTGTAGGACATATAGTCTGTTTCCCCAACTACTCAATTCTGCTGTTATAGTGTGAAAGCAGCCATGTATCATATGTGAATGAATGTGTCTGTGTTCCAATAAAACTTTAATTACAAAAACAAGTAGCAGGCTGGATTTGGCCCATTGGTCACAGTTGGCCAACCTCTAGACCAGACCATGGGGCTAGAATATTTGGGTTTGGATCTGACCCTACTGGATGACTTTGGGCAAGTTACTTAACCATTCTGTTACTCAGTTTTCCTTATCTGTAAAATAATAATATAGAATACTTCAACAGGTGGTTGTAAGGATTAAATAAATTAATGAATACAATGTACTTTGAATAGTACCTGGCTCATAGTAAGTGCTAGATAAAAGTACTTGCTGTTGCCAGATATGGTGGCTCACCTGTAATTCCAGCACTTTGGGAGGCGGGTGGATCACTTGAGGTCAGGAGTGTGAGACCAGCCTGGCCAACATGGTGAAACCCCGTCTCTACTAAAAATGCAAAAAAAATTAGCTGGACGTGGGCATGTGCCTGTAATCCTAGCTACTTAGGAGGCTGAGGCAGGAGAATTGCTTGAGCCTGGGAGGCAGAGGTTGCAATGAGCCGACATTGTGCCACTGCACTTCAGCCTGGGCAACAGAGTGAGATTCCATCTCAAAAAAAAGTACTTGTTACCATGTTTACAATTATTATCACTACTATTATTTTTTTGAGATGGAGTCTCAGTGTGTCACCCAGGATGGAGTGCAGTGGTGCAATCTCGAACTCACTGCAACTTCCACCTTCTGGGTTCAAGTGATTCTTGTGCCTCAGCCTCCCAAGTAGCTGGGATTACAGGCATGCACCACAACGCCTGGCTAACTTTTGTATTTTTAGTAGAGACAGGGTTTCACCATGTTGACCAGGCTGGTCTCGAACTCCTGACCCCAAGTGATCCACTTGCCTTGGCCTCCCAAAGTGCCGGGATTACAGGCGTGAGCCATTGCACCGGGCCCATATTATCACTACTGTTTTATTGCTACCCATCTTGACTATTGCTGCAGCCTCCTTATTGGGCTTCTTACCACCTGTCTTGCCTCCCTTTTCTGCTTCCTTTTTTAACTGCTGCTTGTACCCAGATCCCCACCATGATGACTTATACCTCAATGCTAGCAGCTTCCTGGCCCTGATCAATGGGGAAAGAGACCATCCCAATGCCACAGGTGAGAATCCAGGCTCCTACCTGTGTCCCCTTTTCTGCTTCTTTGACTCCCTGTGTCTCCCTCTCCAGCCAGGCCTGACCCCTGTGGCTGACTCAGCCTCTCTTCTTTCCATCCTACAGAATGGCGGAAGAACTTTCTTCGTGTGGGCCACTTGGTGCTGATTGGGGGCCCTGATGATGGTGTTATTACTCCCTGGCAGTCCAGGTAATAAGGGATTGTGTGGCCTGAAGATTGGCTAAAGACATCCCCTAACCCTGATAGGTCTTTATCTCATGCCTAAAACTGGTCTGCTCCTTCCACTGTTCAGTTAGTGCTCCTCCCCCCAATTCATCCTGTCACCCAAGACCAAAACCTGGGAGTCATATCCCAACCCCTTGCATCAAGCCAGTCACTAAGTCCTGCTGACTCTCCTCTCTATCCCTATCACCCCCCTCCCCCACTTTGTAAAAACTTTTAATTTTGAAATTCTTTTTTTTTTTTTTTTGAGACGGAGTTTCGCTCTTGTTACCCAGGCTGGAGTGCAATAGTGCGATCTCGGCTCACCGCAACCTCCGCCTCCTGGGTTCAAGCAATTCTTCTGCCTCAGCCTCCCGAGTAGCTGGGACAACAGGCACGCATCACCATGCCCAGCTAATTTTTTGTACTTTTAGTAGAGACGGGGTTTCACCATGTTGACCAGGATGGTCTTAATCTCTCGACCTCGTGATCCACCCGCCTCGGCCTCCCAAAGTGCTGGGATTATAGGCGTGAGCCACCGTGCCCAGCCTAATTTTGAAATTCTTATGGATTCATAGGAAGTTTCAAAGACAATATAGAGAGGCCCTTCACCCCAGCTTCCCCCAGTGGTTGCATCCTACATAATTATAGCACAGTATCAAAATCAGGAAATTCACATTGGTACAATGCGTGTGGTTCTATGCCATTTTATCACATTTCCTAACACCTCTTTACTTACCGGGACTATTGTAACAGCCTCCAGCTTTGTCTCCTCCATCCTATTCCTTAGAAAAAATCCATGGCTCCATGGCACTATGTGCTTGCCTCTGTTATAGGTCACCATGAGTGATCTGTAATGTCACCTGAGCTACCTGAGTCACTCAGACAAATATTTATTGAACATTATGGGCGCAGGCTTGTTCTGGGCCCTGGGGATGCAGTGGTAAATAAAAAGAGAAGTCCCTAATGTTATGTAGCTTATATTCTAGTTAGAGAGACAGCTAATACATGTAAATATATATATCAGGTAATAAGGCAGGGGAAAGGATTAGAAGATGACCGGGGTCTGGTTTCAATAGTAGCCCGAAAAGTCCTCCTGGAAGAGTTGTCATTCAATTAGAGACTGAAGGAAGTGAAGGAGAGAGTTGTGCTCTGGGGGGAAGAACCCCCAGAGAGAAGGCGTGGCACCTGCAAAGGCCCTGAGGCTTGTGTGAGGAATAAGGCCAGCGTGGCTAGTGCACAATGAGCTGGGAGCTTGGCTCACTGCAACCTCCTCCTCCTGGGTTCAAACCATTCTTCTGCCTCAGCATCCTGAGTAGCTGGGACTATAGGCGCCTGCTACCATGCCCAGCTAATTTTTATATTTTTAGTAGAGAAGGGGTTTCACCATGTTGGTCAGGCTGGTCTCGAACTCCTGACCTCAGGTGATCCACTTACCTTAGCCTCCCAAAGTGCTGGGATTACAGGTCTGAGTCACCGAGCCTGGCCACCAAGTCACTGTTTTTTATATATTAGCTCATTTAATCCTCACAACACCCTCTGGGATAATTACTATTATCTTCGATTGACATAAGGAAACTTAGGTGTGAAGACATTAAATAACATGTCTACATTCATAGAGATAGTGCTGAGGTCATATTCTACCTGATGATGGTAAGCTAAAAAAAAAAAGAAAAAAAAGAAATAAAAAAAAGAGATAGTGGTGAGGTCAGGCTCTTTGGCTCTTAACCACGTTTTACTTCCTCTCTTGAAGGAAGTACTTTTGCTTTTTGTTTGTTTGTTTGTTTTTTGAGACTCACTCTGTCTCCCAGGCTGGAGTGATCTCGGCTCACTCCAACTTCCACCTCCTAGGTTCAAGCAATCCTCCTGCTTCAGCCTCTTGAGTAGCTGGGATTACAGGCACCTGCCACCATGCCCAGCTAATTTTCATATTTTAATAGAGGTGGGATTTCACCATACTGGTCAGGCTGGTCTCCTGACCTCAGGTGATCCACCCGCCTTGGCCTCCCAAAGTGCTGGGATTACAGGCATGAACCATTGTGTCCAGCCAGATTTTCTCCAGCTCTCCTGATAACCTTCCCCCCAAATCTCTTTGTAGCTTCTTTGGTTTCTATGATGCAAATGAGACGGTCTTGGAGATGGAGGAGCAACTGGTGAGCCCCCCCTGGGATTACTTCCCCTTCCATCCACTGTCCCACCTCATTCGGGAGCCCTCTCTGTGACCCCTGAGCTGAAGGGTTTACCCTGTGGGGAGGAGGTTTACATGCCATCAGTAACTCATTTTGTCTCTCCTTGTGTCTTTCTTCCATGCTTCCACGCCCCTTCGACCACCTTGAAGGTTTATCTTCGAGATTCTTTTGGGTTGAAGACTCTATTGGCCCGAGGGGCCATAGTGAGATGTCCGATGGCCGGGGTCTCCCACACAGCCTGGCACTCCAACCGTACCCTTTATGAGACCTGCATTGAACCTTGGCTCTCCTGAGGATATATTCAGGGGTCCCCAGGAAATCCCTAGTCCAGAGACCAGTGGTGGCCTTGGAAAGCAGATGTCAGGCTCTAGTGTGCCTGTGACCACCTCATTGCTCCACACTACCCCCACCACCTGGACTCCCAGAACCCCTCTCCTCTGCTCCTCCGTGAATGACATGTTCTGGCCTCCCCTACCTCATGTCCTCTCATTTGGGGGGGTTGCTCCATACTCTCCCTTTCTCTCAAGGCCGAAGTGGGGAAGTGAGAAACCATGTTTTTAACTTGTGGCCGCTGTTGCTGCTGCTGCTCCTCTGTATCTGGCTGTACGGGAGGAGAACCCACCCCCTGCCCACCACAGGGGTCTCCTTCCAGGCCACTCAGGACATTTTTAGCTTCTATTCTTCCCATATCCCCTTTTTTCTCTGAAGTCCTCTGTCATCAGCCCTCCCAACCCCTAAGAGGGACTACCCATGAGAGTGGGGTTCTGAGGCTCCCCCTATGGGGACAGTTCCGTTCCTGAAGTGTCAGTGTTGGGGAATATCTGTGGCCTGTGAGGCCCATCTCAGGTTTGGGGATCCCCCAGTCCCTATGATCAGTGTTGGAGTACCCCCTGGGAGCCTAGTTTCTTTGAGGCCCCAGGCCCTCTTTTAACTTCCCTTGAATGGGTGTTACCCCTGTATTTATAGAAATAAAGTTCCATTTCCTCAGTGTGACTTGGCTCATTTCCAGGTGGAGGGGACCTGGCTCCCTAAGGAGGGTGTGGACGGAGAGCTGAGGCCTGGGTGCCCAGATTCCTGGTCTAGGGTGGGGACCCCCTTGGTGTTTCCGCTCTCTCTCAATGCCCATTCTTTGTGGGTTCCTGATCCTCTGCAGGTTCTTTCCTGCCGAAGACAATTCTCTTCCTTTCCCAGTCCCCAAGATTCGGGGGCTAAGCTCAGGGCTTCATTGGTTTGGGCCTCAGCCTCATGGGTGGAATGCGCCTGCCACCCCCAGGCTAGACGAGGGGGCTGAGGGTCAGGGTGGGCATTTGTTGTGCCCCTTTTGAGCTTTGTGTGCCAGAGCTGGGTGTAGGGCTGGACAATGAGCCTTCTCTTCTTGAAAGAAGAAATTTTGGCTTCGACAATAGGGCCCTGTCTGCTCTGGCATGGGGGGTGGTGGCTGACTCAATTCTGTTCCCCCTAAGCCCTAACAAATGTCATCAAGAGAGGGAGGCAGTTTCCCCCTTGGTGCCCTGGGCTGCCCTCCTGCCCCTTTGTGACGACTTGCCCTTCTATCTTTCCTCAGCTGATCTTGCTTCTCCCGTGACCTGACCTGCTTTTTTTCCCTGCAGCTGTTTCTCTGCCTGCCCCCTAACTCTCCCCTAGCCTGTGTAGTGTTAAAGGGGCTACTGGTGGTGTTACAGAGCTTGTATCTTCTGATTTGGGGAGTCCAGAAACAGGGGCCTCACAGTGTTAGAAAGACACTTCTAGGGAGCTCTTTGTTGGGGTGGAGATGAGGGTAGAGGGACTTGACCCTACTAAGCTGACCCGGCTGGAGCTGAGGAGGAGGCTTGTGGGAGGGGGCAGGAATGGGAGGACTCTGGCCCAGCCCCTCCTCTCTTTCTTAGCCCGCCAGGCCTACCCACCAGTCTGAACTGCTTCGGCTGAGGCTGCTCTGCCTGAAGCCTCCTAGGAGAAAGAAGCCAGGTGGGAATGGAGAGAGAGGAAGGGCAGGTGGGGAGAGAGTTTCAATGGGGAAAGAGTGGGGTTTACTCAGAGACTTAGGGTGGGCATGAGTTGAGGGGTGTTTTGTTGGAGCAAGGGATGTGCATTTAGGGCGTATGTGATGGTGTGTCAGGGGAGTAGCAGTGTGTGTAAGGTGTGGTTTCCAGGTGCTTGGTTTGTGGGTACGGTGTGAGGGTATATAGCTAGTGTTTTGAAGGTATGAAGTTGTAAGAGAGCATGTCAAAGACAGGAGTGCCATAAGGGGAGGGTTGACTGTCCCTCCAGATCGTGCAGAGGGGATTAGAAGTAAATAGGTTAGAGGGGAGGTGGAGGGGGTGTGCTGGGGTGTGAGTTTTATGATGCTGAATGGATCATGATATGCTGAGGACAGGATAGTGTTGGGTGTACACACAGGTGTAGGCAGTCTTGGTGGCTAGTATGTAAAAGTGAATGTCCTGACTCCCTTAGAGGGCACCAGCAGAGTGCCCTTGGAGGGGCTAGTGCTGGAGAAATTAATAGGAGAGGGGATGGGCATCCATTAAGCTTTTGTTTCCTGCAGCCCAAAGGGTCTGGAGTCAAAGAGAATCATGGGGTCCAGGGCTGAGCTGTGCACGCTCTTAGGCGGACTCTCATTCCTCCTGCTACTGATGTCAGGCAAGGGGGCCAAGGCTGGATCTCTCAGAGAGAGGTGACAACAGTGGGGGTGGGGCCTAGGGTGACCTCTTCTCGGGAGCCTTCTGTTGGGGGTGGGACTTCACAGCAGACAAAACAGAACTGAAAGTTTAGAAGGGGAGTGAGAGGGTGTCATCTGGAGGGAGAGCGGGGCCTCAGTAGCCCCTTGAGGGAAGTGGGACTCCTGGCTCCCCAGGGCCCGGCCTACTCAATCTCTCCCACCTCATCCTCTGGCATGGACGCAGTCCGGGAGTCTGCTCCAAGCAGACAGTGGTGGTCCCGCTCCGCTACAACGAGTCCTACAGCCAACCAGTGTACAAGCCCTACCTGACCTTGTGTGCTGGAAGGCGCATCTGCAGCACTTACAGGTGAGGGATGGGGAGATGGGACCCCAGGAACCCCAACCAGGACCCGTCCTCAGTGTCCTGAGTCGAGCGCTGTGTTCCAGGACCACCTACCGCGTTACGTGGCGGGAGGTGAGGCGGGAGGTGCAGCAGACCCATACAGTGTGCTGCCAGGGCTGGAAGAAGCGGCATCCGGGGGCGCTCACCTGTGAAGGTGAGGCTGGGTCTTCCAGGCCCTGCGGGAGGCGCGCTCGACGGAGCTGGGGGCTATTGGTTCGAGTCTGAACCCCACTTCCTCTGTCCGCAGCCGTCTGCGCCAAGCCTTGCCTGAACGGAGGCGTCTGCGTTCGGCCCGACCGGTGCGAGTGCGCCCCCGGCTGGGGAGGGAAGCACTGTCATGTGGGTGAGTCGGCTCAGCCTTCCCCCGGCGAGAGCTCCCTGACCTCCCCCACCTACCCAGGCGCTTGCCCCCGCCCCCTCCCTCAGCCCCTTCCTCTTTTCGGTAACTAGACGTGGATGAATGTAGGACCAGCGTCACTCTCTGTTCGCACCGTTGTCTTAACACGGCCGGCAGCTTCACCTGTGGCTGCCCCCACGACCTAGTGCTAGGCCCGGACGGGCGCACCTGCAAGGAGGGGGTCCCCAGAGCCCCCAACCAGTGCCAGCATACTCAGCGTGGCCGGTGAGTGGGCAGGAGTACGGGCCACCGCGGCGACCCGGGACAGGCGTCCGGGCTCGGGCAGCGGTCACGTTCTCGGTCTCCTTTGTCCCTAGTTCGGGAGGCGGAAAACGACGAGCGCGCTCTGAAGCGGGAGATTCGCGAGCTGCGAGGGGCGCCTGGAGCGGCTGGAGCAGGTGAGCCAAGCCTGTGGGGTGGGGCGAAGCCAGACCTCACTATCAATATCCTGAGGCAACTCTTCCTTTGTAGTGGGCCGGTCAGGCTGGGGCCTGGGTCCGAGCGGTGCTGCCCGTGCCGCCTGAAGAGCTGCAGCCAGAACAGGTGGCTGAGCTGTGGGGCCGGGGTGACCGGATCGAATCTCTCAGCGACCAGGTGCTGCTGCTGGAGGAGAGGCTGGGTGCCTGTGAGTCCTCACGCTCCTCCCCGCCTTGACCTATATTCCCCAACTTTCCCCAAGACCCCTCCCATTCAAGCATGCCCCTCTTTTCTCCACGCCTCTCTCCAACATTCACTATACCTTCCCAGGATCTCTCCACTTCCCCATCCTTCTCTTCTGAAATCCTGTCTCCAGCCCAACAGTTCCACTTACTGTTTGGTGAGAGTGGCAGTGTAGTCCACTCCAGGCTGACCACAGCCAGTGTCTGTCATGTCATTAACCAGGCTCCTGTGAGGACAACAGCCTGGGCCCTGGCCTCAATCATCGATAAGGAGCCTCTACAGCACCCCTGCCCCCTAACTTATACAGAAACTGGACCCACAAATCCTCTGGGCTTGGTCGACTATGAGCTGCAGATAAGGCTATCAGCCACCAAAGAGCAATGAGCAATGGAAACTTCAGAGAGCTGAAGGAAGGCGGAGGCCGGTGTTCTTGGCCCACCCCTGAGTCTTCTGGCTGGGGGCAGGTTGCCTGGGCAAGAACTGCTTCTTCAATTCCTTAACAAATGTAACCGCCAAGCACCCCAGATCTCTCTCTCTCTCTTTATTTTCAGTTTTTTGCTGTTATCCAGATAATAAAAACCAACCACGCAAAACTGGGTCCCACCCTCTCCTTTTGCTCCCAGCCTACCTCCCCAGTTGTGGGAACAGGTCTGGAGTGAGAGGCAGGGAGTGGTTAATGCCACTGGGAAGAAATGAAAACTGGCTCAGAGAGGGGGGAGCCTCAACAGAACAAGAAATAAATTAAAAGCCCTCCTATCCCCCTCCAGCCAGGGTTCAGTTCCTTTCCCCAACTCCCCAGGGAGCAGAAGTGAATGCAGCACCTGATGTCTGCTTCTTCCCATTGTGTCTGGTGAGATGGTGCAGCAGGGCTGCAGGGGGCTGGGTGGGGTCAGGACCACTGAAGAATGGTACCATGGGGATAGAGAAAAGCAAAAATGTGGAGACCGAACTGGTATCCTGGAGTGTGCACTACCCTGGGCATCTGGGCAAGGGCAGGCATGAGACCTCTGAATTAGAAGAGTCCAGCCCCCACTGACGGGAGGCTCCACTGGGAGGGGAAGATGCTGAGGAAAGCTCCCAGGTCGAGCCTGGGAGGAGCGTTCCAGGTATCAGCTTCTAGCCACAGGGCGAGAAGTCCTCCTCACAAACGGATGTGTCCATTGAATCCATGGACTTTGGAGTTGGGGAGAATTGTTCCATAGAATGGATGAGTCCACTGGCCAATGTGGGGGTGGAAAGGGAGAGAAGACCACAAAGGAAGAAACTCCACTGGGGATGGAATGTTCCCCACCCTTGCGTAGGCTGAGCCACTGGAGATGAGGGGGGAGGCAACTGTCCCACAGAGAAGACGGCAGGAGGTGGGGGGTCAGAGTGGAGACTGCACCGAGGCAAGAGTCCATGGGTGGGGCCAAGAGGGGGCAGGAGTGGCACTGTATCCACATTTGCTTCAGAAGTTGAAGATTCCAAAGAGGAGAATAAGTGGGGGAGAGGGGGAGACAAGGAAGAGGGCTTGGCCCTGCTTCAGGGCCCACTGGGTAGGTAGGCATGGGTAAGAAGATGGGGGACAGATGGGAGGAGAGCTCAGAGCCGGGGTTCACCCACCCCCCCCCAGGCTTCTTCAGATAGTCACCACCACCCCGGCCATCACTGGAGATTTCCCGGAAAACAGTGAGCATGGAGTGCCGGACTCTGTCAGCCAGAGCTGGGACGTCATCTGGTGTCAGCCCTTCTGTGGGCACCGGGGGCAGCACCCGCACCTGACATCGTCCTGGGGCAAGGGGGAGCACCATCATGGCCTGTCTACCCAGGTCTCTGCCCACCCACAGGTGGGGCCCAGCTTCTGAGCGATACTCTTCCTCAACCTTTCTGTTCTCTTCCCCCAACCCTGGACAACCATCCCTGGGCCTGTCGGCTGCCACCAGTTTTCTGAGGCTCTTCTGTACAAAGCCTTCTCCAATCCCGAGTCCAGACATCTCCTCAGCACCCATTCCAGCCCCTCATCTGGGCTTGGCATTTACTGCTGAATGAGTGTTACTCATTACAGCTTTGCGCACACAGGCCTTACCTTTCCTGCTAGATTAGTAACAGCCTCTCTTGGGACCAAGGGCTACCTATCTGGCAGGGTATGGTCATGCTTGGTAAAGACTTATTGGCTGATGGGGGGGGTCAGGCTAGGTGACTGTGTGGACATCTCATGGCTCTGACACTGAATGATCCCCCTGCCTCACAGGGATGTCCTCCCAGCCTCTCCGGACACACCCTATCCCAGACCTGCTCAAAGCCCTCACCCGAGGTGAAGCGGCGCTCCTTCTTGCAGTAGAAGTCTTGGTAGGAGGACATGACTATGGGGACAATGGGAACCTGGGGGAAGGGGTAAAGCAGATCAGTTCACAGCTCTCTTCTGAGACTCCTACAATAAGCCCCTTCCCAGAGATGAGGGAATGGTGGGGGTTGGTGGCTGAGTAGCAGAAGGGACAGCAGTAATCACCTGGGCCTGCACTGCAAGATGGAAGGCGCCACGTTTGAAGGGCAGCATGGAGCCGTTGTGGTTTCTTGTTCCCTCAGGAAACACCCAGACCCTCACCTGGGGGAGAAAGAGGATCAAGGAAGACAAATACATATGGAGGAGTCAGAGTAGGTGTGATGTTATAATGGGACCCCAGAGGCCCATTGGCCCTGCATATCGGTTTATTTACAACTCTTCTACTCTCTATCCCTCCAATCCCCCATTTCCCCAGGATGACTCACGTCCTGGGTGAGCAGGGTCTGGGCGACCTCAGACATGACACTGATGGCATCCCCCGTGCGCTTCCGGTCGATGAAGATGACTCCTGCCAACCAGCAGGCTAGCCCGGCAGAGCCAGCCCACAGTAGCTCACGCTTGGCAATGGGCACACAGCGGCCTGGCAGTACTTCCATCATCCCTTGGGCAGGGTGGGGGTGGGTGAGGATCAGCGTGGAGGCAGTGTCACAGAAGGCAACCCCCCTCACCCAGATCATCACCCACTCTGGTAGGGACTGGAGATGAAGGAGACTAGGCAGGGCGAGCCCCAAGTGAAGGAAAGGGTGACCAAAAGTATATGTACCCTGCTTATGAGAGCAGTTCTATCCCAGGGAATGAAGGCCTGAGAGGGAGGCAAGGGGGCAATGTCCCAGCGGAAGGGGAATTGAGGATCTCTAGGAGAGGAGATTCTAGGGAAGGTTCCAGCAGGGGAGGTATGGCTGGGGGAGGTGTGCCCTGTGGTGGGATCTCACCAAGCAGGTCGAGAGAGCTCTGGTGGTTGGAGACAACAACATAGGGCTGCGAGGGAGGGAAGTGGTGAGCCCCTCGCACCTCCACTCGGATCCCGTACAGGTATTTGATGTGGAGCAGCATTAGACGCAAGATCCTGTGGGGTCATGGCAAGGGGTCCCAGTGGGATCCATTGATGTCCATCTGCATGCCTCAGCTCCCCCCACCCTACTGTCTTTCTGACCACCTTTGCAGTCCTCTCCCCATTCTGATCACCTTTGCAGTCCTCTGGTCTCTTAGTCTCTTCCACACACACCACGCCCCCTTCCCCCACTCCACTACTCACTTCGTACCCTGAGGTTCCCCTCATCGCCCAACACCCCTTGCCTCTCACTTCATGTTCTCGACGTTGCGTCCTCGCACGGCACACACAGGGATGGCGAGCACAGCCAGGAAGAGGATCCAGCCATTGTAGAAGGCCATCTTGAAGAAGTACTTGGCACTGGGGCTGCAGAACCACAGGGTGGGCAGCAGGAAGAGCAACAGCAGGAAAAGCAGCAGCATCCATACCCCTGGCCACAACTCCATTCTGGCCACCTGCAGGGGATGGGGCAGGGTACAATCAGCCTGGTTTCTGGAGGACAGTGGGATAGGCAAGGCACATTAGCAGGGCTGGGGATTGGTGCTATGAGGACAAGGGCCAGAGACACAGAGTTCCACTGAAACCTTCCCGGTAAGCTCTCTAGGATGAGGGTGGTAGACAGGGAGCTCAGGAATGCTCTACCACCCCTCTTCCCAAAAGCTCCTTATGTATTCAGACAAGAGGCACAAGACATGGACATCTACAACTCACAGGTATCTGATAATAAATGACAATAAGAACGATAGCTTGGCTGGGCACAGTGGCTCACACCTATAATCCCAGCACTTTGGGAGTTCGAGGCAGGCAGATCACCTGAGGTCAAGAGTTTGAGAACAGCCTGGCCAACGTGGTGAAACCCTGTTTCTACTAAAAATACAAAAAATTAGCCGGGTGTGGTGGCATGCGCCTGTAATCCCAGCTACTAGGGAGACTGAGGCAGGAGAATTGCTTGAACCCAGGAGACAGAGGTTGCAGTGAGCCAAGATCATGCCATTACACTCCAGCTTGGGCAACAAGAGAGAAACTCCACCTCAAAAAAAAAAAAAAAAAAAAAAAAAAGAATGATAGCTAATACTTGAAAGGTCTTATAATGGTCTATACTTGTGCTGCCCAAGAAGGTAGCCACCACCTACATGTAGGGCTACTGAGCACTTGAAATGCAGCTAGTCTGAACTGAGATGTGCTGGGAATGTAAAATGCACATCAGATTTCAAAGACAGAATAAAAAACCAAACGTAAGATACCCCATTATTAATCTTTTATACTGACTACATTTTTATAATCTTTTGGATGTATCAGATTCCAGAAAATACATTATTAAAATTAATTTCACTCTTTTTGCCTTTTAAAAATGTGGCTACCAGAAAAAAAATTACATACGTGGCTTGCATTATATTTCTGTAGAACAGCACTGGTCTATATATTAAGTTAAACTCTTAAAATGATCCATACAATAGTCTTGAAAGTATTATTATTTACATTTTACAGTTAATAGGCCCAGAGAGGCTAAATAACTTACCTGAGGTCACACAGCTCCTAAACAGCAGTTTCTAGGTTAAATCTGAGCTGCCTGTGTTCCTAACCACTTGGTTATGCTGACACCAGTAGGTACTGCACGTACATATACCAACACAGCACACAGCAGATATGGCGTTAGTGACGAAGCACCCACTATATATGCCAGGGGCCAAATGGCAAGATTAAAGGTTCGTGTCACTAGTGCCAACACACAGTCATACAAGGATTAACGTGTTCACACACAGACACAAATTTATAATTACACCCAGTGACAGATAAAGGAATGTAAACGCATAACTAGAAAAATCCCTATCCACCCAGGCAGCTGCCCCATTCCTAGGTAAACTCATGGACATACCTGGAATAGCTACAAGACCAATCCTACCTCCAGACAGGAAAACAAATCCTACTACCCTTTTCCTTCCTTCTAGTGACACTTTGCGTGGGCAGGTACAGTGTGTAAGGTCTCACTAAGTGAAAAAAGGAGGGCAGGGAGTAAAGGGGACATAACAGCACCTGTCCTGGCAGAGGAAACGGCTCAAAAGGAAGAGGGGCAGGGAACACAGAACCTGTGTTGTAGGTTCTTCCTCCTTCCTCCATGCTGCCCCACTGTTGGGGGCAGGGTAACAATTCACAAAAAGGGTGTTCAGGCAAACACCTGTCATTCCTACTGAGGCCACAGGTACTCTCTTCCCATGATGGGAAGGGCTGTGCTCAAAGGTAAGCCCATTGCCAAGCGAGAAGGTAACAGGCAATAGAGGAAACAGAAGGCCCTGCCAGTTGGAATACTGTAGGCTTTCTGAGCTGCTCCATCCCACTGCCCCTACAAGTTCAGACAAGCATCATTTCTCCCTAAATTAATGTGCAGTACGCTCCTAACTCCCTCCAATCCATCTTCCATGTAGCAACCACAGAGATTTTTCTGTTAACACAGAAAAATCTTAACACAAAGTTTTTTCTGTTAACACAAAGTTTTCTGAAACACAGAGCATTTCCCTGTCTTGCCTAAAGGCTCTTCTTGACAAGCTGACTTCTGCTTACATCTCTGACCACAACCTCACAAAACTTTTTCTTTTTGTTCCAGTCAAACTGATTCACTTCAGTTCCTTAGACACCATGATCTTTAATGCTTCTGCACCTTGAACATGCTGTTCCCTTTGGCTGGAATGCCCACCTCTTCTCCTGCCTCCCACAGTTCAGTGTCCATCTTTTGGAGGTCTTCCTGAAACCCTGCAGGCCTGTGCTTTCATTACACTTTTATTTTGATCAGTGGGTCTTGAAGTGTAGAAATGCAAATTATTAGACTTTACCCTGCATCCACTGAATCAGAAATCATGGGCATTAGGCCCAGCAATCTATTTTTCTTTTCTCACTCTGTCACTCAGGTTGGTCTTGAACTCCTGGCCTCAAGTGATCCTCCAGCCTCAGCCTTCTGAAATGTTGGGATTACAGGTATGAGCCATCATGGCTGGCTAGCAATGTGTATTTTAACAAGCCCTCTGGTGAGTCTGACGTGTGCTTGAATTTAAGAACCACTGATCTTGACAACATACTATGTGCTGACATTTTTGTTCCCTCCTTAGGCTGTAAGCAGCTTAAGGACAGGGACTCTGTCTTATTTCCGATGCCAAGACAATAGGAGATAAAGTAGGTGGTCAATAAACCCTTGCTGAACAGATTTTAAGGCTGCATACACACCCACAGACCTAAAATTAATGAGATGGCGGTTCTGATCACAAATCAGACAGTTACCCTCCTGAGTAGTATTGACTACTAAAAGTCACTGAGAAAGTAACAAACACACTAAGCCTAATGGTAACCGACTCTGAATAGATCATGCAATACATGGCCATAATGAAGGCAGAGTGACAATAATCAGGAAGAGGTCATCTCACAAGAGAAATGTACAGAATGGGATCAACATGCCACAGGGAAAGATGCTCCTCTCATCAAATATGCCAACAGTGCAAAGAATGGAGGATAATGTCCATAAATAAATACCAACGATGGGGTTCATGGCAGGGTTAACCCTGTGACATGCACGGAGCTCATGGACAGACTGTACACAGCCACCGGAAAGATAATGTTTGTGTAGAGAGGCACAGGCCAGGGAGGTCACTGAGGTAAGGAAAGCAGGGATGGTTCTTTGCAGACCTGGAGACCCAGTTACCTTCTTCTCTAACACTTGATATTAAGTGACCTCTTTGGAGAACAAAAATCCAAGGATTTAGAAATGCAATGGAGGACCAAATTTAATGAGCACATGGCTCACAAAAGATACCGATGATAAATTTATAGCACACATTCTATGGTCCTGTTACATCAGTGTATCATGCAAAGGGGCATGCACATGTGTGATGTGAACCGTGACTGGGAAAACATAGCAAACAGGCCAATTCAATCAAACATGAGAGTGTGGGCTATTCACCCAAGCCATGGGATCCTACACACGAAGACTAGTGCATATGGTAGGACCATGGACATGTCAGCCAAAGCAAAATAAGGTCTATAACCTTCACATGCTGAAATAAACATGCAAAAACATAAAACGTGCAAGTAACATGAAACCATAGATCAGGTGTGATACATGAAAACTCACACTCATGCGGTACTTGAACATGTCAAAGCTGGATATGAGACACGGTCACAAGAATGGAGAATGGGCAATTCTGATAGAAAACAACACATAATTTCTACACAGCCTATGGATAGCATAGGGACAACCTAGTTGCACACAAGCCATTAAACATGTCAAAGGCACACAGACTCAATGTAGAAAACATGGCTCCCATAAGGCATTTGTGTGTCAGTAAGGGTCTAGCAGTGTGGAAGGCCACTGAGAAACAACAGGTCCTGTGCCTAGGTGGAAACAGAGGCGCCTAGAGGTATTTCTAAGAGGCAAATTCTGCTGGCCTTCTCCCCTCATGACCCCTCAAGAGTCACGTGGGGTCAAGGGCAAGAAAAGGAATTGAGGAAGGTGTAGGGAATTCCCACTCCAGGATTCCCTGTGCACACTCCCAGCCCCAAATTCACAAGGGTTTCCATTTCTCCACCCTCCCGTGTCTCTTCCATCCTTCCCTCCCTCTCAGGTCCCCTCTCCTTTCCCCCAGCAACCCTCTTCCCAGGCGGCCCCTCTCCTTTCCCCCAGCAACCCTCTCCCCCAAGTCGGCCCTCCCAGACCCAATCTCTCCCCTTCCCCTCATCCTAGTCCCTTTCAGCACCCGCCTCCCTCCTCCTCCCATCCCTTTCCCGCCCACACCTCAGTGGGGTGGGGGGGCCTGGGGGGCTGGCCCCCTCCCCAGCCAGGCTGCGGCAGCGGTGGTGGCGGATGGCTGTGTCTCTGTCTCTGTCGGGGTGTCGGTGCCAAGGGGGCGACGGGATTTGGGGGTGTCCTAGCCCCGGCCGATGGAGGGGAGGTGGGAGTGGGAGGTTGGGCCCATAGCGGTAGGAATGGTGGGGGGTTGTCCCCCTAGCACCCTCCCTCCCTCCCTCCCTTTCTGCTGTCTCTCTGAGGGCTGGGGCTGCTGCTGCCGCTATTCCCCCCCCCCACCCCTCCCCAACGCCTGCTGGTTTCCGGGGCCGGCCAGGAAGTGGAGGATGGTGATGGGCAGCCCGTTTTGCCAATCGTTTCCCAGAAACTTAGACGCCCCCCCTCCTCCCCACCTCTACCACCAACATCCTCTTGCGAGCCCCGCCCCAGGACAGCTCAGCTGGGCTTTGCCTCTGTCTGTGCTCTTCTCTGGCTCTAGCTGCATCTTTTTTTCTCTAACCCCCTTTCAGCTATGGATCCCCTTGGTGCTGTATTCCTCCTTCGGCACATTCCTTCCTTTATTCTCCATCAGCTCTCTTTTTACTGCCACTTTTACTTGGACTCTTTTTTCTCAACTCTGGTTATCTGCTGCTTATTCCCCTCAACTATTCTCAAGGACCCCTTTTCCCGTCCCCCCATTCAATTCTAAATATTTATCAAGCACCTACCTACCATTGCCAAGCATTATGTTCACCTCTCTTTTTTTTTCTCTTTAGGGCTCCATCTCACCTCACCTCACTCTCCAGTCCTCTGGTCTGGTTTCTTTGCCCTTTGTCCCCGACGATCTCCCAGCAGTCCATCTCCTTCCTCCACCTACCCTCTCTGACCTTTAAAGAAATCTCTTTGGCCTTATCCCTTACCCTTTCCTTTCCATGCTCTTTACCTCTGTACTTTTTCTTTCCTACTTCCTTCCTATCAGTCCTTACTTGCCCAAGCTGAGACAGCCCCTTCTCACAACATACAATATGGGTACATCTTTTCTTCCAATGGAAATTGGGCTTTAGGTCTGCTTTCTAGAAAAAAAAAGTGAGAAAGAATGCCGATTCCTCGGTAGCCATGTATCTAGTTTTCCACCCCCTCTTCTCTTCCTCCACTCCCATTATCCCTTTACTAGGATCATTCCATCACTTCACTCTTCATTTCCACCTTTCCCTCTCAGTATCTTCCTTCCTAAACCTTGTTTCCACTTGCCCCAGTCCTTCTTTACGCAGCTGCTAACTTCTCACCTTTCCTTACTCTTGAGTCACATGGGACCTTTTATCAAGGTCCCCGCCTCTAGCCACACCTTTACCCTTCGTGAGTTACTTGCCCTCGGGGAAGAGGACTGGTATTGGGAGGGCTGTTACCTAGTCTGCTCCTTAGGCCACAGTGAGGATCAGTGATTATAGGAAAGGCCCAAACTCCCAGGGGTCCAGCCCTAGAAGACTCTATTTCTGCTGGGCAAATTATAAGGAGGAAGGGGCGGGTCTAACCCCCGCGGGTCTCCCTAAAGGGGCGGGCCTTGCCCCTTCTGCACCACTCACAAAGGAGGTGAGGCCAAAGCTTTTCTGCTCTGAAGGTTTAAAACAGAGTTGAAGTCAATCCTGTTCTACTCTCTGTGCCACCTTAAGAAACGGGTGGGTCTTTAGTTTAGTTTTGCTCTGTAAATCACCTAAAGTGGGGAGGGCTGAGTGGTCCAGCCGAATGAGTTGGGTTAATACCAGCGCCGCAGATCGATGTTCGCACTATCCAAACGTCGGGCTGATCCCAGTTCGGCTCCCTTCAGTAAAAGGGAAGGGCAGACCCAAGCTCTGCTCTCTACGTCACCCAAGAAGGCTGAAGCCATTTTGAACCCTGCGACCCTAGCGTTTCCCACTTTCCCTAGCTCTTCGCCGTCTTTCCCAATGCCGGCCAATCAGGGGCGAAGGAAAAGGTCCAATCAGCAGAAAGTCCACAGCTGAAGGACCCGGATGAAACGAGCCGAGGACTTTGAACTGCGAACCTCGCCAATTGTAGAGCAGTCACCATGGCGACAGACAGGAGTGAAGGGGTGGGACAAGAGAAGGTTCAACCCTCACAAGATTGGCCCACCCCCGTCTCGCCGCGTGCTGCGCAGGCGCATTTTAACCATTATTTTCCGTCAAGTTTAGCCAATGAGTTGCTTTGGAGCCATACGCTCCAAAGTCCAACAGGAATCCGGACATTCTCTAAAAGAGGAAGCGAAGGAAAGAAAGGGGCTGATGGTGAGATCTATAGGTAGTCCCAAGCAAACTGCTTCTGGCTTTGGTTATGACTGGCAAGTACTCAGACGAATAAAGCCCTCCCTGGCCAGGCGACAAGGTGTAGCGAGTTATTACCAATCCCTTGACACTGCACATTGACTTCGACGGAATCAGCCAATAGCCACTGGGCGAAGGCAGGACCGCACTAACCTTTTCCCGCCCCTTCCCTTTGGGCCAATCCTTTCTTTTGAATTCTTTATGACTGGCAGGCACTCGTACCAATAGTGATTAGGGATCCTTGAAGCCTGCCCAACGATCGTGGGCAGGAGGTGGTTTCTGGTTTCTTGGGGCGTGTGTTTGTGTATTTGGGGGGACTGAAGGGTACGTGGGGCGAAACAAAACCGGCCATGGCAGCAGCGGAGGAGGAGGACGGGGGCCCCGAAGGACCAAATCGCGAGCGGGGCGGGGCGGGCGCGACCTTCGAATGTAATATATGTTTGGAGACTGCCCGGGAAGCTGTGGTCAGTGTTTGTGGCCACCTGTACTGGTGAGAATCGACCGGGGGTGGGGGGTGCAGAAGGCGGTGGATATCACTTATATACTGGGGAGGCTAGGAGCGAGGAATCATACAGTCATACAGATAATCGGAGGGCAGGTCCCATAGGTGACGCCCGACAGGAGACAGACATACGGCTTTGCTGGTATGTTGTGGGTGGGAGGATAACGTCTGTACGGTCGAGATCTGTGGAAAGGAAGGTCTTAGGAACCAGGAGCCTGGGGCATGTGCTGTGCTGAGAAGAGGAGGTGGAGCGGGGAAGTGGCAGGACAGTGAGAGACCCGAGCCACCTTACCCCAGAGAGCTGCGAGTTCTTAGGTGTGCGGGTGGAAACAGATGAGACGCAAAGGTTAGGGGAGGCACGTGTCAATTGAGTTGGGGGAGAACCAGGGAATATGGATCACATTCAAATGAGATCTGGGAGGGGGCTGGTAGGACAAACCTGGGGACAAGGGCCCTATGGAGTGGCAGACTTGAGAGGTTAAAGGGTTGTAAAGATAGGGACATTATTGAGCTTGAAAGTGAGGAAAAGGAGTAATAGGGGAATGTGCTAGTAAAGGAGTTTGGTTTGGAGTGATGGGGTTGGGGCTGAAAAAGGAGACCTGGAAAGAGATGGCTGAAGGGAATTAGAAATTAACTTGAAAGGCAGAAAAGAGAGGGTACGAAAATTTGTGTGTGTTGGGGGAGAGGAGAAAAGAGAGGTTGAGTGTTGTTGGGATGGACAGAGCTTTAGGTGTTGGAAGATCAGACTAGCAGGAAGGCCAAGTTGGCTGGCATGGTAGAGGTTGCAGAAAATCTGAAAAGCAACAGCAGGTAATGCCTGGGAAGAGGGGGTGAGATCGGATTATGCGAAGTCTGGGGTCTGTGTCTCTCTTTTCTGTAGCTAGTTTAACCTTTTTTTTTTCCCCCATCCAGTTGGCCATGTCTTCATCAGGTGGGTACTCAGGAGATGAAGAGGGACATGGGGAGGTCTGAGGAGCTGGAAGACCCTCTTGTGTACTGGAAACCACTTTTTTTCTCCCCCCAGTGGCTGGAGACACGGCCAGAGCGGCAAGAGTGTCCCGTGTGTAAAGCTGGGATCAGCAGAGAGAAAGTTGTCCCGCTTTATGGGCGAGGGAGCCAGAAGCCCCAGGATCCCAGGTGAGAGACTGGAGGTGTTGCTTAGGGAAGATTGAAGGTTTTTGCCCTTGGTAAGCGGTGTGGAAGAGGAGAGGAGAAAATTCCCTGTTAACCTCCTCTCTCCTCTTCCTCAGATTAAAAACTCCACCTCGTCCCCAGGGCCAGAGACCAGCTCCAGAGAGCAGAGGGGTGAGTCTTCTTGTCCAGTTGTGTCTCTTCCTTGACGAATTCGCCTGCTTCCCCCTCTGACTCTTTCCACCTCCCCTAGGGATTCCAGCCATTTGGTGATACCGGGGGCTTCCACTTCTCATTTGGTGTTGGTGCTTTTCCCTTTGGCTTTTTCACCACCGTCTTCAATACCCATGAGCCTTTCCGCCGGGGTACAGGTAAGAGTCACACTCAGCTCCCATTAGGGAGCCCTGTCAGTCCCCTCAGGCCCCCTCCCCAGCCTAGGAGCATATGCTTCCACAGCTTTCCTCTCTCCCACAGGTGTGGATCTGGGACAGGGTCACCCGGCCTCCAGCTGGCAGGATTCCCCTCTTCCTGTTTCTCGCCATCTTCTTCTTTTTTGGCTGCTCAGTATTTGAGCTATGACTCCTTCCTGCCCACCTCCAGCCAGAGGAGAATCAGTATTGGGGGTCCCTGCTGACCCTTCCTTACTCCTGGACCCCCTTGACCCCCTCTATTTCTGTTGGCTAAGGCCAGCCCTGGCCATTCTGCAGGACGGCTTAGGGACGTCTCCGACATAGGATGGGAGAGTCTTCTGCTCAGAGGCTCACTCAGTAATATTGTAATTCTCTGCCCTGGGGGAGGAGGATGGACTGAGAGATGTCTTTCTCCTCTTCTGAGTCTTTGCTTTCCCTGATTTCTTGATTTGATCTTGAAAGGTGGGCAAGGCTCCCTCTGACTCTCCCCGCACTCCCAATCTTACTGATTTAATTTAATTTTTCACTCCCCAGAGTCTAATATGGATTCTGACTCTTAAGTGCTTCCTCTTCCTCACTACCTCCTTTAATACAAATTCAATAAAAAAGGTGAAATGTATTGATGGGATCTCTTCCCAAGTTCGCCCTCCCCTCCCTTCCTTCCTCCCTTCCCTCCCTCAACAGAAGCATCTCCTCCCCCAATTTGAGTAGATGTTTGGTGTAGTATGGGGAAGTGTGGGTGTGAGTCCCTTTCCTTCAGGGCCCTCAAGGGTGTAGGGGTGAGGTTGTTTCTCACACACACACATACACAGACACACAAGGGCAAGATGTGTCAGGTGTTTACTCATCATTGTGGGCGGCTCAGGTTGTAGAAGAAAGTTTGGCAAGGTGGGGTTATACAGGAGAGAGAATACAGGAGAGTTGGTCTGGGGCCAGAACGGTTCCAGGGAAAAAGAAAGGGAGCTGATGGATGGGATCTGTCTGTCGGGCCCCCTCAAGGCCCTCCAGTACTACTCTCGCCTGCTTCAGGTTCCTCCGACTGATTCAGCTCTGCATGTTCCTCTTCTTCCTCCTGGTTTTCTGGGGCCTTCCTGAGGAGGAAGATTGGGGAGAATGCTGCACGTTGTCATTCTACCCCCCAACCCCACTTTGCTTGCTGCCTGGAAGCCCTTAGGTCTGAGGGGTCTAGCTTTCTCCACTCACCTCTCCTCTCCTCGGCGTCTCCACCTTTGCCACAAGATGACCCCAGTGAGCACGGCGGCTGTCGCCAGACCTCCCAGGATCCCCAGGACCAGGGCTAGAGTTCCCAGCCCTGATCCTCCCACAGAGCCTGTAGAGAGACGGGGAAAATTGAGAGCACAGCTCCCACCACTCATGATTCCTTTCTTGTTGACCACCCCCTCAGTCACATGTGTTGGGGGGCTATCTTCTGCTTCCTTGACTTGATCGAACCCCTCACCTGCAGTTGGCCCCTCCCTCGCCTGGTTCTGGAAGACAAAGTTAGATCCAGTCAGAGAGAGGGTTATTTAGTGGGAGCCCCAGTGGAGTCTTTCTCTTTCATTTTTTGTTTATTTATGAGACGGAGGTTCACTCCTGTTGCCCAGGTTGGAGTGCAGTGGCATATTTTCAACTCACTGCAAACTCCGCCTCCTGGGTTCAAGTGGTTCTCTTGCCTCAGCCTCCTGAGTAGCTGGGATTACAGGCACCCACCAACATGCCCAGCTAATTTTTGTAGTTTTGGTACAGACGAGGTTTCATCATGTTGGCCAGGCTGGTCTTCAACTCCTGACCTCAGGTGATCTGCCCGCCTCAGCCTCCCGAAATGCTAGGATTACAGGCATGAGCCACTACACCTGGCGAAGTCTTTCCCTTTCTTTAGTTCAGAGGAAAGAAGGTAGAGGCTTGGCTGCTCTCTTGGAAGAATTTGGGTGGGGTGGGGAGGCCTGAGTGTGGGTACACGGAGGGAGAAGTGGGGTGGCTCTTGGGGATGAGGCCAGAATGGGGCAGGAAATTAGAGCCTGTGCTCTCCCTCACCCTAGCCCCAGGGTCCCTAGAGCCTGGGGAGAGTTCTCACCGATGATGCTGATGCTGACAGCACGGCTTTTCTGGGGCCCGTGGCTGGGATGGGTGGCCACACAGCTGTAGGTTCCCTGGTCCTGAGGCCCTATCTCGGGGAGGATCAGCACAGGGCTGGAGGGAAGGGACAAGGGCACACCCTGGTGGGGGAACAGGAGAGGAGACTATTTGAAAACCCTTCTCTTTTTGTCTCCACATCTTCAGATACCCTCTCATCCTCCTCAGCTCCTAGCCTGCCTTTCCCTCGTTAGCCCTCTTCCCTCCCTGTTGCTAGTTATGGTTCACCCTACCTCCCAGCCCCTCTCTCCAGGTCACTCACGTCCTTCATCCATTGGATTTGAGGAGAGGTCTGGGCAGGGACATCACAGGTCAGGGTTACGGTCCCACCAGGAGCTACTGCACCACCTTCTGGCTCCACCACCAATTGGATCTCCTCTGGAGGCACAGGCTCTGGGAGTTGGAAGGGTTATGAGGTGGAGAGTTACACCTGTGAGTGATCCCAGTGACCATGGGCTTGACTCCCCTCTTTCCCTGAGGGCCAGACTTCCAGAATGTGCTCATGTGAGCTTGCAGCCCTCCCCACCTCTGCTCACCCCAGACACGGGGCTGGATGGGGGCTGTGTGCAAGGCCTGGCGTCGGGGGAAGGCCTGGGCTGAAGCTACAGGAGAAGCTGAGATGGGCAGCTCCTCCCCGGGCTGGGGTCACCATTAGCTCTGACTGCAGTGTGAAGAGCCCTGTCTCAGGGTGTCTCCTGGTCTGTTCCTTCACAGATACTCCTATGGCAGGAGGATAAGACAAGTTATCCCAGAGTGGTTGTGGGAGCGAGATCAGGGAGAAGGCATCTTGGGGGGGCACCTTAGGACTCACCCTTCTCATTAGGCACCAGGGGTTTCCCATCCAAGTGCCAGCTAAGGGTCCCTGCAGGGTAGCTTCCCCTCTGACACACATGTCCCCACCTGGGGGAAAGAGTGGTGACCTCAGAGTCCTTTGAAAATGAGAGATGCCACATACCCACACTCACACCCACTCCCCTCCTGTTCACAGGACCGGTTTCTACTTCTTCCGCTACCTTATTGGGAACACCAGCTGTAAGTTCAGAGGCAGGATCTATAATTTCTGGCTTCCCAGGAATCTCTGAAGGAGAAAAATTCCAATCAGAGGCTGTAACTGCGAAGGTTCTCAAACTGTGTGTGTGGGAATGGGGCCAGCGGAAGTCAGAGGCCCTCGTGGGCCAAGGCTGGGGTTGAAGGCTTTTTCTTAGATAAGATGGGGGCCTTGGAGAAGGCCCTGGAATCCTTACGGTAGACACGGACTCGGTAGTTGGACTTGGTCTCCTTTCCATTCCTGTTCATTGCCCGGCACCGGAAAATCCCCTCATCCTGAATCCCAACAGCTGGAAGGAAGAGGGAGCCGTTGGGAAGGACGCGAGCCACACTATCCCAGGGGCCTCCCTGGGGAGACAGGACCTTCCAAGCTTCTGTCCGGCCTGTGTTCTGGAAGCAGAGAAGCGGGGCCTAAACAGTGCAAGGCCTTCAGGGAAGGACTGTGAGGCAGGGCGACGGGGATGCAAATCATTGCTGGTCTCCCTGGAAGCTGGGAGGCTGCAGCAGGAGCCCTGCTTACCAGTTTCCATTCCAGCTGCTGGGGTGGTTTCTTGGGGGGCCCCTTACACTTCAGCGCCAGTGGCTTGCCGATCCGGGCTGTGATGTTTTGAGCACCTACTACTGCTCCTGGGAGACAGCACCGTGGTGGAGGGGCAGGAAGGGAGATGAGGGCTGATGAAATTTGGACAGGGTGGGTGAGGGACCTCGAAAAGCAGTTCCCCAGGTTCTGGGAAAAGTTCTAGGGCATTGGGGCATGGAGTTAAAAGTGCTTTCTGCAGGGAGGGTCAGTGGGATGGGGGGAGTGGCTCACCCCACAGACTGAGGACCAGCACCCAGGCTCCAACTGCTGCTCCTGCTGCCATCCTGCTTCTTTCCAGGCTCCTGGCTCTGTCTGCCCCCTCAGCCTGCTGTGGCCACCGCCCTAGGTGGGGCCTACACCCTCTCTCCAGCCCCCATCTTTCAGTCTTGTCATAGGGAATGCTAGGAATTCATGCCTTTGGGACAAGAGTCCTTCAGGTACTCGAGAAATAACTATCACCCCACCCTTGGGCACTACCAGCCACTGGGCACAGCCACTTCCCTAGGGGATGGGGGAGTGTACCCTCTAGGCTCTCATTCCCTCAGAGCCTCCCATCGTATTTATTCCATCAGTCCCTCAGGGCTGCCTGGTGACCCACTGGAGCCCCATCTTGACTGGGCAAGGTTGCATCGATAGGGTTCAGGCCAGGCTGTTGTTTGCAAGGGTGCAATGGGGCCTGCATAGTGAAGGCAACGCTGGGGGGACGGGGAGAAACCTGTTTGGAGCTTTGTGAAAGAAAATCATTTTTTTTCTGGGGTTTCTCATTTTTTTTGAAAAAATTCTCAACTAAACCCAGGGAAAAAAGAAATTTCTTTATTTAAAACTGCATTTTGTTTTTTTCTGTGAAACTACCCAAGTTTACAAGTGAGGAGAGAACTGCCCCCGGCCCATGCCTCCCACCCCCCACCCATCACACTTCCAACCTGTCCCCAGTCCTGCCCCGATCTTTAATGGGAGGGGTTCCCCACTCTTGACAGTCTTGTAAAATCCTGAGAATGTCTGAGGGGATCAGATGGTAGGGTTCAGGGCTGAGGATGAGACAGTGTTGATTTTACTTTCCCCCACACCTAGCTTTCTGCAACCTCTTCCCTGTCCCTACCCCTTGATTTTGGTGTGACAAAAAGATACCTCATTTCTGGGGGAAACTGAGGAAGATACATACACAAACACCCCAACCCATATTTAACATATTTGGCAATAACTCCCTTCCCATTCTTCCCCCTCCAATCTTCAAATAGTGTTTTTCTTTTAAGTTAAAGACATGTCACTCACAGGGGAAGATGGCATCTTCTATTTCCTCAAAATTATTGAGTCCAGCCCTGCCCAAAGGTTGAGGGAAGAAGGGGGATGGGAGGCCAGCAGGCACGTCCTCCACTGCCTCCCACACCAAATGTGGCAGAAACCTGCCTGTGTGAGCAAAAAACACCTAAGTGATTTTAGGGGGCAAAGCTTGGTGCCCTGTAAAATTTACTTCCCTGATGGACAGGCCTGGAGCCAGGGGGCCTCTTGACCAGTTCTGTTTGTCCCCCTTTCTCTTACCAGGACCCCTTTGGCTATCACCCCTAATATGGGAAAGCAAGATATAAAAAAAGACAAGAAATCAACATATTTATAAAAAAAAAAAAAACTACTTCCCCAAACTAAATAAAAATTAAGAACCACCACCACCACCATCAACAACAACAGAAAAAACAGATGGATCCCAGGGTTTTTCTTTCTTTTAAAAAAAAAGTGCAACCCCAAAGCCCAGTCAATAATTCCCTAAAGTAGCAGAAACTCCCCTCCGAGGTAGATATCTGAGTCAGACACTCTCATCCTGAGCGATTCTATTGGTTTAAGATGAGCTGCGTATGAGGTAAGTGAGCCGTCGGGGAGGGGGTGGGGGTGGGGATACACGGGGGCGTGGCCCATGTCCTCTGTCCAGAAGTCATGTCCCCATTTTTGGCATCTCTGGTTGGGCAGGGCTGGCGTCTCCACGGATTCCAGAGCATATAAGTGGGGTGGGGAAGGGGAAAGTGGGGGAGCCCAGAGAGAAACAGAATAGTTGCAAGTGGGAGTATGTGTGTGGCTGAGGTGTGGGGGAGGGAGAGAGAGGGAAGAGGAGAAAGGGGTCTGAGAAATAGGTTTCTGGGTATGTGTGTGTTTCTGTGTAATAAAGAAAGGGGGAGAGGTAAAAGATGGAAAAGGGGAGACAGACCCCACACTCCCCTTAGGGGGTCCCATTCTTCCTGCCATGTAATTAGCACCCCCAGCACAGAGTCTAGTTAGGGAGGGGATGACCCCATTGGCCCTCCTCTGTCTTGTGCTTGTTCTGTATTTGGGGTTTGTCCTCTGGATGCCTTCGTCCTCTTCAAGAGTCGCCTTGTGAGAGCCCCACCCCTGTGACCCTGAGGGGCAAGATCAGTTGGAGGTGTCAGAGTGAACACTCCCTGGTCCCTCTGTTGCAGATGTCACTGAAGAGGGGGTCACAGCCTCCTGCCAGCTGCCATTTGCCTGGAAGAAGGAAGAGACAGAATTACAGAAAACAGACAAGGCCTTGGGGAACCCTGTGTGGGCATACTACTAGGGAAAATGCCCCTCTGTCCTGCGAGAACTGGACAGAGGGGCTTCAGGATCCCACTCACCCCTCATTTCCCGAGGGCTGTACATCTGGCCTCCTCCGAGGTTATCCCCATAGCCCCCTGGCCCCATCGAGTGTCGGAGTGATTCCACCTGTAGGGAGCAGAGAAAGGTATGACAGTGAAGAGACGCCTCAGAGGATAGAGGTCTTGTATCCAAAAGTAGGGGAAAATGGAATTGGGGAAAGCCCTACTCAAGAGGAGATGGGCGTCTGACCTGGGAAGCAGAATAGGAATCTCCGTTGAGCCCAGGCATCCCCCAGAAACATGTCTCCGGATCCTGAGAGATTGAAAGAGCCGCCAGAGCCTTGGGGAACAGAGAGGGAAGAGTGTAATACAGCCGGTGATGGTAGAAAGGGGGATGACCCACAACTCTGAGTTACCAGAAAGCCCTCATACTAGCTCTGTGGGGACATGCTACTATACTCCAATTATCTACAAAGCAACATTCCAACACGCAGAAAGAGCAGGTCGTTCCTTGGCCTCCCTTGGCCACCCGTGGGAAGAAAAGCAGAACTAACTTCACAGAGTGGCCTCTGCCCCCTGACATCTCCAGCCTGTCTCAGCTTGGTCCCTCTCACCCAAAAGGCCCCCTCTCTGCTATCATCTTGCCTAGACAGGAAGTGGGAACAAACACAGGAAATGTGCACAGCAGTCAGCCAGGGTAAGTAACAGTGGGATCCACCTGCAGAGGAAGGGGGTGTCGGGGAGCTGGTGCGGCTGTGGCCCCCCTGAGTAACTGACACGGCGGTCTTGACAGCATAGATGTTTGCTTCCTCTTGGAACTTTCCTATGTTTTTCTTATATCGAATCCTCTTGTTGCCAAACCAGTTGGAGACCTGTGGGGCAGAAAGGAGGGTCAGGAAGAAACCTTTGCCTCTGAAGTCCTTCACTGAGTAAGATGTGAGTGAGAGCATTTTTTTTTTTCTTCCTGGTCTCACTATGTTGTTGCCCAGGCTGGTCTCCAACTCAAGTGATCCTCCCACTTCAGCCTCCCTAGTAGCTGCGATTCGGGAACACACCCCCACACCTGGCTGAGATGAGTGCATTTTGCCTGATCTCCTCCCCCAAGTCCCCATGATACCTGAGAGACAGTGATGCCACACTTCTTGGCAAGCTCCTCCTTGGCCTCCTCACTGGGATATGGGTTACTCAGGTGTGAATAGAAATACTCATTTAGGACCTCAGTGGCCTGTTTGCTGAAGTTACGGCGCTTTCGTCTACAGAGGAGGGAGAAGAGCTGTCCTGGCAGCGCTGCCCCATGGCATGACCCCAGAGTCACCATTGTCATGGAGTACCATGTTGTGCAACATGGCAGCTCAGGGTCTTGGAGAGGAATGGGAAGGAGCCCAGTGCTGGGGGCCAGCCTGGGTCCTTGCGCTCACCTGGCATCCAGGAAACGGGAACGCAGGATCATGACAGCCTCGCAGGTGCTCTGCTTGAGCTGCATCTGGATGGCGCTGAACTTTCGATGGATGATGCTCACCATGCGTTCCATCTCTTTAGGGGCCACGGGCCTGGTGCGGCTCTGCTCCCTCAGCAGGTTCATGACATGGGTCGTGAACTCATTACATGCCTGCAGTGGGGGCCCGTGGGCTGGTGAGGAGGTGCCCCTTGGGCATGGGATTCCCCCTGCAAGAGCCCCTCCCGCCACCCACCCTAGCCCGCTCTCCTCACCTGCTCATACTTCTCCAGCTCCGAGTGGTATATGTGACGGATCTGGGCAAGTTTGCTGCGATAGTCCGAGTGTTCGATGGAGTTGTCAGGGGACACGCCACCCCCCAGAGGCTGCAGCGGCTGCAGCTGCTGCTGCTGAGCCACCCCCTTTCTCGGGCCCAGCCACACCCTCTGCCAGAAGCATGTTGTCCAAGCGCATCAGCTGTGGGTCCACCGGCTCCTCCTCCTGGGAGCTTCGAATGCTGAGGCCTAGCATGCAGGCAGTGGACTTAGGGACCCAGGGACCGCACACCCAGTGCTTAGTCCTCCTGGTGCCTCCTGGAGAGCCAAGTTCCCAGGCTTTGGCTCCTTCCCAGTCCCCCTGACTCTTCACTTTCCTCAGGGCCCCAAGTTGTCACACTCTAGCCCTATAGTGAACAGGGTTCTGTCCCCAGAGTTGAGCAATCGGGGGGACCCACATACCGGTTTTCTCCTTGATTTCACACAGGACGCTAAAGAGAGCAGGCTTCATTCGGTGGCAGTTTAGGGCGTGTTTCCTTGGGAGGAGTGGGAGTGGGGAAAGAGAAAAGTTGAGGAGCCAGAGAAACAGAGCAGGGGGCCTGAGAACAAGCAGGGAGGAGGGTCAATCTGCGGAGGAAGCGGATTGGGGGTGGAATGGCTTTGGGGAGGGGAGTCTTGGGAAAGATCAGCTCCCAGAGTGGGGGAAGCTGCTCGGCTTCAGGGAGGCACAGGGAAGATGCAGCAGCAGGCTAAAGGTGCCACTGGTAGGCTGGGGCTTTGGGAGATGGTTAGAAAGGTATGCGGAGAAATGTGGGAGTGAATGGGGAAAGGAAGGTGACCTGGTAGGTTTCAGAGGTAGAGAGACAGAGGCTGGGGTTGAGAAGAGTCAGAGCTTGAGGTGGTAGAGCAGGGCTGGGGCTGCCGAGCTGACTAGGGAGATCGTGTGTGTGAAGGGGTCCTGGGGCTGAGCAGGTGGGAGGCTTTGATGCACCTAGTGTCTGGCTGAGCCGTAAAGAGGAGCTTTAGGGGCTCTGGGAGAGGGGTGTGGAGGACTCTACATCTGGAGAGAATGAGGGGGCTGGGTGGAGAGTTAGGGGAGAAGATAACATAGCCCAAGAACAGTTTCTTAGTCTGGGAGCCAGAGGGGGCTCCGGAGATGGGGCTGTTCCAGGGGAGTGTGGGGGTCAGCAAAAGGTTAGGAGGGGGGAGCGGGTCCACCTGGGGTTCCCTCTGTGAAGGTTTCAGGGCCTGGGGGTGAAGGGAGGTTTGAGAGGGATCACTTTTCTCAGGGGCTCCCAGGAGTAAAGAGAAAGGAGAGCTGTTGGATCCTGAAGAGGGCCCTGGAGTTGGGGGGCTCCCAGAAGATTCAGAGCATGTGAACGGGATTTGCTGGGTCTGTGTGGGGTCCCGGGGTGGGGCACTCACTTGGCCTGGGCCTCGTCCAGGCTCTGGTCGGTGATGGTCATTATCTGCTGCAGAATGTCCCCGATGTCTTGCTTCCCTCGGCCTCCCGGGACCCCCCCCGCTACCCCCACCGGGGTCTCCGCCACCGGGAGGCTCGCCAGGGCCCCCCAGGCTCCCCCACCCACCAATCCCAGGCCCCCCCGGCCCCCGCCTGGAGGGGGTGGCCCCAGTAGCCTCGTCCATAGCTGGGGGGGGCCTTGAGGCCCCCTCCCTGCTCTGTCCCGACCCCCGCCTGGTTACTCCCCCACCAAACTCGCTGGGGCCGCTGCTCCCCTCCGCCCCAACCCCCGCCCGTCTCGCCCCCCGGCTCCCCGGCTCCCCCGGGGGTTCACCCCGGCACTGAAGGGAGACCTGGGGTACCGGCTGGGCCCCCCCACAGGAGACCCCGGCCCCCGGCGGCGGAGAAAATGGAGCCGGAGAGAGAGAGGAGGCCCAAGCGGGGGTGTGTGTGAGAGAGAGGGAGGAGGGAGGAGGGAGAGGGGGGGAGCGAGGGAGGGAGGCTGGGGGAGGGGAGCCGGGGAGGAAGAGGAGGGGAGAAGAGAGGAGGAACAGGGGAGGAGCTGGGGCGCAGAGAGAGACACAGAAACAGAGGAACTGAGACCGAGTGGAGGAGGGGGAGAGGGAAGAGGGGACGAGGGGAGGAGACGGGCCATGTGAAAAATATGGGAAGGCCCCCTGGCTGGACTTTCGCGGCCCCGGAGTGGGGGCGTGGTGGCGGCTGGGGTGGGGTCTGCCACCTGGGTTCTGAATCAGGGATCTAGGTGATGTGGACTCAGGCCGCTGGAATGCCTGGGTTCACAGACAGCTCAGTTCAGATTTCTTGTTCTAATGATTCCCCTCCCTGTTCTACTTAATTAAAACCAGGAGAGGGGGGGGCTGGGGGAGATAATTAGGGAGGTCTCCAGCCGCTGCTTAATGAGCCAGTAATTAACCAGCCAGGGAGGGGAGCTGGCCTCTGGCCAGACTGGGGGAGAGAGGCGGCCTCTGGCCTCACCTTTCTACCCTTCACCCCGCCCGGGCCCCCCCCAGACACCAGTCTTCAGTCCAGAGGGGGAATTACATTTATTCACGCAATCAAAACATCAGACAGACTCAGAGCAGCAGTGGGGAGGGAGGGGTGGACAGGGCTAAAGGTCCATTCACAGCCTGTAAACCCCTCAGTCTCAGGGATGGGGGCTGCTGGTGGTGGGACTGGGAAAATAGTCTTAATAGGCTTCATCTCTCAGGTGCCCATCTACCTTCCATTCTTACTAGGGGGGAGGGTGGAGCTGTCTCTCAGGTTATAACCTCTCAGGTGGAGGCCTGAGCCCTCAGACCCTGCCTAGTAGCTTGACAAATAGGTGGTGTCCCCCACAAGTCAGGGAAGACTCCCAGCCACTCCTTGAGATGGGTGCCTGGGGATCCCCCCTCCTGCCTCAAGCTCCCAAGGACTTGGGGAGGGAGTTAAATCACCATTCCACCTTGCCTGTTCCCAGAGTTTGAGGACTTTCACCCAGTCCAGTTCCCAGGGAAGGTGATGTGGGCAATGAATATTGAGATTTGTGCTGGGTCTTTCAGTTTCTAGTACCCTTGCCACGTAAGAGTTGAGGGCTTGCAATGGGCTGCCCCAGCTTTGAGCCCAGGGGTGAGGAAGGGCTGGCTGGGGACTCAAGTCTCAGCAGGTGTGTGTCGGGGGCTGGGACCTTTGCTCCTCCATTCGACCCCCACCCTGAACTCTCAGCAGCAACTCCAGGAGCTCCTGCCCCCCTGGGGGAGGGGGAGGCTCTGACCGCTGGGCTTCCATCCGCTGGCACTGGAGGAGTGGAGGGAGAAGGGAGAGCTTTGGTGAGGGTCTGAGGGGAGGAGGCCCTTGGGAACCAGAGTTGGTATAGGGAGGCATATAGGAAATTTCCTGTGAAGGTGATGCAGCAGGTGCCTAGGGAGAAACAGTAGAGCCCAAAAGACAGGGGCCAAGAGACCAGGAGGCCTGGGGTTTGCCTCCTGGGGGGGATGTCTTACCTGGTGACTGAGGATGGTGCTGTACAGCTGTTCTCTGTCCTCGAGAGGACGGGGGTGGGGCAGGGGCTAGGATTGGGGGATTTTGGGGGATGTGGAAGGTGGCCCTCTGCTCCTCTAGGCGGCGGGACTGGGCTTCAGCTACCAGGTCCAGAAGGAGCTCAGTCTGCAGGGAGAGCAGGGAGGCCGAGCGGGGTCCCAGGGCTGGGGAGAGGCGGGTAGAGGGCTCAGAGACCCAGAGAGGTTGGCAGACAGGAGCCGTGGGGGAGTGTGGATAGGGTGACATGATTAGGGACTTGGGATCAGAGGAGAGGGGGTGCAATGGGGAATCCCAGGGAGAGTCCGGAGGAGGTGGGGAGAGGGCCCACAACGGAGTGGACCTTGGTAATGGGGTCAGGATGTGGGCACCAGGGTCGGGGCTCTCTCTGGGTAGGTGGGGGTACCTGTGTTATGGGTCCCTGGAGGAGGAGGGGATGGAGGAGCAGATCGCCAAGGCCGAGTGGTAGAGTTTGGAGGGGGCCAGCCTTGCTCATCCTGAGGGGGGTCCTGATGCCAAAATATGTCCATTCCAGTCAAGCGGTGGTGGTTGAAGCAGGTGGAGTGGACAGGGGGCTAGGCCAGTGGCCCGTTTCCTCTCTGTGTGTCTCTGTTCCTGCCTCAGTTTGCCCAAGCCTTTCAAGGCCCCTACATCTCTGCCCCAGCTCCTCTCACCTCCCTTCTTTCCCAGTGTCAGCCTTCCCCACCCTGTGCCCAGCTCACCTGCTCACCATCCTGTTCTTCCTGTGGTCTCTCAGCCTCCATTCCCTGGAGGGGAGAAACTGGTGGGGGGGGGGGGCTGGGATTTGGGAGGAGGGCTGGAACCTTGAGTTCCTGAGGGGAGTGGGGGCTGGAAGGGGTGGGGATGAGCTGGGGGCTGGATGCCTGGGTACTGAGCAGGAAGCTGGGTTCCTGGTCAGCCCCCCATGGGCCCCGCCCATCCCTGTCAACTTCCTCCATTCTCTTTTCCCACCCAAACAGCTTGTTCAGTCTCTCTCACCCCAGGGGAGCACAGAGACTGGGAAAAACTCTTCCAGCTGCGGGAGTGGAGGGGGCTCATGGTGGGGAAGACTCCTGGCTATCTCACCTCCAGAGCCTCAGTAGCCCCCTAATCCCTGGCTCTGCTCCCCTCCACCCTACCTCCTCTTCTGCTCTTTCTGTCAACACAGGAACTAGCTACACAGGAAGTGGTTTCACTCCTCAGAATCCCCCTCCCCCCAACCAGGTCCCTTCCCCTCCCTAAGATAGACCCTGGTGTAGGATTTGGCCCTCCTGATCTTTTCTCTTACTTACTGGGACTGGGAGGGGCATGATTGCAGTGGGAAGTAGAGGATTCAGACCCAGGGATGTGGAGGTCTCAAATATATACATGTAACCCTAGCACTGGGCCCAACACATAGTAAGTATCCAATACATATGTATTGAATAATCATCTCTGACCTCTAGGTGTTTGCAGTCTATTCAGGAGACGGCTGGGCGCGGTGGCTCACGCCTATAATCCTAGCATTTTGGGAGGCTGAGGTGGGCGGGCGGATTGCCCGAGCTCAGGAGTTTGAGACCAGCTTGGGCAACACGGTGAAACGCTGTTTGTACTAAAACACAAAAATTAGCTGGGCGTGGCAGCCTGTGCCTGTAATCCCAGCTACTCGGGAGGTTGAGGCAGAATTGCTTGAACCTGGGAGGCAGAGGTCACAGTGGCGAGATCATGCCACTGCACTCTAGCCTGTGTGACAGAGTGAGACTCCGTCTCAAAAAAAAAAAAAAAAATACAGTCTATTCAGGAGACAAGATGTGCACCAGATGTGAGAGTACAGGGCAGGGTTCATTTTGGAAACTTAGAGTTTAGTGCAGACAAGGGGCAGGGGAATGCTTTATTCTGGTCACAGATAAGAGCTATAGATATGGAAAAACCGGAGGCTGAGGTGGGAAGATTGCTTGAGCCTAGGAGGTTGTGGCTGCAGTAAGCCGTTTGTGTCACTGCAGTATAGCCTAGGCAGCAGAGCAAGACCCTGTTTCAGAAAAAGAAAGAAATGAGGCTGGGCGCGTTGGCTCACGCCTGTAATCCCAGCGCTTTGGGAGGCCGAGGCGGGCGGATCACAAGGTCAAGAGATCGAGACCATCCTGGCCAACATAGTGAAACCCCGTCTCAAAAAAAAAAAAAAAAGAAAGAAAGAAATGAAATGGAAAAGGGAGAGGACCACCTCTCTGGCTTGGTCGTTAATCAATGCTAATCAGGCTGGTTGGCATCAAGGAGGGAGCAGGACAGATAACCATTTGGTATCTCTAAATGGAAACCTGTCATGTTAGGAAGTTTATAGCTGACTGATTTAGAACATGAAATGTGATGAAGAGATATTGGCTGGGCGTGGTGGCTCAGGCCTGTAATCCTAGCACTTTGGGAAGCCGAGGTGGGTGGATCACCTGAGGTCAGGAGTTTAAAACCAGCCTGTCCATCATGGTGAAACCCCATCTTTAAAAAAAAAAAGAGATCCTGCCACTTATTCCCTTGCAATCTTGGGCAGATCTCTGTACCTCAATTTCTGCAAGAGTGAAATAGGGTTTTAATAGCACCTACTTCATAGTTGATGTATTAAATATAATAAGAATTGATGCATAGTGTTTGTTTTTTGGTTTTGTTTTTGAGTTGGAGTCTCGCTCTGTAGCCCAGGCTGGAGTGCAGTGGCGCTGTCTCAGCTCACCGCAGCCTCCGCTTTCCGGGTTCTGGTTCAAGCAAGTCTCCTGCCTCAGCCTCCCGAGTAGCTGGGACTACAGGCGTGCATCACCATGCCCAGCTAATTTTTGTATTTTTACTAGGGACTCGGTTTCACCATGTTGGCCAGGCTGGTCTTGAACTCCTGACCTCGTGATCTGCCCGCCTCGACCTCCCAAAGTGCTGGGACTACAGGCATGAGCCACTGTGCCCGGCTGATGCATAGTGAATACTCAATAAATTGTAGATATTATTGGCTTTCAAAATGCCTCATGACTCCATGTTTCAAACCTAGCAACATATTGCTGCAAGGTGGACGAAGTTTCTTTTTTCTTGTTTGTTTTGAGACTGAGTTTTGCACTGTCACCCATCCTGTAGTGCAGTAGTTCGATCTTGGCTCACTGCTATCTCCACCTCCTAGGTTCAAGCAGTTCTCCTGCCTCAGCCTCCCAAGTAGCTGGGACTACAGGCGTGTGCCACCACGCCCAGCTATTTTTTTTTGTATTTTTAGTAGAGATGGGTTTCACCATGTTGGCCAGGATGGTCTCGATCTCCTGACCTCATGATCCGCCCGCCTCAGCCTCCCAAAGTGCTGGGATTACAGGTGTGAGCCACCGCGCCAGGCCGACAAAGTTTCTTTAAGACACACTCTTGAGGCCTTAGGAATCTCCTAAGTGGCCATAACTGAAAGCCCTAGGATGAGGGAGAAAGTGTGTTCATCATCTAGTGCAGCAGTCTGCTACTTTTTTGGCACCAGGGAAGAGTTTCGTGGTAGACAATTATTCCATGGTCTGTGGGGATAGGGGGCTGGTTTCAGATGGAACTGTTCCACCTCAGATCATTAGGCATTAGATTCTCATAAGAAGTGAGAAAGGTAGATCCCTCGTATGTGCAGTTCACAATAGGGTTCGAGCTCCTATGAGAATCTACTGCTTATGTTGATCTGACAGGAGGTGGCGCTCAGGTGGTAATGCTCGCTCACCTGCTGTGTGACCCAGTTCCCAAGGGGCCATGGACCAGTACCAGTCTGCAGCTCAGGGGTTGGGGACCCCTGGCCTAGCATGTGTGTAGGTTCTCCCTTAGCTACTAGACTCTTGCTTTCAGGTAATACCCTAAATTTTCATAGGGCCCCTAAATATTCTTGCTTTTAAACTATACTTACAGCTCATCCAATCCAAATGTTGAGCCTAAAGCACAAAACACTGACACTATGCAGTCACTCCCATCTTTTTTCCCATTCTTCTCTCCAACTCCTCCAAAAAAAGGTAACACTTCAAATTGGCTTTATTACGGGTGACAGATTTAGGTTCTTAAATAGCGATTGCAGTGGCTGGAAGAAGCGCTTCCTCCCTGCAGTGGAGTTTCTGTGTTGTGAGGGGAGGGAATGCAAGGAGTCATAAGCTGGGGTGGCCCTTGGCCACTTTTCAGCATCTACAGTGCCTGGCACATAGTAGGTGCCCAATAAATATAAGCCATTTGTGGGCAGTGGGGACAATGGATGATAGAGGCTCCCTTTGGAAACCATATGTAGGAAAGAACATCTTACAGATTATCTGCCTCCAGTTTTTGGTTCCAGTTTAGGGGTATTTCCCCTCCACTCAGCCCTCCTGTGGCCTCTCTTATTTTCTGGAGGAGGACTGGGCCTGCCTCATCCTAGCATATTAAAGCCTTTCCAGAGCTGCAGCTTCTCCACGTGGAAGATGCCTGCTCTGGTGGGGGCATACATTCATTTTAGGAGAGGAAGTAAACTCACAACCCTTCATTTTTTGGGGCTCCATCTTAAAACCAGGAGGGCCTTCCAGCCTGCCTTTTAGTGGGTAACCATTTCTGGAATTCTTCCCTACCATGTATCCTTCTATTTTTTACCCTCTCCTCCTGGGTTTATAGGCATTTCCTGGTGGGCTGGGGGACCGCAGTCAACTTGAGGGGATCCCCGCTCCGGGGACGGAGTGAGGCAAGGAGGCGGGATCGGAATGTTGGAGGCGGAACCGCAGGATCTCAGGGCCACCCAATCACAGGGCCAGTCATCCGCTGAGACCCTGCCTCCGCGCCCTGCAGCCACTCCGAATCTTCCTCGCATTATCGCTGGGTTGGGCCGAGGCCCGCGCATGCCTGCAGAAAACCTACGGCCGCGAGGGGGCGGGCCTCCTCCTGCTCCTCCTCCCGAGAGGCTCCGACAATGAGAATAGGTCCCGCCCCCCCGTGCAGCCAAGTCCACGGACCGAGTCCGAGCCTGCAGACAAGCTCCGCCCCGACGCTGGCCCACTCCCGCAGACAGCGTCCGGCAGCGCGGCAGAGCCCCGCCCCCATGCGGGGGCACGCTTCCTGACGCCGTTCGTGCGCGCGGAAAGGGCCCGGCCTCGCGGGCCGGCGTGGCTTTGTGACGCGCCTCTAGTGGTCCCGCCCCTTCCAGTAGCGTCAGCAGATCCCAGTGGTTACGTTGGCGAGCGACGTCCGCGGGTGCTAGCCCAGCCTGGTCCCGTAGCTCTCGGGCTGCCCCCAGCCCCAGCAGGAGCTGGGCTACTTCCACCGCTCCTTCCCGTGCCGCCAGGAACAGCGGCGTCTGCTCCTGCACAGGAGGAAAGAGCCAGGGGCGAGATCAGGGAAGGCCGGGCCCACAGGACTGGGCCTTTCTGCCTTCCCCTGCGGGACCACTGGCCCCTCTCCCTTCAGGCTTTGTGTGGTTACTGCACTTTGCATCTGTCCTGCTCCCCGACTGTTTTGTGGGAAGCCCGCTGTCCCATCTAACCCTGCTGTCCTGGGCGTCTTTATCGGCTCCGGCCTGGAGAAGCGAGCGGGCGGCTCGGGCGTTGTTCACGGCAGCAGCCCAGTGCAGCGCGGTTTTCCCTAGGGGACGACGTGGGACGTTGTTACCGCGGTTGGGGGCCAGACGCCACGGTTCCGGTTTCCCCACGGGTTGTGGCCTTGGGGGAAGGGCTATTTGGGCCGGCTGGTCCCTCAAAGGGGGGAAGCGTTGCCCTGGGGACCGTCGGCCTGCAGGAAGTGGTGCCTTGGTGACATCACCAGCGCGCGGGCGGGACAATGGGGCATTGTTCTGGGGTCGGTGAGACCGGGAGACCGACTGCCCCCCACGAGATTCCGCCCCCTTCCCCACAGACACTCTTTTCCATGCCAGTTCCCTAGTAAGCTGGAGCAGAGGGCGAGTGTGTTGTTGAGGGTGGGAGATGGGGGGGGGAAACTCACGCGGCCCGTACTAACCGCTTCGCAGATTGACCACCATAACAGCAGGATGAGAGGGAATGCCCTTCCGCTGCACCTATATTTTGCACGCCATCTCACACCCTATCTGCTCAACTTCTCTATAGCACAACATCACCCGTTCCTCTACATACCCCATTTATCTCTGGCCCCCACGTCTGCTTGGGCTGCAATGAGTTCTTCAACTAGGTCTTCCACCGCCAGTCTGGCAGCCAGCATCAAGGGTGTGGTCCCGTCCTCTGTGCGAGCGTCCACTGCAGTTTGTCTGCTGCGGAGCAGAAGCTGGGGAGACAGAGGGCCAGTGACCCCTGGGGTGCTCTGGACTGCCAACTCAAGTTCCTTTCAACCCCACTCGCAATCCATATTCAGCCGTCCTCTGCTGTTTCCCTTTTAGGTTCCCAATCACACCAATTTCCTCTTTGTTAAACCCTAGGGGATACTTCTGCCCAGCTTGACTTTTAGGCTCGTCCCATTCCCTGTAGCGACCTTAGTGTGTGCTAACCTGGCAGACCTCCCGAGCATCAGCAGCCACAGCAGCATGAAGGGGTGTGCGCCCTGCCCGGTCTGGCTGGTTGGGATTGGCTCCAGCCTCAAGGAGGCGGCGGGCAGCGGTTGGCCGGGAGAATCGGGCAGCCAGATGCAGGGGGGGTCTCCCCAGTGCCCACTGTGTGAGCCTGGGGACAGGCCCCTCCATCCAGCAGAGGTTCCCAGGGCTCAGGACATCCCAACCATGCCCCTTGGAAGGTCCTGGACTCTACTTCGCCACAGCAAACTGCTGACATCAGGGGTGTCACCCCATCTGTGGGCAAGACATGAGTAATGGGTCAATCTAAAGGTCCCAACAAGGGGGAGGGGGACATCATGGAAGCTCAGAGAGAATCAAAACCTGAGGTGCCAGGAAGCTAAGTTCTGGCTCTGTGAGGCTTTAATCAAGTGACTTTTCTATTTTTCTCTGACTTCAGTTTCGTCCTCTGTAAAAGGAACGTGCAGCTTAATTATCTGACATTCCAGGACAGTGGTTTTCTCAAACGAGTCTGGATCAGATTCACCTGAACGGCTTACTGAAACAGGTTGCCTAACATCTTGAATTCCTGAGTCAGTAGCTCTACAGTGGACCCCAAGAATTTGCATTTCTAACATATTCCCAGGTGATGCTGATTCTGCTGTCTGAGGACCACACTTTGAGAATCACTGTTCTAAAGCACTCAGTCTAAAATTAGTTCCTCTAGTTCTGATATTAAAGGACTCTGATTCTAATAGGGTCGAAGGCCTTTTTTTTTTTTTTTTTTTTTTTTTTTTTTTGTGTTGGTCTGGGTTGACTCACATACCAGGTCCACGGGTGTCCAGGTCAGGGGCTTCCATCTCGGATTCCTGGGGAGGAGTTAGCATGGCTGCCTGAGGGAGCTCCCCCACAGCCACCACTCAGAGGCCAGAGCTGACACTTGGAGGGTGGGCCTGTTTCTTCAGCCTTGGGGTAAGAGCAAGGATCAGTGAAGGTTGATTTGCCCTTTCATCCCTTTCATCACCTCCAGACCATTCTTGCCCCAGCCCTTTCACCTGGCTCACCTCCTCTCCCTCCTCAGGGCCTGAGCACATCACAACTCCATCCTCATCAACTTCTGCCTCTGGCTTCAGCGCCCTGGAAGGGAATGGATGGGTAGAAGTTACATGGAATTATGACCATCAGAGTCTGCAAGATTTCCAGCAGGCTTCCCACCCCCTCTCTCCTTCCCCTATTTTTGACTTCCGCAGTAGTATTTCTTAGCTCTTCTGATTGTAAATCTCGCCATAGGAAAGACTCCCCTTCCTGAACCTGGGTTTCTCCTCATTCTCACTTGAGACCAATGCTGTCCTCGCCCAGTGGGGGCCGGCGTCGGTGGGGGAGCTGACTGAGTCCGAGGCCGTCGAGTGAAACCCGGGGGCAGCCAGAGAGCTCCATGCTCTCGGCGTCGACGCCGGATGAGCTGGAGGACGAGAAGAGCCCCTAGGGCCAGGAGAAGCACCCCAGCCACTGGGGAGCACAGCACAGGCCAGGGAAGCTGGTCGGGAGGGGTCGCTGGTGGAAGAGACAGAATCACAAAGAGAGGCCACTCCTGGTGAGACTGATTACTATTGGGAGACCTTTTAACAAGTTTGGTAGCCTGTCTTTGCCTTGGTTTCCTTATCTGCAAAATGGGGATGATAATATAGGTTGAGGCTGGGCATGGTGGCTCATGCCTGTAATCCCAGCACTTTGGGAGGCTGAGGCAGGTGGATCGTATGAGGCCAGGAGTTCGAAACCAGCCTGGCCAAAATGGCGAAACCCCGTCTGGACTAAAAATACAACAAAAATTAGCAGGGTGTGGTGGCATGCCCCCGTAATTCCAGCTACTTTACTTGGCAGTCTGAGGCATGAGAATCACTTAAACCCAGGAGGTAGAGGTTGCAGTGAGCCGAGATGGCGCCACTGTTCTCCAGCATGGGTGACAGAGTGAGACTGTCTCAACAAACAAACACACAGAAAAGCAGTTTGAATATCCATAATCCCAATCCCAAATTTGAAATGTTCCAAAGTCTGAAACTTTTAGAGCACCAACATGACTCTCAAAGGAAATGCTCATTGTACATTTGGATGTTGTATTGGGGATGCTGAACTGGTAAGTATAATGCAAATATTCCAGAATAAGTCCAAAATCTGAAACACTTCTGTTCCCAGGCATTTCAGACAAGGGATACTCAACCCAGTAGTATGTCCGTAATGGGGTTGTGGGGAGGATTAAATGAGGTAACGATGTAAAATGCTTGGGAGTAAGGCACAGAGTAAGTACGATATAACAGTTATTATTCTTTCATGTAGTATGAGTTATCCGACACAAAGACAATTAGATATTCTCAGTCTGGTAGAGAAGATAAAGCAGTCCTTTGTTGGAGGGCTATAACAGAGGTTAGGATAATGTACTTAGACTGTAGAATAAATGGGCCAGCGGGAGATTCAACTAGAGAAAGTGAGGTTAGGGAAAGTAAGTCCCTACAAAGAACATTTTCTTTTTTTTTTAGAGATGGGGTCGCACTGTGTTGCCCAGGCTGGAGTGCAGTGGCTATTCACAGGCGCGATCCCACTACTGATCAGCACGGGACTTTTGACCTGCTCTGTTTCCGACCTGGGCTGGTTCACCCCTCCTTAGGCAACCTGGTGGTCCCCCGCTCCCAGGAGGTCACCATATTGAGGCCGAACTTAGTGCGGACACCCGATCAGCATAGTGCACTACAGCCCAGAACTCCTGGGCTCAAGTGATCCTCCCACCTCAGCCTCCCGAGTAGCTGGGACTATAGGCAGGCGCCACCGCACCCGGCTACAAAGAACATTTTCAATCTCAGCTATCCTGTTTCATTCAGCCTCCATTGCCTGTTGCTGGCCTGGGAACAGACGTCAGAGAAAGTGGCAAGGGGTCACCTACCGGTGCCTGCATGAGGGTGGGCAGCCAGCAGGGGTCCAGGCAGCAGGGGCTCCAGGGCTCCCACTGCAGCCATCGCAGCAAGGAAGCGGAGTAGAAGCCCAGGGTCCCAGGGACAGCGGGATGCCGGGTGGTCAGGGCCACAGCGGGATAAATCCACTCCCATTACCACCACAAACCTGTAGGACAGGCACCTCAGAGACCCCTGTGTTGGTCCCTGGCTCCCTTCCCCTCCCTCTGCCCTCTTAATCAAAACCGGTGTCTGGCCCTTCCCCTCCACCCAGCTTCTTACCCAGCACTGAGAGAGTCGGTCTCCTTGCCCAGGGGCTGCATTTGAGGGGCTGCTCTCTCCTGATTGGAGGGGTCTCGAGTCTCCTCCTAGCTCCTCTTCAGCCCGGGCCCCAGGATAGGGGTACACCATGTCCCTGCCATCTCGATCCTTCCTCACCCAGAGCCCCACCCTCAGAGTCAGGGACAGCACCCGGGCCAGGGCAAACAGTTGCTGGTCTAGGGCTGGGGGGGCTCAGCACCACCAGCAGGGCCAGGGAAGGCCTCCACTCTGGGTCCCCATCTTCAGGCCTGCAGTCACCTCCATCCCAGCCACACGCTGCAGTGTTGCAGCCTTTCTCACAGTGTCCGTTGTGGAAGTGATCATGGCAGTACTGGTCATAGGCTGGACTGTGGAGTGAGGAGAGGGAGACTCAGGACCTCCCTAAAACCTGACACTTTTCTTCACCCTAGAGAGAATTCCCCCATATTTTGTGGCCTCTAGGGCTTTGGTTGCTAAGTGGGGGCAGTTTTGGAGCAATGAACTTAGCCAAGTCCTGGATGGTAGTCCAGACACCCCAATGTCTGCTAATACCCCTGTCTTCCTAGACTGTCTCCTCTCTGTCCTCTCCCAAGCTCTCCTCTGTATCTGAAGGAGAGTCCAAGGCCCTTTCCCTCTGTTGGATGCTGACTGCTAGGGGAAATACTCCATGGCAGCAAGGCTTAGAGAGGGAGGCTTGAGGCCTGAGTTCCCACAACTCTCAGAGAGGAGCCCAAAGGCCACGCCCCACATTAAATATTGATGCCACCCCATTACCCTAGGTTGGAGTCCAGAGTCTTCGACTCCTATTTAGCAATGATTATTAGGGTGGAAACTCCCTGGAGCCTGAGTTGTGGCCACACTAACTCAGAGCCATCTATGTCTTTCCTCCTCCTCTCACCCACCCCTCTCCTTCCCTGGCTCCAGTGGGTTTCAGGCTCACGTGCAGGCTGGAGGAGTCTCACAGTCGTAGCCATCAAACAGACACTCTTCAGAGTCACACTGTGGGTGGCACTGCCCATCCCCGGAAGAGAAGCCAGCACCGAGAGTGGGAGGGGCAGCCCTTCCAGGGGTCTGGGACCCCTAGAGAGCAGTCCCCTCCATCCCAGTTTCCTCCTGGGCCACTGCAGCCAGCATCACAGGCCCCATCTCCACTTCTGCCCTCACACCCCTTGGCTCCAGGCTTCTGACACCGGGGCCCTGCAGAGCTGTGAGGGCAGGAGCATCGAAAGCCTGGGCCCCCCAAGCCCGTGGTCTCTGTGCAGCTGCCATTGTATAGGCATGGGGAGGGAGGGCCACAGCCTTTAGGAGCTGGTGGGGTCAGGCAGTCAGGACCCCCATAGCCACTGAGGCAGGCACAGCGTGGTGGGAAGCCTGGCTTAGGGGGAGGGCAGACACAGGCCTCCGTGGTGGCAGTGATGGAGGCCGCAGGAAGGGGCCCTGTGGCTGCAGGTGGGGCCTTCAAAACCCTGTGGAGGGGAGGGGAGATATTGGAGAAGGAACTTGCATTATTCTTCCCACTCCCCATCACGCAAACTCTTGGATTAAGACCCAAGAGGGTCTTAGATTCTCATGTCTAAAAGGGGCCTCAGAGAGTATGAAGTTAAACATTTTGTGGATGTTGAAACCATGTCCCATGGTAATTTCACACAATGACATATTACATTGTAGTGAAAATGGATGAACTGTGTGCAACAACTTGATGGACTGTGGCATCATAGTGCAAGTCCTAGGAGACTAAACAGTTAATAGAATGCTATATTGTTATTATTATTATTTGAGACGGAGTTTTGCTCTTGTTGCCCAGGCTGGAGTGCAATGGCACAATCTCGGCTTACCACAACCTCTGCCTCCCGGGTTCAAGCGATTCTCCTGCCTCAGCCTCCCAACCAGCTGGGATTACAGGCATGCACCACCATGCTGGCTAATTTTGTATTTTTAGTAGATGGGGTTTCACCGTGTTGGCCAGGCTGGTCTTGAACTCCTGACCTCAGGTGATCTGCCAGACTTGGCCTCCCAAAGTGCTGGGATTACAGGCATGAGCCACTGCTCCAGGCCAGCTATGATATTATTATCTTACTCCTTAGAAATAGGATCATATGCCTGCCTCTTCCTTTGGAGAGGGAACAGGATAGAGGAGGAGGACATAAGTAGATGTAAGTTATTATTAATATCGAGATTCTTGGGTTAGGTTCATGGGTGTTACATTGTTAGAACAATACAAGAAAAGAAGACCAGGCATAAACCAATGTCAGCATATCATGAACTAAAACTTAGGATTAGTCTAATTCCATGCATCTGAGGTCCATAAGTACACACACGTACACATACAAAAAAGAACCTATCCGAGGCCACCCACCATGCAGCTTGATCTTGGGGAGCTCCTGACCTTCCCTTAGGCAACACCTTTGATTTTTGAAAATTCCATTCATGCTGTCAACTGATCCTGCCTTTCCTCTGACTGCTTCTGCGAGGCACTTGCCACTGTGAACTTGACTGGCTTTTTCCAATAATTTCTACATCGGTGCTCCCCCACAGTCCCTTCTGGGATTGCAACGGAGGTATTCTTGTTTTTTGTTAGTACAGGGGGCAATAGAGAAGGCAGATTTGTGGTCACTTGCCTTGGGGCAGTGGCATGTGAAACCTAGGGGTGATCCTGCTGTGGTCTCACAGGTCCCTCCGTGAAAGCAGGGCTGGCTGTGGCAGGGGTCTATCTCCACTTCACACCACTGGCCTGTAATTGGAGGGGAGATTAGATGCCACACACTGCATCAGTCACTGCCTCTGTCCTAGCTCATTCCTGGATGTTGGCCCAGCACTAGATATGCAGGCGAAGGGATCCTGGGGCATCTTTTCTGGTTGTGGGAGGGCGTGGAGGCCGCGGACGGACCAGCGATGGCTGCCACATGGGTGGAGACTATCTGGCTCTCCATCATCTGCTTGGCTGTGCTCCAGACATGCTTGTGCCCCTGTCTTGGGGCCTCACCTGTGTGTCCAGGCAGACACTGGCAGTAGAAGGCATTGGCCAGAGAGTGGCAGGCTGCAGTGCCTGTGGGGTGGCAGGGCTGGTCCAGACACTCGTCCACGTCTCCCTCACAGCGTAGCCCCACAAAGCCTGGAGGGCAGGCACAGTGAAAGCCTCCAGGTTTGGGGGTGCAGGTTCCATGGTTGTGACAGGGTTGGGACTGACAAGCATCGGGTTCCTTTGAGCAGTTCTGTCCCTTGTAGCCTGGGGCACACTGCAGACAAAGAGGGTCAGACAGGGAACCAGTGGATGAGCCCAACCCAGCACTACAAGGGACCCAGCTCAAGATAGTCTGTCCAGTCCCCTGCCTTCCAGCTCAACAGCGTCACTCAGCTCACCATCCGTCATGGCCACGTGTCACAACCCTTCTATCTCAACTCCACATGAGACGCAATTGCTCAGCGACACACAGCTTAACCATTCCCAGTCCCAAACAATCTCTCTGACATACTGCCACCAAATGCAGCACATTTTTGGTAAAACCTTCCTTCCCTACTAAATACCGACCAGGTTCTCTAATACTTTATTAATCCATAAGTGTCTACTGGATGCCTCCTTTGTGTCAGGCACCGTTTTAGGCACTAGGAATACGAAGAAAGTTAGAACCCATTCCTATTTCCCTGAAGCTCTCAGTCAACCAGAGGAAATAAATGACTAGCATTTATTGCATGATTTATATACCTAACCTAAAAAACCCTCTAACAACACTTTATATGGGTTATCTCATTTCATTTTTACTTTGCACATAAGGAAGCTGAGTCTCTCAAAGGTTATGTGACCTGCATAAGTCAAATAGCTATAGGTGGCAGAGCTGGGAATCAGTGAAGGTCTGTGGCTCCATAACCAACGCTCTCAACCATTTTCTGCTTCTTTATGCCACTCGGCTCGTAAGAGAAGGGTCGCTGACGAGATCTGTACCACATGCTGGGTTCTTGCAGGAGGAAGGAGAGTGTGCAAGAGTAGAGTGCCAGGAAGGAATGCTTCAAAGAGACAGAGAAAAGGGAATTCAAAAGAATCCAAGGACTGGTCAAGAGAGCTGGAAGGAACAGGAGGGAGCTTCATGAAAGAAGAAGTAAAGCTGAGTAATGGGTGCATAGAGGTTTACTTCTGATCTGTATACTGCTATTGTTTATGTTAAAAATGTTCATAATAAAAGGTTAAAAATAAAATTAAAAATTGGCCAGACGCAGTGGCTCACGCCTGTAATCCTAGCACTTTGGGAGGCTGAGGTGGGTGGATCACCTGAGGTCAGGAGTTCAAGACCAGCCTGGCCATCATGGTGAAACCCCATCTTAAAAAAAAATAATAATAAAAATAAAATTAAAAATTGAAAAAAGAGGATAAATTAAGACTTATGCCTCAAGCCTTCTATCAAAAGTTGTGGTTCTGGCCAGGTGTGGTGGCTCATGCCTGTAATCCCAGTAGTTTGGGAGGTCAAGGTGGGTAGATTACTTGAGGTCAGGAGTTTGAGACCAGCCTGGCCAACATGGTGAAACCCCATCTCTACTAAATACACACGCAAAAAAATTAGCTGAGTATGGTGGCAGGCACCTGTAATCCCAGCTACTGGGGAGGCTGAGGCAGGAGAAGTGCTTGAACTCGGGTGGTGAAAGTTGCAGTAACCTGAGATTGTACCATTGCACTCCAGCCTGGGTTACAGAGCAAGACTCTGTCTCAAAAAAAAAAAAAAAAAAAAAAAATTGTGGTTCTATATCTCAAAATAATAAAGGCCATATATAACAAAACCACAGCTAACATCATATTGAATGGGGGAAAAGTTGAAAGCCTTTCCTCTGAGATCTGGAACAAGACAAGGATGCTCACTTTCACCATTTTTATTCAACGTAATACTGGAGGTCCTGGTCAGAGCAATTAGGCAAGAGAAAGAAATAAAGGGCATCCAGATTGCAAAGGACGAAATCAAATTACCCATGTTCACAGATGACATAATCCTAGATTTAGAAAAACCTAAGGAAAACACTGGCTCTGAACAAATTCAATACAGCTGTAGGATACAAAATCGATGTAGAAAAAGTAGTAGCATTTCTACATACCAACAGCAAACAATCTGAAAAAGAAATCAAGAAAGCAATCCCATTTATAACAGTTACAAAAAATAAAAAAAACAAATGAATAAATTTACCCAAAGAAGTGAAAGAACACTGCAATGACAACTAGAAAACACTGATGAAATAAATCGAAGGGGACACAAAAAAATGGAAAGATATCCTGTGCTCACAGATTGGAAGAAAGAATACTGTTAAAATGTCTGTGCTTACCAAAGTGATCTACAGAGTCATGCAATCCCTATCAAAATACCAATGATATTCTTTACAGAAATAGAAAAAACAACCCTAAAATTGATCTGAACTGTAAAAGACCCAAATAGCCAAAGGAATCTTCAGCAAAAAGAACAAAGCTAGAGGCACCACACTACCTAACTTCAAAATATACTATAAAGTTACCGTAACCAAAGTAGCATGGTGCTGGCATAAAAACAGACACACAGACCAATGGAATGGAATAGAGAGCCCAGAAATAAGTCCACACATTAACAGCCATCTTACTTTCAACAAAGGCACCAAGTACATGCATTGGGGGAAAAGAACAGTCTCTTCAATAAATGGTGCTGGAAAAACTGGATATCCATATGCAGAAGAAACTAAACCTCTATCTGTCATCATATACAAAATGGATTAAAGCCTTACATGTACAACTGGAAACTATGAAACCACTAAAAAAAGTCATTGGGAAATGCTTTAAGACACTGATCTGGGCCGGGCGCGGTGGCTCACGCCTGTAATCCCAGCATTTTGGGAGGCCGAGGCAGGCGGATCACGAGGTCAGGAGATCGAGACCAACCTGTACAACATGGTGAAACCCTGTCTCAAAAAAAAAAAAAAAAAAAAAGAGAACTGATCTGCGCAAAAATTTTTTGGATAAGACCTCAACAGCACAGGCAACAAAAGCAAAAACAGACAAATGGGATTACATCAAGCTAAAAAGTGTCTATACAGCAAAGGAAACAATCGAAAGAGTGAAGAGGCAACCTACAGAATAGAAGAAGATATTTGCAAACTATCTATCTGACAGGGGATTAATAATCAGAATATATAAGGAACTCAAGAGCAAACACCACCACTACCACCACCAACAAATAATATGGTTTAAAAAATGGGTAAATGCTCTGAACAGACATTTCTCAAAAGAAGACATACAAATGGCCAACAGGTATATGGATGCAAATCAGGGAAATGCAAATCAAAACCACAGTGGAATATCATCTCACACCAGTTAAAATGGCTGTTATTGAAAAGACAAGGGCTGGGTGCCGTGGCTCATGCCTGTAATCTCAGCACTTTCAGAGGCTGAGGTGGGAGGATCACTTGAAGTCAGGAGTTTAAGCCCATCCTGGCCAACGTGGTGAAACCCCATCTCTACTAAAAATACAAAACCTTAGCTGAGCGTGGTGGCCCACACCTGTGATCCCAGCTACTTGGGAGGCTGAGGCATGAGAATCTCTTGAACCAGAGAGGCAGAGGTTGCAGAGAGCTGAGATCACATCACTGCGCTCCAGCCAGGGCAACAGAACAAGACTCTGTCTCAAAAGAGGAAAAAAAAATTAAAAAGAAAAGACAGAAAATAACAGATGCTGGCAAGGATGCAGAGAAAGGGGAACCTTCAGACACTGTTGGTGGGAATGTAAACTAACATAGCCAGTATGGAGAAAAGCATGGAAGTGTCTCAAAAACTAAAAATAGATCTACCATATGATCTAGCAATGTACTGTTGACTACATATCCAAAGGAAATCAGTATCTTGAAGAGATATCTGCATCCCCATGTTTATTGCAGCACTGTTCACAATAGCTAACATATGGAATCAACCTAAGTGCCCATCAACGAATGAATGGAAAAGAAACTGTGGTATATACACACAATGGAATATTATTCAGCCAGAAAGAGAATGAAATTCTATCATTTTCAGTAACATGGATGAAACTGAAGGACATTATGTTAGGTGAAATAAACCAGGCACAGAAAGACAAACATTGTGTTTCTCACTTTCACCTTTGTCCCACTGCCTTAGTTAGCCCTGACCTTTCTTGTGTTCCAGGTAGATAGTTGCATCAGCCTCCTATTGTACGTCTGATATTGCTCCTCACTCATATGTGGGAGCTAAAAGAGTTAATCTCATGGAAGTAGAGTAGAATAATGGTTACCAGAGGCTAGAAAGTTTAGCAGGGAGTGGGAGATGAAGAGAGGTTGGTTAACGGATACAAAATTACCTAGAAGGAATAAGTTCTAGTGTTAGATAGGAGAGTAGGATGATGATAGTTAACAATTTATATTTCAAAATAACTAGAAGAGAAGATTTGGAATGTTCTCAACGCAAAGAAATGATGAATGTTTGAGATGACATTTTAATTACCCTGATTTGATCATGACACATAGTATACATGTATCAAAATATCACATGTGGCCAGGCACGGTGGCTCGTGCCTGTAGTCCCAGCACTTTGGGAGGCCAAGGTGGGCAGTTCACCTGAGGTCAGGAGTTCGAGACCAGCCTGGCCAACATGGCGAAACACCGTCTCTACTGAAAATACAAAAATTAGCCAGGCATGGTGGTGTGTGCCTGTCATCCCAGCTACTTGGGAGGCTGAGGCATAAGAATCTCTTGAACTGGGAGGCGGGGGTTGCAGTGAGCCAAGATTGCACCACTGCACTCCAGCCAGGGGGATAGGGCGACTCACTCTGTCTCCAAAAAAGAAAAAAAAAATCACATGTACCCCATAGATATATATGATTACTATGTGTCAATAACAAAAGAAAATAAAATGGCAACCATACACACCAAAAAGTTGTGATTCTGAGCACACGAATCAGGCTGCTTAGACTTGAATGCCAGCTTTGCCTCCCCTGGCTTAATGACCTGGACCATGAAGAAGAGGCCCTAACCCAGCCTAGGGAGAAGTTAGGGGCATCTTCCTGAGGAAGGTGCCTCCTGAGCACCAGCCCATGAAAGAGGGGCTGGGAAGGCTGTTCCAGGTAGTGTCAATAGTAGGGATAAAGGCTGAGAGGCAAGAATCAGTATGGGGTATGTGGGAAAGTCAGCAGCAGTTTTGTGTTGCTGGAGCAGAGAGTAGATTGGTGGGATGGGGAGAGCTGACACCCGAGAGGAAGGAAGGGCTGGGTCATGCAGGCCGTGGACTTTATTCTGAAAGAGGCGGGCAGCTACTGAAGGTTCAGCAGGGGAGTGACAGGTCCATTTTCAGTAGAGTACCTGGCCACAGGGTAAAGGCTGAACCTATAGAAGGACAAGTGTGGTGTCAGGGACCATAGTTAGGAGGCTAACGCAAGTATCTACCTGGAATGCAACAAAGGTCAGGACTCAGGCAGTGGGAGAAAGGGCGGAGGTGAAAGTGCAGACTTGAGAAAAGTTCAGGAGATAAGGTGGCATGACTCTGTGGTTAGTTGGGTGTGTGGGGTAAAGGGAAAGGGAGGAGAAATGAATACACTGGGTCTTCCCCATCACTACTGTCTCTCTCATCCAGCCCACCCTTGTCTTCCCTCCCCCTTCTCCTCCAGACCCTCTCACCTGACAGAGATACCCATTGGGCTGCGCCATGCAGGTGGCCCCATGCTGGCAAGGCCTGGACTCACATGGGTTCACATGATCCTGGCACAGGCTGCCTTGGAATCCAGGGGGGCAGTGGCAGAAATAAGAGGGGCCACTGTCGACACAGAGGCCTCCATTCTGGCAAAGGGAAGAGACGTCTATGCCTGGGGGAGAGAAAAACAGGGATATATAAAGATAAGCAGGGATGTGGCCGGGGGCGGTGGCTCACGCCTGTAATCCCAGCACTCTGGGAGGCTGAGATGGATGGATCACTGAGGTCAGGAGTTCAAGACCAGTCTGGCCAGCATGGCGAAACCCCGTCTTACTAAAAATACAAAACAAAAGAAAAAAAATTTAGCTGGGTATAGTGGCACACGAATCTCAGCTACTCAGGAGGCTGAGGCAGGAGAATCGCTTGAACCTAGGAGGTGGAGGTTGCAGTGAGCCGAGATCGTGCCACTGCACTCCAGCCTGAGTGACAGAGTGGAACTCCATCTCAAAAAAAAAAGATAATTGGGGAGGAAGGGTGTATTTAGAAGGGTGTATTCAGGGCCCAGACTCCGGGTGTAGAGGCTTTAACTTGGGGCCCCCCAGCATTCCTGAGTGGAAGCCGCTTTGAGCGCAAGGAGTTAACAACTCCTGGCACTGAAGAAATTAGAACACCGAGTTTTACTTCTCACCTCACTGAGCCCAAGGAGTTAATAACTCCTGGCACTGAAGAAATTAGAACACCGAGTTTTACTTCTCACCTCACGCTTTCTGCCAGAATACTGGAGACATACCTTTAAAGCTTATCAGAGTGTTAAAGCAACTGCTTTCTTGGCTTAAAACAAGGCTTGAGCAATAAAAAAAAAATTTTTTTTTTTGAGACGGAGTCTTTCTCTTTCCCTGGGCTGGAGTGCAGTGGCATGATCTCGGCTCACTGCAATCTCTGTCTCCCGGATTCAAGCAATTCCCCTGCCTCAGCCTCCTGAGTAGCTGGGACCACAGGCGTGCACCACCATGCCTGGCTAATTTTTTGTATTTCAGTAGAGACAGGGTTTCACCATGGCAAGGATGGTCTTGATATCCTGACCTCATGATCCTCCCACCTCAGCTTCCCAAAGTACTGGGATTACAGATGTGAGCCACTGTTCTCAGCTCAGCAAGAAAGAATTTAAGGGATGCCTCAGGTGAGGACATGTGACTTAAGTCTGTTCCCTGCGTTTTGCATTCCTCTGATGTTCTTTCCCTGTGATTCCCATCAGCTATCCCCTAACTCCATCATAGTCTCTTTCCCAAGCTCTTCTCATATCAAAGCTTAGTGTTCTTTTACAAAGAGTCTGGTGCAACATGGAAGTGAGTGGGGTGGGGTGACACGTGTTGAGTGTAGCTGGATTAAGTGTGGCCCACTCTGCTTGGGTTAAGATAATCAGGACAGAGTTGGGTTGCTCCACGTTGAGTAATGTCCCTCAAGGTCGAGTTAAACTGGAATCCTGTGGACTGGGCTGGCTGGTGTTGCTAGAATTGTGTTAAATGTGGTAACAGGAATGTGTTAGGCTTCTCTGGATGTTGAACTGTGCAATCAAGAACTGATTTGTCTGTGTGGTTTTGATTCTCCAGGTGGTTGTTTTGACCAAAGGCTGCGTGGATGCCCTCAGGAACGGGGCAGGGGAGAACATCCATTATTTCTTCATCTGCTCCCCCAGTCAGTCCTGGGGTTGATACCTTGGCTCAGCGCAGCCTTCTGGCAGGAGGACAGTGGAAGGTTGCAGAGAGGCCCGGTCCATCCCTGGAGGCACAGGCAGTAGAAGGAAGGCCCAGTCTGGAGGCAGTGGGAATTGCGTGGACAGGGCTTCTGGGCACATAAGTCCATCAGAGTCTGAGGGGTGGGAGGGAGCATGAGGCAGGACACAGCACCAGATTCCCAGCCCAGAGATGGTCCTCTGCCCACTCTAGCCCCTCAAAATCCCTTACTTCCAAAATTCTCTCCTGCATGGCCTGGGAGCAGGTGACCCTCCCTGGTTTCCCTCCCAGCCGCTTCCCTCCTCCACACACCTGGCTTCAATAGTCCTCACCTGGCAGCTGCCTCCGGTGTAGCCAGTGGGGCAGAGGCAGTGGGGACCCTGAGGGCTGTCCTGGCAGGTCGCCCTATTCCTACAGGGGCTGAACAAGACAGAGACAGGGCAGGATAGGGAGAAGTTCTGGGAAACAAGGGGAAGGTAGTGTGTGATGTGGTCGGGAGGCAACCACTGGGAGATGGTGAGCCAAGAGGGAAGGCAGAACGAGGGGTGTGGGGTGGGAGGCAGCTGGAACCCAAGGGGAGATGAGAGGAGGGGTGGGAAGGCCGAGGGGCCTTCTCCCTTCTAGGGGTCTTTGTGCCCTGCTCACCTGTCTGCACAGCTGGGGCGGATCCTTCCCTCACAGCGGGGACCCTGGAAGCCCACGGCACAGACGCAGGAGAAGGTGCCAGGCCTGTTCACACAGGTACCCCCATTGAAGCACGGGGCTGGAGAGAGGAGGCTGTGAGGGTTTGGGTTCCTTGCCTGTAACCTGGCCTGTGACTTCAGTCACACTGCACACAGGACATACACCCCCCCACCATCAAAATGCCAGCTCACTGCCATCCAATTAATTTTTGTTTATTTATATGATATATACATATAACGCGATAGGGTCTTGCTCTGTTACCCAGGCAGTAGTGCCATCACAGCTCACTGCAGCCTCAACCTTCTGGGCTCAAGCCATCCTCCCACCTCAGTCTCCTATCTGGGACTACAGGCCTTAGCCACTGTGCCCAGCTAATTAAAAAACATTAAAAACAAATTTTTTTTCTTTAGAGATGGAGTTTTGTTATGTTGCCCAGGCTAGTCTGTCCAATTAAGTTAAAAAAATATGGCACAAGAATCCCCTCCCCAGTTCCTCCATCCTCCTGTGGCCCTCAGCTTCGCGGCACTGTGAGCACTCACCAGACACACAGTAGTCGGTGCTGCTCTGGCACTGGGGCCCTGTGTGGCTTGGAGGGCAGGTGCAGTAGTAGCCTCCAGGGCTGGGGTTGCAGGAGCCACCATTGAGACATGGCCCTGAGTGGCAAGCTGTTATCTCCTCGCTACAGGTGGGCCCTGAAGGAGACAGGTGAGGACTGAGAAAAGGTGTCCTCCTTCCCTCCCTCCACTCTCCTCCTCTTTAGTTTTCCTTCCCTTCCTCGTCCCCAACCCTATTATTCTCTCCCATCAACCTCCTTTCTCACCACCTCCCACACATCACCTGTGTCCCCTGCAGCCCAGTTCTCCTTAGTGGTGACTGAGACACAGGGCTGGTGGTCACCTGCCTTGCCCTTGACTTAGGGGGTGACTAGCAGAGAGTGTATATGATTTAGGGAGGGTCTCACCTGTGTAGTCTGCAGGGCAGGTACAGTTGTAGCCAGAGAGCTGGGGGTAGCAGGTCCCCCCCATGGGCACAGGGTGCAGAAACACAGCCCCCTAGCTCTGTCTCACATCCTGGCCCCGTCCAACCCACGTCACACACACAGGAGGATCTGGTTGTAAAGAGAAAGGAGAGGGTTTTTCTCTTCCCCCTACTGCATCTGCTCCCCTCCCCCACTGCCTGGATCCCTATGACTTCCTCTTCTTTTGGCCCTGAGATTCTGGCTTCTTTCTTCAGTGGCTTTGCTCTCAGCACCACCCCCTTCCTCCCCCCACACCTGCTCATATTCTCCAACTAGATACGCGCATATATATATATACACATTATTTCTGTCACTTGCTTATTTTCTTTCTTCATTAGAATGAAAGCTCCATGAGAGCAGTTGCTTTGTGTCTTTTGCTTTTTGCGGTTCCCCCAGGGCCTGGAACAGTAGCCACACAAAGTAGGTGCTCAGCAAATGTTTTTTTTTTCCAAGACAGAGTCTTGCTTTGTCGTCCAGGCTGGAGTGCAGTGGCATGATCTTGGTTCACTGCAACGTCTGCCTCTCGGGTTCAAGCGATCCTTCTGCTTCAGCTTCCTAAGTAGCTGGGATTACAGGGTACACCACCACGCCCAGGTAATTTTTGTATTTTTAGTAGCTATGAGGTTTCACCATGTTTGCCAGGTTGGTCTTGAACTGTTGATCTCAGGTGATCCACCCGCCTCGGCCTCCCAAAGTGCTGGGCTTACAGGCGTGAGCCCATAATCAGCACTGTGCTTGGCCTCAGTAGATATAATGAATGATGAATTGGCCCTGGGATTTAATGCTCTTCTTTCTGCTCTGAACCCTGGTCCTCTGTTTCTCCCATTTCTTGTGGACTCTCTTCTCCTCGGATAACACTTACTCCCACTGCCTCACCCTAAGAACTTTGCCATCTCCTTCCTTTTTCCCGTTGGTCATTTCTCACAGACCTACACCTCACTGGCTGTCTTCTCCTGTCCTAGCGAGGGGGAGCCCAGAGGAGGGGCCAGATGGAGAGGGCCTGGAAGATGTTACCTCTGGCAGTGCCCATGGTGGCAGGTGCAGTTGTCCTCAGGTGGGGCACAGCCAGGACTTCCGTCAGGACAGAGGCAGTTGGCCTTGTCTTTCTGTTCCTTACATATCTGCTTGGGCTGGCACAGGTTGGGAGCACACAGGGGAACCTCACAGAGCTGGCCTAGGGTGGGAGATGGGTCAAAAAGAAAACAGCTCCTCCACATTCCTGATTGGGTCAAAGCCCACTTCTTATGCATGCCTTGCTCAATCCCCATGAGCCTGTCCTTCAATGGCTCCCTATTGCTTTTAAGATACTGTTTAACTTCCTAGAATGAGGTGCGGAGTCCTGCAGGACATGACTTTTGTACACCTGCTGTGTTTCTCAGCTTTGCCTTGCTGCACCCTTCACTCTGGCTCTCTTACAGTTCCTTAAATGGGATGTGCTTTTCTTGTGCTATCTGGCACCGTATTTAGACAAACTTGCTCATCTTTTTTTTTTTTTTTTTTTGAGACTGAGTCTTGCTCTGTCACCCAGGCTGGAGTGCTGTGTGGTGCGGTCTCTGCTCACTGCAACCTCCGCCTCCCGGGTTCAAGTGATCCTCCTGTCTCAGCCTCTTGAGTAGCTGGGATTACAGGCGCACGCCACCACACATGGCTAACTTTAGTATTTTTAGTAGAGACAGGGTTTCACCATTTTGGACAGGCTGGTCTTGAACTCCTGATCTCAGGTGATCCACCTGCCTCGGCCTCCCAAAGTGCTGGGATTACAGGCATGAGCCACCACGCCTGGCCTCTGCTCGTCTTTCATGGCTCATCTCAGCCATCACCTCCTCCATCTTTAGTCTGGGTTGGCTGGTCCTTTGTGCTCCTGTAACATCCTGCACATTTTTCTCTCAGAGCACCTCCGTGGGCTATAATCAACAGGAGATTTGTTGATCTCTCTGTATTAGACAAGTCACATGAGATGGCAACTCTCTTACTCAAATTTGCCTCTGTATCTGGCATAGTAGGCACTTAGTAAGTGCTTGCTAAATAAGCAAATGAATGCCTTTGCTTTGAGTCTTGTCCTCTGCCCCCAAGTCTCAATCACATCACTTACATTGAGCCCATGTGGGCCCTACGGTAACCCCTGCCCTTGTCCCCATGATTGTACAATTGTGCAGGTTTTACACTAAATCACTTTAAAGGTTACCATTCTCCATTGCGCCACCAACCCTTCGACAAAGGTTACCATTCTCATTCTATTCTCACATCTCAACCATCGAACACCCACCAATGAACTCTACCCCAATCCAAATGGAATAAAATATTGTGCCAGTTCTTTCCAATGCCTCCCCTGCTAACCTGTGAAACCAGAGGGGCAGAGGCAAAAGAAGGCTCCGGGGAGGTCAAGGCAGCTGGCTCCAACAGGGCATGGGTCACTCAGACACTCATTCACCTCTGTTTGACAGCGTGGCCCTTCAAAGCCTGTGGCACAGCAGGAAGGTCAGGGACCTGCATGGACGTCTGCCTCCTGCCCCCCATCATCCCCCACAGTGTGCGCCCAGTTTACCTGGGAGACACTTGCAGTGGAAGGCTCCAGGGTGGTCCTGGCACTGCCCACCATTGGCACAAGGAGAGCTTCTGCACTCGTCGATATCCTCCTCGCACCGGGTGCCGGTGAATCCTGGTGGGGAGAGGAGGCCAAGGTCATCGAGGGAGGCACAGCATGGCGCTTTCGCTCGCCAGGAAAGGTGAACTTGCAGAGCTTCCCAGACACCTGGGGCAGGTGGGCGTGGGGGTGACACAGAGTGAAGCAGAAAGGCGAAGCTCAGCCACCTGCCAGCTGTATGACTTTGGGGCAAGCTGGTCAACCCTCTAGGCCTCAGTTTCCTGTTCTGTGTAAAAGAGGAATAATAATGGAACCTACCTCATGGTTCTGTTAAAAAGATTGAATGACATAATGCCTGAAAAGTACACAGCCAAATGGCTAGCCTGGGGGTAAGTGGTGAATAAATGTAGTTATTATCACAGCAGGGGGAAATAGGGGTGTCCGGTGAGGCTGGAGAAGAAGGGCTTGGGGCAGCTTTCCCTGGGTTTGTGATGAGGGTGCCAAGACCAGCCTGAGACCTCAACATACGGGGAGAGAACACAGAGCTGTGCAGGAGGGCAGGAAAGGAGGGACCTTTGGGTGACTTGGCAGGACAGAGATGAGAATGGGCGAGTCAGCAAGGGAAGATTTGAGGATGTAACAGAAGAGATTTTGGGGAGCAAAGATGGATTTGGAGGACTCCTCGGCTAGGGGAGAGAGGGCTTCAAGAGGCCTTGGGTGATTGCCGGGCCTGAACTCTGCAGGTTCAGAGGCCGGGGGTCTGAGGGTGGCTGGAGCAGCATTTGTACTCACCAGGCGGGCAGACGCACTGGAAGCCGTTGAGGAGGTCATGGCAGTCCGCGTTGTTCAGGCAGGGAGCTGAGGCACACTCGTTGGTCTCCACCTCGCAGAGCTGCCCTTCCAAGCCTGGGGACATGGGTATCATGAGGGATACGGCTCAGAACAGGTCCGCCTGGGAGACCTGTGTTCTAGAATCGGCCCTGCTCCCAACTTGCCCTGCTCAGGTAGTCCTCCGCCGAGGTGCTGTCTGCATGGGGTTGAACAAGGTGAACCCTGAGGCCCTGCTGCTTCGCGGTGTGTGGTCCTGCTCTTTCCCAGGTGTGAAAGGCCAGGGAACAGGGCGCCTGCTGGGGGACCTGCGGGAGGACTGCAAGGCTTTTTGGGGGTCATTCCTGTGTATACAGAAGGCAGGGCTCACTGGGGCGGGCTTATCAGCCTGGAGGACTTCAAGGTACAAATAGGACAAGTGAGCATCAGCTTGGAGGACGATTCCTGCCTCTTTTCCTGTCTGGGCAGGACTCCATGCCAGGGAGAATGGAAATCCCAAAGTGCTTGAATTTGAAGGACGTCTGGGAAGCTGTGTCGCTCCCATATTTATCCGGTTGCTTTGGGTTCATCCTGGTCTCCACTGTGTCATCCTAACGGAGGTGGGATCAACCTCTGGACCCTGGCTTCCCTCTCTCTCTTGCCTGGGGAGTCTGTTTTGAAGCTCCTTGATATCTGCAACTTTGTCCCTTGGATTACTGAACCGTTTTCTCTTATTTTTCTATGCTTGTCTGTGGGGTGGCCTGAGCTGGTATCTTTGGGTGCCACTCAGTTTAGAGAGCGATATGGAGTAGTGGTTATAATTATTGAAGCCCTTGGTTTGAATTTCAGCTTTGCCACTTGCTAGCTGGGTGACCTTGGACAAGTCACTTAACCTCGCTGTGCCTCAGTTTCTTCAGTTATAAAATGGGCATTGCAGCAGTGCTGACCTCATGGGCTTATTGTGATGAGTAGATGAGAATGCCTGTAAGAAGCTCAGGTAGTACCTGGCGATAAAGTCAGCTATTATTTTTCTGATTTCATTCAACTCCTAGATGTTGGCTCTGTCCCTCTCTCCCTGGGACGACTCTTCCCCCTTAAAACTAGCCTGGAAGTGGGTGCAGGATTGTAGCTATCTTTTTCTTGTTGTACCAAATTTTTCCTGCTGTATCACAGGACTCTTGGGATTTTAAGGGATTACCTTCAATCTCTGCATGGGAGAGTTTCTACTATTGGGGGAACATGTGGGTTGACCTGAGCAGAGGCTGCGGCATGGAGTTTAGGAACTGCTCTTCTGCCCACCCTTGCTGGGCTCTTGTGCACAGTGGACCAGGTTGTGCAATCTCTATGATGACTATGGAATGAATGGCAGCCCCTTCAGAGTAGAGAAATGCATAACCTTACTACTATCTGTGGCAAGCCTTCTCCGAGGGATCATGGGTGTCCCTGAATTTTCATCTTGGTGTAGAGAGAGAAGCACCTGTGATAGCTTACCCCAGCCAGCCTGAGGCTGTCTCTACTATGGGAGGGGTGGCTCCTAGTGAGTTCAGGAATAGTTCCCTGTTTCTCCCACCCCAAGGCCCCATCCAGCTGGTACCTGGTGGGCAGAGGCAGTGGAAGGTGGCAAGTAGGTCCAGACAGGTGCTCCCTGGGTGGCAGGGCTGGGAGAGGCACTCATTGTAATCAGTCTCGCAGCGGGAGCCCGTGTAGCCAGGTGGACAGAGGCAGTTGAAGGAGCCAGGGGTGTTGAGGCAGGAGCCTCCATGTTCACAAGGACTTGGGCCTTCCTGAGCTGGGAGGAGAGAAGAGCTGAGAGTCCACAGGGGCCAGGGAAGGGCAAAAAGGTCAGACTGTCAGGGAAGATGTGGGGGCCTGTGCATGGAAGATGAGACCAAATTGGGGAAGGGGCTTGTGTCTTTACGATGGAGAGGAAAAAAGGGCCCAAATTCATGGGGGCTGGGGGACTGAGCATTGGAGAGAGGGTCATGTAGGCAAGAGATGCCAAATCTGGGCAAATTCAAGGAAAAAGATGTTTGCTTTTTTATTTTGATTTTTGTTTTTTTTTTTTTTTTTTTTTGTTTTGTTCCTTTTTTTATCTTTATTCTATGAAGAATGCTTTTTTATTTTGAAAGGCAATCTGCCCTTTTCTGTTTTCAGTGCAGAGGCCCGTCTGAGGCTCAGAGAGGCTCTGAAGCGGGAGTGGCCTCACCCATCAGACACTCGTCCATGTCCTGGTGGCAGGTGGGCCCTGAGTAGCCGGGCTGACACAGGCAGAGGGTGGAGCCTGTGAGCGGATTGGTGCTGCACTGGGCTTCCCCATGGCATGGCTGGCTCAGACACATGTCTTCCAAGTGGCACAGCAGTCCTGGAGGGGCAAGAGGGGGGTGAGGCTCTCAGAGGCCACTTGAAGCTCCTAGCAACCCTCTTTGTGCTTCTCTCACCCTCCATCTCTACCTCCCACCTCCTGATACCCTCTGCCCCCGTACCTGTGCGTCCAGGTGGGCAGAGGCAGGAGAAGGGAACCCACACGATCAATGCAGGTGGATCCTGGGGCACAGGTGGCAGCAATACAGTCATCCAGGTTCTCCTCGCAGCCTGTGCCCCCCCCCAGCCACTTACACACACACAGTGAAAGCTGCCAGCAGAGTTCTGGCAGGTGCCCCCGTTTCTGCAGCGAGGGGGGACCCTGGGCCTCACACTCATCCACATCTTCGGAGCAATCCCAGCCTGCAGGGGGTTGGGGAGGGGCCAAGGGCTAAAGCTGGGAGCCCTGTGAGTAGGGAAGGCCAGGGGCTGACTCACTGGGCCACGGGTGCCATGAACGTGGCTTAAACAACTCACCTGTCCAGGTTTCTGGGCAGAGGCAGGTGTAGGTATCCAGCCCATCCTGGCAAGTGCCCCCATTCTGACACTGGTGGCTGACACAGTTGTCTGGATTCACCTCACAGTCCAGGCCTATGAAACCTGACAGGGTCATGGGATCAGTTGGGGGAGGAGGCTCCAAGGGAGACATCCTGCCCTGCCCAGAGAGAGGGGCGGCAGGAGAGCCCCTGTGAGGACACACCTGGGGGGGCAGAGGCACAGATGAAAGGTGGAGTCTTTCCCCTGGTATCAGCTGGCAAGTGCCTCCGTTTGAACAGCCCCTAGGAGGGCAGGGTCCTGCCCGGAGCTCACAGTGTGGACCCTCCCCGTCCCACAGGGCAGAGGCACTGGAAGGAGCCCAGTGTGTTATGGCAGGAGGTGCCACTGGGGCAGGGTCCTGGGTCCTGGAAACACTCGTTGACATCACGTTCACAGGCATGGCCCTCGAAGCCAGGTGGACAGCGGCACTGGATCTGGGGGGTACGTGGCCAGACACACCCCTCCATTAATGCATGGGTTGGCTGAGCAGAAGTCCCGAAGCTGGCACTGCTCACCTGAGGCAGAGGACAGAGGGAGCTGTTTCTAGCACTGTACAAATTCTAGCCCATCTGAGATGACCCAGTGCTCACTCTGGATTATCTCTGGGTCTAGTTTTCATATTTCCTTCCCTTTATTACCAGACTCTCTTTGCCTTGTTTCATCAGCCCTGATCTCCGTGTTGCCCTGCCTTGGGAGGGTTTATCTGGAGTGACCACATCTTCTAAAGTGATGATGGGAGTATTGCAAATTGGCCTTGCCTGAGAAAATCTGGGACGTGGGTGATCTTGGGGGAAGTGAAAGCACCCCATGTCTGCAGGCAGGAGACTCAGGTGGCAACTTGCTGTGCCACAACTGGTTGTATACCCCTGGGTGAGTCACTTTGCCTTTCTGATCTGGATTTCCTAATCTTTAAGTGGGTTGAGGCACCTGGAGACTCACTTCACAGCCCATGTGCACCAGTGGTAATGGCGGCAGCAGTGGAGGTGCCGGGTGCTGAGCTGAGCAAGCACTTCCTGAGCATCGGCCCCTCGTGTCCTCTCAGCAACCTTATGAAGTGTGAACATGACTCTCCCTGTTTGTCAGCTGACAGCTGAGCACCAGAAAGCTAAAATATCTTATCCCAGGTCATGTAGCTGGTCAGTGGCAGGGCTGGCATTTGGACCCAGGGGCTGTCTCAGAGCCCCTAGTCTTAAGCACTAAGCTTGCTCCGGGTTTACACCCCTTCTCCTGGGGTGGCCCCCACTCCACTCTCTGGGTCACATCCCTCCCTTCCCTGTGCCCCCTCCCACCACTACAGTCTTTCCTGGTGGTATTATGGGCTCCTTCCACTCAGAATGGGAGCCATTCAGCTGCTCAGAATGCAAAAGCCTGGAGGCCCCTGGTATGCCAGGCAATAACTGTCTAGCTGCCAAGCAGTGGGGAGACTAAGGGGGCTAGGATGGGAATCAGGGTGGTGCACAAAGCGGGGCTCATGGCACCCTTAGTTTGGAAATATTTTAGCATTTTAGCAGTCAGTACAATCATGCTGGTGAATGCCGGTCATGGGTAAGTGGATTGCCAAGAATTGGCATGTTGATTCTTATGGCTTCTGTCTTCAAAGAGCTTGTAGTTTCTCAGGCTCCAGTTCCATCTTTCCCCACCCACAGCCTAGCCCATTGCTCCTGCCTGTCCCCTCCTGGCCTCCCCAGCGGTGCTTACCTGTCCATCCAGGCATGCAGGAGCACTGTGGGCGGCCCGAGGCCTGGATGTGGCAACGGCCCCTTTTGGAACAGAAGGAGGGAGGACAAGGGTCTTCAAGCCGGGCCTGGCATCTCTCACCAGTGAAGCCAGGGAGGCAAGTGCACAAGAAGCTGGGAGCCAATGGAGTGGGAGGGCTGCGGGGCCCTAGGGGAGCGGGGAGCAGGGCTTGGCAGCTGCCTCCATTCTGGCAGAGCTGGGTGTTCTGGCAGGGGTCAGGAAACTGGCACGTCTCACCCAGGAAGCCAGGGGCACACCTGGGCAGGGGGAGGAGAGGGAAACTCACATCACTAGACCCTCTTCCCCATTCTTGCCCACCTCCCTCTGCCTTCATTGGTTTCCCTTCATCTCCTTCACTTCCTCCCTTTCTTCTTTGGTCTCACTTCCTCACCTCTCCCATTTTGCTCTCCCCTCCCCCTTTCTTTCCAGTCTCCCACTGTTGCAAGGCACACTCACTGGCAGGTCCCTTGTCCCTCAGACAGGCTCAGGCAGGTGCCTCCATTAGCACAGGGTTCTGGGAAACTCCCACACTGCAGCCCTGGGGATGGAGAGGGAGGTGTGATGGAAGCACTGGGCGCTCTGCCACCACCCTTCCTCCTCTAGGTGCTCCTGAGAAGGAGAAGAAGGAGAAGAAGGAGAAGAAGAAGACCTGCCCACAGCAGCTCCCACAGGTACTCTAAACCACCTCTTCTTCATATCTGTCCCCCACTCTCCACATGGTACCCAGCCCCAGCCCCTGCGCCCTTCATCCCAGTTACTAATCCCCCACCTCCCTTTCCTGTTTATTCTCTGGCCTCCCAAGTGTAGCCTCAGACTCCATCCCTCGGAAGCAAGACAACAGGGGTCAGAAGGGGGGTGGTGGGGCTCCTGGGAGGTGAATGGCTGAAACTTCGAAGAGATTTCCTCCCGGAAAGGCCCAGCATTGAGCCATCCGGGGGGTGGGGACAGCTGGACTAAGAAAGGGACTCAGTGGGCCTGACCATTCATGTCCCCATCTCCTGCTTCCCTCTCATCTCTTCCCCCAAGCAGGTGCTCAGTGTGGTCCCTCTTCCCCCTCTTCCATATGGCTGCAAGAGTCCTCTCAGTGCCAGTGCTAATGAGGTTCTTCCTGGGATTGGGCACCCTCTTACCCATCCCCCAGCAGTCACCGCCCCTGGCACCAGGCCCAGAGCAGCTCCAGGGGCAGAATCGTCTCTCCCTGCAGGCTATCACTATTTGGGCAGTGAGAATCTCCTCCATCCAGTGTCCCTCACACAGCCTCGAGCTTGGCCCTCTTCCCCCCACCCCACTGGACATCCTTCTAAGGGAAGTGGGTCCCCCACCTCTCCCATGCCATGCCTCACCTCTGGTTATGACCACTGAGAAACGCAGAAGCAGCAGCAGCAGCAGCAGCAGCAGCAGTGAAGGGGACTGCATTCCAGAGCCCCTTCCCCAAGTCCCGGTCCCTGTCCCTCTTCAGGCAGGGACCCTCAGAGCCCTCACTGAGGCAGGAGCCACCTCTTCTGCTCCCCACTGCCCCTTCTTCCTCCTCCTTGGCCTGCTGCAAGCCTCACGTCTGAGCTGCTTCCTGAGTCACACAATGTCCTGGACACCCTAGCAGTGGGGGGGGTGGAGGAAGAGTGGAGGAACACTAGCGGGGATGAAGGAGGGGCCTTCTGTCCTGACAACCCCTGGGGAAGTAGGGGGAAGTAGGACAGTGCGCCTGGAGGGCAGGTGATAGGAGGGGGAGAAGGCCTCTTGGAACCCCCGGGGCAGTCCTAGCCCTGCTGTTTGTTGATCCGGTCTCTCCTTTCTAAGGCTGGGAATTACAAGGTGGCTGCCCCTGTGCCCCAGGAAGGGCAGGACCTGGAAACAGATGTGGCGTGGTTAGAGAGTTCTGTATTGCTCCTCCCAGGAGAGGATGCTTAAACCACCAGGTTAAGCAGGTTTTTTTTTTTTTTTCCAGGTTATTACAGATGCTTCTCAGAGAACCTGCAACTTGTCATAATTTGAAACAACTCACCTTGGGAAAAGGAACCCAGGGGGCTTCTGGGTCTTATCTTGGCTCTTGCCAGGACATATTTTTCTCCTTCTGGGGGAATGGGCAAGATGCTGGCCGGTTTTGGGGAAACCTTGGTCTTCCTGTTGTAAGGGAATGTTGAGTGTCATTATCAGTGATAAATGAACATAGTCTACCCTAAATTTTGCAGTCTGGATTATCTGTAACAAACACTGAATTTGGGTAGTTTTCACTTCCTCCATCTCTGCCTCCCCTCCACTGCAGAGGCCGTTGGGATGCAGGGAATGCCAGTCAGAATGCAAAATTGGAGTAAGTAAACTCACAAAAGAGAATTCATTGCCTCAGAATACTCATCCTACCTTTTTGAGTCAACCCAGGGCAACTTTGGGGTCAACCACACAGCAAGTTCCTCGAGTAGCACAGGGAACTGAGAGTCCAGGGTGGCAGAAGGTGTCACTGGCAGCTGTGCTCTCCCTGGTACGGAGGAACTCATGGCTGCAGCCGGCGCACCTGAGCACCTTACCCGGGGGAAGATACTTCGCCAGCACTACTTTCTTCCTTTTTTTTTTAGCTTTTTATTTTGAAATACTTTTAAACTCATAGAAAAGGGGCAAGAATACTAAAAAGAATTCCAGGATACCCTTCACTCAGCTTTATCCACTAATATCATTCGACCACATTTACGTCATCATTATTTCTCTATAAATACACATTCGTATATTTTTCTGAACCGTTTGAGAGTAAGTTGCATACAAAGTACCACATTTACCCTTAAACCCATCAGTGCAAATTTTCTAAGAACAAAAACATTCTTTTACATAACATAGTACAGTTATCCAAATCAGGAAACTTAGACTGATGTAATACTATGATCTAATCGACAGTCCAAATTCAGGTTCTGCCAACTGCCCCATAATGTCCTTCATGACAAATTTTTCCCTTGGTCCAGGATCTCATCTGGCATCCTGCATTGCATTTAGTTGTCGATTCTTTTTAGTTTCCTTTAATATGAGTACAGTTCCTTCAACGTACTTTGCTTTTCATTATATTGACTTTTTTTTTTTTTTGAGACAGAGTCTCGCTCTGTCACCCAGGCTGGAGTGCAGTGGCACCATCTTGGCTCACTGCAACCTCCACCTCCCAGGTTCAAACGATTCTCTTGCCTCAGCCTCTCGAGTAGCTGGGATCACAGGCATGCGCCTGGCTAATTTTTGTATTTTTAGTAGAGAGGGGGTTTCACCACATTGTCCAGGCTAGTCTCGAACTCCTGACCTCAGGTGACCTGCCCACCTCGGCCTCCCAAAGTGCTGGGATTACAGGCGTGATCCACGGTGCCCAGACCTTTGGTACATATTCTTGAACTTACATATTTGCATGGCTGTCTAATTATTTCCCTAGGCGAAATTCTAGAAGTGAAACCACCGAGTGAAAGGGTGAAGGCATAGACCTGTTTTAAAGCTCGTGGTCCCTAAGTGTTGCCAAGCCTTTCTCCAGAAAGCAGTGCAGGCCTTTTACTCCGGTTAGTAGCGTCTGCCTCTGTCCTTACTCTTGCCAACTCTCTGCATTAGAATCCTCACCACTTTGATAGATGAAATTGCTTCTTATCGTTGCTCTAAACTGCACATCTGTTGTTAAGTGTTGACATTCTTTTTAGCTGTTTAATGGCTATTGGTGTTTCCTGTCCGTGCTTTTGGTCCATAGTCCTATTGGTGTCATTGTCATTTTTCCATCACTTTCCTTAGTTGAGGAGGCAACAATGGGTATGGGGAGAGGAGCCCTGGTATAAAATTCCCTGCTTTTGTACTCTCTGGTTTGCTGACTGGGATTTGGTGTTGGTGAGGAGTGAAAGGAAAATAGGAAGAGACAACAGGTTTCTCGTGGAACCATGAAGACCTTGGTGGAAAGAACTGGACTCCCCATTTCTGCAATGTTGCCAATCTCACACCATTTGTGGAAGAGGAGGCTGGGGCATTAGGCTGGAGCTTGAGAGAAAGAAGAAATTGCAATGGAGACAGAGAAGAAGTGGTTAGGTGGAAGGGGAACCAGGGTTGCGGTGGGTTAGAATCTGAGCGTAAAGACAGTGTCAGGAAGCTGCCTCTCCACTTCTTGCTTTATCCTGTCTAAGGCAAGGCGGTGTGCACCTGCTCAGGCTTTATGAGCTATGCTGCCCTGGCCTCTAGGACCTTACAGCCCAAAACAGTATTGATACTCCCCCAAGAGCTTGTTTCTCCTACCCAGTGGCCTCCCAAGGGTTGATGCCAACTAGGGTGGTACCTTCATCACTACAGCGAGCTGCAGCATGCCAGGGACACAGACAGTTTTCTCTGGTGGGAAATGACCCTTCTTCCTACAGTATTTCATCAAATAGAGGTTCATTTTGTTAAAGGAATTTCTTTCATTGTATACTCCCTGAGAAGGATAAATCTGTCAGTCATTCACACTTTAGTCATAGGGACTTGTGACCTTAAGAGGTTAACTCTGAGGTTGGCCCTGATAATGTGTCCAAACACAAAGAAGACAACAGGCCATTGTAGCCATAGAGATAAGCAAGAGTACCGGGCGAAGCAGTGGCTCATGCCTGTTCTCCCAGCACTTTGGGAGGCCAAGGTTGGAGAATCACTTGAGCCCAGGAGTTCAAGACCAGCCTGGGCAACACAGAGAAACCCCATCTCTACGAAAATACAAAAATTAGCTGGCTGCGGTGATGTGCACCTGTTGCCCCAGCTACTCGGAAAGCTGAGGTGGGAGGATCACTTGAGCCCAGGAGGCTGAGGCTGCAATGAGCCATAATCATGCTACTGCACTCTAGCAGGGTGACAGAGTGAGACCAGAGTGAGGGGAAAAAAAAAAAAGAAAGAAAATAAAAGAAATAGGCCAGGCATGGTGGCTCACGCCTGTAATCCCAGTACTTTGGGAGGCTGAGGCAGGTGGATCGCCTGAGGTCGGGAGTTCAAGAACAGCTTGATCAACATGGAGAAACCCCATCTCTACTAAAAACACAAAATTAGCTTGGCATGGTGGCACAAACCTGTAATTTCAGCTACTCGGGAGGCTGAGTTAGGAGAATCGCTTAAACCCGGGAGGCAGAGGTTGTGGTGAGCCGAGATGGTGCCATTGCACTCTAACCTGGGCAACAAGAGTGAAACTCTGTCTCGAAAAAAAAACGAAAGAGAAAAAAAAAGAAATAAGCAAGAGTAATCCACTGTTAGAGATTATTTGTAAATATTTGGTTCGGGAGATGTGGAGCCCCCTGTTGCCCCAGGCCCCTCTCTGCCTCCCTGTTGGTTACTCTTCATCTCCCCAGCCTCTTACCATTGTAGTATCTGTGGTCATTCCCTGGGCCTCTTCTATTTTCTCCCTCCCTAGGTGATCTCATCCAGTCTTGTGGCTCCCTACCAGATTCAGATACGATCTATGGAGACCACCTTTGTGCTGATGACTCTCAAATGTATACCTCTAGGTCATACACTTCCCGGAAGCACTCCAGACTTGTACAAGTACAAGTACAAGTACCATGAACTCACCATGTCCAGATGTCCAGAACTGACCTGATCTCCTCCCTAAACCGTCTCTTCCTTCCTGACAGAATTGAGGTTTGCAGTTCTATTCTTTCCATTGTTCAAATCCTTGAAGATATTGCTGCCTCCTCTCTTTCTCATATTCCACATCCAAACTGTCTTAAATTCTACGGACTCTACCTTCAAAATATGTATGTCTGGAATCTGAGCACTTCTCATCTCTTCTCATCCCCCCTGCCAATACCCTAGTCCAAGCCAGTGTCATCTCTCGCATCTCCTAACTTGTCTTCCTGCTGCTGTCCTTGTTCTTCTTGTCCATGTCTCTACACAGCAGCCAAAGTGAGTTTGTTAAAATACAAGTTAGACCACCTCACTCCTCTGCTTAAAACTCTCCAGTCACTTCTCCACTCACTCAGAGTAAAGCTAGCTTCCTTATAGGGCCTGCAAGGCCCTACACGAGGCCCTTCCCTCTCTAACCTCATCTTTGATTACTTCTCACCATCCAGCCCCACTGGCTTCCTGCTGTTCTTGAAACCGGCACCTTCACATCTTAGGGCCTTGCACCTGCTCTTCTCACTGCATGAACTGTGTCCTTGCCCAGCTATCTTCGTGGCTCTGTCCCTCATCTCAAAAGGCACCCAACTGAGGCCTTCCCTGGCTACCTCATTTCAAAACCGGAAGCCCTCTCCCATGTTCCTCCTCCCCGTCGGCTTTTCTCCTTATTATTTCTCACCATCTAACTAACATATATTTCATTTATATTTCTTATTTGCTGACTGCCAATTCCACAAAGGCAAGGATTTTTGTCTTTTTCATTTACTTGTTTTTGGACTTGACCATGCCTCAGTGTGTGGAGCAGAACCTCAACTAACCATGCACTGTCTCAGTTAAAATACCCCCAGGACGAGGACGCCATTACCTCCACCCACAGTGAGATGTGGAGCTCAGGGAAGATTGAGTAACTTGCGCAAGGTCATATAGCTACTAAGTGTGTTTCAGATGTGAGTTATTCATATCCAAACCCATATTCTTTCTACCCTGAGGTGCCATCTGTCTTAGTAGGATTTATTTTTTGTCATTTAAAAAAAATGTGGGCATGGCTAGGAAACAAGTTTCTGCTCTCAGATTACATCAGAAACTACAGATCCAGACATTCTCTTATGCCTTTACTTACCTCAGTGCAGCATTCAGTAAGTACTGATGCACGTCATTTGCTTATTTACTTATCCATTCATTTACACAGGATTTATTGAGCACATGCTTTGCACCTCACGCTGTTTTAGGCCCTGAATTTATGGCCGTGAACGAAATAGATTGATACCAAGTAAATATAAAATATAATATCAGATAGTGATAGTGATAAGGACTATGAGATGATATAAAGCAGGGTGAGGGGAGACAGAAGAACTTGGGGGACTATTTTAGATTTCGAGGTTGGTCAGGTACGGTGGCTCACGCCTGTAATCCCAGCACTTTGGGAGGTGGAGGTGGGATCATCTGAGGTCAGGAGCTCGAGATCAGCTTGGCCAACATGATAAAACTCTGTCTGTACTAAAAATACAAAAATCAGCCAGACATAGTGGCGCATGCCTGTAGTCCCAGCTACTCCAGAAGCTGAGGCAGGAGAATCGCTTGAACCTGGGAGGTGGAGGTTTCAGTGAGCCGAGATTGCACCATTGTGCACCAGCCTGAAAAAAAAATATTGGGAGGTCAATGAGAAATGGCAACTCTAGTTTCAAAATAGGTAAAATTAGACTGCTTGTGACCACACCCCCCACCATCTCTAATTAGGAGTATTGCAATAGCATCCTACCTGGCTCCTTTGCTTCCAACTTACCCCCAACTCCTGGCCCAGGCCATTCTCGATGTGGTGACCAGTGAGAGATGACTGGGGCATGGTGAGAAGCAGTCTGATTTGGAATATGTTTAAAACTAGAGTGGTCATAGTTTGATTGACTAAGGGACACGTTGGGTCTTCAGGAAGCAGACTTTGAGATTTAACCCGGAGCTGGGATGGCCCTTTAGAGCTGTCCTGAACTGGGGCAAGGAAGCTGGGTTTTTGCCCCTGACATTAATCAGTCATGGAAGGTGGCTTGCCCCTAGAGAGTGTGACCTTGGGGAGGCAGTTATCCCCAGTCCACAAAGAGGGCTGACAGGTAAGGGCTGTCTTTGAGCAGAAGACTTGAGTAACACTATCAACTAACTAAATCTAATGGACATCTACAAAACACTCTACTAAACAATAGCAGGATTTATCATTTTTCTGAAGTGTACACAGAACATTCTCCAGGACAGGTCATATGCTAGGCCATAAAACATATCTCAATAATTTTAAAAGGACAAATCATACGAAGATGTTCTCTGATCACAATAGAATTAAATTAGAAATCAACAACAGCAGGAAATTTGAGGAAATTGCAGTGTGTGAAAATTAAGCAGCATGCCTCCAACCAACCAATGGGTCAAAGAAGGAATCACAAAGAAAATTAGAAAATATTTTGAGCTGAATGAAAATTGAAACCGAACATATCAGAATTTTTGAGACGTAGCTAAAGCTATGCTTAAAGGGGATTTATAGCTTGTAATTCCTGTACTACCTTATACCATACACAAAAAACTACTCAAAATTGATTATAGACCTGAATGTAAGAGCAAAACTATAAAACTATTAGAAAAAGGCCTAAAAGTAGATATTCATGATGTTGGGCTAGGCAATGCTTTCTTACACATGACACTTTCTTACATATGCACAAGCAATAAAATAATATTTTCTTTTTGGAGACAGGGTCCTGATCTATCACCCAGGCTGGAGTGTCGTGGTGCTATCATAGCTCACTGCAGCCTCGAACTCCTGGGCTCAAGTGATCCTCTGGCCTCAGCCTCCTGAATAGCTGGGATTACAGGTGCACATAACTATGCTTGGTTAATTGTTAATTTTTTTTTTTTTTTTTTGGTGTGAAGACAGGGTCTCACTATATTGCCCATGCTTCAGATAAAATATTGATAATTGAATTTCATCAAAATTGAAAACTTTTGTGCTCCAAAGTCACCATCAAGAAAGTGAAGACTGGGGGTGGTGGCTCACACCTGTAATCCTAGCACTTTGGGAGGCCAAGGCAAGTAGATCACTTGGGGTCAAGAGTTCGAGACCAGCCTGGTCAACATGGTGAAACCCCCGTCTTTAAAAAATGCAAAAATTAGCTGGGCGTGGTGGTGCATGCATGTAGTCCCAGCTACTTGGGAGGCTCAGGCATGAGAATTTCTTGAACCTGGGAGGCGGAGGTTGCAGTGAGCCAAGATTGTGCCACTGTACTCCAGCCTGGGAGATAGAGCAAGACTCTGTCAAAAAAAAAAAAAAAAAAGAAAGAAAGGAAAAGATCTGGAAATTGCATCCATTAAGGAAATACCAAACATAAAAACAGCAGCAACCATAAGAAAGTGAAAAGATAAAAGCAATAGAATGAGATCAAATATTTACAAATCATTTATCAGATAAGGGACTTTTATCCAGAATATAAAAATAACTCATACAACTCAATAATAACAATAAAAAATGGACAAAAGATAGACATTTTGCCAAAGAAGATATATAAATAGCCATCAAATACACGAAAACATACTGTTTGGGGTTCACTTAGCTTCTTGAATCAAGTTAATATCTTTTGCCAGATTTGGGAGTTTTTCAGGCATTATTTCTTTGAGTACATTTTCCTCCTCCATTCTCTCTTTCTTCTTAAACACTGATGACATGAATTTAGCTGTTTTGTTACAGTCCCATAAATGAACCTCTGTTCTTTTCTTTCAGCCTGTTTTTCTCCATTGTTCAGATTGAGTAATTTCTCCTTTACTTTTAAGTTCATTGAATTTTTCCTCTGTTCTTTCCAATTTGCTGTTAAGTCAATTTATTGAGTTTTCAATTTTCATAATTACATGTCTAAGTTCTAAAATTTCTATTTGATTCTTCTTTATATCTTCCATTCCTTTGCCAAAATTTCTGGTTTTCATTTGTTTTAAGAGAGTTTGTAATTGCTTGTTAAAGCTTTTTTTTTTTTTTAATTTTTATTTTTGAGACAAAGTCTCACTCTACTGCCCAGGCTGAAGTGTAGTAGTGCAATCTCGGCTCACTGCAACCTCTGTCTTCTGGGTTCAAGTGATTCTCCTGCCTCAGTCTCTGGAATAGCTAGGATTATAGGCATATACCAACCCGTCTGACGAATTTTTGTATTTTTGTAGAGGTGGGGTTTTGCCATGTTGGCCAGGCTGGTTTCAAACTCCTGACTTCAAGTGATCTGCCCGCCTTGGCCTCCCAAAGTGCTGGGATTACAGGTGTGAGCCAATTTGCCTGGCTTGTGAAGCATTTTTTTTTTTTTTTTTTTTTTTTGAGATGGAGTCTCACTCTGTTGCCCAGGCTGGAGTGCAGTGGCGAGACCTCAGTTCACTGCAATCTCTGCCTCCGGGTTCAAGTGGTTCTCCTGCCTCAACATCCTGAGTAGCTGGGATCACAGACACGCACCACCATACCCAACTAATTTTTGTATGTTTAGTAGATATGGGTTTCGCCATGTTGGTCAGGCTGGTCTTGAACTCCTGACCTTGAGTGATCTACCCACCTTGGCTTCCCAAAGTGCTGGGATTACAGGTGTGAGTCAATGTGCCTGGCCTGTAAAGTATTTTTAATACTTGTTTTAAAATACTTGCTTGTTTTAAATATGCATCAGGTGATTCCAACATCTAAGTCATCTTGGGTGTTCATGTCTTTTTTGTTGTTGAGACGGAGTCTCGCTCTGTCACCCAGACTGGAGTGCAGTAGTGCCGTCTCGGCTCACTGCAACCTCTGCCTCCCAGCTTTAAGCGATTCTCCTGTCTCAGCCTCTTGAGTAGCTGGAGCTACAGGAACACACCACCACGCCCAGCTAATTTTGTGATTTTAGTAGAGATGGGGTTCGCCATATTCAGGCTGGTCTTGAACTCCTGATCTCAGGTGATCCACCAGCCTGGGCCTCCCAAAGTGCTGGGATTATAGGTGTGAGCCACCATGCCCGGCCGATGTCTGTTAATTGTCTTTTCTTATGCAAGATTTTCCTGATTCTTGGTATGACAAGTGATTTTCACTTGCATTCTGCACATTTTGGATAGTATGTTATGAGAATCTGGACCTTATTTAAATTTGTTTTAGTGGGTATCCTTTGACACCGCACTAGTGGAGGAAGAGGGTGCTGACTTACTGCTGTCAAGTCGGGGGGAGAGCCCCAGGTTCCTCACTTGGCCTCTGTGGACACTTGCGGGGGCCGTGCTCCTTGTTATTGCTAGGCGTGGATGGGGGTTCAGGCTTTCTACTAGGTCTCTGCTGACACATACTGGCTGAGAGAGTAAGAGCACCTCATTCCTGTTCCCCCACGGGGTCTCCAGTGACATTGGTTGTGATGGTGGGGGGATTTCGTAACACCAGGCAGGGGTGAAAGTCCCAGCTTCCTACTTGGTGGGGAGGGGTAGCTCAGCTGGGTGGGAGCTGATGTCTAGACTCCCCACTCAACCTTTGTTGGCAGATGTGGAGGTGAGCGTGTTTTTTTTGCCTGAAATAGAGCAGTCATTGTCTAGAGGTTTTGTCTTTCCAGGCCAGGATGTCCCTTTCTTGGTCTTTTGGCTAGAGACTTTTCGGGATATTTTTCATCTTCCTGTTGGAGTTTCCTGGTTGCTGGCTCTTCTAGCACCCATTCTTGTATATATGAGGCAAAAGCCAAACCAAGGGAACTCACCACTGTATATTGTTTTGGGTCTTGAGATTCTTAGCCAATCTGCCTTCTCTCCATCTTTCAGGATCTTCTTATATTTATTTTGTATATGCCATCCAGGGTCGTAGCTGTATTTAGCAGGAGGAATCGGAAGTACATCTGCGTCATCTTGGGAGCTTGAAGGCAGCTGGATAAGTCCTTAAAACATTCAACATAGATTTTCCATATGACTCAGCAGTTCCATTCCTAGGTATCTACCTAGGAAAAATGAACGCCTATGTCCACACAAATACTTGTATAAGAATTCATAGCAGTGTTATTCACAATAGCTATGAAGTAAAACCAACCAAATATCCATCAATTGGTGAATTGGTGAACAAAATATGGTGTGTCCCTTTGGGAGGCCAAGGCAGGTGGATCACTTCAAGTCAGGAGTTCGAGATAGCCTGGCCAACATGGTGAAACCCCATCTCTACTAAAAATACAAAAAAATTAGCCAGATGTGGTGGTGTGCGCCTGTAATCCCAGCTACCTGGGAGGCTGAGGCAGGAAAATTGCTTGAACCTGGGAGGTGGAGGTTGCAGTAGGCCGAGATTGTGCCGCTGCACTCCAGCCTGGGTGACAGAATGAGACTCCATCTCAAAAAAAAAAAAAAAAAATGCTGTGTCCATACACTGGAATACTATTCTGCAATAAAAAGGAATGAAATAGAGGTACATGCTACAAAAGGAATGAACCTCAAAAACATTATGCTAAGTGAAAGAAGCTAGACTCAAAAGGCTGTGGGAATCCACTTACACAAAATACCCATAATAGGCAAATCCATAGAGACAGAAAGATCAGTGATTGTCTAGGGCTCAGGTTTGGAATGGGGGCTAAGTGCAAAGGAACATGAAGTTTATTTTTGGTGTGATGGACACACTCTAAAATTAGATTGTGGTGATAGTTTTACAACTCTATAAATATACTGAAATCATTGACTTGTACACTTAAAATGGATGATTTTTTTGTTTTTTGAGATGGAGTCTCACTGTCACCCAGGCTGGAGTGCAGTGGCACCATCTCGGCTCACTGCAACCTCCACCTCCCGGGTTCAAGCAATTCTCCTGCCTCAGCCTCCCGAGTAGCTGGGATTACAGGCACCCGATATCACACCCAGCTAATTTTTGTATTTTTAGTAGAGACGGGGTTTCACCATATTGGCTGGGCTGGTCTCAAACTCCTAACCTTAAGTGATATGCCCACCTCGGCCTCCCAAAGTGCTGGGATTACAGGTGTGAGCCACTGTGCATGGCCAAAATGGATGAATTTTATGATATGTAAATTATACCTCAATAAATCTGTGAGAGGAGAGAAGGTAGAGACATTTTGTGTTGTAGAATTTCTTAAGGAATTTTGTTATGAGTTGCAGAGAAAGATGTCTAGCAAGACAGCATATGAGGTAATGAGAAATTTTAAAACTCATTATTCCAGAAAATTCATACACATAAAAAGAGATAATGAAAAGAACTCCCATATAGCCATGACCTAGATGCAATAATCATTAATTCAGGACCACTTATGCCTGTAATCCCAGCACTTTGGGAGGCTGAGGCAGGTGGATCACCCGAGGTCAGGAGTTCAAGACCAGCCTGGCCAACATGATGAAACCCTGTCTCTACTAAAAAATACAAAAATTAGCTGGGCATGATAGCACACACCTGTAATTCCAGCTACTAGGGTGGCTAAGGCAGGAGAATCACTTGAACCCAAGAGGTGGAGGTTGCAGTGAGCCAAGATGGTGCCATTGCACTCTGGTCTGGGCAACACAGTAAGACCCAGTCTCAAGAAGAAAAAAAAAAATTCAGGACCACTCTGGTTTCATCTCTACTCTCAACCTCCACACCAGATTATTTTAGAACAATTCCTAGATATGATATGTTATATCATATCATGTCATTTCTATCATAAATAGTTCAGCATCCTAAAAGATAAGGACTCTTAAATAACATAACCATTATGTTAGTATTTATGTTAATTTCTTAATATTATCAAATATACAATGTTCGGTTTTCTCAAATTTTTCATTAGATATATGTACAGTTTGTTTGAATCAATATCAAAACATTATCTGTGCATTGCATTCAGTTGATATGTGTTTAAGTCTCTCTTTCTCTTCCTTGAAGTGGAATTCGTGTTTTAGAACAGTTTTAGATTCATAGAGAAACTGAGAGGATAATACAGAGCATTCCCATGTGGCCTGCCTGCATTCAGTGTCCCCTATGAATAGCATCTTACATGAGTGTGGTATATGTGTTATCATTAATGAATCAATATTGATAAATTGGCCAGCGTGGTGGCTCACACCTGTAATCCCAGCACTTCGGGAGGCTGAGGTGGGCAGATCACCCAAGGCTAGGAGCTTGAGACTAGCCTGGCCAACATGGTGAAACCCCGTTTCTACTAAAAATACAAAAATTAGCCAGGCATGGTGGCGTGCACCTGTAATCCTACCTACTCGGGAGGCTGAGGCAGGAGAATCACTTGAACCCGGGAAGTGGAGGCTGCAGTAAGCCGAGATCATGCCACTGCACTCCAGCCTGGGCAACAGAGCGAGACTCCATCTCAAAAAAAAAAAAAAAAAAAAAAAAGATAGATTATCATTGAAGTCCATGCTTTATTCATTCAGATTGCCTTAGTTTTCACCTGGTGTCTGTTTGTCTGTTCCAGGTATCCGGTCCAAGATACCGTATTTCATGTATTTGTCACATCTCTTTGGGCTCTTGTTGGCTGTGACAGTTTTGCCATGTTCCTTGTTTTTGATGACCTTGATAGTTTTGAGGTGTACTAGTCAGGTGTTATGCAGGCTGTTCATTTTTTGGAATTTGGTGATTTTCTCACGGTTAGACTTGGAGCTTAAGTCTCTTTTAATCTTTTTTTTTACCCCCTTGACATTCATTTGTTGAAGAAATGGCTTGTTTCCTATAGAACTTTCCGAATTCTGAATTTCATTAATTGAATCACTGTACTATTTACCATATTCTTCTGCCTCCCCCATTTTTTTCTTAAACTGGTAGTTAGATTTAAAGACTTGATATGATTCATGATCTATTTTCTGGCAAGGCTACGTCATAGGTGGTGGTGTGCTGTGTTTCCATCAGGGGGCCTAGAATTCTAGTTGGCAGCCATGATGAGCATTGCCAGGTGCATTATCTTCTTAGGGAATGTAAAATGCAAATATTCTAATTATATCATTCTGTCTAAACTTATTTCATTTCTACAGACTATGTTCCATCTACTATTTTGACACAATTTATTTTGGAAAGCCAGAATGATGCCATTCTTTCACCTTCATTTAGCAGCTTTTAGAATAATGAGTTTGTTCTCTAGCATCTGCCAAGCTAACCAATGACTCTTTATTTAGTATCACTGTGAGTCGATTGATTTTAATGTGTTTAATCCCTCGCAGTTATTATTTTTACTGAGGCTCCATTTATCCCATTTCAGTTTCAAAGGGGTTGGAGGTCTGGAGAGTAAAAACATTGTTCCGTCTTTGGAGGTGGGCACTGGAGGGAATGATCTGCAAGGACAGGAAGTGGGATTCTTAAAACTGAGACTGTGGAGAGGCCGCAGGGGAAGTAATGACAAGGTCTAGGTATGACTGTGGAGTGCCTGATTGCAGTAGGGGGGAGGACAAGGTCACTGGAGGCAAGAAGGTCAAAAGGTCAAGGTGGGAGGGTACTGGGTAGATTGTCTTGGTTGATAGAGAAGCCACAAAGCATGGTAGCAGGAGTGGGATGAAGAGAAAGACAGCGACCAAGGGACTGAAAATTTTAACAAATTGTGTAGAGTGAGGAGTGACAGGAGAGCTGTTAAATGCTGCCAACAAGAGCAGCTGAGGGTGATGTCGGAGGCCACATGTACTGCAAAGTAGCTGAGGCCCTGCATTACTCTTGACCACCAGAGAAGAAGCTCCTGTATTCATTCATTTATTCAAGCAGTAAGTCAACCAAAATGTGCTTAGCAAAACCCTCCCTGCCCTCACAGAATGTACATGTATTCATACAAAATTGTCCTTATAAAGTCAGGACATCTTCAGGACACTTCCAGTTAATCAGAGAGCCCTGTCAAGCCTTTTGGTTAACTGACTTTTGTTTGTTTAGCAGTGAATTTTAATGGATAAAACCTCTGGGATTAAAATTCTTTTTTTTTTTTTCCTTTCTTGAGACAGTCTTACTGTGTTGCCCAGGTTGGAGTGCAGTGGTACGATCTTGGCTCACTGCAACGTCTGCCTCCCAGGTTCAAGGGATTCTCCTGCCTCAGCCTCCCAAGTAGCTGGGATCACAGGTGCACACCATCACACCCGACTAATATTTGTATTTTTAGTAAAGATGGGGTTTCACCATGTTGGCCAGGCTGGTCTTGAACTCCTGACCTCAAGTGGTTAGCTTGCCTCAGCCTCCCAAAGTGCTGGGATTACAAGCATAAGCCGCTGTGCCCAGCTGGATTAAAACTCGTGTAATAATTTCACAGATATGAAAATCTTTCATTTTTCACAAAAAATCTCCATCTTGTGTGGACACCAGGTGACCTCGTCACAAGAGGCCAAGGTGAAAGTGCTCTCAGTGTGGTGAGAGAGGCGGTGACGTAAGAATCACCTATGGAAGTGAAAGGATCTGGAGTTGAAAGGAATCTTAGGAATGGTCTTGGCTCTGGCTTTTAAACTTTTCCTTTTTATCCCATGAAATGTAGAGAAACTTTGTCCATCAAACTCATACCTAGGGTCCCAAAATAGAGAAGAGATATAGGATCAGGGCTCTGGCTGAGCCTTTCCCCTCCTGAGACCCCACCCCTACCCTGAGTGCCCATTGGAGGTTGCCATGGATGTAGGATTCTGGGGAACACAGCCTGGAACCGTTCACTGGGTCCCATTTCTCCTTTTACTGAGGCCCAGAGAGGAGAAGTGACCTGCCCAAGGTGACACAGGCCTGGGATCCATGCCCAGTGTTCTGCCCACTGGTCAGGAGCAACTGAGGAAAGCAGAGCAGGGATGAGGGGTGGAGGAAAGGGCAGGGCTGCACTGCCTTGGTTCTGGAGCCCTCACTGATAGCCTTGGGAGTTTTTTACTTGTTTTTCTAACTTTGGGGACAAAAGATTTTCTTTTTCTGTTTCTTTTCTTTCTTTCTTCTTCTTCTTTTTTTTTTTTTTTTTTTTTACAACAAAGGCAGGATGAGAAATGTTTTGGTGGGTAGAGAAGATTATACAATAGTGGAAAAACATTTAGCTTAGGAGTTTGACACACTGTGATGCTGGTCTGACTAGCTAACCTCTCTGAGCCTCGCTCAGTTCCTTCATCTGTAAAGAAAGAGGTTGTGGGCTGGTGTGGGTGAGGGAGTGGGTGCTGGATAAAGACGGAAGGAGATGGACGGGAGGCACCCAGCAGACTTGGCCAGTGTCAGCCGCTGTCCTAGGAGACTCTGGGCTGGGGCAGCATTACCGGTTATGCTTTGCCTGGGGAGAGTGACAACGCTGGAAACAGTCTTTAAAATTTTTACTGGACACATATAATCATGGATTACCCCATCTACGGCATTCTGTTATAGCAGCACAGAATGAATGAAGACTGGCTGGAAATCTGGGAATCGCTCTTCTCTTTATCTCACACTTTATACCCAATTCACCTGTCTGCTCATGGGGTGACTCCTGGGATTGAAGGAAATCAAAATATTCCTTCATAAAATCCTGGGGATTGTTAGGCTGAAGAGGTTAAAATTCAGGGGAGCACTTTGTCCATGTCTTTCCTTGCATGATGTCAAGACAGTGATTTGTGAAGACAAAGGTCTCCCTGCCCTCCCCCTCTGCTTTTTTTCCATCTAAAAACAGGCCCCTTACAGGTTCGAATATCAGCTCAGAGATAGCGGCACTGAGGATCTAGGAGCAGACTTTACTCTTCCCATAAATTTACCTTCCCACATTTCCCCACTTTTGGAAGCCTGAAGATGCTCTCTTCCTTGTCTTGTCACTATACAATTTTTTTTTTTTTTTTTTTTTTTTTTTTGAGATAGGATCTCTGTCTCCCAGGCTGGAGTGCAGTGGTGTGGAGAAGATCTTGGCTAACTGCAACCTCTGCCCTTTGGACTCAAGTGATTCTCCCACCTCAGCCTCCCGAGTAGCTGGGACCACAGATGCGCACCACCACGCCCGGCTGTTTTTTTGTATTTTTAGTAGAGATGTGGTCTCACCGTGTTGCCCAGGCTGGTCTCCAATTCCTGAGCTCAAGCAATCCAACCACCTCAGCCTCCCAAAGTACTAAGATCACAGGTGTGAGCCACACCCAGCCTTGTCACTATCGGATTTATGGCTCTTTGTTAAGATACTATTGAAGCAAATGTCCCTAAGCCACTGCAGTGAGAGAAATACTTTTGAACTGAGGATCTACCACAGGTACAGCACATGTTAATAAATTTCTGCTAGCTTTTTTCTTGTTAATCTGACTTTTGTTTTCTATTTATTTATTTATTTTATTGTATGTGGGCTCTGGGATACATGTGCACGTCCTGTATCCTGCAGGATTGTTGCATAGGTACATACATGCCATGGTGGTTTGCTGCCTCCATTCCCCCACCCCCGTCACCTACATCAGGCATTTCTCCTAGTGTTATCCCCTCCCCATCTTCCCCATCCCCCTGCTGTCCCTCCCTTCCCCCCCACCCCCCCCACCTCCCCACCTAGTCCTGTGAGTGTTGTTCCCTTCCCTGTGCCCAAGTGTTCTCATTGTTCATCACCCACCTTGAGTGAAAACATGCGGTGTTTGGTTCTCTGTTCTTGTGTCAGTTTGCTGAGAATGATGGTTTCTAGGCTCATCCATGTCTCTACAAAGGACATGAACTCATTGTTTTTTATAGCTGCATAGTATTCCATGGTGCATATGTGCCACATTTTTTTTGTCCAGTCTATCATCAATGGGCGTTTGGGTTGGTTCCAGGTCTTTGCTAGCATAAACAGCTCCACAATGAACATATGTGTGCATGTGTCTTTATGATAGAACGATTTATAATCCTTTGGATACATACCCAGTAATGGGATTGCTGGGTCAAATGGAATTTCTATTTTTAGATCTTTGAGGAATCACCACACTGTCTTCCATAATGGTTGAACTAATTTACACTCCCACCAACAGTGTAAAAGTGTTCCTTTTTTCTCCACATCCTCTCCAGCATCTGTTGTCTCCAGCTTTTTTAATGATCACCATTCTAACTGGCATGAGATGGTATCTCAATGTGGTTTTGATTTGCATTTCTCTAATAATCAGTGATGATGAGCATTTTTTCTTATGTTTGCTGGCTGCATATTTGTCTTCTTTTGAAAAATGTCTGTTCATATCCTTCACCCACTTTGGAATGGGTTTGTTTGTTTTTTTCTTGTAAATCTGCTTTAGTTCTTTGTAGATATTAGCCCTTTGTCTGATGGGTAGATTGCAAAATTTTTTTCCCATTCTGTTGGTTGCTGATTTACTCTAATGATTGCTTCTTTTGTTGTGCAGAAGCTCTTAAGTTTAATTAGGTCCCATTTATCTATTTTGGCTTTTGTTATCATTGTTTTTGGTGTTTTAGTCATGAAGTCCTTGCCTGTGCCTATGTACTGAATGGTTTTGCCTAGGTTTTCTTCTAGGGTTTTTATGGTGTTAGTTCTTATATTTAAATCTTTAATCCATCTGGAGTTAATTTTTGTATAAGGTGTAAGGAAGGGGTCAGTTTCAGCTTCCTGCATATGGCTAGCCAGTTTTCCCAACACCATTTATTAAACAGGGGAATCCTTTCTCCGTTGCTTGTTTTTGTCAGGTTTGTCAAAGATCAGATGGTTGTAGATGTGTGGCATTGCCTCCGAGGCCTCTGTTCTGTTCCATTGGTTTATATCTCTGTTTTGGTACCACTATCATGCTGTTTTGATACCACTATCATGCTGTTTTGATTACTGTAGCCTTGTAGTATAGTTTGAAGTCAGGTAGCGTGATGCCTCTGGCTTTGTTCTTTTGCTTAGGATTGTCTTGGCTATGCGGGCTCTCTTTGGTTCCATGTGAAGTTTAATGTGTTTTTTTCCTGTTCTGTGAAGAAGGTCAATGGTAGCTTGATGGGGATAGCATTGAATCTATAAATTACTTTGGGTAGTATGGCCATTTTCACAATGCTGATTTTTCCTAACCGTAAGCATGGAATGTTTTTCCATTTGTTTTTCCTCTCTTATTTCCTTGATCAGTGGTTTGTAGTTCTCCTTGAAGAGATCTTTTACCTCCTTTGTCAGTTGTATTACTAGGTATTTTATTTTCTTTGTAGCAATTGTAAATGGGAATTCGCTCATGATTTGGCTCTCTGTTTGTTTGTTATTGGTGTATAGGAATGCTTGTGATTTCTGTACATTGATTTTGTATCCTGAGATTTTGCTGAAGTTGCTTACCAGCTTAAGGAGGTTTTGGGCTGAGATGATGGGGTCTTCTAAATATACGATCATGTTGTCTGCAAATAGGGACAATTTGACTCCTCTTTCCTGATTGAATGCCCTTTATTTCTTTTTCTTGCCTAATTGCTCTGGCTAGAACTTCCAATACTATATTGAATAGCAGTGGTAAGAGAGGGCATCCTTGTCTAGTGCCAGTTTTCAAAGGGAATGCTTCTAGTTTTTGCCATTCAGTATGATATTGGTTGTGGGTTTGTCGTAAATAGCTTTTATTATTTTGAGATACATTCCATCAATACCTAGTTTATTGAGCGTTTTTAGCATAAGGCCTGTTGAATTTTGTCAAAGGCCTTCTCTGTATCTATGGAGATAATCATGTGGTTTTTGTCTTTGGTTCTGTTTATGTGGTGAAATACGTTTATAGATTTGCATATGTTGAACTAGCCTTGCATCCCTAGGATGAAGCCTACTTGATTGGGTGGATAAGCTTTTTGATGTGCTGTTGGATTCGGTTTGCCAGCATTTTATTGAAGATTTTTGCATCAATATTCATCATGGATATTGGACTGTAGTTTTCTTTTTCAGTTGTGTCTCTGCCAGATTTGGGTTTCAGGGTGATGTTGGTCTTACAGAAAGAGTTAGGGAAGATTCTCTCTTTTGTATTGTTTGGAATACTTTCAACAGGAATGGTCCCAGCTTCTCTTTGTATGTCTGGTAGAATTCAGCTGTGAACCCGTCTGGACCTGGATTTTTTTTGGTTGGTAGTCTGTTAATTTCTACCTTGACTTCAGACTTTGTTATTGGTCTATTCTGGGTTCCAACTTCTTGGCTTAGTCTTGGAAGTGTGCAAGCATCCAGGAATTTATCCATTTCTTCCAGATTTACCGGTTTCTGTGCATAGAGTTGTTTATAGTAATCTCTGATGGTAGTTTGTGTTTCTGAGGAATTGGTGGTGATCTCCCCCTTTATCATTTTTTATTGCATCTATTCGATTCTTCTCTCTCTTTTCTTTTTATTTCAGTGCCCTATCAGTCCCACAGAAATGGAGCTGGCACCTTGTTTGGAGTCGTGAAGTCCTCTAGCCCTCTGCATCTCATTCACTGGGAGCTGTATTCCGGTGTTGTCTTCTCCCGGCCATCTCGGTGAAACTCCCACTGACTTTTGTTTTCATAAGACTGTTTCAACTAAGAACCTGCTTGGGAAAGAAAAGAAATTGTATTTTCTCCCATACAGGGGGCCCACGCATAGAACCCACACCTCAGGGCTGTCTTACTACCTGCTGAGAGGCCCCCACCCTCCCAGCCAGGAAGTTTCCCTACCTCCCTGGAAGCTCAGTTGGCAGAACAAGAGGAATAGACTGTGTTGGCCCCATAGGGTGGGCACCCTTTGGTTTTGGACCTGGAGATATCAAGGGCTCTGCTCTGGAGGCAAAGCCCAGGGATTTTCTTTCCTACTGTCCCCTTCTGAACTGCCTGGGACTGCCCATTCACCTTTCCCACCTCCATGTGCCCTGCTTCTCCACTCACTGGCTTTGTGCCTGGGATGGTCATTGGTGTCCTCGTCTTTGTGGGTGAAGGTTGTCACCTGGCAGTAATGATAATTGACTAACCTGGGGGAGGTGTCTGTGGTAGAGAGAGATCAGGGTGGGAATTTTCATATGAGTACAACTGCCCAGTGAGTTCTTCTTGCCCACTGCCCAGAAAGAGCCAATTTATGAAGACAGGGGAATTGCAATAGAGAAAGAGCTAAATACATGCAAAGTCAGGTAACTGGGAGACTGGAGTTTTTATTCTTACTCAAATCAGCTTCCTTGACAATTCAGAGGCTAGGGTTTTTTAAAAAGATAGTTTGGTGGGCAGGGGGCTAGGGAGTGGGTACTGCTGACTGGTTGGGGATGCAATGAGGGGTGTGGAAAATGGTCCTCTTGCACAGAGTCAGCTTCTGGGTGCGGGGGCCACAGAGGAGTCACTGGTCCAAGTCGGGCCATTCTGTTGTCAGAAATGCAAAAGCCTGAGAAGACATTTTAAAATGCCAATCTTAGGTTCTGGTAATTAGGGAACTTGCAAATCTTGCAACTGCTGGAATAGTGGCTGATAATAATTTAACTCTGCCTACATCTCAGCAGAATTCAGTCCCCTCTTAGCTGCCTAACTTTTGATCTTTCATTAGTTTTACAAAGGTGGTTCAGTTTTGGGAAGGGCTATTATTTAAATTATAAACCAAATTTCTCTCATGGTTAGGTTGGCCCACGCCAAGGAATGACCGAGAGCAGTTTGGAGGTTAAAGCAAGATGGATTTGGTGTGGTCAGATCTCTTTTGCTGTCGTAATAATTTTCTCACTTTTGTAATTTTTGCAAAGCCAGTTTTATTAGCCTCCCCACCCCTGCTCCAGGCTCTGACCTCATCCTTTTTTGTGTTGGCTGGTCTGTCTGTGCCCTCGCCCATCCATTTTCCATCCTTTCTTTCCTTGCTTTGTGACCTGGGAGACCCTCCTCTATGGACAGATCACATGGGAGGTGGGGGTTGCTGGGCCTTGCTGGCAGCTTCTCAGTGGGTTTGGCCAATGGGACGCACTAGAGGGAGAAGAGCAGTGGAAGGAGAGGGGATGGGGTGTTTCTCCTGCACTCCCTTCTGGGACTGCAGCCTCATCCTGGCTCCTCCTCCTCTTGCCCCTTTGTGTCCAGTGGGGAGGGGGATCAATGGTCTCTGCTGCCTCAGAATCCCTTGCAAATCCCTCCACCCGCCCTTACCCGGTACTCAGCCTCTTAATTACAGCTCTGTTGTCAAACCTTCTCAGTGGCCTTCAGCTTCCCGCTGGGACCCTCCACCTTTCATTCCTTTCTCCTCACTCTAGCCCTGGGGGGTGCTACCTAGGCAAGGGCTGAATTTCCCGTGGGGGTGGGGAACATGCTCTCCTCACTCAGGACTGTACTGTTTCTCAGCAGAGACCTCAGGGCAGCGTCCTCAGCTTCCTTTTCATCTCCCCACCTCCTGGCATTCGGCCTGTGGCTCCCCCTTGCACCTCTGAACCTCTGTTTTCAACTCCCTCAGAGTTAGTGCCTCCTCAGCAAGGAAGATGTCATCTCAGTGAAGAAGACATCATCTCAGAGAGGTCAGGCACCAACCAGCTTCGTTCCAGGGAATTCCGAGTTTCCCCAGGGTCAAAGCTGGGAAGCTGAGGGCCTGTCTCTAGATCCTCTGCTCAGGATGGGAGCTCCTCCTCTCCTTCACCTCTTACCGCCATGGTTTGTGGGGCCTGTGTTTCTTGTCCATGTTCTTTGTGATTTCTCCACTTCAGCGTGCGAAGCCAGTCTGTCCTGTCAGCCGGTCAGATTGTGAGGCTGCTCAGGGCAGGAGATTTTCTGTTGTTACCCCTAGACGTATGCAGCTGGCTGTCAATAAATGCTCACTAAACAAGAGCACGTAGGGGTTGTGTTCTATAATCTCTCAGGAGAGGCACTGTGGGGGTGAGAGGGAGGGGGGCTGGGAGGAGAAAAAGCTTTTGGCCTGGGGGAAATGGCTTGGGCCTTTTGCCAAGACAGAAATGCAGTGGTGTGCGTTGTGTGTGTGGGGGGAGTGTCTCCCCCTCTGTTCTCAGGGGAGCGGTGAGACTGGGGGGCAATGTGGGACAGATGAGTGTGTTTGGGTAGAGACACTCACATCGTCCTCCCACTTCCCTCTGAGAGAACTCAGTTTTCTGACGAATGAATAAGAACAAAATCTAATTAAAAGTACAGTGTGTAATAAGTGAATAATTATAAGTGGATTAAGTCATGTAATCTGCTCAAGAGCCATTTGAGGTTGGCAGGCAGAGCACCTGTATTTATAGGTGGGAGCAGAGGCCCAGAGCAGGGAGGACTGTGCCGGGTCCCTGACTACTAAGTGAGAAGCAGGATTCCCCACCAGGTTGTCCCACTCCTGAGTCTGTGCTCCCACCACAGTAACCTCCAGCTTCCAGCCCCATCAGCCTTTTGAGTTTGAAAATTGTTTGGTTCAAATTGAGCTAGAGCTTACATAGAATAAAAGGTACCAATCTTCAGGGTCCTGAGCAATGAATTTTCACCAATTCATGCACCCAAGTAACCACCCCTAGATCGAAAGATGGAAGACACACCCACCCCACCACCCTGTGTCCCTTCCTGTCCTCACTACCCAGTCAGCCTGCCAGGAACTGCTCTCGGACTTCTGTCACCATGGACTCGTATTGCTTGTTTGCTTTTTATTTTTTTTGAGAGGGAGTCTCGCTCTGTTGCCCAGAGTGGAGTGCAGTGGCAGGATCTCGACTCACTGCAACCTCCGCTTCCCGCATTCAAGCGATTTCCAGCTAATTTTTGTTTTTTTTGTTTTTTTTTTTTTTTTTGAGACAGAGTTTCACTCTTGTTGCCCAGGCTGGAGTGCAATGGTGTGATCTCGGCTCACTGCAACCTCCGCTTCTTGGGTTGAAGTTATTCTCCTACCTCAGTCTCCTGAGTAGCTGGGAATTACAGGCATGCACCACCATGCCAGGCTAATTTTGTATTTTTGGTAGAGACGGGGTTTCTCCATGTTGATCAGGCTGGTCTCAAACTTGCGACCTCAGGTGATCCGCCCGTATTGGCCTTCTAAACTACTAGGATTACAGGTGTGAGTCACCACGCCGTGAGTGAACGGCCTCGTTTTGCTATTCTTCAGCTTCGCGTGTTTGGAATGTTACAGCTTGGGGTTTGTGTCTGGTTTCCTTCACTCCCTTCCATGGTTCTAAGATTGTTTTCTGCATCTTCTGTACCCGTCGCTCGGTGTCTTCCTGCTGGAACTTCTCTTTCTCGCTGCCATGTTATGACCAGAAGAGGGCAGCAGAGACTGAGGAAAATCTGGTGAGACCAGCTGGGCGGCCTTTTCCCGGCCCACAAGTTGCTCCCCCCTCGCCCACGGAGCACCCTCTGTCTGGACGCCTCCCAGGCAGCTGCTGCTTCTTGGTCCTGCTTTCTTCTCTGGACCTGCTGCTTTAGGGAAGATTTCTGGAGCAGAGGTCTGGAGCAAGGATCTCCAGACTGTTTTGATCACACACTCCATTCAGTAATGTGCTTAGAACATGCAGCTAACAGACATGTGCAAACTTTATGAAGGTTAAAAGAACAAACGCAAATCACATTAAAAGGGGGTGAGATTAAAGATTCTATAATAGCTCTAATATGTTCTCTGCCTTCTCTCCTGTCTCCCTAGATCCCTGGGGCACCCCTAGGGCTGGTGCCCCCAATCTGGGGGCCCCCTGTTTAGAGCTCGTCTGAGCTTTGCTGTAGACCTGGCCCCGTCAGGGTTTGGCCGCATGACCTGTGACCCTGGGGAGGTTTCCTCAGAGGATCGAGCCTCTGTCTCTCAGCTGTGAAGTGACGACAGTAAGGACCACCTCACAGTGTTATGCTAAAACATTCAGGGAAATAAATGTGTAATGTTCAGAGTAAGATGCCACCCAGTGAACGGCAGCCTGAGTATTTGAAGGTGGTCATTAGAGAGCAGAGGCGCTGGCCTCAGGGTTAAGCCTGCAGCTCTGCCTGTGGAGAGGAGACTCAGTGACAGGAGAGAAAAGAGTGTCCGGCATCCTGGGGACTGAGAATCTGCCTCTCAGGGTGGGACAGGCGGGGCCTCTTCTGCCTCTAGTGCCCCAGGCCTCTCTCCTCTGATTCTAACAGGGACAGAGGCCAAGGTTTGAGACCTCTAGGCCTTTTCCCGTAGCTTGGTTCTCAAATTCCTCCCACTAGGACTTGCGTGTCCCCAGCCATGAGTGCAGAGAGCATGGAGCTGAGGTTCTGCAGCAAGTTCTCAGAACTGGTGTTCATCTGTCGGAACCAACGGGGGCAGACGAGGAGCAGAGGCCAGTACGCAGGTGGACCTCGCTGCTGAGACTTCCTCAGCTGGGGGAGGCTGCCCTACACACCCACAGGCCCAGGTTTATGACAGTGGGCAGTACACCTGCTTCTTCAGGAGGGAATGACAGTGGCGGTACACCTGCTCCTTCAGAAGGGGATGACAATGGGTGGTACACCTGCCTCTTCAGAAGGGGAGGCTTCCATGAAGAGGCCACTTTGGAACTGAAGGTGGCAGGTTGGTGACTGGATCTGTGTTCTAGAGTCCCGCAGTACTAGAATTGGAAGGAACTTCAGGGACCTCTAATTCAGCCCTTCACGCTATAGATAAGGACAGTTATGCCATTTATTTATTCATTTATTTATTCCATACAAATGCCATTTATTTAGTTATTTATTTCATACTGATATACAGAACCCCTAATCTGTACCAGGCCTTGTTCTGGGCTCCCAGGATGCATCAGTGAAGCAAACAATGTGGAGTTTATGTTTTAGGCACTGATAGAAACATCACAATAAATACATTTGTGGTTGTTGATGCTGTTAGAAGGTGATAAGTGCTTGGGATAAGAAGCTAGGTAGAGCAATGGAGGGAGATCAGGATGTGGGGTCACAGGGGTGAGGGCGGGCTGCAGCGTTACACGGGGGCTCAGGCGGACCTTATGGATGCTCCGAGCAAAGGCTCAAAGGCAGTAGCTGCGTGGATATGCGAGAAATGAGAGTTCCAGGTAGAGAGAGCACCCAGTGTGAAACCCTCGTGGTAAGAGCATGGCTGGTGTGTGAGGGGCACCCTGGCAGGTTGTTGGGTTGGTGGGAAGAGTTGAGGGAAGGGTGGCAGGAGTTGACAATACAGGAATAAAGAGTGTTCCAGGCACAAGGTGCAAAGAGGAGAGATTGATCAACACCCTACCCGGCCATCAGGAATGGTCATTAGGAGTGGATGCCTAAGCTGGCACATGAGCTCACCGGATGAGGCTCTGAGAGCCCCTGAGCTGGATGGACTGGAATGTGAAAAGGCAGCAGTGTACACAGCCTGGTGACTGGCGCTGTTGGCAGTTAACCAAATAGTCCTTGGGGTGGAGAGTGTGGGCCCTCAAGGGCACAGATGGTGGAGTTGGTGGAGGCAGGGAGGAAGAGAGCCGGGTTGGAGAGGAAGACGGTCTCTGGATGAGCGGTGGCTTTGTGTGCTGTGTAATGGAGTTTAGACGCAGGGTTGAGGAACTTGTAAACAGAGCTGTGCTGGGAATGCTCACTTTGGCGGCTGAGAGAAGGATGAAGGATGAAGTGAGACTGGAGGCATGGGGTGCAGTGCTGAGGCAGAGAGGATGACTGACCTCAGGCAGTGGCGAGGGGCAGTGGGGTGAGAGAGGAGGGTCAGATATCAGAGAGGCTACAAACCAGACTTAACCGAGTAAATAGATCTGGGGACACAGAGAGTTAGGAGGGGAAAGAGGGGATTGCAGAGACTCCCAGGGGTTTGCTTTGGCTTCTTGTTGTTTAGTGTAGGAGGATGGTTAATTGTGCAGTTACCTGTTGCTGTAATGATGCTGTGTAATGAACAGTCATAAAATCTCAGTGGCATATGGCAATAAATACTTATTTAATTTGGGTGTTAAGGGAGTTCAACTGATCTGGACTAGATTTGGCTAATTTCTTCTTCTCTTTATTTATTTATTGAGATGGAGTCTTGCTGTGTCGCCCAGGCTGGAGCACAGTGGCACAATCTCAACCTCACTGCAACCTTTGCTTCCCAGGTTCAAGCGATTCTTGTGCCTCAGCCGCCCAAGTAACTGGGATTACAGGTGAGTGCCACCTCACTTGGCTAATTTTTGTATTTTTAGTAGATGCAGGATTTCACCATATTCACCAGGCTGGTCTCGAGCTCCTGACCTCAGGTCATCCTCCTGCTTCGGCCTCCCAAAGTGCTGGGATTACAGGCGTGAGCCACCGCGCCTGGCCCACTTGTACATCTTTGTGGACCACGTGGACCTTGGCTGGGTTTATTCACATTCTGGTGGTCAACTGGCTGTTGGCTGACCTAGGACAGCTTCAGCTGGAAAGGCTGGGGTGACCAGCGAGGCTTCTTGGGCCTCATGCTCCAGTGGCTCGCCCAGGAACAGCCTTCCCATGGACTTGCAGACGGCAAAAGCAATGCTGCATGCACCTTTCAAACCTCTGCTTAGTCACATTTGCTCATTTCTCATCTGCCAAATCAAGTCGCACAACAGAGCCGGAGGCAGAGTGTGAAGTCATGAAAACATGTCACAGAGGGTGAGCTAGACATAAAGAACAGTGACGAACTGGGGACATTATGATAATCAATTTACCACAGCTGGGACAATGATGAATTCAGGTGTGGAATTTCAGGTTTGAAGTGTGTGTGAGAAATAGGAGTAGAGAGATAGCTCGTAGAGGTGTGGTTGTAAGGAAAGGAAGTTCGGGAGGCAGGGTTGTCAATCAGTATAATTTTGGAAGTGATTTACTAAGACAAGCAGAGGGCCCGAGAAAAGATGCCCTGGAGAGTGTGTGAGGCGAGAAGAGTGGGGGGTGCTAGATGGGATGCTGGGACTAAATTCCTCCCGTTTCTTCTGGGCCTCAGACTTTTTGCCTTAGTGGTTGGGGAGAAGCGCCCCTGGCCTTTGTGCCCCTCTATACGTCCCTGTGCTTCTTTTTTTTTTTTTTGGAGACAGTCTCACTCTGCCGCCCAGGCTGGAGTGCAATGGGGTGATCTCAGCTCACCACAACCTCCGCCTCCTGGGTTTAAGTGATTCTCTTGCCACACCACGTCCAGCTATTTTTTTGTTTTTAGAGATGGGGTTACATCATGTTGGCCAGGCTGGTCCTGAACTCCTAACCTTATGATCAGCCCACCTCGGCCTCCCAAAGTGTTGGGATTACAGGCGTGAGCCACTGCACCCGGCCCCCTGTGCTTCTTTCTTCTGTTCCTGTGGCAGGGTTACTACCTTCCCCCTCCAGGAGCTGCCTTCCCATAGGAACCTCAGAAAGCATTGTGGATGGCTCTCCCAGGAGCTGGACAACACATAGGCACTGCTGGAGTCCCAGGGTCCAAGGGGGCCTTCCTGGGCTCCACACCTTCCCCTCCTGCAGGGGTGGGCTCTGCCCTCCAGTGTGCACTGAAGGGCCAGAAGACAATGGGATCCATGTGGTGCGTACAGCCTTGGGGTGGTTCCTGAAGCCCCAGGTGCAGTGGAGGAACGTCGGTGGAGAGACAGCAGCGGAGAGAAGTTCCTGGCGTTCTCTGAGGCCCATATCCAAGATGCGGAAGGGCTGTCAGTGTGGGGGCCGCTCTGGTGGTGAGAGACAGCTCTGTGAGGAATGTGACCTGCTTCATCATCAACCCTATCCTGGGCTGGGAGAAGACAATGGCCATTTTTATCCCAGGTCAGCACTGTTGCTCCCTCCCAGCAGGGCTGGAAGGAGGGGCTGGTGTCCCTGGGTGTGCTGGGCTGGCTGTCCTGGGTATGCCCCCGCCCCTGACTGCGTCTCTGCCTGGGCCACAAGCTATGCTTCCCTCAGCTCTGTCCACGGAAGTCAGCTTTCCCTGTGAGTCTGATCATACTGGGCCCCTCCTCTTTGGGGCTGGCTATTTTATCATGAGAGAACATTCCACAAAGTTGCAGGAGTAGCAGAAACAGGAGAATCTGCGCCAGCTAAGGAGGAGGAGCGACAAAGGAGGAGGCTGTGAAGGCCAGCGGTAAGGCTGGGCCGAGGCTGGCAAGTACAGCAGCTGGGGCTGAGAGTCTGTGGGGCCAGCTGGCTGGGGAGACCCGGGCCTGGGGCCCAGAGCAGGTGGCTGAGAGGATCCAGACAAGACCGTTGGAGCCATGGAGGCTGTGCTAGGTCCAGGGTTAGAACTTCCTCTTAGACACAGAAAAGTACTTTTTTATTGGTTTTCTAGTCACAGTCTTTCCTTTTCTTAGGGATGGGCGTTCATGTTTTTCACTGTCTTTCAGTTGAACTCAAGGCAGATCTTGGTAAGTTCTGCTTTCACTCTTGGGTTCTCTGTGTCCCCTTTGTAGGAGACGTTCTGGTTCTTAGCTCACCTGTTTCCTGTGTGTTGTCTTCCAGACTGGAGGAAGGCAGCTCACCTGGCTGGCGAGTGACTCTCCAGATGTCCCTTGGTCTCTTGTCCCACCTATGCCCAGGTGTCCCCCTCTCCTTGTTTCTGTCTAGGTTTAGACACGTGGACCCCCTTCCCTGGGGACAGAAATGGAAGCTGGTGGGAGGCAGACCCTGCTCCATGGGCTTTCCCACATCTGGGAGCTGTTTCCCACCCAGTGCTTGGGGCCTGGATGTGATGGTGACCCCTGGAGTCTGTTATGCATCATGGGTCTTAGTCCAACCCTGTGCTGTCTCCCACGTTGTTCATTTTTTAGCTTTCTTTTATTTTTTTATTTTTTTAATTTTGAGACAGAGTCTTGCACTGTCACCCAGGCTGTAGCACAGTGGTGTGATCTCGGCTCACTGCAATCTCTGCCTCCTGGGTTCCAGCAACTCTCCTGCCTCAGCCTCCTGAGTAGCTGGGACTACAGCTGTGTGCCACCACATCCAGCTAATTTTTTTTTTTTGTATTTTTAGTAGAGACAGGGTTTCACCATGTTGGCCAAGATAGTCTCAATCTCCTGACCTTGTGATCCGCCCGCCTCGGCCTCCCAAAGTGCTGGGATTACAGGCGTGAGCCATCGCGCCTGGCCCCATTTTTTAGCTTTAAATGGATCTAACTCTCGGTCTGCACCTGGTAACTATAAGACAGATGCTCTGATGTTTTATGAAATGAGCTATACAAATAAATTGAGCTTTATAAATAAATGAGCTATATAAACAAATAAGTTCAAGAGTGTGACCTCCCCCTCCTGACCCCACAACGCCATCCAGGGAGTCTTTTCTCTCCCGTTCCTGAAGGTGCTGAACAAAAAGTGCTGGGGAAAGGACTGGACTGCTGACCTCACATGGGAGTGTGATGGGGTGAGCTGAGGCTCTTCGGGATGGCAGTGCTTATCTTTAGAAATGTTTCATCTGTTAAAGGTCGGCCACTTTTACCCCAGAACTGACCTCACATCCATGTCCTTAAATCACTCTTACTTCCCAGTAATTTCCCAAATATAGCTTTGCTAGAAAAAGCCATAATAATGCTTTCTTACAATTATGGAATAGTTACAATTTTATTCCCTAAAATATTTTCACATATAGTATAACTTTAATTCTTAGAAGCAAAACTGGGTGAAGATAGAATAGGAAGTTTGGGGTTTCTGAGGCACAGACAGCCATTTGACAGCCAAAGGTCATTTGGTGGCCGGACGGCAGTGGGACTCAGCCTGTAATGCAGGCTTCCTGCCCCTGCGTCAGGGAATTCCCCGCAGCAGACTGCTGCCCAGCGTCTCACCTCCTACGGACAGTCTCACTATTTAAACAGAGAGGAGGCCAGGGCCAGTAGAATCACACTGAGCAGGCTTGCTCTGGGTGAGGTCTCACCAGGGCATGTTCTCTTTCAGCCTGGAGGAAGCCCCAGCTGCACATGGGTAAGTGACTGATGTTTCCTCTGGTCTCACCTCCCCCAGCCTCTGTCCTGTCCTCATCTCTGTCTGTGATCCCCACCCTAGAATGGGGTTGGTGTCCCTGCTCTCTCATCACCCTCGTAGCCTCTGTTGGAAGACTGCAGGGACTCCTCCTTGGGAGCACAGATCAGCCACTATTCTCGGCCCTTCCTCTACTGCAGGTCACTGTTAGGGTTAGCGGCACCCTCTGAAAACACCTGTTCCACTGATACTTCTCGCTGGTGTAGTGATAATGGAGAGTTCAGCTGTGGGAAATCAGGAGCAGGGTCATGACTGAGTGGATCAGGAATTCATGGTCTCAAGATTTTAGAAATCAGTTTGCATTTTTAGGGATCAGATTTTCCTTTGGGAGTCCTTGGTTCTGTACCCCTCTTACCCCAGAGTTCCTACACTTTCTGATCCAGTTCTGGTTTTCTTGTTTTTCCCTGGTCTTCTGACTTTAGGGTGCTGGTTTTCTCTCTGCTTCCTCATGCTCTGACTCGCTGTCCAATCTGGGCTTCTTCCTCTAAGCTTCCTTGGTGGCTGACAAATTAGTTGCTTTAGAACAAATGTTCTGAATCTGGAGTCTAGAACCTCCAGGATGTTTGTGGTCCTGGGGTGGGGTCTGTGAACCACCTGAAATTACATGCAAATTCTGTGTGTATGTTTACGTTATAGAAATAAAAATGCAACTTATAATTATTCACAACTGTCCGGGCATGGTGGCTCCCAGCACTGTGGGAGGCCGAGGTGGGCAGATCACTCAAAGTTCAAGACCGGACTGGCCAACATGGCGAACTCCTGTCTTTACCCAAAACATAAAACTTAGCTGGGCATGGTGGCAAGCTACTCGGGAGGCTGGGCAGGAGAATCACTTGAACCTGGGAGGTGGAGGCTGTGGTGAGCTGAGATCGAGCCATAGCACTCCAGCCTGGGCGACAGAGTGAAACTCCCTCTAAAAAAAGAAAATTATTCTCAACCATTTTCTCTCATTTTAAGAGAATTCTGTTTTGCCCGGTGAGCTTGGTGCTTGGTTGGGTTTTTTAGCAGTAATGTGTGAAGACTGTAAAAGGAGAAACCTAGAGGGTTAACATTGCTTACCTGAGAAAGGGTTGGGGGGGGCAAATCAAGGAGAAGATTAGGTGGGGAAGAGAGGAGACTGTAGGACAGTGGAGTTCCCAGCATTCACTTTGTAGAGATTCTGGATGGCCTGGAGTGGTGAAGAGTGGTTGAAAATCATAGCCAAGGTGCTTTGAGCAGGAAAGTGTGAAGAGGGTTTGCAGGTTATTTGGGTGCATGAAATGTAACCACCTCCGTGATACCTCTTTAAGAGATTTCAGTAAAGACATATCTAATATTTCTTTCTTTCTTTATTTATTTTAATTCAGTCTCTGTAGAGACTGTCAAAAATTACCAATGCTGACTATACTTCAAGTCATCATGGCAGGGTATTGGGAAAAGTTTTCAATTAAAAATAATTGTACCTCGGATAAACCTCACTGGCTACGATACTGCCACTGCTCAAAGCTAAGACATACCTAATTTTAACTAGTTTTGAAGTAAACATTTAATTGACTTTGCTTTGATAATGAGGCCATCTCACCCTTCCAGCATCGGTCAGAGCAGGGGTATAGGAGGAGGGGTCCTAATGCAGTGAAGGGTTACCCAGAGGACCCTTTAACACGGGCTGACTTCAGGATCTGTGCCTCCGAGCCTGTGGGACATGACCTTCCCCTGCTCTGGATGCTGCTGCTCATGGTCAGGAATAGAGACGGAGGGACAGAGAGGAGTGAGCAATGGGATGAAGGAGGCCTGGGGATCAGATGCATGAGGAACACGCCTAAGGAGTTTGGTTCTCTCAACAACAACAAAAAAGAAGAACAGTTTTCTTTTACCATCTCCCCCTTCCCTGCTGAATAAAAGTCTATGTGTTTTAATGTATATATTGCATATGTTTATTATTATTATTGCTTTTATTTTTTTGGAGATAGAGTCTCACTCTGTCCCCGAGGCTGGAGTACAGCGGTGCGATCTTGGCTCACTGCTAACCTCCACCTCCTGGGTTCAAGCAATTCTCCTCCCTCAGCCTCCCGAGTAGCTGGGACAACAAGTGCTTGTCACCACGCCAGGCTGGGTTTTTGTATTTTTAATAGAGATGGGGTTTTGCCATGTTGGCCAATCTGGTCTCAAATTCCTGAGCACAGGCAATCTACCTGCCTTTCCTCCCGATGTGCTGGGATTACAGGCGTGAGCCATCGTGCCTGGTCTATATTGCGTATGTTTTAATTTTACTATGTTTACCATTACACTGGAGTCAATATTTTCGTACTGACAGATTCATAGTGTGAGGTCGATAAATGTCTGATCTTACCTTATTCATAAAATTAGAAGAATAATTTGTAACCTAAAGATGTGCTGTGGAAATTAAGTGAAGAATGCATTAGAGCGTGTAGCATAGCACTTTATACACTGGAGTCCCAAAATTAAATCCCAGTTCTCTTTTCTCCTCTCCTCCCTCTCTTTTCTCCTTCTACCTCCTTCTCCTCCTCTTTCTTCTTCTTTTTTGATACTCTCTAGAGTTATGATATAGAAATTTGTAGTTAAATACCAACTTATGTCTTTGTGAGAAACAAGCAAATTAAAGTTCACTTTTCTTGAGGGGCCATCTGGATCATGCAACCATTCTGTGTGATTCTGTTTCCATCAGGCAAATAAGCAAATGTAGAAATGCCAGTTGATCTGACTGAACCTGCATAAGCGGCAATGGTAGTCACAAAGTTACACCCAAATGTGCAAGATAAATGTTTCTTTAATTATTCTAGTCTTGTCCCTGAGGCTTCACCCTGTGGGAGGCAAAAGCTTTCCATCTGAAGACATTTTGGAGTTTTGTGACATATATGGGCTTTGCTTTGGTCAGTGATCTTCCTTTCTTCTTCCCAAAAGGGAGTACAGAGGTTGGAGGATATTATATGTGCTTAGAACAGGTGGGGAGAAGGGGCCCTGTGCTCCCCTCTTAGTCATTTTAGCTCTTCACCCTGGGGGAGGCTGCTAGTAGGATCTGGTCCTTAAGGTCCTTGAGGACCTGTCTGCTGAGAATGGGCAGGTCCCATTTGGCTATTTGGGGACATTGTTTGTTTTTCCTCCCTTGACCCAAAGATGAAGTTCCTGGTCCAGGCAACTTGTCTCTGGATGCAAAACCGATATGGCTTCTTGCACTGACCCCAGGCCTTCCCTGGTCCACCGGCTCTTGGGGCACCTCTCTGCCTCTCCACTTTCCAGCAGAACATGTGAGATTTTCTGGGTCCTCAGCTTTCCATGTGCAGATGATAGGAGCTTCCTCCTCTCTCCTGACACCTTTCTCTGCCAGTGCCTTGTTCCATGTTAGAGATGACACCTACCCTTTGTGGGTTGATTCGTTTTCTATCTGCTGCCATAACAAATTGCCACAGACTGAGTGGCTTAAACCACCAGATTTACTATCTTACAGCTCTGTAGGTGAGAAGTCCAATAAGATGTAGACAAGGCTGAGTTCCTTTCTGGAGCCTCTGGTCTTTTCCAGCTTCTAGAGACCATCTGCTTTCTTTGATTTGTGGGTCCATTCTTCAAAACCAGCAACACGGCATGTCAGCGGCCCTGCTTCTGTGAATACATCTATTTCTCTGACCACAGCCTAGAAAAGTCTCTGCTTTCTAGGGTTCATGTGATCAGGTTGAACCCACCTGCATAATCCAGGATAATCTCTCCATCTCAGGCTTCCTAATCTTCATCACATTGATAAAGCCCCCTTGCCATGTATGTAACATATTCACACATCCTGGGGCTAGGACCTGGACATTTTTGGAGGCCTATCGCAGGGGGATTTCCTCTGGAAGCTTTCTATCCTTTGAGCAATTCTTGGAGGGGGCAGATGACTAGATCTAATATTTTTCAGTTCTCCCATATCTGTAGGAATGTTTTTGCTCCCACCTGTCTGTGAAAATAGGGAGAAATGTCACTGGCATGTGACCTCTCCCTGGATGTATGTTTCCTGCTTTGAACTTCTCTGTCTCCTATCATAGAAACCTCTCCATTGCTTTCTAATCAGGCAAGATTTCTCTTATTCTGTATCCTGTGTTCTCTTTATGTATGGTTTACAGTCATGCTCCAAGTTCCGCTCAGCCAGATGCAATTCTCTCTCTGCCCATGGCTTAGAGGCAACCTACAAGTTCATCTCAGTCACTTTTTCATACGTAAAGGAAGGTCTTAGGAATTCCAATTTTGTGGCTCACACCGGTAATCCCAGCACTCTGGGAGGATGAGGCATGTGGATCACTAGGTCAGGAGTTTGAGACCAGCTTGACCAACATGGTGGAACCCCGTTTTTACTAAAAATATAAAAATTAGCTGGGTGTGGTGGTGTGTGCCTGTAATCTCAGCTACTCAGGAGGCTGAGGCAGGAGAATCGCTTGAACCTGGGAGGCAGAAGTTGCAGTGAGCCAAGATCGTGCCACTGAACGCCAGTCTGGGCAACAGAGTGAGATTCCATCTCAAAAAAAAAAAAAAAAAAAAAAAAAAAGAAATGTCAATCTCCCCAGTTCTTTCTTAAAAAACCCAAATAACTTTTCTGGATGGTTGTATGGCTAGGGACTTGAAAAGCATAATTTTACCATTAACTCTGGGCAATGAATTTTCTGTCTAGGTCGGTATCCAGCTTCTCAATAGCTGAGTGTTAAACTTTATGGCTTAGCCATCATGGGAAGGCTGCAGCGTGATTGATGTGCGTGTGTGTGTGTGTATGTGTGTGTGTGTGTATGCACATGTGTGCATGAGAAAGAAAAAAATACATCAGTGGAATATTTTCAAACACATTTTCCCCTATAACTTCTGCATCACTGCTTCAAAAGATTAGGTGCTGACTGTAATGTGTACAGTCTCCGCAAATTCCTCATATGAAATATGTGGTTCTCTTGTAGACTGGCAGAAAGAGCAGTTCCAGGCCCGTGAGTGACGTGGTGTTCTTTCTGGGTGCTCCTCCTGCTGCCCCCTTGGCTTCTGGCTCCCTCTTCAGTTCTCTGTGATGACGCAGATGCTGGCACTATCAATAATGATGGGGTGGGTGGTGGAGGTGACAGTCATAAAGCTGGGGCTGGTCCCCAAGGAGCCTGTGACATATCCCCAAATCAGCCTTTTGGTTTCTTTTTCTGCTTGGAAAGCATGGGCTTGAGTCACAAAGTGCTTATCTCAGGGGACTTAGACCTCCTCCCGGCAGCTAAGTGGCTTGAAGGGGGTGTTTTGCACCCTTTTTATGAGGCAGGGGAGGGCTTTGCGTGATTGGTACCTCTCTCTGCAGGGTCTGTCATTCCAGATCCAGGCTCTGCCCATCCCAACCTTGCCACCTCTCATGAAAAAAGAGTGTGACCTGGAAGGACACCTGCAGGGGCTCAGATGGCACCTATAGCATGTTGGACCTTGAGGGCATCACACAGGGGCTATGTTACTGGGAGGTGGAGGTCAAGCATGGAGACAGCAGCGAGTGGACTCTGGGGATCTGTAGGGAAGATGTGAAAAGGACAGATCGGTACAGAGTCCCCAGATAAGGGGTTCTGGGTTGTGGGACAATGGATACTGTGCCTGCACTGAACCTGATACTTTGCTATATCTTAGGCGGATTCCCTACAAGGTGGGAGTTTTCCTGGACTACAGCGAAGGGGATGGCTCCCTCTATAACATAATTGATGGGTCTCACATTTTCTCCTTACCTCCGACTATCTTCTGTGGAGCCCTCTTTCCATACTTCCTGTTAAGGTCAGGAGATGTGTCCCTGACCATCTGCTCTGTGGTAAGTGGGCTTGAGGGGCTCCCAGTGCCCCCTAACAATTCTTTGGAGGAGCCAGTGAGCTCCCCAGGGGGAAGGGTTCAGCTCATGCTCAGGTGTTGATGGTGCTCCCCCCGGGGGTCGAATCTCCATCACTCCCCTGGAACCCTGAGGCTATGCCCCTATAGGGCCTTATCACTGCCCCAACCCTTCACTGTGGCTCTTCTAGGAGCTGCAGACTTCTTGTGGCAACAGCCTCTGAGAAAAGTCTTGGATGGCCCTAGGAGCCTTGTACCCCTGTTCTGGATGCAGACTCCTGGGGTGTGTGGTTATGGGAATAGTCAGCTCATGCCTTGTGTTCAGAAAGCAGAAGACGAAAGTTGACTGTTGTTTGAATTGATCTGGGGTAGGCTGAAGTTAACTGTAAAAGTCATTTTTGTTTTGGTATTAAAAAATATTTCACGGGGCTGCGTGTGGTGGCTCATGCCTGTAATCTCAGCACTTTGGGAGGCCAAGGTGGGTGGATCACTTGAGGCCAGGAGTTTGAAACCAGCCTGGCCAACACGGTGAAACCCTGTCTCTACTAAAAATAAAAATAAAATTAGCCAGACATGGTGCTCCTCACTGCATGCCAGCCTTGGTGACAGAGGGAGACACCATCTCAAAAAAAAAAAATTTCATGATATTTTTTACTGTTTGGACATGAAAAGGGCCTGAAGGCTGAATTATTCTACAGAACAAAGAGGAGTTTATCCAATTTGAGTTTGTTCGGGGGATCCAGAGATTGAGAATAGTCTCCAGCTCTGTTTTGTGGGGTTCGGACTACCTGACCAGAAAAGTTGGTCATCCAAAAATATCCAGGGAAAATGGCGGCTTATGGACTTGTGAGATGAGAGGAATCGAAATCTAATATTGTACTTTTTTTTTTTGCTTTTTCTTTGTTTTGGAGACAAGGTCTCTGTCACTTAGGTCAGAATGCAGGGCTCAAACAATCTTCCCACCTCAGCTTCCCAACTAGCTGGGACCACAGGCATGTGCCACCATGCCTGGCTATTTTCTTTTCTTTTCTTTTTTTTAGTGGAGAGAAGGTCTCACTATGTTGCCCTGGCTGGTCTTGAACTCCTGGGCTCCTGTGATCCTCCCATCTTGGCTTCTCAGAGTGCTGGGATTACAGGTGTGGGCCACTGTGCCCAGCCTAATATTGTACTTTATACATTTCTTCTTGTGGGATGAATGACAGAAATCTTCTTTCCAAGTGTCAGTAAGTTTCTGCTACCTGTGATAAAACTGTGCTGTGTTAACTCAGGGAATTAAGAGTAAGACATAAATGAAGTAGACGTGAATTGTTCATGTTCAAAGCTCATGTCCATGCTCATGTTCAAAGCTTTCTGCAATTCACCTTTCATGAACAAGGTGAATTGCAGAAAGCTTTGAACATGAGCATGGTTCCGGTTAATCAATGTATTAGCGCTTCCAAGTCCAATGATAAGGGCTAATGGAAACCACAGCAAACAAAAGAGACGGGACTATTGAGGACCTACACCCATCCGGAATGAAGGAGCGTTCACTCTAACAGGTAAGGAACTCTGACCAGCTGCGGTTCTGGCTGAACTCGAAGGTGAGAAGGGATGGAATGGAACTGCAGGAAGGAAGTCACAAACATCAGTTCTAGCCTCGTGACCAACTACAGAAACAAGGATGTAATAGCTTCAGGTATTTTCTCTTTGCTTCTCATGTGTATGTGCTTATTTGTACATGTCAACACTTTTCTTCTCTCTCTTCTTCTTACATGTATGATTTTATACAGAAATCGTTGGAAGTCATGTTATAATATAGTCCTTTTGGTAAGAGTATATATAGTCAAGGAAACTGTGACTGAATTTGAAGAGTAAATAATACAGCTCTGTATTGAGCTATGTGATGACTAGGACTCTCTCTTCGTTTTGGGGACAGTGTGAGAACTTCGTCACTTATAGGGTGGCTTTGTCTTGATTGGTGAAAATAGATAATGATTTCATTGTTGTATAAAAGTTTAGGCTGGGTGCAGTGGCTTATGCCTGTAATGCCAGCATTTTGGGAGGCCAAGGCAGGCAGATCATCTGAGGTCAGGAGTTCCAGACCAGTCTGGCCAACATGGTGAAACCCCATTTCTACTAAAAGTACAAAAAATTATCTGGGTGTGATGGTGGGTGCCTGTAATCTCAGCTACTCGGGAGGCTGAGGCAGGAGAATTGCTTGAACCCAGGAGGCAGAGGTTGCAGTGAGCTGAGATCACACCACTGCACTCTGGCCTGGGTGACAGAGCAATAATCCATCTCAAAAAAACAAAAAGTTTAAATATATGTAATCTGAAAACTGTGCAGCCAAAGGTGTGAATGGTGCTCAATATTACTTTATTGCATCTTTGTTCCAAATCCACTCCATCTTTGTTCTGCCTTGTGGTTCATTTCTTCTTTGCCATCTGGCACAATGTTAGATTTTGACAGGAAATTGCACTGGAAGGAACACTGCAAGACATAGCCGAGAAAGCAGCCACATTCTAATTCTTTTTTCTTTTCTTTTCTTTTTTTTTTTTTGAGATAAAGTCTCATTCTGTCACCCAGACTGGAGTGCAGTGGTACAATCTCAGCTCACTGCAATCTGCCTCCCAGGTTCAAGTGATTCTCCTGCCTCAGCCTCCTGAGTAGCTGGGATTACAGGTGCATGCCACCACTCTCAGCTAATTTTGTATTTTTAGTAGAAACAGGGTTTCACCATGTTGGCCAGGCTGGTCTCGAACTTCTGACCTCAGGTAATCCACCCACCTTGGCCTCCCAAAGTGCTAGGATTACAGGCATGAGCCATTGTGCCTGGCTTGCCAGGCTTTCCTAATATGCCCTACCACCATGAAATTTATATTCTGGAGGAGACTGAGACAGAGGCCAATGGGGGCAAGTTTGAGTCTTGCCAGGTCGATACTTGGGCACTGAGCAGAGTGACTAGTGTTGGTGTTTTGATGTGTATAAAACTCCGGCTGGAATGGGAAATGTTAATTTAGTTCCCCCCCCACAGCCTGTTGGGCTGCCTCTTGCAAACTGGGAGGCTTTTGTCTGTGGTTGCATGAAAAGAAAAGGAATGATTTTCTTTTGTAACGTGGCTTGGCCCCTACAGCTATGGTGCAGCAAGCAGGGTCATCAAAAGCCACTCTTCTCTTCTGGAAGCAGCAGAGAAAGGGAAGCCAGAAACCTGACAAGCTGGTAAAAACCTAATTTCTTACCAGCTAGCCTCTGGCCTTTCTCTCTCTGTGCAAATGAGTTGAGTGAACAGTAAAAATCACTGTTTGTCTCCTCTGCAAAGTTTTGATTAATAGGGAAGAAGATTTGTGGGACTAGTCCTAGGCTGTAGTGAATCTTGTATACTCTTGGTACTTTGAACTATAAATATTCATGTTGTTTGGCCCCTTCTCAGAAATCACCTTTTTTTGCCACCTTCCTTTGTCTTTGCCTTTTTATGTCATTTTGTCATGGAGAAGGGTACCATAGGCTAGAATACAGGCCTAGGATCCCTATAAGCCTGCATTTCAAGCCAGCCCTGCAGACCGGTCAGTTACAAACTTTGCTGCAGGTCCCTGAAGCAAAAACTGGATGAGATTTCCCTCTTGTCTTGTTTTATATGGTTGAGAGCTTGACTTTGCAACCATGTGGGGGGTACTCTCTCTCTGATCTCTGCCATCTGGAGGGTGGGGAATTTTTGGGTTCAAGTCAGGTGGCTGATCTGAAAGGACTGGGAGTCTGAGACACATTAGCACACTCTTCATCCCGAATGTGTCGAGCCCTTAGGTGAGTTTTTTCTTAAAGGGTCCCATCTCTGCTGGTTGGATTTATTAGAACAACAACAACAATAACAACAACAAAAACCAGTCCTATTTCTATAGGACTTTTATTGTATTTTGCTATCTTAAACCCATTTCTGAGAGGGAATACTTGGGGATGCCTCCTTTATACATTTTCTAGGAATACCTCTTGCTTATATGGCAAAAACCTGGAAAATTACCATCTTGGATTTAAAAAAGGCTTTTGATTTGAGTCTCTATGGGAATTAAGCACACACGCCATTGAAAGAAAAAGGATTTTACAGAACCATTGAAAGAAAAAGGATTTTAGAGATCTCTTATCCAAAACAATTGAAGAAAGGTAAAATAATAGTGTCATGGCTAGCCTTAAAAATTCTCTTGACCAGTTAAAATCATTTGCAAGCTTGAAAATGACTGCTCTAGATTGCTTCTGGGAAGAGCACTGGCAACCACCCTATGCTTTAGCTCAGTACCTAAGTCTCTGCCCTTTCACCCTGGTGGCCTGGGATCACTTCCCAGCTTAGGGAATGAGTCCTTTCTGGCTTGGTATTTGTGGGACTTTTTGCCATTTATTGATGGATAGCGTCTGATTTCCTGTCTTGAATTTTCCTTTCTCTGAGCTACCTTTGGGGTGATTCTAGATCTTGTAAAAACTACTTGCCATTTCTTTGGAGATATGCATCTGTGGTTAAGTCATAACCCTAGTTAGGACTCATTGGTTTCAGATGGGAGGTCATCCTTGGTAGAGTTCAAAAGCCAGAAATATCAGCTGTTTTTCCCAGCTAAAAAATGCTAATAAGAGATTTGAAAGAATTTTCTTCAAGAGTTCTGTAGTTAAAGTCAAATTAATTAAAACTGATTTAGGATATATGTGTACAGGTATTGTTTTAAAGCCTCTGCTCTCTCTGTAAAAACTTCCTAATCAACTGAATTCTGTTGATTACCTAGGAGAGAAATATACTTTTAGAGATGGCCATTGGCAGTTGTTTACAGTGAGTAGTTATTACTACAGGGCGGTACTGCTTGTTTTTGCACAATTAGATAAGAAAAGCATGCTTTGGGGCACCTAGAAGGTATGGAACGAGGGTAAAGACTCCCATGGAGGATTGGTGATTGCGGAATAGACTGATTGCCATTGGGTTGCCCACCAGCCTCAGGGGGAATGTCCTTGCAGTGAAGTGCACTGTAAAAGCATTGCACTGTCTTGTCCCATGGTGTTCTCCTCTTTTGAGGACCCAGGATTCAGTGTAGAAGTGGGATCCTTAACTTTGGGAGATCTGTTTTACCTTCCAGCTGTGCCTGCTTATTAGGCCCTAGGAACTGTGTGCTCTCCTGGCCCTGTTCCTTAAAGAGCTCTACCCTAAAGCTAATAATTCAATTAAGAAACTAACATCTTTAAAAAAATTTCAATGGGTAAGTGTGTTTGCTTTTCCTAACCATCTGTTTTCTTTTCTTTTTTTGAGATAGGGTCTTGCTCTGTCACCCAAGCTGGAATGCAATGGTGAGAACATAGCTTACTACAGCCTTGAGCTCCCGGCTCAAGTGATCTTCCCATCGCAGCTTCCTGAGCAGCTGAGACCACAGGCTATGCCACTATGCCCAGCTAATTTTTGTATTTTTTTGTAGAGATGGGGTCTTGCCATGTTGCCCAGGCTGCTCTTGAGCTCTTAGGCTCAAGCAGTCCTCCTGCCTTGACCTCCCTATGTGCTGGGATTACAGGTATGAACCGCCACACACAGTTTCCTGGCCATCTTAACTGAACTTTTACGCATATAATTTTTCCTTGGTTTAAGTAAAATATGAATTCTCTATTTCATTTCACCTAAGAATTGTCCCTTTAGAAATGCAGATTTGGAGTGGCATAGCTGATAATTATTTAGGGCAGGGAACAGGTAATCAAGATACTATCCAAAATGAGGAAGAGAAACTTTAAAAACTGGCACATGAAGAATCTTACAAATCTATAAAATCTGCTTCTGTTTGTATGTCTGTGTTTTTGTGATATTTTCACTACCAAAATATAAGAAAAAGTTGTAATTGGCTTATAGAAAAATAAGCACTCAAATATTTTATCAGATAAATAGAAATTTTAATGTGACTTCAATGATCTTTGGTAAATAAAGACAGTTTTAAAGATTATTAATAAAATCAAATAACATCTTCAAAATATATGCATTTGGCCTAAATTAGTCAAAGGTTTTGCAAGGCTAGACCAAATCAAGGAGGCAGTCATATTATTGGGGCTAAGCCATGGAGTGGAAGATATGGCCCAGGTAGAGAGTGAGAGCGAAAGGACAATAGATCAGAACCTTGGGAACATCATCACTTAAGGAAGAGGAGCTTCCCAGGGACAATGAGGACCATTACATGGGGAGGCAGGAGGCTTTAAGGCACAGGATAGTTTGAATCATAAAGGCTTCCTACCTCCAGGAAAAGGCAAGAGCAGTGTGGTTAATATTTAGATTTACTTTGCACTGCATTTAATAAAAAAATAAAGGGGGGAAGAAACTGTATTTTGTGAAGGAACTGTATTTTGTTAGTCCTATATCATCTGTGCTGTGGTTAGAAAGATACAAAATGATAATGTTTTTTTCAAGAAGTGTCGGGGGATGGCCCTAATTTCAGCAGGCCATAAGACATGCAGTGTGTTCTACAACTAGTAAAAGAAGGCCAACAAGCATCAAGAAAAATAAGCACCTTGTTTACTGGGTTTAGTATCTGAGTCGTTTTGATGCTTTAGTTGGAATGGAAATCAAATTGCAAAGTGTGATGGATAGTGAGGAAGTAAAGGGTATGTACGTGATTCCTCCGAAAAGCTTGGTTATAAAGAAAGTGTGCATGATACGATGATATATTCTGAATATTCTGAAAGGTTTTTTTTTTTTTTTTTTTTTTTTTTACGATTGGAGAGTCTTGACTGTGTTTGTATGTGTTTGAGGGGCCAATAAGGTATGGGCATGGGGGAACAGGACAGAGGCTGAAGATGAAGCAATGATTTCTGGGAGGCAGGAGATGATGGAATCTAGAACAGGATACTCAAAGGATGATCCACAAATGGGTAGCACTGGCATCACCTGGAAGCTTGTTAGTAATACAAAATAGTTAGACTTCATCCCAGATGCAGTGAATTAGAATCTGTGCGACTGGGGCTTTAGCAATGCACCAGGTGATTTGGATGCATGCTCAGGTTTGAAAATCACTTGGCGAGAGCACGTCCACTGAGATATGAGAGGAGGATGTGAGGATAGATCTCTGGGGCGATTGATAAAGTTGTGAGTTACGAATTTTCTCTCTCTGTGTAAGAAATATTCAAAATAATAATGTCTTTTCAAGAGGTGGGGGGGATGGCCATAATTTCGGCAGGCCATAAGACAGAAAGTGTCTTCTAGAAATAGGGAAATAATTAAGGCCAATAGCATCAAAGAAAAATAAGCACCTTGTTTTTCGGGTTTAGTACCTGAGCCATAATACAAAATTGTTAGACTTTATCCCAGATATAGTGAATTAGAATCTGTGAGAGTGGGGCTTTAGCAATGTCCCAGGTGATTTTAATGCATGCTCCAGTTTGAGACTCACTTGGCTAGAGCACAGGTGAAGGGAGAAAATTTGTATGGAAAATGTATATGGAAGGAGGAATGCCACTTCCACTGAGATATGAGAGAAGGATGTAAGGATGTAAGGCATGATCCTCTGCTAAGAATGAGGACCAGAAAGTGGTTTAAGAATATGCCTGAAGGTCTGCAAAAGCTGCCTTGGTCAATAGAAGAAGGACATGCTTAAGTGAGCATGTTGGAGGCTCAGAGGAACATGGAGATGCAGAATTGGGAGTCCAGCACACAGGCTTTTTAACCTTCTGACAACTGAGAGGGCAGAGTTAATCTGATCCAGTAAGGGGATGTTTGCATTGTGGGTACAACTGAATTGATTGATCATGGTTTAGGCCAGAAAGTTTCAGGTAATGCAGTCAGTAAGGGAAGGAAGCTGACTGACTGGACACAAAAGGGTGAAGTGCCTGAAGGTACTAGTGAGGTCAACGAAGAAAGGAAGTGGGAACTCTAGAGCACTAGAGCTGCAAAGATGTTGAGTTTTGGTTGGAGAGTGAGATGCTGATTTGTAAGGTTTCAGAACGGACCTTTAAGTCTGATTAAAATGCAAAGAAAGTATCCAATAACAAAGGCAGAGTTCAAAACACGGAAGAACTTGAAGAACAGAGACAATTCAGAAGAAACTTTAAAAAAGAACTATAATGAATGTCTTCAAAGAAATAAAAGCAGGTTTCACATCTATGAAAGAACAAGATTCTTACACAAGGATTAAAAAATAAGTAAAGAGCTCCTGGAAACTTAAAATATGAGAGCTCAGAATAAGTATTTAATAAAGGTTTGGGGAGGAAAAGGAAAAGAAATATCCCAGAAAGTATAACAAAAAGATGAAAACATAGGCAATAGGAAAATAAAAAAAAAGAAAGAGGAAAACATAGGCAATAGGAAAATAAAAAAATGTGAAAATAGAGGATTGAGTTTATATCAGTTCATTAAACTTTCCTATTATTTATAGTAATTTGTTTTTAGATTCGTTTGTCTTTAGATTCTATGGTGTAATCATATCCTCTGTAAATGTTGACAGTTTTGTCTTCCTTTCCAATCTTTTGGTTTCTTTTTCTTATCTCATTATGCTGGTAATGACCAAAATACAATGTTGAATAAAAGTGATGATGGTAGTCTCCTCATCTTCTTCATAATTTTAATGAGAATGCATCCCAAGTTTCTCTTTTTGGAAGACGTGTTTTAGAATTAAAAAAATAGATACCCTTTATCAGGTTAAAGAAGTTCCCTTCTACTCCTGGTTTGTTGGTTTATTTATTTATTTATTTTTTGAGATGGAGTTTCGTTCTTTTTGCCCAGGCTGGAGCACAATGGCATGGTCTCAGCTCACTGCAGCCTCTGCCTCCAGAGTTCAAGTGATTCTCCTGCCTCAGCCTCCTGAGTAGTAGCTGGGATTACAGGCAGCCATCACCATTTTGTATTTTTAGTAGAGACAGCTAATTTTGTATTTTTAGTAGAGACGAGGTTTCACCATGTTGGCCAGGCTGGTGTCAAACTCCTGACCTCAGGTGATCCGCCCATCTCGGCCTCCTGAAGTGCTGGGATTGCAGGTGTGAGTCACTGTGCCTGACTTTATTCCTGGTTTATTAACAGTTGTACTCTTTAAGCCAGGGATGGGCAAACTACTACCCAAGGGGCCAAATCCAGTCTGCCACTTGTTTTTGTATGGCCCATGAGCTAAGAATGATTTTTACATTTCATGTAAAATGTCACACAATATTTTGTGACGTGTGAAAATTACATGAAATTTGAATTTAAGTGTCCATAAATAAAGCTTTATTGGAACATAGCCATGTTCTTCATTCATTTATGTATTGCCTATGCCTGCTTTTGTGCTATAAGGCAGAGTTGAGTAGTTGTGATAGAGCCGATAGGAACCTACAAAGCCAAAGTAAATATTTGGGCCTTTTTTATTTTATTTTATTTTATTTTATGTTAGAGACAGTGTTTCACTCTTGCTGCCCAGGCTGGAGTGCAATAGCGCGATTGCACCAGTTAATTTTGTATTTTAGTAGAGACAGGGTTTGGCTATGTTGGCCAGGCTGATCTCAAACTCCTGACCTCAGGTGATCCACCCACCTCGGCCTCCCAAATTGCTGGGATTACAGGCGTGAGCCACCGTGCTCCGCCAATATTTGTCCCTTTATAGAAAAAGTTTACTGATTCTTGTTTGAAGTCAAGAATGGTATTGGGGGAAAGTTAGGTTAATGGATGTGCAGACCAAGAACAGGGAAGATCTTAGCCCTAACTCCTTCTTATACAGATTTTCAATCAGTCCACCTTTTCCAGCTTTACCCTCTTATCCTAGACTTTCTTAGTTTTTAGCTTTCCATTTCTAGAAATTTAGGGCTCTGTCTAAACAGTGGTTTTCCTTCTCCGTAGCATTTCTTTGGGTGCCCAATAGGTTCCACCTTCATCAGCTCTGCTTTCCACCAATTTTCCAGAAAACCTTAGAGTCTATTGCTGTTTCCTATTCCCCTTGTCTGCCTGATTATTTCTTTCCAGAGTGATTTTAGCAGTGTTTGGGGAGGGAGTTACACCTTCTGTTCCTCAGGTATAATCACCCTTCTCTTCCTACCACAAAACTGAGCACAGTGAAAGGGAAGAGAGGGAGTGAGAAGGCTGAGGGCAGGGAGAGGGAGGAGGGAGTGACAGGGTGGGGAAGTGAGGAGGAAGAGGGGGAAGGGCTCCTGGGGAGAGGGAGATGGGGAGGAAGAGGATGATGGGGTGGGGTGGGTCAGGGAGTGAATAGGGCGGGTTGGGTGAGAGGAGCCTGGGTGTTTGTGCTTGAGAAGTGGGGGTGTGTGGAGGAGCAGAAAGGTAGACAGTGCCTGTGGGAAGAGGGGGTGAGGGGTGTGGGGGGGTCAGTGGGTTGAGGGGAGTGGGGGAGAAGATTTAGGGTGAGAGGTGCTGGCGTGCTGGGGAAGGTGGGACTAGGAGAGGTAGAAAAACGGGGAGAGAAATGGGAGGGAGAGAAGGAACCTGGGGGAGATTTGAGAGGAGAAGGCGCTTGAGGGGGAACCAGGAGGGAATAAAGCTTGTGAGGGGGGGAAGTGTGACCGGAGAAGGGGCTCCAGGGGGAAGCCTGAGGGGGAGAAGGATCCTGAAGGGGAGCCGTGAGGGTTGGAGGCGCGTGAGGGGGGAAGCCTGAGGGGAGAAGGTGTGTGAAGGGGAACTGTGGAGGGGGGAAGGGGTCGTCGGGGAAGGCGGGGGAAGCCCTCAGTTGTTGGGGGAGCCGGGAAAGGGGTCTTGACGCCCGCCTGGGATTTAGGCCCGGGTCCCGCCTCCCGGTCGCGCCGCCCTCGGTGTCTCCGCCTGGCGTTTAGGAGGCCGCCTCCGGGTTGCCGGCCTGGCGGCCCCGCTCACCACCGCACGGCTTCAAAGGGAAATTCCTCAAGGGCTGAGTCCCAAGAAAGCAAGCCATTTCCTCCGCCTCTTCCAAAGCGGCAGGTTCCCTTCCTCCGCCTGCCTCTTAAATAACGTGGGATCTCGCAGTTTGGCTGAAACCTGAACTAAATGCAATGCTTTTTTGACTTTTACTGTCTCCCAGAACAACAGGTGTGATATGATCCGTTTCGGGGCCCTTCCTGTTCTCTTTCCTTTTTTCCTTCCCCGTTGTTTTTTTTTTTTAATTGATTTAAGACACAGGAAATTGCAAAAATAGTGTAGTTTTAAAACAGTGTATCATTCACCTATTTTTCCCCCAATGGTAACATCTTACATAATCATATACATTTGCAGAACCGGGACACTGACATTGATACAACGGTATTCAGTGAACTGCAGGCGTTCACATCTCACCAGTTTTTACACGCTTTTTTTGGGGTCTATAGAGATACCGGTGGGCGGGACGAGGTCCCCAAGTGCCGTCAGCACCTTAGCTCCGCCAGCCAGCCAGTGTCCAGACTCTTGCACCGTCAGGAGAGGGATTCGAGGGAATTCAGGAGGAGTAAGAAGCCAGCGAAAGTACAGAGATTTACTGCAAAGTGCAAAGTGCACACTCCAGGAAGAAAAGGCATTGCAGACGTACTCAAGAGAGTCATGCACAAGGGGGCTTGGGGTTGCTACCTTTATGGGTTTCCTTAACCAGGAGGTGGAATATTCATGAAGATGCCTGGAAAAAGGTGGAGATTTCTTGGAACTGTGGTGCCACTCATTTTTACACCAAATATGGGTGTTCTGGGAACTGTCATGGCACTGGTGGGTGTGGGATTTGTATGCTAATGAGCATATAATGAGGTCCTAGGGGAAACCTAGGTCACATCCAGCACCGTATTGGGTCCAGTGGCTCTTAGCCAGCTTGGTCCACACCCAGTTTTTTCAGGGTCGTATCAGCCCATAGCTTCTGCAGTTATTTCAACAGTTACCTTTTGCTAGTCATGTGAAACTGCTGCCCGGAATTTTCTCTCCTCCTGCAACCACCCTGTATTATTCCTGTCTCATAGTACTATGAAACTTTATCACCTGCATAAGTTTAGGAAAGCACCATTACAGTTAAGATACAAAATAGTTTCGACACCACAAAGAATCCCTTGTGCTCTATCTTTTTAGTCAGACCTTCCCCCAACCTTTATGTATGTATGTATGTATTTATTTTGTAGAGATGGGGGTCTCACTATGTTGCCAAAGGCTGGTCTTGAACTCCCAGCATTCCTATGATTGGAATTCCAGAAAAAGAGGACATAGGATGCTGAAAATTTTTTCCTTTTTTCTTTCTTTTGAGACAGGGTCTCACTCTGTTGCCTAGGCAGGAGTGCAGTAATGAGATCCTTCTGGGTGATCTGCTCCTGGGCAATCCTCTTGCTGAGGCCTTCCAAAGTGTTGGGATTATAGGCCTCAGTCACCACACCCAGCCTCCCCCAACTTTATCTCTTGGCTACTACTGATCTGTTCTCCATCACTATAATTAGGTAATTTCAAGAGTTGATATAGAATCCTACAACGTGAAACCTTTTGAGACTGACTTTTCAAACTCAGCATAATATCTGTGGGGTCCATCCAAGTTTACTGTAGTTTGTTCCTTTTTATGGCTAAGTATTCCATTATATGGATGTGCCACAGTTTGTTACCCATTTGCCCATTGAAGGACATTTGTATTGTTTCCAGTTGTAGTTTATTACTAATAAAGCTGCTATGAATACTCTCATATGGATTTTTGTGTGGAATATTTTATTTCTAATATTCAAGAATATGGTGGTAGCTAGATTGTATATGGTAAGTGTATTTTTTACTTTATAAGAAACTGTTTTCCAGGGTTTAGATAACCTTTAACATTCTACCAGCAATATATGAGAGATTCAGTTTCTCCAATTTTTGCCAACACTTGGTAGCCTAAGTGCTTTTTATTTTAGCCCTTCTTGTAGGTCTGTAGTGCTGCCTCATTATGTTTAGATTTGCCTGTTTCTGATGTCTAGTGATGTTGAATATCTTTTCATGTGCTTATTTGTATCTATATCTCTGCTATGATGAAGTTTCTGTTCAAATATTTTGCCCTTTTTTATTTTTTTTAGATGGGGTCTTGCTATGTCTATCAGGCTGGTCTTCAACTCTTGGGCTCAAGTACTCCTTGCTCCTTGGAATCCTGGCTAGCTGGGACCATAGGTTTATGCCACTGTGCCTGGCAATTTTTTTTTTTTGGTCCAGTGGAAGCCCATTTATTCCAATATTATCTATAGAAACTTCTTCTCTTTCTTCATTTAATTGCTCTCGCATCTTTGTCAAAAAATCCGTTGGGAATACTTGTGTGGGTCTTTTTCTGTATTAAAATGTTCCATTGATATATGGATCTGTTCTTTTTTTAGTACTATACAGTTTTGATATTGTAGGTGTATAGTATAATATTGGCCTTGGCCTCCCAAAGTGCTGGGATTACAGGCATGAGCTACCGCACCCAGGCGGCGGGAAATTGCATTTTTAATGCGCTGACTCAGGGAATCTTTAATTGGGATAGGAGCCACATTAACTGATTTTACATAAATTGTTTGTTTCCTAATATTTTGTATTTCTCATTCAGCTTCATTATCTCTAAACTCACCTTTCTGCTTTTCTTTCCTATGTTCTGCTCCTAAATGTAAAATGACTAATAGTATGACTTCCATTCATTCTTGTGAACAGGACCGTTGCCATTTGTATTAGCTCATTTGCAAAACAAAATTTACCACTATTGATTTCTTAAGGTAAGTTTCACATTCCTACTTTTATATTACAACTATCTTAGGAGTACATATTTATGCATTTTCTTAAAACTTTCATCATTTTGTTAAACATGGTGTCATTTTGATAGCTGTCATTTTTCCCTTCCTTTTTTTGGGGTCCTTTAAGATTTCCACATCTGTATCTTTACAGGAGGGTTAAATATTGTTTCAAATTGGTCTGTTTTTCAGTGGCCTTTAGAAAGTGGTTCACAAAATTTTTATAGTTGGAGTATTCTATTTACTTGCCTTTGAAGACCTAGTGGGAGTGCAAATGTTTTGACCCCAAGTTAGAAGTTATGGAGAAGAGGTTTCTTTCTTTCTCTCTCTTTCTTTTCTTCTTTTTCTTTTCCTTCCTTCCTTCCTTCCTTCCTTCCTTTTTTTGTACTTTAAATTCTGGGGTACATGTGTGGAACATGCAGGTTTGTTACATAGGTATACATGTGCCATGGTGGTTGGCTGCATCAATCACCCCATCATCTACATTAGGTGTTTCTTCTAATGCTATCCCTTTCCTAACCCCTTACCCCCCCAACAGTCCCTGGTGTGTGATGTTCCCTGGATACAGAGAGGTTTCTATAAATCTCTTTCTTCTGAATTCTTGCTTCAGTGAGACCTACACACAGGTATGGAGTCAGCTGAGCTGGGTTGCTGAAGCATATCTACTGTTTTTTTAGTAATTGCCTTGACAGGGTCCCTGCTTCTTACCAGAAATCTGAGAGACGTTGCATTAGTCATACCCTTATAAAACCTAGTAGTGGCTGGGCACAGTGGCTCATGCCTGTAATCTCTGCACTTTGGGAGGCCAAGACAGTGGATCACCTGAGGTCAGGAGTTTGAGACCAGCCTGGCCAACATGGTGAAACCCTGCCTCTACTAAAAAGTACAAAAACTAGCTGGGCGTGGTGGTGCACGCCTGTAATCCCAGCTACTCAAGAGGCTGAGGCATGAGAATTGCTTGAATCCAGGAGGAGGAGGTTGTAGTGAGCCAAGATCATGCCACTGCACTCCAGCCTGGGTGAAGAGTGAGAAAACAAAACAAAACAAAACAAAACACCTACTAGTTAGCTGTCAGATGGACCAGAGAGAGCTATAGAAAAAAAAAAAATGACATGAGAATGAATGACAAAAATCTAATACTTTTAACTATGTGAAAAATCCTTCTGGTCAAAAATTTTCCCTAATAACAGCATAATGTGCGCAAGAGGTATGCCAACTAAGGCTGATAAAATCTCTAAATATGTATTTTCCACAGATGACAGAAGCAATTTACAATATAAAAATCCATGTTCAATATCTGTCCTCCATCCTCTTTTCTCTCTCTCTCTTCTGGCAACTCAGTTTTGCTAAATCTATGCAGCTGATCAAAGACCTGAGGATTCTGTGACTTCTAAAATGAACATATCCATACCTGTGGCAGGGCTGTGAGATCACAGTAGACACCATCCAGTGGATTAGATTGTGCTAGAAATTGTGGAGCTACTCTTTTAAGGTTGTGGTTAGGTAGCCTGAAACATTTATGAAACATTTTATACTTTGGGCAGAGACTAATGTCTGGTTTCTCTCCTTCTTTCATCAAACGTCTCCAAAGAATAGCAGATCAGTAGGAAACTGGAAGACATCTAGTTAGTCCAAAGAATATGATAATTAGAATTACAGACTCTCAGGAAGCCTGTTTGGAAGGGACCATAAAGATAATTTATTCTAATTCCTCAGCGGTTTCCTGAGACTCTCCTCTGTAGCATTCTCACTGAATGAACCTTAAACTCTTGTTTAAACTCTTTGGGCCTCCACTTCTCCTTATTTCTAAGATAAAATTTGTTACTTTGTACCTTCCATTCACTGATCTATTTTTGGGGCTATACAAAACATTCTAATCCATTATGAACTTTCACCTATTTGAAAGTAATTCTCATTGTTTCCTCATATTTGTTTTCCCAGGGAATTCTGCAACTTCCTGCTCACTTGAGTCTTTCTCTCCTGAAGGCATTTAGTTTATCCACATCCCATGAGAGAATTGAATGTAATATTCAGGTGTGGACTAGCCAGCACAGAATAGAACAGTATAAAAATGAAATTTCTAAAAATGATTATTTTAAAATAGACTAAAATAAATTAACTCTCTTGGATGTTTGAAAGACACATCCCACAACTACTTACTTGTATCTCTATATTCTTTCTGCTTACCTTCCTTCTCCTCACTTTTCTTTGGAAAGGGCTCTTTACAAGTTCATTAGTCATCTCCAAATAGCAACTACAGTGTCCTTTCAGTCCTTATTTTCCTTAAAGTCTCAGCTATCCTTTAGTCATCCATTTTTTTCTCAAAACTCTAATCTTCCTTGATTATTGGAACATTCCATTATGCAGGTTTTCCTTATATCTTCCTATCCCTTAGTTAAATTTCTTCAATGTATTACATATAACAAACTCAGTCCTTGGACTTCTGCTTTTGCTAAGTCCTGTATTTTCTCCTTTGAAGAACTCACTCTAATGGCTTCAATTGTAACCTGTATTCTTCTAACTCCAGATCTCTCCTGAATGACAAATATTATTGCTTATTCCCTTAAAACAATAATTTGTTATTACCTTCCTGTCCAAAAGCTATCTCCTAGTTTGTTTGTTACCTAGTTTCAAAAGTTTTGAAACCATTGTGTTTTTCTCTTTCCTTACTCTTATGCAGTCAATCATGAAGTAGTGAGTCTTCTTTGAATTTTCTTCTATTTATTCTTTTTCCATTTACTTACTCCAAGTACCTCTTAATTAGATATACTACCTATGATGTTTCTTGTTTTCAATCTTATTTTTCACAATCACATGAGTAACTATTTTTAAAATAATACAACCTTATTCATCTCTCTCTGCCTCTCAAACATGGTGGAATGCTTCCAGTTGCCTGAAGAGTAAAATATAAATTCCTGGCTTGTTCTTCAAATCCCTTTATAATCTTCTTTTCAGAATTATACCCCAAGATGCCTCCCATGAGTCTGCGGTAACAGCAGAATTGCCTACTGCCACCTGGACATGGTAGACAGTGACACTTTACCCTTTGCCTTTCTTTTACTGTTTATAATTCACTCAGCATATCAACATCTTATCTATCTGCTGTGATACGCTGTATGCCACTGCTCCCTTCCCCATGAAGTTATCACCTTTACTTTATCACCCATGGTGGATTATGTTGTCCATCTAAACCATTCTTTTGTAACTTAGATTTTACTTAAAAAATTGCCATGTATACATATATGATTATATATGTTATAAGCTCCTTGATCACAGGAGACTCTGACTTGTGTTTTTCTGTACACCCCTTATTGCTAGACCAGTGCCTTGCAAACATTAGGCTTGCCATGAGGAATTATTGGTTGATTGGTTGGGGGAGGCCGCCATAGACATACTTGTCAAAGGAAATTACTATACATTTCTTTAATTAAAATGTTTTACTTCAGAAAGTATCCAGTCTTTCTTGACTGAATCACATATGTATTAAGTTACAAAACAAATATTTGGAAACTGAGGTTTGTGGCTGAGAGATTTAAAAGTTTCTGAAGAGCAGAAACTGTGATATGAAGATGAAAGGGATTTTATAATTATAATCTGTTTAGGCAATGGCTGGGATCCAGTTTGTATCTGGAGGATGGAAATCATAATAATCACTTGTCTTACAGGCCTTTAAAAACGTTCTCCTTATTCTTCCACTTTTTTGTGCTACTTTCTTTACTTGCCTTTACCCCTTTCGAGTCTTTCGATTTTTCATCATCGATTTCTGATTCTGTCTTCCCTTTAACTTTGCCTTTTCCTTCATCACCTTTTGTGTTTTTATCACCTTTTTCTTCTTTATCTGGTTCTTTCTCTGCATCTCTTTCCTTTTCTTTACCATTATTTCCTTTATCTTCAAAACTCTCCTTTTTTTCTTGGGCTTCCTGTCCTTTTAGTACACCCAGTTCACTCTTCTTTACTTGGGATTCCGGTCCTTTTGGTACACTCACCTCAGTGTTCTTCACTTGGGATTCCAGTTCTTTTGGTACATTCACTTCAGTGTCCTTTGATTGCGATTCCAGTCCTTTTGGTACATTCACCTCAGTGTCCTTTATTTGGGATTCTGGTCCTTTTGGTACACCCACTTCAGTGTCCTTTACTTGGGATCCGGTCCTTTTGGTACACTCACCTTAGTGTTCGTCACTTGGGATTGCGGTCCTTTTGATACATTCACCTCAGTGTTCTTCACTTGGGATTCTGGTTCTTTTGGTACACTCACTTCAACGTTCTTTACTTGGGATTCTGGTCCTTTCAGTACACCTGCCTCACTCTTCTTTTCTGGGACCTCCTGTTTCTTTGGCATGTCTGCCTCACTCTTCTCTACTTGGCCTTCTTGTCCTTTTGGTACCTGCAACTCACTCTTCTTTTCCTGGGCTTCCTCTCCTTTTGATACATTTGCCTCACTCTTCTCTACCTGGGCTTCCTGTCCTTTCAGTACAACCAACCCACTCTTCTTTACCTGGGCTTCTTGTCCCTTTGGTACAGCTGCCTCGCTCTTCTTTACTTGGGACTCCGGTCTTCTTGGCACACCCATCTCACTCTTCTCTACTTGGACTTCCTGTCCTTTCAGTACAACCAACCCGCTCTTCTTTCCCTGTGCTTCTTGTCGTTTTGGTACACCTGACTCACTCTTCTTTATTTGGGCTCCCTGTCCTTTTGGTACACTCATCTCACAGTTTTTTAGTTGGGTTTTCTGTCTTTTTGGTATTCCAGTGTCACTGTCTACCTTGACCTTCATTCCTATCTTGTTTTTCTCTAAATCAGTGCCTTTTCCTTCTGTTTTTGGCTCCTTTATGTGTGTTGCTATCAAGCATTCAACAGAATTCATAAGTATGATGTCATTCTTTAGTGCTTCCTTGTTTTCTTCTCGGCTGTTCTGAGACCTTGCGTTGTCTCCACTTTTTAGAATCTGGATTTTGGAACATGATTTTTTTGCAAGTTCTTCATCCATGTAACCTGGCAATATAACTGGGCATACAACAAAAGGGCGTGATTTAGATATCAAGTATTTTCTCTTTATTTCTATTTTTTCCCTTGACATTGATTTCTTTTTCTGTCTTAAAGCTGACAAACTGAAATTTTTCTGAATCTCAAGTTATCTAAAATGATGGTTCTCTATGCATAAAATTATAAAAATATTGATAAAATTCTGGACTGTTTTCAATAATTTGGAAGACTGAGAGAAGAGGTAAAATATACTGTAAATGAACTGATATTTGTTCAGTAGATTATGGCTAATGAATAATGCTTAGTGGCTGACAGAGGATGTATTCTGAAAAGAAATAGAATTTATTTTGGGGAAAAATTGTGGGAGGAAGTAATAATTATTTTTGTCATAATAGAAAAAGGAAACAAATATGCTTTCAATATTGAATGAAAGCATATCTTATTATGCAAAACTAACAGAGTACGAGCTGATAATTATTAAGTGCTGACCACATACCAAGTACTCACTGTTCCGAGCACTTTATGTATTAAATCATTTGATACAACAACCAGGTAGGGTATTATTAACCTCATTTTACAAATGAAGAAATTGAGGCACAGAACGCTTAAGTGAATATGAATAAGGTTATATAATCAGTAGGTGGTGGAGCTGGGATTTGAACCTGAATAGTCCGACTCCAGAGTTCAGTTTTGACCATTATCATGGAGTGCTTCTTGCAATATCTTGCCAGCTCTGCAAAAATTTCAGGTCCTTTGATCGTGTTTAGGTAAATCAGCTCTGTTATGCCTCAATTCCTGTGTGATTTAACAAACTTGAATTTATTGGCTTCTGCTAGATATTTTTTATTTGCTTTTTTTTTTTTTTTTTAAAAAAAGGTTATATGGTTCCCTGAATTAAGTAAAAGAAATATTTGAACCACCAAGGAGTTGTGTGGGCTCTTGCTGTGGAGCAGAGGCATATCTTGCTTTGAGAAAATCTAATATTTAATATTTAATCTAGTAGAGAGAATACAGAATATAAAAGCTGAATCAGAAGACTTGGGCTGGGGGTGGTGGCTCACGCCTGTAATCCCAGCACTTTGGGAGGCTGAAGTGGGCAGACCACTTGAGGTCGGGAGCTGGAGACCAGCCTGGCCAACATGGTGAAACCCTGTCTCTACTCAAAATACAAAAATTAGCCAGGCATGGTGGTGCACACTGTAATCCCAGCTATTCTCGAGGCTGAGGCAGGAGAATTGCTTGAACCTGGGAGGCAGAGGTTGCAGTGAGCTGAGATTGTGCCACTGCACTCCAGTCTGAGTGACAGAGCAAGACTCCATCTCAAAAAAAAAAAAAAAAAAAAAAAGTTTACTCTTCCTGCTAGCTGGCTAGCTGGGTTTAACGGGTTTTAAGGTAAATCTGTTAATCCTCAAAGACTCACTGTTCTTATATTTAGTTTGATCTGCTCAGTTGAAGAGTTTAAAAGTCATTAAATATTGTAGACAAATATTAAAGAAACATAGCCTTTGGAGACAGACTGGTTCAAATCCTGCCTCCACACCCACCTACCTGGGTGACATTTGGCAAACTTTACTTTCTGTCTGTAAGTGGGGCAATAGTAGTAGCTACTTCAAAGAGCTGTTATGAGATCAAATAATATTATCTAAGTAAAAGCACTCAGTACAGTGCATGGGACATAATAAGTAGTCGATAAATATTGGCCATTACTACTTCCCAATGAGATAGTACAGGAAAAAAACTCCTGATTCAATCAAGATAAGGCATTCTTAGTTTCTAACAAATAACTTAGAGGAATGGTTAATTGTATTACAGGAAGATTTCTTGCCTAAAAATGAATTATCGGACTTTTTGTTTTTTACATTTAGGGTTTGATGTTTGAAAAATTGGTATACACAGAATGTCAGAATTTTGTCAGTTATAAAAATGAGGCACACCTGTATTAGGTAAGAAATTAATTATAAATCAAAAGGGATGTTGTAGTTCAGTGTTTTCTTTTTTAATTTTCAGCTTTTGACATCCTAATAAAAGTAACATTAGAAAACTTGCAATAACGCTTTCTGAACCTTTTTGCATATTTCCCTCCTAGAGTTCTTCACTAAAATATGATTACTGACATTTTATTCTAGACAAATCAATTTTCAATTTCCTAATGAGAATCAGTGGTAATATATTTCAAGCATTGCTAAATTGAGAAAAATAGTTCAGAATGTTTTGATCTTTGACAGTGCTACCAGTGGACCCTGTTTTGTTTTGTTTGGGGGTATGGTGTGTGGAATGGTAAGATCATGCTTTTCCACTGAAGCCTCTAACCTTAAGATTTTCATGGAATGTACTCCTCACATAAGCTGATTTTTCTTTTTATTTATTTATTTATTTATTTATTTATTTTTTTTGCATTTTAGGTTTGGGGGCACATGTGAAGAACATGGAAGATTGTTGCATAGGTACACACATGGCAGTGTGATTTGCTGCCTTCCTCCCCATCACCTATATCTGGCATTTCTCCCCATGCTATCCCTCCCCAACTCCCCACCCCCCACTATCCCTCCCCTTTTTCCCCCCCGACAGACCCCAGTGTGTGATACTCCCCTCCCTGTGTCCATGTGTTCCCATTGTTCAACACCCGCCTATGAGTGAGAACATGCGGTGTTTGATAAGCTGATTTTTCTTAAGCTATGAATATTTTTAGTTTTACTATCTCTTGGGGGTAATTATTTGCTACTGTGTGTAATACTACATGACTCATTTTAACCTAAATTTACCTTCTATATTATACAGATTTTGTAAACCAAAATTAAATATTATAGGATTTCCTGAAGCACCCAGTGTTTATTCTAGCTAAACCTTTCCTAATTTCACAGAATTTAAACAATTTTTATTCTTTCTGTCACTGCACTGAAAAAGTTCCTCTAGTTACTTCTAATAGAATCTTCATACGCTTATTTTATTTGCATCTTTTAAGTCTTGAATTTAATTAACATAGATTAGATTTACAAGATTTACTTTTTTTTATTTAATTTTTTTTTCTTTTTTTTTTTTTTTGAGACAGAGTCTTGCTTTGTCACCAGGCTGGAGTGCAACGGCACAATCTCGGCTCACTGCAACCTCCGCCTCCTGGGTTCAAGCCATTCTTCCACTTCAGCCTCCCGAGTAGCTGGGACCACTGGCGCGTGTCACCATGCCCGGCTGGTTTTTTTGTATTTTTAGTAGAGACGGGGTTTCACCGTGTTGGCCAGGCTGGTCTTCAGCTCCTGACCTCAAGTGGTCTGTCCACTTCAGCCTCCCAAAGTGCTGGGATTACAGGCGTGAGCCACCGCGACAGGCCTTCAAGATTTACTTTTGAGGAATCCAGCTATCCCATAAAGTGAGGTTCACTTCTATTTCAACTTTGCATTGCAGAAGTAAGCCACAAATCATTATTCTACCACATTCTAAGTTATTTTCTTCCTTCTCCCAGATTTCAAGATAGTTCATACATCTTTTCTTTCTCTTGGACCTCATAATCATCCTACACTTACAATGTGAATCTTTCATAATATAAAGACTTGTAAGCCCTGGCTGCAAGTACATATATTGCAGGCAGTAGCCCATACTACAAAATTCTAATACAATCAAAAGATTTAATTAAGACTTTGAGGATCATCATAATATATTCAAGCTGATTAAAAAGTAATTATTAAAATTTTAAAATCGGATTAATTTTTGTTAAAGCTAAAAGATATCATGAAATAGCTATCACATTAACAATTCTGTCTAAATGATACTTAGTGTAGAAAATAGAATGTGGGCTTTATTAGGAAACTAATCTTAGGTTCTTAATCCAGTAGTTGGCAGGGAGAGCACGGACTGTGAAAAATCTGCTCAGTGTCAGAGGGATGAATCATTATAATTCTCAGGCTGTGAATTACATTTTAAAAGATCATCTACTTACTAGTAGAATGAGGAGGTGAGAAATAAGAGACTCAGTTTGCTTGGATGATGATGTTTGTTGGTTTAATCTGTCTTAAACCTTTCTTTGAACATTGAATTAAACCTTAACCTCCTTTTCTAAAAATACCAACTTGGGCCAGATTCAATGGCTCATGCCAGTAATTCCAGCACTTGGGAGGCTGAGATGGGAGGATCACTTGAAGCCAGGTGTTCAAGACCAGCCTGGGCAACATAGTGAGACTCCCTCATCTCTATTTTTTGAAAGAAATAGAAAACAAAAATCAGTTGGGAAGATTGTGTTTGAAAGATGATATTAATAAGAATATAAGTTTTACAAAAAATTTTAAAAAAGATTAAATGGATTGTTCTCTGGCAACTTAAAAAAATTAGTATTCCTTAAAAATTAATTACTTCTGGGGAAGAGACTTGGCCTGTGATCCCTTCTCAGAGCCCTTGTATTAGTCAGGGTTCTTCTGAGTCAAGTTGACATATAACATCAACCATCAGAGCCCACCTTTTTGGTGGGAGAGAAACTCAGAAGATCACAGTCCTATCACTTTTTCTATGTGAGGAGAGCATTTGAGGGATGTAGGCACATTATGATTATTCTGAATGCATACTGTTTCTTGTACCATGAATCAAAATAAATTAATTGTGCTGGCTGGGTGCAGGAGGCTCACGCCTGTAATCTCAGCACTTTGGGAGGCCAGGGATGGCAGATCCCTTGAGGTCAGGAGTTCGAGACGAGCCTGATCAACATGATGAAATCCTGGCTCTATTAAAAATACAAAATTAGTCAGGCATGGTGGCACATGCCTAGAATCCCAGCTAATTGGGAGGCTGAGGCAGGAGAATCACTTGAACGTGGGAGGCGGAGGTTGCAGTGAGCTGAGATCAAGCCATTGCACTCAAGCCTGGGTGATAGAGCAAAACTTCGTCAAAAAAAAAAAAATAATAATAATAAATAAATAAAAAAGAAATTAATTGCCCCTTTCAACTTCATCTCCCTTCCGTCCCCTCTCTCCAAACCCACTCTTTTTCTAGTGTGAACTGAGAAAGAAAATGAGGCTTAAACATAATTAAATATAAGGACATACTTTGTTTGGAATATTTGAAATGCTTGAAATGTGTCTCACTAGGTTTAAGTCTTATTTGCTTCTTTTGATCATATATTTACAGAATTAAACAAAAGTTATTATTCTATTTTGTTTTGTACGGTTTCCTTGCTTGAAGAGCTGAGCCACGTATTAAGTAATCCCAATAGAGAGAAATCTGCATTCAGAAAACAGTTAAAAAAGTCTAACATTAATTTAAATGGGGCCTTCTATTTTTAAAAGGATTCTTTTGTGTACATTTAACCAGCTTTTCTGTAGATGTATATTTGTATTTACAAACATTTTATAAAGTTTCATGACTAATCACAAAAAATTCATTTGTGATTCAGTATAGGAGGCAATGTGTTGGTATGGAAAGAGTGTGTATTTTGGAGATAAGACATCCTGGGTTTAAATCCTGACACCAATGTTTACCAACTCTTTAAACTTGGGTAAATATCTGAGTTAGTTTCCTAATCTGTAAAATGGGGAATAATAGCTACCAGGCAGGGATATGGTAAGAATAAGAGATAGTAAGAGGCGCTATTTTGTAAGTGCCTAGCACAGTGCACAATATATAGTCAACGCTCAATACCTACTGTCGTTCAAAGGTAAAGTTATTTAGAAGGCAACAGAAAGAAGATAGGATTTTGTTTTCAACTAGTTTTTCACCCCGTTAATATGATTCAGAGGGACTTCACCTATAACTAAAAAAGAGTTCTAAATTCCCAGCAAAGAACTAATGAATTCAGAAACCAATCTTTTCATTGTTTTGCTGAGAATCAGGGGAGGAGATTCTTTTCAGAGCCTAGCAGATGGCCGGAGATTGTGGCATCCTTTCATATGAACTTCATCTTCTCTACCGCAATCTCTTAAAAAGTAGTTATTTAAAAATTTGGGGCTAAGCACAGTTACTCATGCCTGCAGTTCCAGCACTTTGGGAGGCCGAAGCAGGAGGATCACTTGAGCCCAGGAGTTCAAGACCAACCTGGGCAACATAGTGAGATCCTGTCTCAAAAAAGAAAAGAAAAGAAAACCCTTGAAAGTTTCTGGAGGACAGGAACATTCAAAATGACCTTAGAAGCATAAGCCTCTGTTTTGGGAGTAGAAACAGACAGGTCAGAAAAGAATTATAGGCAATGTAAAATACCAGAGTTGAGAATAGATATGAAACTTACCCACAGGAGACAGTGCTGAAAACAAAACACGAAAGAAAGATCACTGGGGATTTTTAACTCAAGGAGAACCCACCTTCCAATAATATCCTTCCTAGGTAAATTCAGAAACAGGATTTGGAAGGAGCATAAAACTCTCTGTTTCATCGTCAGGAGTGTTGCTGGCCAGTGCTCCACATCCCACTCCACAGAGAGGGCTATTTTTAGGATGCCACTTAGTTAATATAGGGATTTGAAACGTGGGGTAGGTGATATCAATTCTACTGAAATTCAAACTATTGCATTTTCTACCTTTCTCTGTTCTTTCATAAGTCTTGTATATGTCTTCTGCAAAATAGTTTTTTGCTCACTGTTCTGGTGAGTTTGAAAAATGTGTATTGTTGGTCAATTACCAAAATCACATGTCGTCCTGACACATATTCTTTTTGTCAATCTTAGAGGATTTTCTTTTTTTGTAAAAATTATTAGTTGGCAGATTATAGCACAGAGGAAATAGGCTCTGTTGTGATAGATTAGCTGGGAATATATGCTGCCAATAATCTTTGGTAGTAAATAACTAGAATCAAACACAAGACCATTAAACTTTGTTACAAAAGGAAAATAGATAAGAATTAAAATTGAAATATAAGGAAATCACTTGTTGAAGAAATAGTGACTACTCTAAGGTACAAGAACTTGTAATACAAGAACAGTTGGGAAAAAGAACATAAAGGTCCTAGACACAGAAATAGGTAAGGCAAGGAAATGACCCAAACTTACTGATTTTTCCAGAACTGTCCACTGAAATAGACAAAGGCAAACACATTAGTAGGTACTGGGCTTTCCCTTCTTCTCAGTCCCTAAGCCTCTGCATTGAGTGGGATTGCGTCATTAACAATTCAATTTCATTTATTTAAATGTGAAGAAACTTCATTTCTCTTCTCCCCTTCTCTTTGCCCATTGTAGTTTACAGAGACCTTGTGATAAGCTACCTTAAATCACCTTAACTTATCATTGATCATTAGCAATTTTGTCTAGAATGTCAAGATTACAATTTATAAAATATAGGACATATAATGGTCTTGCTTAGAAGATGTGTGCTCACATTATTTACTGACACTGTTCGATATAAAATTTTTTTAAAAAAATATTTTTTTGAGACAGGGTCTTAGTCGCCCAGGCTGGAATGCAGTGGCACAAACATGGCTCACTGCACCTTCCACTTCCCGGGCACAAGCGATCCTCCAGCTTCAGCCTCCTGAGTAGCTGGGGCTACAGGTGCGTGCTACCACACCCAGCTAATTTTTGTATTTTTTTGTAGAGACAAAGTTTTGTCATGTTGCCCAGGCTGATCTGGAACCCTGAGCTCAAGCAATCCACATGGCTTGGCTTCCCAAAGTGCTGGGATTACGCGTGTAAACCACCATGCCTGGCCTAATATGAAATATTTAAGGTATAATTGTTACCAGGTACTGAAATATACGTATATCTCTCATGTTGATGTTATTTAATAACCCTAATATAGAAAGCACAAAATAGGCCGGCCTGGTGGCTCATGCCTCTAATCCCAGCACTTTGGAAGGCTGTGAGGCAGGCGGATGGTTTGAGCCTAGGAGTTCAAGACCAGCCTGGGCAACATAATGAGACCCCCGTCTCTGCAAAAATAAAAATAAAAATAAATTAGCTAGGTGTGGTGGCACGTGCCTGTAGTCCCAGCTGCTTGGGAAGCTGAGGTGGGAGGATTGCTTAGGAAGTCAAGGATGCAGCGGGCCATGATCATGCCAGTGCACTCTAGCCCAGGTTAGTGAAACTCTGTCTTTAAAAAAGCACAAAATAATAAGAAAGCATGAAATTGTAAGAAACATAATACCAGGATTGTTTACCAGAGATAAATATGTGGAGTTAGGGCATTTAAACCCTAGAGCGGGAGTTGGCAAAAGTACAGCCCATGTAATAAATAAATCTAGCGTGTTGGCTATTTTTGCATGTCCTGTGAGGTAAGAATGAAATTTACATATTTAAATAGCTGAAATAATAATAATAATAATATTTTGTGGCACATGAAAATCATATGAAATTCAAATTTCAATGTCTAAAATAGTATTTTATTAGAACATATCCATGCTCATTCTTTTATATATTGTCTATATTTGTGCTACAACAGCAGAGTTGAGTAGTTGTGACAGAGACTTTATGGCTTACAAAACTTAAAATATTTTGCTGGGCATGGTGGCTTATGCCTGTAATCCCAGCACTTTGGGAGGCTAAGGCAGGAGGATCATTTCAGGCCAGGATTTTGAGACCAGCCTATGCAACATAGCAAGACTCCGTTTCTACAAAAAATAAGAAAAAGTTAGCCAAGCATGGTGGTGCACACCTGTAGTCTCAGCCACTCGGGAGGTTGAGGCAGGAGAATTGCTTGAGCCCAGGAGTGGAGGTTGTAGTGAGCTATGATCACACAACTGCACTCCAGCCTAGGTGACAAAGCAAGACCTTGTCTCAAAACAAAACAAAAACACCAAACAAACCAAAAACACAAAAACCCAACAAACAAAAACAAACACAAAACATTAAAAATATTTATAGAAAAAATTTGCTCACTCCAGCCCTACAGGAAACTAATGTACTAAAAATATATTAGGAACTTACTAGTGTGGACTTGAGGTATTCCTGAAAATCAAAACAAGAAAATGGGTTAATGGTAGCTTTTTTGGAACAGAAATACAGTTCTTTCCCCACTCCCAATTCCCTAGTTCTTTTTCCTAGGATACCATCAAGACCTTTAGCAGAATACAATGAAATATGATGGGACAGCAGATCCCTTAGTGTGTTATAAGAACCTGACACTTTCTACCACCTTTATGACTCTCACTGTGATTCAACTTATTGTTGTCTTTCTAACTGAACTCTCTGCTTTCACTCTTGCCTCCCAGTCAATTCCCAGTGCAGCAGTTAGCGGAACGCTTTTAAAGGATCAGCAAAGCTCCTGCTTAAGATCCACCAACGATTCCCCCATCTTGGTTAAACGAAGTCAAAGTCACAACAGTGGTTTTCAAAGATGGCCCTGGAAGATCTGTCCCTCCAGATCTCTCTTACAGCTTCTTTATGTCACTTTTCATTCCGTTTCAGCTATGTGGTACTTGCTTTCTTGCTTTTCCTCAGATAGACTGTAAATGTTCCTACCCTAGGGTGACTTACTTGTTATCTTTGCTGATTGAACTATTCCCCCCCCTCAGATATCATGGCTAAATCTCTCACCTATTTCCCGTTCCAGCTAGTAGTTCTAGCAATTGCTGAGAATGAGGTGTTAAACTTTCCAACTGTAGTTGTGGGTTTTTCTGTTTCTCTTCAGTTCTAGTAGGTGTTTCTTTTCAGTGTATTTTGAAGCACTGTTGTTTGGTACATACATATGTAGGATTTCTATGTCTTCCTGATGTATTGATATTTTTATCATGATATAAGGTCCCTCTTTGTCCCTGGTAATTTTTTTTTTTTTTGCATTGAGGTTCACTTTATGTGATACTAATATTGCCACTTCTGCCTTTTTTTTTTTTTAAATAATGCTTTCATGGCATATATTTTTCATTCTTTTTACTTTTATTATTAAATTTGAAGTGACTTTCTTGTAGATGGGATATAGTTAGGTCATATTTTTAATGTATTCTGGTAATCTCTTAAAAAAATTGGTGTATTTAGACCTACACAAAATAAATTTGTGTGAGTTGCATGATTATTATTAGAGGCAAGTCCCAGTTCTTTCAAGGAGGGGAAGTCAGAAAAGGCTTAACCTCTGCAGCAGTAGTGGTCCAAGTTTTGATGTAATAAACTTTATAGAGGAAAATACAAATATGAATCTTTTTTATCTTGAATTCCATTTGAGTGTTTTGTTTGGATTTTGCAGTCTGTCCCTTCTTCTATTCTCACTTGCTACCTCTTCTCATTTTTATTATTCCTACCTTTTTATCTTTGAAGTTTTGTTTGGTGACCCTGTGGCTTCAGATTGTGATAGAAACTTCTTAGCGTATTTTCCATGGTCTTCGCAGCATATTTTGCCAGCATTATTTCCTCTTGCTTCTCTTTTGCAACTTCACTCTGTGACCAGAAGAACAACTTGTTTTTGGTCCTTTCTATGTGGTTTCTTGTTTTTGTGGGTCTTTGATTTATAAGAAAGAAAGAAAGAGGAGGAAAGAAAAGAAGAAAGGAAGGAAGAAAGAAAGACCTAAACGAAACCAAAATGAAACCAAAAACAAAAGTGTGGGTGCAAATAAAGGAATCGAGATGCTACAAAAGATCAGAGAAAACAGAGAAAGACAGTAGGAGCTTCCTGGTTGCTATTGGACCAATTGCTAACAAGAAAATAAAACAAATTAGTTTTTTTGTTTTTTTTAAATTACGTACTGAGTTCCTATTGAGCATCCACTCGGAACACCAGAAAATAGATCTTTGGGAAATATTAAATCTTCTGGGACTATGCTATCTCCTATTAAGTCAATTTTAACTCCACTTTAATAACAAATATTTAGGCCATTTTGGATGGCGTGTATGATGGGTTATATGAGTAAAGGTCAATTTTTCTAATGAAATAAAAAAATTTTTTTAAAACATTTTAAAACTAGGGCAAAAGGTCACTGGAGACTGGTTAATGAAACTTACTAATTTACATTATCTCTTCATCATCTTTTTTTGTCTTTTCATGTTTTCCTTTCAAATTTCTACCATTATACCAGCTCTCATTGTATTCTTCTTTATAGTACAGAAAGTTTATTTGTAATTATGTTTTAAAATGTTTGTAATGATAATTTTTCTATATTTTTTCTGTCCGATAATCTCAAATTTAATCGGATTTTTAAAGCTGGCTTGGGAAATAGCATATGTTAGAAGAAACCTTTCAGATATTTTAGGATACCAAAGAATAGTAGACTTAAGAGAAAAGGAATTTATTAGGCTTACATCTTGCTATTACTGAAGGTTTATGTCCCCCTCAAATCTGTAGTTGAAGCCCTAATCTCTAACTTAATGGCGTTTGAGGTGCAGACTTTGGGAGGTAATTAGGTTATGAAGGTAGAGTCCTCATGATTGGAAGTAGTATCCTTGTAAGAGGAGACATAAGAGAGGCTGTTTCTGACTTGTGAGAATACAATAGAGCAACTGTCTGTAGGCCAGGAAGAGCACCCCCACCAGGAACAATATCAGCCTGCACTTTGATCTTGGAATTCCCAGCCTCTAGACAGTGAGAAATAAATGTTTGTTGTTTATCAGTTTATGGTATTCTGTTATAGCAGCCTGAACCAAGACACACCCTATGCTAAAATACCAACACAAAACAACGTGATTTTCTTAGGACATGGAGACAAGCGTTCTTACTAGCACTTTTCCCAGAGGTATTAGAAAGGGCAGAGCAAGGCTGTTATAATGACAAACAAGCAATCCTAAGAGCTTACATTTTCCAGTCCTCTTCTATAGTCCTAAATCTTTCATGGTGAGTATCTTTAGAGTGCGAAAATGTAGCTGAGTTTAGCACCTTTTCTTTGTCTTTTCAGTTTTTATGAGAATTTAAAACTCTTCAAGAGTTAGTAACACTTATTTTAAGTTTTGCTTCTTCTACTTTTTTTCTATTTCAGTATCTAATCTCAAAATATCTGTTCTATTCTTCACTGTTCATTATATTCTTCTTCTAGGTTTTCATTACTAGGTTTACTTATTCCTTGCCTTAGTGTGGCAGGCCAGGTCTCACTAACGCAGGCCTTTGTAACAACTGTTTCAGCACTGACTGAGTGGTTAAGTTAAATATTAAAAACTCATAGAGCCAGGCTGGAATGTAACAAAAGCCCACCAAGAGTTTTGCCTAGGCCTTTCCTGGGCCTTGCGGCATGGCAACATAAGGAAGGAATTCTTAACAGGACCCATTTAGGATTAAAACAAACTTATTAGGGGTCTGAAGAAACTCCTCAGGACTCCACAAACAGGTTTCTTGGGGGGTCTGAAGGAACTCCAAAAACCTCCATGATTTAGCAGGAGGCAAGATAAGGGTAATCACCCCAGCACCTGGACCCATTTAGATTAAGTAAATTTACTGAGGCTCCAGAGGAAGTTCCTCAGGACTCACATGTTAATCACAGATTAGAAGAAGTTAATCACTTACGTCTTCAGATGAATGCACACTTACACATAGACATATAGCTTAGAAGGTATATCGGCTCTGGAAAACTTCGTAATTTTGAGTTGGTCTGGCAAAAATTTCCAGACCTTCTTTCTGTAGCCAGTTACAGAAATAAAAACTATCTTCTTTCCCAGTTCATCTGCATCTTGTTATTGGGCCATGAGGAAAAGCAGCCTGACCTTCAGTTTGGTCCAGGAACAATTACTTCAAAAAATATCTGAGCTGTCTTATTTTAGGAATTCTGTTTTTTTATGTCAAGCCCATATCACATCTGTCCTCTTTATCTTTTGCATCAATAAATTTTTCACTTAAAATAAATAATTTTAGGAAATGCAGAAAAATCCGAACACAAAAGAGATAGGGAAATATGCCAGTTAGGTTTTGAAGTAACATAAATGAATACAACCAATCAGAGCATGGGACTTGCACTCTGTAGAAAGCTAAGGGACACCAGAATTGCCAAGCAAACAGCAATGTTGTTGAGCTTTTGAAAATAACTCTAATAAATTAATATAAGACAACATTCAAGCTTCCACAAATTTAGTTACTAATCATATTCTTTACAGTAGGAGAAAAGAATTCATGAGACCACTCTTTCTTCTAAGGAAGAAGCGGCAATGAAATATCATCAATCCCTCTGTTGTTTTTGTCTAGTGGCCCTAAGGCTAGAGGGCCCGGCTAGAGGCATGAGTCTACCCGCAACTTTATATAAACTGTAGGTAACTGGAGTGGTAGGTGATAACACGCAGTATTAGGAATTATTAATATTTAGATATTAGTTTTCAGTTCATATCAAGCATTAATTTCATATAATTATAGAGCAGTGTTATTTATGAATTATGAGCTAAGAGTGATTGTAATGACTCTTTTTACAATAAATTAAAAATTTGTTCTTTGCTCATAGGTCACTTAGAGTTGACATGTCGTCATTTGATCAAAATGGCCTTGTGTATGAGGTTGAAGGAATATGGAAAGCTGCTGAAAGATTGGCAAATTTATCAAAAAATCTCATTCAAATCAAAGTCATACCTCCACCTAATGTCTTGAAAACAATTCGTCTTAATGCTAGTGTTCCTAAAAATAGTTAAGAACAGCAAAGGTTTTATCATCTGACAAAAATATCCAGCTCTCTCACAATACTTAAAGTGCTTGAAATAGCTAACGTCAGCTTAGAAGACGCTCTTTATGACTGCCAAATAAAGGGCTAACCTACGACAGCTATTTCAGAATCCCATATAAAAATAGATCCTCTGTGGCGGTGTTACTTTAAAAGAGTAACAAACATGGCCT